>OZ002744.1:442274-1642274 GCA_963924295.1 Dioctria rufipes | reverse complement strand
CGTACCCGAGAATCAGAAGATTCTTATATCGTTTCTCAAGAGTTAAACGAGAAGTTAATGAAACGTTGGATTATTTGTTTATCTGTACCAAAGGCGGAACTTTTGCAGCAAATGACTGAACATCTTGGTTATGTTAATGATGCTGAGAAGTTTTACAACAGTAAGCAACAACCGCACTATTATTTGCGGATATTTTATAAGCTACAACGTTACAACGAGGCAAATAACTTGAACATTTTTGCTCTCATACCAATATAAAAGCATGGGCGGCACCATGTGCACTACGATTCGAAGGCACTCTGGTACGTCTATGAGGACTGAAATTGTTTAAGGGCCCTTGGGCAAAATTTGTTCGTCAAGAAGAATGGTCGAAATACTTTAAACTACCGACATCGGTGGGGCGCAAAAAGTTCGATGAAGAAGGAAGTGGTAGAGCCCCATCCTATCACCAGTAAGACGGCGCAAACCAAATAATTGTGAAGTGGAGGATGACAAGACGGTGCGCGATATCAAGGCTAAATTTGACTCCGGCTATTATAAGCAATTTGTTGGATTAGATCCTGGTTATCGATTGATCGCTGATCGGTATACGACTATCGACTAGAGATGCAACTGATCCTGTTACTCTAATAAAAATAAAGAGTCTTCTTTGGTGCGACCAAAACGGCCGCAAATTGTCCAATACTCGAACCCCAAACCAGAAGCAGTTGACGGCTCTTAAAGCGCATTATTCTGTCCTCGAAGTGGACGAGTTCAGGACGACAAAGTTGTGCGACAATTGTTCACAGCCGGTGAAGACGTCGACGTCTCCACACAGGTACCAGTCAACGCCAGCGTGAACATATTGGAGAATGGCCTTGCCAGAGTGGGTGGCAGGCCATTACACGAGAGTTTTTTGTGGAGTACTACCTTTACGACCCTTTAGCAAAGGATGGCTGCATAAATGCTTCTGCTTAGCGGCGGAAGAGTATTATGCAACCAAGACTTCCCCGCAAAGTTTAGTGTGGAGGGCGTCGCGATTTTTCCGTATATATGTATATATGCATATACATATATGGGATAATTTCCCAAATCAGTAAACCCTAAAAGAGAAATATTCAATGGCAACCAAATTCGTTTACGGCAACTAATTTCTCCCTCTACTCTGGCTATATCTGGCGAGACTCTAATCGTGTTGTTAGCGAATATAAATTAGATTTAAATATTATCAAGCTATACACATATATCTTAGGGAAATTATTATTGAAAAGTATGAATACGTATGCATATTAACATTCCTCCCTGCATCGTATTATACTTTAACAATTACTTTTACATCAGATGCACGAAATTCTTAAGATTTCCCAAGCGAGTAATATTTTGAACAAAGAAAAATGTAACACAAAACCGTCGCATAATCAAAAACTCCTCTTCAGGTCTAATGTTCATATTAATCGCGTATTCAAAAGAAATTCAACCGCGGATTGGTTTCTTGAGAGGCTCAAGTTTTCTTTGTTTCATTTCCCTGAATGCGTGATTTCCCCTCCTAATAGCCCCGGGGTCTTATGAATTGATACATGAATTGAAAAGCGATAGCCCTTAGAGAACAGAAGGCTGTTTCTTGTCCCCATTAGCAACTACCATAGCTACATATAACAATCCCTGGCAGGATCAGATTTAGAAAATCACCTTTCGATCAGTACTGATTTGCCGTAAAAAAAATATTGGATCTGCACGCCTGAATGGTATCTGTAAGGAGCATATGCAAATTTTTGTGTATACATATCTAGCAAAATATTCAAGGACTCTCTAATTATTGTTCAGCCTATTGAATTCGAGCAACATGATCGATCGTAGTTTTCATTATTAAGGGAAGAATGTCGGATAGGAAGACTAAGCGGCTGAGGTTTTTAGAGAAAGAGAAAGACAGGCAGCTCTTATAAGAGCTAGGTGGTACTACTACCCATGACTGATTGCTTTCGACCAAAAATGCTGGTCGGTCACGTGTCCTTACTTTCGATGGATCTTTATTTCTTTGAACTGATCGTGTGTTAATTAACTGATTTTTGGGCTCCTCCTATATAAATAACGTCAAAATTTTTAAGACCCTTGAACTTCATGTTAGATATGGTTTCATTAAAACAGATGCTTTCGAGTTTTTAAAGATATTACAAAAAAAAAGAAAAAAAAAACACAAAAAAAACCAAAATATTCCCTAAACAAACCCATCAAATAAAATTCGTTAGAAAAAATTGCAACAACAATCGTACGAGGGGTGAAAAACTGTGATTTATTACCATAGCAAAAAAAAATCAACAAAAGTCGAACAGTGGCGTTTCGCCCTCTAGAGCATATCTGCTTTTCCCTGGTATATGATGCGAATCCTCAAATCTCTGTATAATAACGAGAGGGGTGGTGGTGGTTGATCGAAACAACCTAATACGCATATTACAGGAGATATTCCAGGAGTTCCTTCAGGAGGGTGCGCAGATTTTATTTATGATTTTTAATGTGTGCTTGATTCCCAAAACAACTCCCGTTCCGCCCTCATTAAGAGTTCAGTTCTATAGTAGATTGAACGAAGGACTTTAAGAGGTGGTGGCAGTTGACTGGTGGTGCTTCGTTGGTACTTTTGTTGTCGAGGGTGTGTATGGGACATCAATAACCTTATTTGACAACAAAGTGTCGTGTTGTGCTCCTAATAGAGAGGGTGAAGAAGAGGGTAGGTAGAAAATTAACGTATGTTTTTTCTAATCACGTTTTATATGCTGATGACATCAAGACAATCAGTCAGAGAAGCAGATACATTTTGTACCAATGCGTTTCAAGGGCGTGAGAAAATTAGCGAAGTTTTTCCAATATAAGGAAGCTTTAAGGGTTACTTACACTTACTTTACGGTCTATAGAATTTCATACTAAAATTATAAATATTTTTAAAAGAAATCGTTTTTTTTTTTTTTTCTGATTTCCCTGATTCCTTTTATATAACAGCATCAAATAAAGTGCCTAAAGTACATAATCCGTATTATCTCTAAATCTCTAACCCTTCAATTAAAAGAATAAAAATAATAATTCCTAACGGTCCCTTACCCTCAAAATATCCGCCAAAGAGTAGTATACGCCTTTAGTCGCGAGTGTAAACTCATAAATTGCAATTTTCAAATTTTAGCGTTATCGACGAAGTCCGGAAATGTAATCGACCTTGTGAACATGAAGTGCAACCCCTTGTCGCACGTTTTAAATTCTGCACGTCTTCCGGTTTTTAGACAGACAGATACAAGACCTATATACGCGCCCATTCGTTCAAGGGCATTAATTCCGGACCAAAGCGCATAATTGCCCTTGAGAAAGGATTTGAAATCACTCACATGAAGGTAGCTATTACATTGGCGTTGCGCCTTCTCCTTTTTTTTATAATTTTAAATTTCACACCATTAACGCGAATTAGGGAATAATGACGTTTTTGACAAACCATTAAATTTGAACAGCGATTTTTTATTTTCTAGAGAATTTTTAATAGGTGGTATTATGAGGAATGGGCTTTTTCTGAGGCAATAAACGATCTGTTGTCCTATCTATGGATGAATTTTGTGCAGAGCAAGTTTTTGTTATCGGAAGATTTATTTTCGTGCAAATCATGAGTCAAGATATATGTAAACGGTTTTGTGAGTATTATTTCGAGTAGGTTATCGAAGGGATAATATTGAACTTTGTCTTAAACGAAGACCAAAGCCCATGTTTTCAAAGGAAATTTTTATGAAAAATTTGTGAGGTAGAATTTGAAGTGCCCGGTTTTTACATGCCAAAATGAAAGATTACTCATGAAAAAAATTCGCAGAAATACCTAGATATTTCCTTCCGAGATATGCACAAAAATCTGATCCCATGGATCGCTAGATGAAATCTATGGTTTATACTAAGGTACGGTTGCACATTGCCACTATTACTAAGCAGCTTTTAAGGTTGCAGCTGCAAAAGTTACAGTGGTGTTTACACGAAGTGGAATAAAGTTGTCAGCCGCTCAGGAGCTAAACCTTTCAAAAAAAAGTTGTCATGGTGTTTACACGAGCTGCAGATTTTGCTGCACGCAGCTTTTATCAACAGTCTCCAGTTAAACTGTGAAGCGTTTAATGGACAAAATTCATGTATGTATTTCGATGATCTATAAGTGCAAGCTGCCGCTTGTTTGGCATTCATTTTGATAAAAAGTAACAATAAGAAGCTAAAAAGGAAGAGGTGTGGGTGAAAAAATGAATAGCTCATAAAGAGTGTACTGGAGCCGTAAATAATTTAATGGAAGAATTACGTAGTGGAGATGAAATTTTTTTATACAAATTTCTTGCGCTTATCACCTGACGATTTTGAAGTCAAGTGACTCCTCTTGTAACGATAATCACAATTGTCTAACTGAAATTCATGCTCAAACTTTTAAGATTTAATCTGAGCTCTAGCATTTTTATTTTGCAATTAAATTTTTCTTGTGTATATTATACAGAGAAAGAAAAAAATTATTTTTTACTTTTTAGTACAATTTATGTATGAACGTTATTTATTTTAAAAGTTTTTCTAATATATTTTATTTTCACCTTTTTAGTCATTACATTTTCGTTAAAAACTCATATAACGTATTTTAACTATATTCGGGTAAGAAAAGCTCTCCATTCAACTCATTCTAAATCAAAAAACTCCATGTAAATCCATTCACGTTTACTTCCCTAAAACTCTTTCGTGACGAACGGCACTCAAAGTTATTTAGTCAGGGGCTTGTGAGTGGATAAAAGTTCTTTAAAAAGCAACTATGAATTTGGAGAAATTTGAAATTATTATTTACCGCACAAATTTAATCAACATCTTACAAAACTACATGCAACTGCAACCGCAGCAAAAGTTTCAACCAAACTAATATTTATATACTGCGCTTGTAACCTTCTATTTAGATGCTTACTCATTGCAACTTCCGAGACTGCAACAACATGAAAAAGCTGTAAGCAATCGAGCTGTGTCAGAGATGCGTTTATAGTGTAGCATTTTGTGCTGCGTTGCAGTAAAAGTTGCAATGTGTAACCGTACCTTAAGTTTTTCATTCCGTTTGTAATGGATAGAAATAATATTAGTAGGGCAAAATGGGTTGATTTTTACATGTCCGCCTGGAATTTTGTTAATTAAAATATATTTTAACAAAATTTCAGTTAAAACGGGTTATGGCTGTATTTATTGGTGTTTTTCTTATTTTTAAATTTTGGTAATACTGCATGCTTTAATTCAGTAAATTGACTTGTTAAATAGTGTCACAAAAATTACTAAGTAAATTTTCTAGCTTGGCTAGGTCAAGGAGTGAAATCTGAGGATTATAGCGGCTAATTAACCGATCTGTCGGCGATATACCGCCTATCGCTTGATCTACGATTTCCAATCTATCCCGCTGAGCATCTTAATTTTTAAAAAAGTGGTGCCTCCAGCACAGTGGCAGAGTGCCTGAAATCTATTCAGTGCTGAACTTAAATAAATCATCAGAGGCGACCATTCGCAGTAGTTATTATGTAGCGGTAAAAAAAACCAAAACCAGTAATAAGTTAACGATTATTACCGCGGAGAGAAATTAATTAATTAAAAACTTTTACCACATTCCGATAGCGTACCCGAGTAGGGTAGGCAGTCGGTCAATATTACACAGGAAGTATATGGGTTTCGTTATCTAGCATAGAACAAATGGCCATGTCAATGGCACGCAGTTTACTTCGCTGCTATCGCCATAATCGTGGAGGGCTCGTGTCGTTCGCAGATCGAATTAAGTGTAGGTGAGGGCAGTGTGCTGCGTGTGATAATGATAGTTGCTCTGAGTTGCACTATTCACCCTAGGTGCAGTAAGTGAAGCTCTATGGTGGTATAGTGGTACAATTTTGCTCTTTATCAACTCCATTTGATCTGTCATTGTTTGTCTGATGGAATCATGTCTATCTATCACTGGAATCGTGACAAATGAAATTGATACGCGGGAGGTGATAATGCTATTCGTTCGCTATTTCAAATAGAACAAATGAGATGATGGCGCACGGTTGGATTAAACATGCGATTGTCTGGAAAGAGAAACATATTTCTTTTTTGGTTTTACATGTCCCTAAACATTTAAAAAATGTTTTTTTAGAAAAGAAAAAACAATAAATAAAAACAAAGCATTGATAACATTTAGAGCGTATCTAGTCATCATATCTATGCCTTTCAAGGACTGATAAGTATAATCTTATCGGTAAATTGGAGCCAAATTAAGCAAAGTGCTAAAATAAGGAAATATTTTAGTAGTAGAGCTTCGCGACCCATGGAAAATAAAAGTCAAATTTTTGTTCAGACCCCTTTGGGTAGAATTCGTGGAAGTATAATGTCCACTCGAAAAAATCAACATTTTTTCGCTTTTCGTGGCATCCGTTATGCAGAACCACCAGTTGGAGACAAGCGTTTTAAACCTCCTGTACCAATGGGACCTTGGATTGGAACATTAGATGCCACTATGGATGGATTCATATGTCCCCAACCCACACCGTTTTCTAATATAAAAGAACTAACATCAGAGGATTGCCTGTCTCTTAATGTGTATACAAAACGTTTGAGCGACTCTCTTCCGGTTATTGTCTACATTCATGGAGGAATATTTGAAACAGGAGGTAGTCACAGTGAGCTGTTTTGGGGTCCCCAATATCTAATGGATAAAGACATTGTGTTTGTGATTATGAACTATCGTTTGGGACCATTGGGCTTCCTCAGCACTGGAACAGAAGATGCACCAGGAAATTATGGATTAAAATATCAAGTAATGGCACTTCGATGGGTTCAGGATAATATCAAAGCATTTGGAGGGGATCCGAGCAGAGTGACTCTGGCTGGACATAGTTCTGGAGCAACCTGCGTTACCCTACACATGGTATCTCCAATGTCAAAAGGTTTATTTCATAGGGTGATTGTAAAGAGTGGTTCATGCACGTCTCATACCCATCCCGATAATCAAAAACTAACAAAATTGATAGCACAAAAACTAGGATGCCCTGTAGATTCGCCTAAAATTTTAATGGAAAATCTTCGCAAAGTACCTTGTAAGGATTTGGTTGAGGCGTACACGTGTCGGACAGATAACTTTATGTCAAAAACTTGTTGGGGTTATGAAATTGAAGCCGATTATGGTCAGGAGCAATTCATGCTAGATGATCCCATCAATTTATATGTTCGAGGAATATTTTCGAGAATACCAGTACTAGCAGGTGTTACGAAACATGAAACTGCTCTGTATGTTTATAGTGAGAGTCTTTTGGGGTAGGTTTACCATGAAATTTAATTGCTCATTGCTGGATTACTTGTAGGATTTGATAATAATTCCGAATTGGTGGATGAATTTAACAAAGATTTCAACAGTATTGCACCAGAAGCATACAAATATGATGCAAGTCTTACCCACATAAGTGAAAGTTTAAAAAGTGCCTACCTTAATGATGAGCAAATAACGTGGAGAAATATGAATAAGTTCGGAGAAATATATGCTGATTCTACGATTATGCATGCAATGCATAGGTTCGTTGCCCTTACCAGACGACTTACATCTGTTTATTACTATCGGCAAGATTATATTGGCAGATACAGTTGGAACTATGACTCAGATGGAAAACCTTTTGGTAAGTTTAAGATTTACTTTTTTTATTATGCAGACCTGTTCATCATTTCGTTTTCTTCTAGGCGTCTGCCATTCTGATGATTTGCTATACCTATTTGTTCACAAACGTAGAGCTCCTATGCTTAAGGAAGAAGATCCAGAAAATTTTATGGTTGAAAGACTTACAGAACTATGGACAACGTTTGCATGAACTGGGTAATATCTCTATTTGACAACATACTCCAATTTGGTCATTCCTTTCTTGATGCCCATTGTTATTCGTGAAAAAAATCTTATTCATTTTAGAAATCCAAACAATAACAATAGTCGCTGGACAAATGAGATCAACTGGGAACCGTCGAATAAAAATAATCTACGAATGCTTTACATCAACGAAGAATGCAAACTATCAGGCGAGCCTTATCAAAAGCGCTTCAAGCGATGGGATACACTTTTTCCTATCGCTTATCTGTCATAAAAAGTTTTTTATTTTATTGCTGATAACATGTTAATTCCAAAGAGTTCAATAAACTTTGATTTAATGTCACTTCACTCTTAGCTGGCGATCTAGTTATGTCAGCCGGGTGTGGCAACATTATATAAAATTATCGTCTTTGAATTGGACTTCTTTGCTGACAATTATACACAAACACTTTCCCTATTGTTTAGTTGGCCTTCTACCAGAGAATAAAAAACCTTTTCCAAATTTAGAATTGTGTTCTCTTATCTAGGTCTTTCTATCTGGTTTCATAAAGCCCTAAGACTACAATGTTGCAGAAGGTCATTTCTCAATCCGATTGTAAGGCATCGTTTCGTTTCATTTTTCGTAGTGCGATCCTTTTTATGAAAGAAGGTCACTCGCTTACCTCCAGTTCACCTCTCTGCAAGAGAAGTAGATAGTTCGACATTGTAGCCCAACTATAGAGACCAACGTATAGTAAGGATAGCTCATTCACTGAATATGTGTATCCAATTTACATGCCCTATAAGACGTCGTGAATTTGATACCTTTTTACGCGAACCTCTATGCAAATTTACCAATGGAGCTTGAGTACGGTATAGGTATAATGGTCCGGCCTTCAGTTCAAGACTAATGTCATCGTATCTAGAAAACTGAAAGTACATATTTACCGTATAAAGAGAAGTGGTTAGAATGCTAAATCAGTATTGCAGAGCTAACCAAACCTTGAAGATTAATTTTCGATAACCCCGTTAATGATGAGTAGAATCTTAAACGAAATATAGCAAGATTGTCGCCATATTCTATCATATCTGTGAAATTCTTCTTTTCCCCTAATCTACTAATTACCTGTTTTTAAACTTTGAGTATATTTGCTAAAAGCCTACTTTACTCGCATTTAGGAAGCCATCATGATGTATTTATACATATACTCGTTACTTCTTTGAGAGATTCTTAATTGTTAGCCATTACCTCAGTTCCCATCAATTTGTCCTTTAACTAAAACACAAGGTTTTATTGGTATATGCGGATTATTGTCACATCTTAATCGCTCTGCAAGTCTCTAACTAAATTTTGTCTTTTTTTGTTTTTATTTGAAAAGTCAACCATTTTTAGAAATAAAATATTCAAAGCATTGATAACATTTGGAGGTGTATTTACGTATGATTTCTTTATATGGCCTGATAAGCCCGCTGACAAAGTCTTATCTGAAAAATTTAGAAACAAAATCTCACTATACGGAAATATTTTAGAGCAGTTGATCTTTGCGAGCTATGGAGAATAAAGCTCAAATTTTTGTTCAGACCCCTTTGGGTAGAATTTGTGGAAGTATAATGTCCACTCGAAAAAATCAACATTTTTTCGCTTTTCGTGGCATCCGTTATGCAGAACCACCAGTTGGAGACAAGCGTTTCAAACCTCCTGTACCAATGGGACCTTGGATTGGAACATTAGATGCCACTATGGATGGATTCATATGTCCCCAACCCACACCGTTTTCTAATATAAAAGAACTAACATCAGAGGATTGCCTGTCTCTTAATGTGTATACAAAACGTTTGAGCGACTCTCTTCCGGTTATTGTCTACATTCATGGAGGAATATTTGAAACAGGAGGTAGTCACAGTGAGCTGTTTTGGGGTCCCCAATATCTAATGGATAAAGACATTGTGTTTGTGATTATGAACTATCGTTTGGGACCATTGGGCTTCCTCAGCACTGGAACAGAAGATGCACCAGGAAATTATGGATTTAAAGATCAAGTAATGGCGCTTCGGTGGGTTCAGGATAATATCAAAGCATTTGGAGGAGATCCGAGCAGAGTGACTCTGGCTGGACACAGTTCTGGAGCAACCAGCGTTACCCTACATATGGTATCTCCAATGTCAAAAGGTTTATTTCATAGGGTGATTGTAATGAGTGGATCATGCACGTCTCATACCCATCCCGATAATCAAAAACTAACAAAATTGATAGCACAAAAACTAGGATGCCCTGTAGATTCGCCTAAAATTTTAATGGAAAATCTTCGCAAAGTACCTTGTAAGGATTTGGTTGAGGCATACACGTGTCGGACAGATAGTTTTATAACAAAGCCCACTTGGGGTTATGAAATAGAAGCCGAATATGGTCAGGAGCAATTCATGCCAGACGATCCTATCAATTTATATGTTCGAGGAATGTTTTCTAGAGTTCCAGTACTTGCGGGTTTTACGAAACATGAAAATGGGCAGATAGATTACAGTAAGAATGTTTTCAGTAGATTTACCATGTGATTTAATTGCTCAATATTGGATTACTTGCAGAATTTAAAACCAACTCCGAATTGGTGGATGAATTTAACAAACATTTCAACAGTATTGCACCTGAAGCCTACAAATATGATGCAAGTCTTACCCACGTAAGTGAAAGTTTAAAAAGTGCCTACCTTAATGATGAGCCCATAACGTGGAGAAATATGAATAAGTTCGGAGAAATATCCGCTGATTCTACGATTATGCATGCAATGCATAGGTTCGTTGCTCTTACGAGACAACTTACATCTGTTTACTACTATCGGCAAGATTATATTGGCAGATACAGTTGGAACTATGACTCAGATGGAAAACCTTTTGGTAAGTTTAAGACTTTGTTTTTAATTATGCAGAGCTGTTAGTCGTCTCGTTTTCTTCTAGGCGTCTCCCATTGTGATGACTTGTTATACCTATTTGTCCATAAACGTAGAGCTCCTATGTTTAAGGAACAAGATCCAGAAAATTTTATGGTTGAAAGACTTACGGAACTATGGACAACGTTTGCACGAACTGGGTAATATCTCTATTTGACAACATACTCCAATTTGGTCATTCCTTTCTTGATGCCCATTGTTATTCGTGAAAAAAATCTTATTCATTCTAGAAATCCAAACAATAACAATAGTCGCTGGACAAATGAGATCAACTGGGAACCGTCGAATAAAAATAATCTACGAATGCTTTACATCAACGAAGAATGCAAACTATCAGGCGAGCCTTATCAGAATCGCTTTAAGCTTTGGGATACACTTTTTCCCATCGCTTATCTGTCCTAAATTTTTACTTTATCACTGATAACATGTTGTTTCACAAAGTCAAATAAACTTTGATTTAACGCCAGTTCACTCTTAGCCGGCTTAGCTATGTTTAATCTTAACAGTTTCAGTATCTTTTTGCTTTTGTTTTCAAACGAAGCTATTTCAGAAAAAAATGAAAATTCGCCGCGAATTTGCCTTGGTTCAACAATTTTTGTTGGCCGTGAAATGATAACATGGAAAGGAAATACTTTTTCGGCCTTCAGGGGGATACAATTCGCTGAATCGCCTCTTGGAGTCAATCGATTTAGAGTGAGGATCACAATTTTTTGTATTTGGTAGTTTCAAAAAAAGTTTCAAAATCATTTCTTAATCTTAAAGGATCCAAAACCAATTTTACAATATGAGCCAGGTGTATACGATGCTACAGAGGATAAAAATGATTGCCCTTCGCCTTATGCTACAAATCCATCTGAAGACTGTTTGTTCCTTAATGTTTACACAAGGACTGTAAGTAAAGTTAAATTTTTTCCTACTTTTTGTGATAGAAAATATTCGTATCCTACCGAAATCTGATCTTGGAAATTTTGTAATTATTTGAAAAAGCTGTCTTAGCGATGGAGAAGCAGCAATTTGCAATTTTCAATTCTTATCTATAACGTTTTAGTTTAGTCCAAACTTTTATGAATATCCTGCCATCAAATATGTATTTCAGGTTTTTCTCACAAATTCATCAACCTTGCGATTGAGACCTGTCCTAGCATTTATTCATCCAGGAGGTTTCTATGTAGGCTCTGGACTAAGTACATTCATTGGACCAGATTATATTCTGGAGGAAGATATAGTTTTAGTTATTTTTAACTATCGATTAGCCTCACTGGGTTTTCTTAACCTTGGAACTAAAGACATACCAGGAAATGCTGGCCTCAAAGACCAAGTTCTTGCTCTGAGATGGATAAAGAAACACATTTCACAATTCGGAGGAGATCCAAATTCTATAACTCTAATGGGATACAGTGCAGGGGCATTTAGTGTTTGCTTACACTTAGTGTCCCCGATGTCACAAGAATTATTTCATCGGGCAATAATCATGAGTGGATCGATTCCACCACAAACTCATCTTCCTGCGAATCAATTTCATTTAGCTGTTAGACAAGCTACAGTTTTAGGGTGTACAAAGAAAAGGACACCACAGGAAATTCTAAAGTGCTTAAATTCTTTCAATGGGACCACAATTGCGAACACTTTGAGGCGAATGTTTGAATTCGGCAAAGACAACCCAATCTTTCTATGGCTTCCAGTAATTGAGTGGAATTTTGGGCAGGAGAGATTTTTAATAGAGGATCCGTACAAAACACTTCAAAGAGGCGATTTTAATAGAGTTCCAATATTAGCTGGGTTCACAAAAAATGAGCTATGTACTTCTGCTGTAGGTAAGCCTGCAAATATACTTACATACAAAATATGTAAAGTGAAACATTTAGAAACTTGTTTTTATCCGCAGATATTCTCACCAATTCAACACTTTTAAAGAAGTTCAATGAAAATTTGAATCGTCTTGCTCCAATATGTTTCATGTATTCGCCTACATCTTCTAATGAAAGTACGAATTTAATTCGTCGGCATTACTTTCCAGAAGGCGATTTAAATGAAACTCACCTAGTCCAATTGTGCAGCCTATTTTCGGATTCTCTTATACGATTTGGAACTCATCGTTTAGCACAGATCACTTCCCGTTTTGTAGATGTTTTCACTTATAAATTCTCGTATTTGGGGAGATACAGTAATCTCTACTATCCAAATTTTGGAGACGTATTTGGTAATATAGATCACCGCGACTGAATATCAATTTTAATAAGCTTTGAGAAATGTTATATTTTAGGGCCAGAGCACATGGACGATTTAATGCACATTTTTAAGAATGGACCAGCAACGTTTACTCCATCGGACAGAGAAAGTGTCGTGGTGGAATTAATGACAAAATTGGTAGTAAATTTTGCCAAGGACGGGTGAGTTTATTCAAGGAGAATTACAAAACTAATAAATTCATTTATACTGTAAAAACAGCTTAACTATCTAAGTTAGACTAGAACAGCATTGACAATCATTTAACTATGAAGTACGCTGTCTGTAAAAAGCCCCAACAATCTCATTTACGAAGACACCCGACGTATTTATAACCACTTTCTAAAGAATTTTAAATTGGTACCCATTAGCGCATTTGGCACAGTTTTCGTGGACGTCTCCTTCATTTAAGTACGATAGAGACTAACTAACTACCTCCCTTATAGGTCTACTACGGAAGCAAATTGTGTCCACTATAATTTAGTTCACTAATTTTCTATATTTTTTTTTTAGTAAACCACTACATCAACAGCAGTCTGACGTAATATGGAAATTTTCTGAAAATACCTATGCTGAAATCACTGATAAGCTGGAAATCAAAACAGGTAGAAATTTTGAACAGGACATTTTCTGGGATAGTCTTTTGTCTTCATTGAAATAGAATATAATTCAATAAATGCTTTGCTTTGAAACACTTTTAAGAAAAATCGTAATTTTAAACAATATTGGAGAAGACAATACAAAAAATTATAAAAAATTAAACAAAATATTTTCATTCATTTTCTGGGAATAACCGGTCCCAAATATGAAGATATTCCAAGAAATCAGGGTGGGAGTTATCTTCAGACAATTCATACCAATTCACAAAAGTGCTGTTTGTTGGAGTCCAAATTTTATCAGTAGAATCTGTAGGAATTCTGTAAAATAAGGCAAAAACATATTTTTCTTATAAAAAAAACTACTCCATTTTAGAATTCATCAAAATCATACCCCATAGCCGCAAAATTGCTCCAAACCCGTGTCATTTTGTCAACCATAAAATTTTCAGGATCTTCACGAGTAAACATCGGTGCTGGTCCTTTGCTGGCAAACAAATATAACAAGTCATCACCATGTACCATTCCGTAGGGTTTGCCTTCAGGATAATATAATTCACTGTACCGACCCAAAAATGAGTTTGTGTAGAGGTAAACATCGGTATGCCGTCTTGCCCTATCAACAAATCTTTTAAGTCCACTTCTTAGAATGCCATCACTGAAAATCTATCAAAAGTAGTATTACCAGATATGAGAGGCTTCGCGTGATAATTAAAGCTGAGTCTATGTCATAATTGGGACAACTCGGTGCACAGCTAGCAAGATGGGGCGGACCGTTAAGATTTTTGAATAAATCGCAAATTGATTAATGGAATATTTATTTAAACACCATAGGCAACAAAATAACGTTTTCTAATTTTTAAATTTGTCCCCAAATTTTTATTGAAAATGATTTAAAAATGAAAATTCAATGATTTTTTTTTAATTTCTCTGGTTTGCGGAGCGGGGCTGCCACAAAGTTGAAGTGAATTTAAAAACATTTTAACATAAGCTTTCTGAAGTAAATGAGCAGAAAATAACGTTTTCCGATTTTTAAAATTCTACTTATTTTCATGAAAATTGTATGCAATAGATTGCTTTCTTAATGGGTAAAATGCGGGCAAAGCAATCTATTGCGTCAAATTGTCGCAGATATAAGTGGATTTTTAAAAATCGGAAAACGTTATTTTCTGCTTATTAACTTCAAAAAGCTTATATTAAAAATATATTTAATTTAGTTCAAATTTATGGCAGCCCCGCTCCGCAAACCAGAGAAATTAAAAAAATCATTAAATTTTCATTTTTAAATCATTTTCAATAAGAATTGGGGGACAAATTTAAAAATTAGAAATCGTTATTTTGTTGCCTATGGTGTTTAAATAAATATTCCATTCATCAATTTGCGATTTATTCAAAAATCTTAACGCCCCGCCCAATCTTGCTAACTGTGCACCGAGTTGTCCCAATTATGACATAGACCCAGCCTTAACAGAAAATTCGTATACTTGTCCCAATTGATCAAAATTATCAACGGGTAATTTCTCCTCGTCAAAGTATGCCCTCCGAATGGTTTTGCTGATCTTTTGAGACTTCTCTGTTCCACGCTCATACAAGAAGCAAATTGGAGCGATTTCAGTAAATCTCTCATTGAACTCCTTTACAAGAGTATCGTTTACAATCACACCTGGAATCATATGTGCGTATTATTATTGTATTGAAAAATTTCCTTTTTTTTTCTTGTCTAAAATGGTAAATTACCATGCGCAAATGTTGCAAACTCGGAAGAAGTCACTCCAATCATTAAAGGCACCTTAGCGAACTTCCCCTGTAATATTAGCAAATTGGGATCCTCTACAAGAAATCTTTCTTGGCCGAAATCATCTTCCACGACGAAATTCCATTTCCTAATGGGATTATTTCCAAACTCATTCAATTTTTCACTAGCCTTGATAAGATCGACGGCTGGTTTTCTTCTTAAGCAATCAATAAGTTGTGTCGATGATATTTGACGGTCAGCCGGACTGCATTCAACTGTTTCAGCGATAATTTTTGTTTGTTGTTTATTCAAAGCTGGAATCCGAGTAGTCAGAGACCCGCTCATGGGTATCACTCGGTGAAATAGTCCTCTTGACATTGGTGATACCATGTGCAAAGTAGCTGAGATTGCGCCTGCACTCTGACCAATAATTGTAACTAGATTCGGATCGCCTCCAAACTTATTGATATTCCGGTTAACCCATTTTAATGCCATCACCTGGTCTTTAAAGCCCAAATTACCGGGTGCTTCTTTGTCCTCTGTGGTAATGAATCCAAATATTCCAAGACGATAATTTATAGCTACAAGGACAATATCGCGATCCATTAAATATTGAGGTCCAACAGATTCACTGTGTCCGGATCCGGATATTAAACTGCCTCCATGGATGAATAGCATAACGGGTTTACTTCCGTTCATAGTTTTTGTATAGACATTCAAGACAAGACAGTCTTCAGACATTTGTGGCTTGATTTTCGCAGCACCTTGGAAACATATAGGTCCATCTTTGGTAGCATCATATACATCAGTCCACGGTTTAAGCTCTTGAGGTGGTTGAAATCTTAATTGCTCCACTGGTGGCTGGGCATATCGAATACCGCGAAAAGAATAAAAATCATCTCCGTTTCGACTTTTTTGAACAATACCGCGCACTTGGCCTAAACTGGTTGACACTATCACATTTATGGTCTCTCCGTAAACATCACCGAATAATATAAAACACAAAATAATAAAAAACTTGGACCCAAACATAATCGCGTGAATTATAAGCGGCTCTTCTAACTATAAGAATTTAACTGCGGCTGTTAGCACAACCGACTGTGGCACGATTTCAATCGCGCATGCGTTTATAGCTTTTCTGCTGGTTTTTGTGGAATTTTTATCAAGTGGTTTTTAATAAAAGATGATATAAGTAGTAACGGGATGGGACGAGTAATAAATTTTACTAAAATAAGACAATATTAACTCTTGGCGCCTATCTGATATCTTTTTTGCTCGTAGGCAAGGCTTTTACGTTTCTGTACACTAACTAAAAAAGAATTCAATACTTTGCTTTGGAATACTTTTAAGAAAAATCGTAATCTTAAACAATATTCGAGCGGACAATACAAAAATTATAAAAAATTAAGTAAATAGTTTTCATTCATTTTCTGGGAATAACCGGTCCCAAATATGAAGATAATCCAAGGAATCTGGGTGGGAGTTATCTTCAGACAATTCATACCAATTCACAAAAGTGCTGTTTGTTGGAGTCCAAATTTTATCAGCAGAATCTGTGGGAATTCTGTAAAATAAGGCAAAACATATTTTTCTTATAAAAAAAACTACTCCATTTTAGAATTCATCAAAATCATACCCCATAGCCGCAAAATTGCTCCAAACCCGTGTCATTTTGTCAACCATAAAATTTTCAGGATCTTCGCGAGTAAACATCGGTGCTGGTCCTTTGTTGGCAAACAAATATAACAAGTCATCACCATGTACCATTCCGTAGGGTTTGCCTTCAGGATAATATAATTCACTGTACCGACCCAAAAATGAGTTTGTGTAGAGGTAAACATCGGTGTGCCGTCTTGCCCTATCAACAAATCTTTTAAGTCCACTCCTTAGCATGCCATCACTGAAAAGCTATCAAAAGTAGTATTGCCAGATATAAGAGGCTTCGCATGATAATTAACAAAAAATTCTTATACTTGTCCCAATTGATCAAAATTATCAACGGATACTTTCTCCTCGTCAAAGTATGCCCTCCGAATGGTGTTGCTGATCTTTTGAGACTTCTCTGTTCCACGCTCATACAACAAGCAAATTGGAGCGATTTCGGCAAATCTCGCATTGAACTCCTTTGCAAGAGTATCGTTTACAATCACTCCTACAATCATTTGTGAGTATAATAATTTTAAATTTTCCTTTTTTTCTTCACTTACTATGCGCATATGTTGCAAACTCGGAAGAAGTCACTCCAATCATTAAAGGCACCTTAACGAACTTCCCGTGTAATATTAGCAAATTGGGATCCTCTACAAGAAATCTTTCTTGGCCGAAATCATCTTCCACGACGAAATTCCATTTCCTAATGGGATTATTTCCAAATTCATTCAATTTTTCACTAGCCTTGATAAGCTCGACGGCTGGTTTTCTTCTCAAGCAATCAATAAGTTGTGTCGATGATATTCGACGGCCAGGCGGACTGCATTCAACGGTATCAGCGATAAGTTTTGTTTGTTGTTTATTCAAAGCTGGAATCCGAGTAGTCAGAGACCCGCTCATGGGTATCACTCGGTGAAATAGTCCTCTTGACATTGGTGATACCATATGCAAAGTAGCTGAGATTGCGCCTGCACTCTGGCCAATGATTGTAACTAGATTCGGATCGCCTCCAAACTTATCGATATTCCGGTTAATCCATTTTATTGTCATCACCTGATCCTTGAAGCCCAAGTTTCCGGGTGCTTCTTTGTCCTCTGTAGTGATAAACCCAAATATTCCAACACGATAGTTAATAGCTACAAGAACAATATCGCGATCCATTAAGTATTGAGGTCCAACAAATTCACTGTGTCCGGATCCGGATATTAAACCGCCACCATGGATGAATAGCATAACGGGTTTAGTTTCGTTCATAGTTTTTGTATAGACATTCAAGACAAGACAGTCTTCAGACATTTGTGGCTTGATTTTCGCAGCACCTTGGAAACATATAGGTCCATCTTTAGTAGCATCATATACATCAGTCCACGGTTTAAGCTCTTGAGGTGGTTGAAATCTTAATTGCTCCACTGGTGGCTGGGCATATCGAATACCGCGAAAAGAATAAAAATCATCTCCGTTTCGACTTTTTTGAACAATACCGCGCACTTGGCCTAAACTGGTTGACACAATCACATTTATGGTCTCTCCGTAAACATCACCGAATAACATAAAACACAAAACAATAAAAAACTTGGACCCAAACATAATCGCGTGAATTATAAGCGGCTCTCCTAACTATAAGAATTTAACTGCGGCTGTTAGCACAACCGACTGTGGCCCGCGTTTAATCGCGCATGCGTTTATATCTTTGCCGTGGCTTGTGTGGAAGTTTTCTCAAGCCGTTCTTTTATGGAAGATGAGATAAGTAGTACCGGGATGGGACAAGTAATAAATTTAACTAAAATAAGAAAATATCTGATATCTCTTTTGCACATGGTCAAAGCTTTTGCGCTTCTGTACACTGACCTGTCCTCTCTCGAACGAATACGGTAATAACTGACAAAAAACACTGAAAATATCGGTTGTTCCTATGAAAAATATCAAGCCGGTATAACCTAGGTAAGTAAATTTTTGATTTGTTTGTTTATTTGTGGTCTATTTTTAGGGTACCGTACCCAAAGGGTAACAATGGGAACCCTATTACTAAGACTTCGCTGTCCGTCCGTCCATCACCAGGTTGTATCTCATGAACCGTAATAGGTAGACAGTTGAAATTTCACAGACGTGTATTTTTATTGGCGATATAACAACAAATAATAAAAATTAAGTTAAATTAAAAATTAAAGGTGGCCCCCATACAAGAAACGTAATTTTTTCCTCGTTTTTTTCTCATTCATTATTATTATAATAAGTACACCTATTTTTTCAAATGACAGCATTATTATTTTGGAGTGGACAAATGCAACTCTGCACTGCCTACAGACTAAAGGCTAAAACATGATATGAGCGGCGCGACAAATCACGTCGTCAAAACGTCCGTGAAATTACAATGGGAGCGACACGAGCACGACAAGAGCTGCCAATCCTCAATTAAATTTATTATGTTATTTGTGTCCTAATTAAAAATAGAAAAAATTTCAACGAATAAATTAAAAAAGACTTTTAAAGCAGCATGTGTAGCGTTTTTGGCTAATGAAGAGTTTAAAGCACGGAACCAAGATAGAAGAAGAAGGCGGGTCCAAGAGTTATATAAAATTCGGCCGAGTCGGCTTTCTATGCGGATGCGTTTTTCCGTATAAAATACGGTGGCATTTTACCACCTTAATTAACTTTTCTTACCTGATATTTTTAATCTATCAAGTCAAGTATGATTACAATAAACGATAAACAATGAATGCACCCAAAATATTAATTTTGCTAAACGCACGCAATTTCCTTTAAATTCGACGACAACGTCGAACGGTGTCGTCAACATTGTATTTTACACAATAAACCGCCGTGTTATTATAACCCAATTGACAGCGTTTTTTACGGTGTATTTGTCGTGTCGCTCACATTGTGTTTTGGTCTTAATAAGGGCTGTGCAGTAAGAACTGTTTAATAATATCAAACGTCGGTTGGTTCGAACAATTTAATTTTTGTGTGTGACCAACTCATACGATACCCGAATGGCCGTATGTAATTTCGTATGGTCACTCATCCATACAAGTTTTATTTTTGAAATGGTTTTTCGCATCTATTTCTAGAACGGTTCGTTGGACAGTAAAAATGATTATGACTAATTTCATAAGATTTCATATTCTGAAGAACTTTTCAGTACAGTAAAAACGTCTAGTCTAATTTGTATATGGCAATACCATATATTTACTATTTTTAGAAGAACCCCTTGTACAAAATTTCAGCTCTTTACGTTGACGCGTTCTCAGGCAAATATATAAATTTTTACATGGCAACCCTACGAAGGAGTTACCCGATTTGTCCCATTTTTGAATTTAAATCTACATTTTTTTTAAAAAGGCCGTACGGAAAATTTCAATTCTCTAAGTGAACGTGTTACGAGTTATGCGTTACAAACAGAGTTAGAAACTTCCTATGATTTCATCATCTCTAGGGTATAACAAGTAAAAAAGCTAGAATTTGTCTAAGACCAATTCTTATGATACCCTAGATAAATGCCCGTATAAAATTTCGTTTGCACACCGATCTATTCAAGTTTGATTTCTGAAGTGGTTTTTCGCATATACATATTTCTAGAACGGTTCGTCGGACAGAAAAAATGATTCGAACCAATTTTATAGGATTTCGTATTCTGAAGAAGTTTTTAGTACAATAAAAAAGACTGGGACTGATCGTTTTCACAGTATATGTAAAAAACCACAATTTTGATATGGAAACACCAAGGGGTTGCCCGATTTAGTCCAGTTTTGAAATTTTATTTGCTATTACTATGAAAACACCATGTACCAAATCTCAGCTCTCTATGTCGACGTATTCTCAGGCAGGGTCCAAATATATAGTGGAAAATGAAATTTTTGTAGGCAAATCCACGAAGGAGTTGCCCGATTTGCCTCATTTCGAACTTAATTTTACTATTTTTTTTTTTTTAATCCGTGTATAAAATTTCAGCTTTCGTGCGAAAAGACGGACAGACGGACGGGCATGCAAAAATCAAAATACCTTTTAATATTATGGTGGGTGTTCAATCCATTTTGCTCTACCATCATTATTTCGCGGTGTTACAAGCGGAATGACAAACTTAGTGTACCCTTTAGATTTCATCTAGGGTATAAAAAGGGAACAAAGTATTTTCTTAGTATTGAGAATGATAATAAGGTTATAACATATTTCAGTGCTTTCTTAATAATAAACAGTCTGAAATCTGCGGAAAGAAACAGATGAAGCTCATCTCAGTATAGAAATATTTATAAATTAGAAGCTTTCAATGATAGTCCAGTTTCAAGGTCATCTTATGTTGATTAAGTTTTTTTTTAAAAAATTCAGCGCACAGGTTATGAAAATTTTGCTAAAGAGAAGTATAATTTATGTACAAAAAGTATACACTCATGCATTGCGCATATATTAAAAATTACTTGAAAGAAACGTATAAAATAGTTTTATTGGCTCCATTAAGGCTAGAATAAAATTCACGTGCCTCTCCGGCCGTGAAGTTTGTTTCAAAATATATTTAAAATCTCATCTCATGATATAACCAAGTTACTAGAATATACTTTATGCACAAATTTAGCAAGCAATTTAATTTTTTTTTTTTGTACATTGGACATGTGACCGTTTTCTTTTAAAGAAAACATTCCGCTGTCTACAAGCACGACGAAATTAAATTTTTGTTTCTCTTTCTTTTATTACGATAATAGCTATACAAACAAAAAAAAAAGGTGAACAAAATGAACGAAAATGATTAATTCAACAAGCTCACAGCAGCACCATCTCTAGAGCCCGATCAAATTTCACGCGTGGTACATACGTTGTAAAGCGTGCCAGACGACATCGGGTTTTATCTCATCTCGTGTTTACTCTTCGCTTATGTAAAAACCCGTAAAAATCCGCCGCAACGCAAGCCCGCAAATCGAGAAAATTGAACAAATAAACGTGAAATGAAAAAACTCTGAAGCATCTCAAACAAAAGAGCAATCCTTGGACGCGCATCTGCTTGAAAAGGACAATCAACGGCAAAACTCTAGGATGTTTATGAACTCGAGATAGGACAAAACAAAAACGAAAAACTGCAAAGGAGCATGCCCTCGAAATGATTGAGATCTTAATAGGACCAGAAAATCTGCAGGAGCCTGAATTTTAGATTACGCATGCGCAGTAATGTCTTGCTCTGGGCATGGGCAGGTAAATGGGGTAAACTTGCATCGCCGCCGCAGAGAACATCTTTAATGAACTTGAAAACAAACAAAAAAATGTGAACTGGAACTGATAACCCTCGCTAGCTATAGAGGATCAGAAGCGGCCACTAGGACCGCACACATTTTAAGTATAGTTCCTTAGTTTTGGAGGACACGATTTTTAGGACTCGATTAGCCCGCTTAGTCAAAATTCCCCGTAGATATGTATTGCCCAAATACCAGATGTTTGGAGAGTTCAGAATTTTTTCTTCACATACATACATAAATAATTCGGGACACTTTTAAGGATTTCATAAAGTCAGAGGGAAAATCATCGACGTCTACCCTTATTGACCGATATCACGCAATTTTTTCATGGGAAAACTTTTTTCGTGATGAGCAGCTAAGAAGATGTGGACACGTGTCTTCCCAAGGTGATAAAAGTCGATTACTTAAGGTAAAATTTTGGTAAATAAGCTTGGATCACCTTTTAATAGTGAAGATTAATTAAGGCTGAGGGGTTTGGGTGTGTCTGCGCAAAGGGATACCGTGGGAAGAAATTGTTGATGTTAGTATTATAAATTGTATGAGGGTAGTTTAGAAACAAAAACCTTCCGTTAACTGTAATCTAGTATGCGCGATTCTTTCAGAGTCGCCTTATTTGTTGTTTTATTTAAATTGTGGACTTCTAAAGAAACCGAGAGAAGGTTCTAAGGGTCGCCATTCAATATTCCTACAGGTGTTTGTTAACAATATCTATGTCAAATTCGTATTTAAACTGAAGAATTTTTTTTTATTAAAGCGAAGTATACTTTCACTATTAAATTGAAAAACATATGATATCATCATGATGGTCACTTGTTAGTGATCCTCAATGGCTAATTACTACAAAATCAAAATAAAATAAGTTCAAAATAGAACGATCCAATTTAAATAAATTTTAAATATAACAAAGAAAAACTCAAATGAGTGAGGAAGAATACATTAGATTATAAGAGTAACACAAAACAAAAATACAAACTACAAATGAAAATGAACAAACAGAAGAAAAAAAAGCTACATGAAGTTAGCTGACCATTCAAGAGACGTTTTTCTTGAGCTTTAGTCATATGTAAATCAAGTTCATACCAATGAGCAATAAACAAACGAGACATCGACGTAATAGGCTCATTAAAACTGTAATTTGTATGACAAAACGGCAAACAAAAAAGTCATGGTTTCTCAAGGAGCGACAAGGAGCAGAGATATTTAGGAGGCCAAGCATCTCAGGGCAATTAATTGTACCATGCAAGCAATCAAATACAGAAAGGATCCTAGAAAAGTTATGCCTTCTCTCAAGGGTGTCGATGGGGAGCAACTTCAATCTACCAGCGTAAGGTGGCAAGGCTACAGGATCATTACAAGGAAGTTCATGAAGAGCAAATTTAATAAATCTGCGTTCAACTGCCTCAATTCAATTAATATGGACAGACTAAAATGGTGCACAAACAGGACTGGCATGCTCCAAGATCGGCCTAACAAAAGCGTAATAGAGGGTCTTCGTTACAAAAGGATCATAAAACTCCCGAAACCACCTCTTAATAAAGCCCAAATCAGTATTAGCCCTATTGACAATATTTTAAATATGGTTCTCTAATGAGAGTCTGGAATCAAAAATAACCCCCAGATCCTTGGTGCTGTTAAGTCTGAACAATAAACTTCCATTGATGAAGTAATTCAGATATGAAGGCCTACGCTTACGATAATAAAACATAACAAAACACTTATCGATATTCAAAGGAAGAAAATTCTTAGAACACCAAGAGTAGAAGGTGTTCAAGTCAGAGTTAATCAGAGCACAGTCATCGTCATTCGAGATAGTTCGAAAAAGCTTGACGTCGCGTCGTCAGCATAACAGAGAATATTGGTATGAGGTAGTAATAAGTGTATGTCATTGATATAAATGACAAGCAATAGAGGACCTAGATGGCTACCCTGGGATACTCCAGACCTATTAAGCATGTTTATAGATAGTTACCCCACGAAAACAGACGTTCTGGGTGATGTTAGACAGATAAGAGTTTAATCAAAGGAGAAAACGATGAGGAAAACCCAGCAAAGCAAGCTTATGTGAAAACGTATCTTATCAATGGCAGACATACAGTGATTAGAAAACTCCCAAAAGTTGGTAGTTGTTAACTAACCCCTAGTAAAACCATGCTAAAAACTACCTATAAACATTTTAGGAATAGCTGAAAGATTAGCAACTGGTCTACAATTAGTTATGTCAATTTTGTTCCCCTTTTTATGATATGGAAAAATTAAGGAGTATTTCCATAACTTAGGAAAGACGCCATATAGACAGGACAATTTAAATGAGTGACATAAGATGGGGATAAGCGGAATACTGCATTCCTCTGACAAAGAATATGGGATGTCATCAGTGCCAGGCAAAAAGCTATCCGCCAAATTCGAAATATATTTTGAAATCATGGCATCGTCAAAAACAAGATCCTTCAGTTGAAATCACTACAGGCAAGTTAAAAAAATTATCAAACAGATTGGCAATAATTGTGGATTCAGCACTTTCAGCATGACCAAAGGATCGTTTATTTCTGAGAGTGAATATTAATATGAGCACCTCAGAAGTCTGCAGATAGACTGATAAAGTATGGGAATCATACAAAATTTTCCTATTACTGCAAATTTGACAGATATTTCTAGTGAATTTAATATAAATTTCACCGAATTACACATAAGCTAAAATCCATAAAGTGCATCAACTTCATGGGTGGCCGGGTGGCGTAAAACGCTTAAAATCAAATTAACAAAACAATAAAAATAAAAACATCAAATCTCTATAGGTAAATCACAACAAAAGGATTTTATTTGAAAACTACCACTAAATCTATTGTCCAGCAAAAATATATGACCCATAAATTGACCTTTTCCAGTGTATATTACTACGTAGGTACATCCAGAAGATTAGGACCACTTTGTAGTCTTATTTGTCACACTTTCGCCTTCAGACAATAGAAGATGTCTGCCTCTCCAGCCGTGCAAGGACAAAGCATACACTTTGTCGTTTTTCGAGGAAGATAATCTGATCCTTTAACTCGAGGAGGTCTTGGCGCTCTGTGTACATCTTAAGTTTCAACTAACCACCACTGAATCGCAGACTGACAATAGACATTGAAGCAGGTTTAATAAAAACAACAGCCTGTTTCTTGCTTGGTTCATCTGGTACTCGAAACACACTGAAAAAGGCATTTCGGATAAAGACGAGTTCAAGAGACGATCCTTAAACGATTTTCGAATGAATACAAACCGCGACGAAAACGATGGGGTTCAGGACAATTGACAAAAGGATTGAATAACCTTAGTCTGATGCTCCTATCTATTTTGCCCATGATGTATTTAGTATTGGGACTGATTTATCTTCGTTATCTCGGAGGTACACTACACATATCCTCCATTGTCCTCGGATCCGTGTCATGTTTATAAGACATGTTATTGTTGTTCTTCCATCGGGATTTTTATTGCTAACGCTCTTTTCATATCCACGACTTAGCGCAAACATCTTTTGTCTGCCACGAGCGTATGTAATTAGATAGAAGATTTTTGGGTGGGCTGCAAAGGCCGAAAATCTCTAGACGGGTAATTTACTATACGAAAATCCTTACCTACATATACTACTTTGATATACATATTAAAAATATGTGGAAGCAAGGATTAAATTTCTTTTTTTTTTCAATATGACGCGGTTACCGTTAAGGATGCAAAATATTATATAAAATCTTACAAAAGCGAATTTTGTAAAAAGGTGGTCAAACCAGAAAGAGTCAGACTATCTCTAATATATCCTACTCCTGGAGATAATTTGAATACCTCATTAGGGGCTGATGATGGTTTGACCCTGTGACGAACACTGATCAATAGCAATTTAATAGCCACAATTTTGTGGAGTGCTTTATGACGCGTGCCGTACTCTACTCCACTCATCCGTGCTGAGTTTTTTCGTGCACCCCATACGAAATTGTTTACCTATTTCTGATAATAGATGCTAATTCCCGATATGTTGCCACTTAATGGCGTTATAAATTATTCCGGTGACATGCATTCACATATTTTTGACTCTCAGGTAAATTATACACGGAAGTATCTCGTCAGTTCGTTCATAAATGAGGGTAAGTTTTTAAGGCAGGCAATATATTTGTCAGATTTTTGGAAGAACGCAGACTGTAATCATGGACCAATGAATAAAAGTCTGTTATTGTCGTAACATAAATATTTTATGGAAAAACAAAATGTATTGCGCATACATATAATTTGTATGTATAAATACAGCTCCAAAAAAAAACTCATCCCAGATCAGATGAAGGGCTGCGTGACGGATATCCGGCGACCTTCAATTTTAACTAAGACGGATATCTGATACGGGTAACTGTCTCTATCTTCACGACTCGTTGAAAGCAGTGGATTTTGTTTTAAATAACAAATTTAAATAGGGTAGCACCTCATGCCAGAAGAACATTTGTAATTCATCTTCGCCAAGGACACAACTAAATCTAGAATATTCTCAAAGTGCTCCGACGACGACCAAAAGAGTTTCGATGAGGATCCGAAAGCCTAGAGAGTTCCTTGAAGGCATGATTTTGATAGAAAAAATAAAAGACGTATAAAAGGCAATACTGCACAAAATAAATAATAGATAGAATAGATAAATGTCTTTGGTGCATTTTCAACCAATTCAAATTTGTGATCAATCGAAGCGGTATGATATAGCTGGCACTGCACTACTTAAATTTTTTCATTTTACGGGATTTTCCATGATATGCTCAAATGATTCCATGAATTGTCAACAATTGCAAACGCATGCCCGCCCTCTCGATCAGTACCTACTAGTCAATGATTTTGGGACAATGAACTGACATTTGAAGGTTGTTCAAAGCGATTACAACCCTTTGACACCTTTTCTTTATCCCATCAAAACCGACTATAGAATAAAAAGGGTAAAAATATTAGAACCCTTCGACTCTCCTGACATACTCATCTCATTTTGTTAATGATCCTCTTGTCATGGAGTCCCTCCAAAATGTCAGTTTTGGCTGCTGATGAGCATGTAACCAAATCCAGCAAAACATAGACCATTCATTGCACAACGAAATTCTGCTATTCCCATACTACCCATATAATCTATTACAACAATCGAGTTCACTCCAAGCACAAGCCCTAATTGAAGAGGCAAAACATCTGCTTTTAGGGTTTTATTGAGAGAAAATCTAATATAAATTGTATTCGGACAGTTTTTCTATGAAATCGAAGTTCTATCTAAAGCCCTTGTGTGGTGTTCAATAATTTTTGCATGTAATCCGATTTTATGAAGTCGAAAAGTTACCTCATTTTGGGTTCTTTTTTCCACAGTATTGATTAGAATCAAATTGATATGCTATCGTTGGTGGTCAAAATGGAACATTCATTCTGTGCGACATTTGAAAAGATTAATTCTGTTTCGATGAGTTTCACAAATGGTGTCTATGTTGGAATTTCGATTTGCAAATTCTGGCAATTCTCATCTCATCATCAACCTAACTTGTACTGATTACATTTCAAGGATCGGGGTCTCACCCTTAAACAATTCACAGTTCTTGAGGTGGTCTTTATTTTTATTGGATGATGAGTCTATGTATGTATATACATACGTCAGTAGGATCGAATTTCTGGAAAACAATCTGACGAGTGAATAAAGAATTTCTAAATAAGAACTTATTGTGAATGAAAGCGAATTGAACCCCAAATAGACCAAAGACTGACGGCTGAACAGCAGTTGCATGTCAATCTCATCATCAAATACAAGGGTCCGATCGATATAATGTAGTCTCGTGCCAGAGTTTCAAAGTTTCTGTTCCGTTTGTACTTTTAAAAAAATTACAGCGAAGGAAATATAATTGCAATAAGGCTTTTTTATTTATAATTTGGTGAAGGGAGAACTCTTGTTAAAAAAAACTGTCAACAGTAGCATCAAATAAAATTTATTTACTGACCTAATACTCTAGACATTGTCAACTTAGACTAGAAAAAGGGTAAGAGCACAGGCGATAACTTCTGATCCTGCAACAAAGAGGCAGACATTCTTTTTTGTGATAGATGAGTCCTAATGCAAACAATCTCGCACTAAACTCCTCTTTCGAGGAGTCATAGCTGTGTTATAGTGTTCAACACAGCCATACATTGTCATAACCATGAGTCCTAATACTTTTAATTTGACTTGCAACACACGGCAGGCGGGAGGCAGTAAAGATGCTGAATTTCGGGAAGAATGGTAGACAGATTACACACTTATTTACTTCGGAAAAGGTTTGTTTCCAATTTTATGAAAACTAGTTTTTTTTTACTTTATACGTCTGACTTTTCTCAACTTTTAATTACTACGTATAACTGTGCGGCTTTAGACAGTCATCAATTACGCAAAGAATCATTACGCCATTAACAACGTTACACCCATCGGATTTTCTTGACATCACTTCTGATACTCTGCTTCAAGAAAAAAGAAAAGAAATCACAATCTTCGTCACCCAACCACCCACCCACCCTTATGCCAGATGGTTTATACTTAATTGCTTCAAATTAGCCATCGTAAAGGGATTTCTATCTCCTTTTATCAGAAACTTTTGTTACTCCAAAGGATTAGTGAAGCGACACTAATTAGTCGTTTAAGGATTATTTCCCAATGTACAAATGTTTGCAGTCAGCCTTCTTCCAAGACCTTTGCATTCTTGGAGGAGAATGTATTGGACATATCCAAACAAACATCCCATTCCACCCTATAGAAACAACAAAGATTGATATCGATTTGATCCTTATGCTGCTCCTCAAAATTATGTTCCATGAGTCCGTCAGGAGCAAGTGAACACTCACTGACACAAGCAATTTTGATCAGGTTGAAGGAAGAAATCTTTTGATCTCTGATTTCGGTCCTTTGATAACACTTTCTCCTTGTCTTAAATGAAGTTTGTACGTTGAACTTGGTGCATGGACTACATATATGTATATCTAAAGGATTCAGAGAGCTCGTTCCTTTTTGAATCCCACCCTCCAGTTTGTTATCGTATCCTATAACAGGGAGATTTTCTCATGTGTAATCAAGTGGTAGATAATCGTTGTATTTATATAATATATAAAAGAGTGCTTGGACAGAGGTGGTGCCTGTCATTAATAACATCAGGATTTGATGATGATACGGAAGACCTCCTTCTAGCACAGGTTAAGGGGGTCAAATTTCTAACTTGAGGAGATACTCATTTTCTCATAGATCATCCCATCTCATTAATCTCTTGCCTTGAACTGAATTTCGTATTGAGAAATATTCTAGCTACGTAAGTATAGTTAACTTCGGCTTACTTACACATTATAGCTTGAGCTCAATATGACAGAAAGAAAGGTGGCAGCTACCTGTGAGTCACTGAAATATTTACCTTTCTTTGAAACGTATCCATTTACTTTTCTTTTGCTGATGCTGTCTACCGTCTATGGTTGGGTCTAAATGTGTTCAGACCATAAACGGCACAAACTTAATAGATTTCGGACAAAAGGTTATAACTTGAGGTGATTTGTTTATTTGCTCAGAATCAATCACAACACGAAACCAATTGGGCTGATGCCTTCGTTCGGTGCACGATGATTTGGCACCATTAATCATTGCCTGGGCTATGATCCGATCTCTTGGCCTTTTATGAAGAGAGATATGCCAAGAATTCTTTATCTTCGTAGCCGAAAACTATGTAGATACAATAATGTAGATAGATCTTGGTCAAGATGGATTTTTTTTTTTATGAAATTATTGGTTTGTCACGTTGTTAAGAGTATTTCCAAAAAGTAATTCACAAATATTGTGCAAAAATATTTTTTTTCTATTCAAGTTGATCTAGTTGTATTGAGGAATGATTTGAGATTTAGTTGGTTTTTTTTTGTTTTAATCCCATATGTAGAACCAGTTTCCGGATAAGAAACCCGATTATTTTATGTTTCACACATAGATGCCGTTTTTATCTAATTACAATTACTATGTGAATATGTAAATATCTAAATTATGATATTTTCGCTATTCTAACCATCCAATTATCTTTTCAATAAACCCCTTCGACTTTCACCAACGACTATTATGATGGTATTGGAAAAACTTTATTTTTCATGTTATCGACAGCCCTCGAAGTCATCGAATTATATTTTCTGCGTCCTTTAAAACCATATGTCACATGATCAGTACTTCCTGAATTGAAAACTGATCAAGAATTTGTATACCTAGACCGGGTTTCCACCTACATACATAATTCGTATTGAAAATTTGCATAATTGAAACCAATTTCGTACATACATATGAATAACACCGACAAGAAACCATATTGCACCCCCCAAACCCAATTTATAATACCCCTTCGGTTCCGGGGATATAAATTATTCGGGATGAGTCACTTGCGCGTGCCCATACTGATCGTTCTGCTATGTACTACAGAATCTAAATGCAAATCAGGCTGGCAATCAAGAGGGTTCCCTGCTAGACATCTGGCGCGTTGTCAACTAGTCTTTGCTCGCTTTATTGCGCTGATGCAATTCTCGCGTGCGTATCATTCATTTTGTTGTCAAAAAAATGAATGTAATTTAATGTGAAGAATTGATATAAAAGTGTTGCTTTAGGTGGCTGATCTAAAATAGTGCAAGCGACTATCTCGCAGACATTGATATTGAATGATTTGGACTGTTTCATTTCAACTTAATTGGAGAATTAATCACTGATGAATTATTGTTGAACTAATTTGGCATATTAAAACATGAATGAAAGATACAAATTTGAAGGTGTAAACACATCGGAAATTGCAGTTGAATGTCATATGATGCTGCTTGAGTAAAAACATTATCACACACTCTCACTATTCTCCAAACAAGAATTTATCTCGGTATAATGCAAACTATCTTGCACTAAACTCCTCTTTCGAGGAATCATAGCTGTGTTATAGTGTTCAACACAGCCATACATTGTCCGGGTGGTTCTGTTGAAGTTGGGGTGTGAAGCTAAACTTAAAGCTAAAATAAAAGCAAATAAGGTAAAGAAGGCCTGCATGGTTTTCTACCCCTACAGAAGTACATTCGGAAAGAAATGGGCACTCAAACCCAAAATGATTCTTTGGTTGCACGAAGCGCTGGTACGTCCAAAGCTGGAAGGCTAGGCCCTGTGGACGCAGGAATATTCTTACTGCGGAGGGGGATAGTCAATATCTTCACTAATTACACCACCACTAAACTAAATTTCAGCAAAATCCTATGGAGCTTTGCTTGAAAGCTCCTTCCGATTCTTATGCTAAAGCAAAGTTAACTACTTTAACAGAAGGTATGCGACATCATAGGTTTACCTAAGTCAAAAAATCCAAATTTTTCATCCGTTCTTTGCATTATTGCTATTGATTCTCTTCAATTTTTTTTTTTTTTTATCCTTCGGTTCCCTTTGAGTTCACTTTCCATACTTTCCTCTCGGCTCTAAAGTTCCCTTTAATAACATTACAAAAGATCATAGTTAAGCGGAAAATATTAATGTAAGACCTCTTTAGACATCTCTTCTAATTTTTGACCCCTTTTGATGGTCCCTAGCAAAAAATTCCACAAGATCATAAGGCACGGATCCGAATTCCGATAAGAATAGTCAATTGGACCATATGTCGAGATCTCTTGAAGGCACCCTCGGAAAATTTTAACATTTCTGATAAATTAAAACTAAAACACGGCGAGGACTATCCCCTTTTTCCAATTGGAAAGAGGGTGGTATTATCACTTTTGTCCAGGGCTAAACACTGAACATCAGCGTAACGTCATCACATCTGACGAATATGAATATCTATACTCGAACGAATCAAGCAAAATTTGTAAATTACTCCACATTTACAGATCGCACCAAAGCAGTATAGCGCTCGAAGAGAAACAGAGAGAGAGAAAAGGATGGACAATGGACATCACTTTTCAACTTATTCGTGTCCGGCAATTAAGATTTCTATCACAATTGACACGATCTCTAAAACAAAAGTGTGGTGAACTCCTTAACAGTCAGTCATTCAGGCAGTTAGTTAGTCGGTAAGTAAGGGCGATCTGGCTGTCTGTTAATTAGTGTCCCCTGGGTGTCTTTTTTAAGTGTTTCACGGCTTTCAGTTTTGTGGTTTTTCCATGTTTTCTGGGGGAAGCAATTACAGACAGCGGTCATGGTCGATAGCGCATCTCTTTAAGCATATCACTAAATTTAGCGAGTGGCTTCCGTGATGCAATAAAATTGCCGAACCGATGATTTAATTTTAGTTAATACCGCCCTACTCTCTATCATTCTATGGTAAGTTATCATTGAGAAAAGTACGAGAAAAATTGGTCCTTCAAGGCCGACACTATAATAAAACTCTGCAAAAACCACAAAGATCGGCCAGAAGGCGATCATTTGTCATTACGTCAAGACAAACAAAATTATCTTAGCGGCCTGATACCTGATGAATACCTGATACGTGACCGCATCATCTTAATGACGATGAACAGAAATTAATTAATGTTCAGAGGTCGGTTTTATTTTAGTGTTTGGTTTCGTTTATCACAGCAATTTGCACGGTCTTCTTCTGGTCAATTGCAATGGGGCCTCCGTGGCCGCATTTCCAGACTCAACAAAAATTGGTCTGTAGTTACTTCGGGTTGAAGAGAAAAGAAGCAAAACATGCAACGATGTTTCTGATAAATTGCTACCGCGATTGACAAGATTGTAACCGGTGTCATCCTTACACAGCCAATAAAATCAACATCGGTCCGATGTGATGATTGCGCTAAAATTACACATCTCACCATGTGGTGTTTGCTCAAGACCGCTCTTAGTATGTTAAATTATACGCTGCAGTACTTGAGGGATAATTGATGCGTTTATGTCCGCTATAATGAGTTAAGTGAGCTACTACGCCTATAAAGTCTAAAGTCGTTTCGTTTGTACTGAAATTCGATGATTTTTATTTAAATTTTTTCATTACACGATGAAATTACGCTTTATTTTGCTTGGAATGTAATCAACGGTTAGGAAATTCAAAGAGAAACTTGAGACACCTTCGATTTCTGCTTTTCGATTAATTTTTTGCAAGACAAGAAGTTCATCTTTAACGTCATCTTTCAAATAGGACCTACTCAAGAGATCGGTTAATCTCTTTTTGTCTTCGACATTTAGTGGAACCGACGGTACAGCTAGAAGCTCTATCTCTGATGGATGGATGCCAATCCAGCGTACATGAGGACAAACAAGATGATCGGAGTTATAAGACATTGCCTGTAATAAAGGAGTCTTTTAATGCTTCATTTAAGAAACTGCTTAATTTTAGTAGCATGTAGCGGGCATAAAGATATAATATAAAAGAAAAATCTATATAGCTTTCCGCCGTAAGTTCGCATCATTTTTTCGTAATATGGTGTTTCGGTCGCCTTGTGGCGAAAATAAATTTTGATTATGTCAAATTGCGAAAATGAATGCAAGAGTGCGGCTAAAAATGTTTATTGATCTAAGAGTTCGTAAGTGCACTTCTGTTATCAGTTACCACAATATATTATATAACTGCTCTGCTAAGTAAATAATGGATGTAGTCTATGATAGTGGTAAGGAAACTATCTGTTCTGATAGGAGATATTTGTTCGAGTATAATACAATCAGCAAAATGTATAAACACTTACCCTTGATCCATACCGATACACCAACAAAATTTCAATCCCAAATGGATCAGCATCCACTAGAACGTAAATGGGTAATTTTAAATGATCCCATATTTTCCTTAACATTACTCTTGTATTTATATCTGGAAATCCTTTTCCCTGTTAACGTAAAAGAACAACAAATTGTCAAATCGAAAACAACAACATTTTTTCTATAAATTATACCGTTACTAAGAGGATATCATATCCCATGATACTCAGGACATTTTGTTGAAGTAATCGCTCATAAACAGTGTCCTTTTCAACTACAAGGACAAATTTTGCGGTCGATTCTAAGAACTTAATACCACTTGTATCCTGAGGCATTAGAATTCCACCAGGATAATTAGAACAATCAATTACATGGTCGTTAGCAAGTGTAATACGAATTTGTCCTGCCAAAAGACCTTTGGACGAAGATAAGATTCCCAATTCCCATGGAGCGGCATCTAAGAGGCAGCAAATATCTTTAATTGCTGCTACTGCGTTTATTTGGCTTTCAACCAATTCTGGATCTCTGTAGTATAATTCTCTGGGGGGGAAACAGGACATTTATTTCATCTAAAATATAATTTAATGTACAAAATCATTCAACCTGAGAGTGCAGGTACATCCAGTCACTAGAAGATGATAAATCTCTGATAAAAGATGAATTAAAATTCCAAATTTGGACTTAGTTCGACGGTCGGTCAAGGAAATCTTTCGTTCAGTACAGGTACCACTCGATTTTAATGTTAAGCTATTTGCCGTGAAGTAGAAGAAGGAAATATTTTTGATAAATTTTTTAATGAATTAAAAATTTACAACTCACACGTCATCAACCAAATTACAGTTCTCCCATTTATTGATGTTTCTGATATAAAATTCAACTGGATTCCCATCAACGAGATTTTCCAGTACATTTTTCATCAAATCTTCAATTTTAGATATCAATTCCTGCCTCCGTTCAAAAGATTCTTCTTCATTATTTTCATGATCATCGCCAATGCAATTTTCCGACTGATTAAATTCGCTATATAGGTCTGAATCAAATTTTGCCTTCTTCGGCATTGCTACTTCATCACTTTCGTCGCATCCTTCAAACAAATCTGGCGAAGTACATCGTTCCTTTTTGCTATTTTCATGATTTTTCAAATCTTTCATCTCTGAACTGACTTTATGGATGGACATAGCTTCGTTTAGAATTTTATCTCTTGCTGTTCTTTCTAATTCACTCTTCAACGTTTGCCTAATATATTGACGAAACTCAGGTAAATTTTCTTCCTTAATAGCTTGCTGCTCAATGTACTCAAAATTTGGATAAAAAAAATTATTTTCATGTGGATTCCGTAAAAAATTTTCTGCAGCATCTTGAATATCAGTGTGGTTTAAGTTTTCTTCTGTCTCCTCTACAATCATAGATCTTTTCGTCAAAATCTCTTCGGCAACATGGGGGTAATTGATTTTATTGGCGCGAACTGATTGTTTCATTGAATTAGTATCATATCCAGATTCTTTTCGTTGTGACGGTGTGTATATATCAGATGTCAGGATATCTATTTGAAAAAATTCCTGAACGCCATTCACGATCCTTTGCGTTTCCCTATCTCCGATTGCTCCCAATGAAAGTTGATGGCAAAATGTCGAAGTCGAAGCTGTTGATGGACCAAATAAGTCGTCTTCAAAATCGTTTTTCTCTTCCATTTTTCTCATCTTTTTTACCCTTTTATTGATAACTGAAATTTGAAATTAAGAAAAAATTATCTTCGAGTAATAAAAAACATTTAATTTTTTCTTTTCCAGTTTGTATCAACAAAAATAGAACGACCGTTGGCGTTGTTAGTTCGCAAAACTGCAAAAAACGTAAAAAAAAAAACAAAATTGCCATTAAAGCAGCCGTCAGAAAATAACCAATTGCAATGGAAGAGGTAATTTCTGCTCTCGATTGGATCGTTTTTATGTAAATTAGGCCCGTATCCGTATGGTTTTGTGTGACAGAAAATGTATGTCCTATGTACCTATGTACGTTCCTCTTATCATTGGCATTGGATTATTAACTAGGGTGAATCCCCTAGGCTAAAACCTACGTCAGAGTAATATTTTATGACTCTACGTATGTATAGGATATGAAAAATTCTCTTTCCAGAAAATTAGAAATTAAATGTTGGTACATCCTGACATAAGAATGGGGATAATAAGTCTTCTTCTCTTCTTCTTCAGGTGTGCTTAGAAGGAAGTGATCAAACTGCACTACTACTCCTAGAGAATATCTACAGAAAAAAGGGGTAGCAAGACAATAGGACATAAATTAATTTTATTACTTCTGCTTTGGTCTCATTTTTCTATGAAATGTAATTTCGATACTTAGTGACACATACACACAATTTTCTTTTTCCAGGTAGACCGCATATATGCGGGCAGCTCAGGTGTAAAGCGGTAAAAGTCTATTCTCTCTTGCTATCAATGGCGCACGCACGGCTCACTAAATTATCATATCAGACGACGACAACGCGCGGAGAACAGCAACTTTAGTACGAGAGCAAATTATTGTTGCATTTTATCTATTGAGTACTTGTCCGCAAGAGTAAGTCATTATGCGCGTGCTTATTGGTGTAAAAAAATGTAAATTTTAAGTGTATCTAGATATTAATATGGAGTGCTGCAAACTATAATTCGAATTCTACGTGAGTAGAACATTAATTTTATCAAATTCTGTCTATAGAAGTTCAATTCACCAAAAACTGCACATCTCAAAAGTTTATCGTGATTCTTAAAACTTCTGCTGTACTTAGGGCAAAATCCTGTGATCTGTTGCTCTACAATAGACTTCTAACTTAAAAGTCAATCTGTTCGAATATTAGATCATCGGTGATATGCTTTTCGTGGCCTTCTTTGGAACAGCTCTTATATTCTATGCCATATTTAACAGGCTTAAGCTGATCCCCCTAGAGACTTAGGTTAGGTTAGGCAAGCGGGATGCCGCTAGAAGTGCCTAGTCTGTTTCACTTAGACCTCCAGGGGGTTCATTGTGTTGTGGCCTTTGACCTCACGGGATAACCTTTAAAACTGCCCTAGATCCATCCTACTCTCCTCGGGTGTTATCTGAACTCTACTGCAGAAATCGTTCGCCGCTACCAGATTTCTGGTATTTGCTTTGTTCTCTTATACTCTTCCTGTCATATGCAAGCCACAATTCCCTCGCAGTATGACTGGTTTCTCTGTTGATCCATCGAAGGCTTACCTTATGATACGCACCATGATCTCCTCTTTTAAAGCTCCGGTCGCGATCCTCACATAAGCTACTGCTATGGAGTTATCATCAGTCATCTCGTCATCTCGTTACCTGGGATATACCTGTGGCCAGGTACATTGTGCCGTGTAGTAAATTCCTCAAGGCTGGTCTTGCATAACTCCACCAATTCATTCAGCGCCTTAATTGCTGCTTGGCTGTCAGTGTATATGCAGATCTGTCGAGCGAACTCTCTGCAAATAGATACTAATATTGCCGCTGGTAAATCGCTACAAGCTTTACTTGAAAGACACTACATTTGTCTGGCAGTCTATAAGACTCGTGCCACTGGCACTTTCTGAAGTACACTCTAGCGCCTGCTCCCGCACTCGTCTTGGATCCATCCGTAAAGATAAAAATATCGGATAACCACCGTCTGCTTCTCATCCCAATCACTTCTGGTGGGCATCATTGCATTGGCACCCCCACCAAAAGTTAGGAAAGGTAGGTACTTGAGTCTGTTTCTTCCCTGACATCGCTGCGGTTATCTTCTGAAGTATATTGGAATGCCCAAAATCCGTTTCCTTGCACCAACCCACCGCTTTCAGCCTGACAGTACTAATTTCGACTACCTACACTTCGGCAGTACAGATCTAGCGGCAATAAGTCAAGCATGACCTCCGGTGCCGTCGAGGGCGAGTTGCGCAAACACCCAGTTATTTCCAGGCAAGCGGCCCTCTGGGTTTTTGATAGCACATCCAGGTTACATTTCCTCGTTAGAGCCGCCCACTAGGCCATGGAGCCATCGCAGAGAATCGGCCCTAGAGACTTAAGTTAAATACCTACTATTATCTTCTCTTGTAAAAGAAAATGAATTTCCCTTGAACTCATGGTTTTTCTACCTAGGCACGTCTCCATAGAGAATCAAAAAGATAATAGTATAAAATTCGATTCGCGAATGAAAACAATATGAGAAAATGGAATTTTAAAATATTTTCCATATTCTACTTAAAAGCTGCCCCATTTGCACCGTGGTGGTCCTCTAAAAACCCATAAATCACAAGTACAAAATATTTAATATCTGCAAGAGCATCGATGTCAAAGCAAAGGTGAAGATAAACACATGTTTATCCCACCAACTATATGTCCAACTGGTCTACTGACGCCAGACAACCGATCACCATCTTAATTCCACAAACCTCAATACTGATTGTCACTAGAACAAAAGTAGTTAACTAAAAAAAAAGAATACGAACGAAAATTCCAGAGCCGCGCTAAGGTGCTATACGTCACCGTAGAATCATTATGTGTGCTATATCCTGCGGTGTCCGTCACAGCAAATGCCACCTGCCGGGAGTGCCATCTCTATATAGACGACATAATAGTACTCGTGCTACCACCATCACTAGCCAACCAACTGCCGGCTTATTGCAGGGCTGCTGCCGAGAAACTAGACAAATGACTTTACTAGGATCTCTGCCTCTGTAGGTAACTCGTTGTTGTCGTTCTTGGATTACCAATTGCCGATTGCACCTTTACCGCATCATTCATCGTGGCACATGCTCCTTCTAGCAAAGGCATATTTTATAGCCATCTGCAGGTTTAATTTGCATGCTTAGCACCTCTAAAAGAAGCGTGCAGAAAATCTTAACCTCATGCGAATTATGATCACTGCGCGCGTACATGATTGACAACATAAAGTCGAGGACTGTTACAATTCCTAAAGCACTGCTGGATTGCACTCATTAAAAAGTTGTCGTCCAATGATTGATCGCTTTCAAATATGGTTGGTTGGCCTACCTTGAGGATCACCACCAAACGCAGGAATTTATAGTAAATCTTGTGCTCGGAAGAGGATATAGCAATTCTGAGAGATTTCCTTTGAGATTGATTTTAGTTCGTGATTAGAATTCGACGATGTTATTTTTATTGAACACTCGGTATATGGCCATCTTTAGCCAAGTGGGGATTGGACACTTTAGGATATGAGGCCCAATAACAGAAATTATTTTCTAAAATACTTTGTGCTATCAACAGGAATAAAAACGTGAAGTATGTTAAGGTCAGCGCGCACTTGAGAGTTTTTTTCACGTAAATTTTTTGTCACCACCTTCAATTCCATAGGCTTGAATGTAAATACGCGCATGAAGTACGTGCGTGACAGCAGGATGATTTTTTGATTTCTCTGGTTAGTAACTTTTGGGTGACGAAATTATAACCGCGCCTTCACGTATATATACATATGAATGTGCACGCATTGGCAACATTTTTGTAGCCGCTTAACTGCCATTATTTGGGACACGCAAGGAAGAAACTTAGGCCGCATTCACACAGGATGTTTTCAGTCTTGAGTCAATCAGAACGCCACATAAATTTCTACGCATTCCCTCTTTGCATTCACACCGGTAAAACAAAATAATTTAATCAGCAGCTCTGATAAGTCATTAAAGCGTAATTATAACGTCAAGTGTGAATGCAGCAATGCATGCTTTTTTTAAAAAATGGCTGCTACAACGATAGTGTGATAGGAAGATATAAATAATAAAGCATCACTACAAGAAGTACAAATGAGACCACCACTATATAAAACAAAAATTTTAAGGAATACTCTGATAGCGATTTGAAGACAAAAATATCCATGAAAGTGTTTATAGACCTTAGAGTTACAGCAAGTCTCTCTTCAGTTGATGATCGCATATTGGTAGATACTTTGATAAGTTATAGCAGGTCTCAAAATCTGTGGAGGTAACTCATCAAATCTTTCAACACTCATATGGAAATATCAAAGGAATTTTTCAGGATAGGATCGTAGCTCATCAAATATTAAGTGAAATTTTCCTTTAAGCAGCCTTTGACTCTAAATTGAAGTAGAACGACCCAATAGCGTCTCTTTCGTTGATATTTTCTATATCCTTATGATGAATGTTGATATAAAACATGAATTTTTGGTATGACAGTTACTCGCTGTGTACGTACTAAACTAGCTAACTGCGACAGGGTAACAGTGATCAAAAATTTGCATGACAAAAAGTCTCCAGTGGGTGCTAGGCCTAGCATTAACCAACAGTATAAAAATTTTCACTGATTACCAAATATGTAGATTGAGTTTGGCTACTGAAAGTATACCACGAAAAAATAACGGAAACTTAAAAAATAAATCATCGATTGGAGCTAGGGAGGCACTATGGATATAGGGGCCCATGCGTATAGATGGCACTGAGAAGGAATTGAGTAAAACTCGAACTTAGGACTCCTGGATGTCAGTTTTCCTTAAATTAGCTGGAAAACTACTACATAATCCACAACTGGCTTATTATCGTTAATTACGCATTAATGTTGTTAAACCGTATCGTACTTAAGGAATGGCGAATATGTAACAAATAATCACCCTATCCATCCTATTTACATCCTTAGCATTTTGCTTCTAATATCGTGTTCAGCACACCAGAAAAAAAAGGTCTAGGCATTGTTGATTTTATATTGGAGCGAGGCATTGATGGAACAGACTTGCGGTTTCTTCAACATGGTAGAGAGACACTCTTGCGGATTACGATACTGGGTGCATTCACCGACAGAAAAAACCGTGCAAAAAATGACTTTTTGTCACTACCAAACGCTTTCGTGCGTTCACTGAGCACGAAAAATGACAGATAAACGCTACCGAAACACTTCCTTTCACTTTCTTCTGCGTTCACTGAGTCCTCTGAGAGTGACTTTTAGCGCGCTACCTTTTACTATCGTATTTTGGATAGTGAAATGTAGCGAAGTAATGTGTTACCATGGATACGGATGCAAGAACGAAAATAACATGGCAACTTTATAGGTTAGCTTTTACAGTTCGAGCATTTATTATATTTCTCTCAATGATTGTTAGTAAGTTATGTAAATAAAGGCAAAGTCAAACGTATTAATTTATACAGTTATAAAGGCTATCTTATTTTATTTTAAATGAAAAAATCTTCGTTAAGATTGTTGGAATGATAACATGTCTATTGGCTGCCTTTATGATAAAACGGCATTATTAGGAGGTCAACCACAAAGCATTGCAGTTTTTATTTTTTTGTTTTGCCTAGTACTAGTAGGATGGACTAGTTTTGTTCTCTTCATGCCCTACATAGAACGATTCTGTTGGTACAGTGTTTATTATTTCTTCAATAAATTTCACACATTTTTGTATCTATGATTTATGTAATCCGCCAGGAATTTACATTATATTTAAAGCCTTTAAGTATAAAGGAATGGATTCGCTAAATAAAGTCTTTGTTAGGCTAGGAGACAGTTGAAATTATAAGAAAATAGCAATATTAAATCTTCTAGGATCATTGTAATGTATTTATTCGTTTTAAATATTTCTTCATACATTTTCGAACATATTTTATTATTTTATGTTAAAAAACTCGAATTCTAAAAATTCAAAGTTCTTACTACACTACGCTACGCTTTCTTTCGTTCACCGTGGCAAAGTGGGTAGCGTAGTAATTAACTGTCAAAGTAATTCTTTTGAAATATGTTTACTACGCTATGCTAACACTACGCTACAAGACGCTATCGTGTCAGAGAATTAATTAGAGAACTTACATTTGATTTGTCATTTAATTTGTCATTTGACAGTTCTGCGCACGTAAAAAATGCGACCAAATATTGTGAAATTACTTGTCTATATAGAAAATAAAATCGAAATAGACACTTCAGCTTGACAAGTGTCAAATATTAAATGTCAGAATATAATTCGGTTCTAAAAGGTTCGTGTATTAAATGATTATGGTTTATAACTAGGGTCAGATTGCAATAAACTCTCTATACAACGAAATTTTTCGCAATTTCAACATTGAATTCTAATGTTCTACATACTGAGTATGCGCTGAGTGTATACAAAGTTGTTTCTCAGTATACGAGGTGTGGCTGTAAAATAACGAGACTGGTGTTTCCACAGAAGAAGTAGGTATGCACCAAACAAATAAATCTGGCCGTAGCCTTCTTTTTTATAGGAGCTGTTGTTTTGTTTTGCCGGAAAAAATGTAAGTGTCATAATAGAAAACTTGGAAAAAACGCTACTGAAACTTATCTTTTAGTAAAAGAAGTGTATGACAATGAATTTTTATCACATGGGCGAGTTTGTAAGGGGTTTAAGCGTTTCCAAGATGGCCGAGAAGACGTTGAAGGTGATTCCTGCCGGGATCGACTATTCACGTCAAAAACGGACGAAAATATTGAAACAGTCGGTAATATGATTCGATCTCACCATCGGTTAACTATTCGTGCGATTGTTGAAACTGTATACAAAAGAATAAAAAAAAAGACCCGAATTATGGAATAAAAGTTATACTGACCGCAAGTCTGTCTCCGGTATTACCTTTTGGTATCATCGATTTTATATTCGAGCGAGGCATTGCAAATTTCTGTTTTTTGCCCAGCATAAAACCTATCCAACCAATCTATTCAATATATACACCCCCAACCGTTCCTTTATTTCCAAAAATAGCAACAAGTTTTGTCGGTTCATTTCATTGTTCGGAGCTTCGCTAAAGTTTATGAACTGAATGACATAACATTTGACTAAGCGCCTTGGTTATCTGTTATTACTTGGCTGTGGTTTTGCTTTATTGATTTCACCAGCTTATGCTGGAAAAATACGCATAAGAAAAGAAGTCTTGGGCTCATTTATTATCCTGTCGATTTAGTCTTACATACTACTTAATTGATTAAAATTATTATGCCGGACATTGAATTATGCGAGCTATTCTAGAAATTGAAAGCCAAGCACTATATAGCTCAAACGTCGTTAATGTAGTGCTCCCACTTCGTAAATGAGTTAATTAATAGGTTTACATGGCCTTCAGGTAGTGTCGAAAAACGACTTTTGTAAATGATTTAATTAAAGGTGCAAATGATGCGCCATAAATAATTCAAAATTATTTATGAGTATTTTTACAAATGTGCCCATGGCATCTGTTCCGGAGCACACGACTGCTTTATCGGTCGCAGAGATTTTTTTAATTATTATTAAAAATTCTTATCACATCGTGAACTTCGCAGTTAAAACGTGCAAATGAAAAAATTTCCTTAGCAATTTTTGAAATTTATCACATCATCTCGATGGGAACAGGTTTTTAGCCTCCAGCAACTCTACCAAGTATAAGCGAATAATGTCCAGCACCTCAGAAGGCTCCGATTAACGCGCATTCTCAAGCTGAGTGGGTTAGTAGTTAACCGGAACGAAAAGTACTTGGATCTTTGTTTTTGTTTTTTTATTTTTTATGAATGAAAATCGTAAAAAAATATGTTGAAGCTGTGCATTCAGAGCACGCGTCACATAATTGACAAATCAAAGAAGATAACAACACCCGTTACAGGAGTCTGCGTGGCGTATACGAGGCAGATGACACTACCATCAGGTAAATAGGTAAGAGAGGTGCGGTTTTATTCTAGGCAGGCGCACAGATATTTATCACATCTAAGAGCTCTTACACCTGTGCACATTAAAGCAAGAAAAGATCGTGTCTCTCTCGGGATGCATTATTAGCTGCTAAATCGCATCGGACGGGTGTTATGTGCAAGCTATCCACGCGAGCTTAATATGCGCGTCATGCTCAACTTCTATATAATTTTATGATCAGCTGCAGTTCTTGTTGTATTTATTGGAGTGATTCTGGTCTGGTTTAAGGTGGACACTCGATTTCTGATTGAGGCAATTTTAACGAGGAGTTGATTACGCATCATGTAAGGATCTCTGGCCGCTTGCTACCAGTAAGAGTGTATTTCTTAAATTGCATATTGTAGGTATATGCGGGATTTGAGGCGGGCAAAAATATAGACGCGTGCTAACAACTTCCCGAATGTCTTGAATCATTGGAATGGAGACAATCTTAATGAGATTAAGAGAGACTGAAGGTCACTGTCGCAGACAAGTCAACTATATAACAAGGACAGATGGACTTGAAGAGACGACACCATCAGGGCGTTTTTGCGAAACGCTTTTAACTTGTAACTAACAGCAGGGGGTTGCCCCGTGCCACTTAACAAAGATTATTACAGTGCTAGCACCTGGACTTTATAGAGTGGATTTTTAATTTATGACATCGCCTCACATATTGAATGGGATAAAGTGCGATTCAATTAAAATCATTCTGCGCTTTTTATATATATATATCATTTCTTATTCCCCAACTGTGTCTTTGCAAGTGTCGCTTTTACATTTCTGAGATCTGAAATTTCCATTGCATGTAAAAATCCAAATTCTGTTAATAATACAAATTTAATTTTTGATTAATTTTCCAAATAAACCCTGACACATGCTAGCAATCTGCGAATCCTAATCCCTTCCTAATCGAAACCTCAAACAAAGATAAAACACAGTCGAGTAAATAAAACAAGGACATAAAATCAACAACTATTTACTCCTACTATATACATATTACATATATCTACGATAAGAGCAATTTGAACAAAACTTTCAGCGGTAACAATTTTCCCCTGTTCAAATCACAAGAAATTCGGAAGAGTTCTGTTAAAATTTAACCTAACCTAAGCCGAATACGAAAGGGGTGAAGCTGTGAGTGAAGGCTCCTTCCGAAATTCTCTTCTTTGATATTTAAAGATCGCCAGCGGATTTTACACGTGCACTCTACACAGTAGCTAACACTCTTCTGAACTGAATCCCCATTAAAATTAGGCATCTCAACAAAGACCGCCGAACTGAGCATAGTTTTGTTTGAATTTAATTTAAACTATGCACATCGAGAGGATTACGGTGCCACGGAAGGAATCGTTCTTTGAATTGTTGCACCATAAATAATGTCCTTAAATTTCCTGTAAATAGCTCAATGGTTAGGTGGATCCCTCGGAATTGCATGACGATAGTACCCTTATGATCGAATAAGTGTTAATTGAAATACATCGGGGCCCATTCTTAGACTTTAACAAGGGTCCGTTGATTCAATTTCGAATTCGTTCGAGGCTTTTATTACTTACTTAATGCCTCTTGTATGACTGGTGCTGTGGCGATTGTTGTTCTTTTTAAATGTTTTGTTATGCTGAACTGAACAGTAGTCCTTTTGTGTCTAATAAGGATATCCTGGTCATGAAGTTTGCGCCTTTTTCTTTGAAGATATGAAATTCTATTAATGCATTAAGCATTTTAGCAAATTTTTCAAAATTGTTGATTTACAAAATTCGAAATAGGCTATTCAGATTGATTTTGAGGTGAAAGCATTTTGATTTATTTTATTTGGTAACAGTATTACCTATTAAAGCAGACTGCAAAAGTTTTCATTGCATCAACATTGGCGATGGTGGGATAGCTACGATTGTCACTTGCATTCTGGCTCATAGCAGTAAATACAAATTTCATCACCTATCATAATGTCGAACACTGCGCATTTGCTTAGTTTTTTGAGGATGTGGTTATATTTTTCCTGGTGTATATACCTTGCCAATTCAGCGTCGAAATCTAACCTCACATTTTGATCTTATGAAGTTTCCAAATATCTCAAAATGAGAGTAACTCCTCCTCTCAAATGATTTACTGTTCTTCTTTTTTCATTTTAACAGCTAAATCAGTAGCGTAGCAAGAGCTTTTGGGATCTATATCCCATTAAAAATTTCAAACTGAAACTGGCGTAAAAAATTTTAATTCACTAAAATCTGTATTTTTACATAGGCTATGCTAAAAGGTTAAAGTTAAAAATGTTCAAAAATTTATTTTACGAGCTTTCTGACTAGGGGAAAGTCGTTGATCACACTTTCGAAATCGATTGGGTCAGTCAGATCGCGTTCAACGGACAAAATCGCCAGATTGCTCAATCTAGAATCACCCATCGTCGATATTCGGGACTGAATCAGCCAGGCTGAACTCTTGAATAAAGCGTAGAAACTGTAAGGACCCTTCCGTTTTCAGTGGTTCAAGATGTTCAGGTTTTGGAGAAGCTTCAATGAATTTAATCAACCTTTTTCGCTGCAGCAGAAACTCATCGTTGTCGATTTCATCAGCATCCAGCTTGCTTGAATCGATACTGATTCTGAGGTACAAATGATTGCTTGGAGTTAGGACCTCGAAACTGTATGAACTCATACAACTGTTGGAATTTTGTTTGCATTTCCTGATGGATGCTATAAAGTTAAGAAATTATTTCGCGTCGTAGCTTATCTTTAAAAGCAAGCCCAGCATCTTCGCAATTTTTGCCAGGCATTTTCTTCCTTGTCCGAATGCGACGCTGAGGTTGCGTTGTAATACCAAGGGAGTTGATTTCAGACTTTGCCGCAAGGCCAGCGAGGTTGAGTGAATGGTTTGTGCAGAGTACGATGCTGTACTCCAGTATGCGCGCCCTCCAATACAGCAGCATTGTCATAACTTTGGAATTGGCAATTATTGATGTCTAATCCATCTTTTGTTAACTTCTCCATTATCTTTTTCGTAATGTGCTCTACGCCCTTGCTTTTAGTGTCGATAAAATCAATAAATGAACTGCTGTCCAGTATTATGGAAAAGTGTGTGTCCTTTTCTAATTAATCAATTATCTGCTGGCGAGCGCGGTCACCCAGAAGGTTGATGAACTCGTTTTAGATATCTGGGTACAAATATGTAGTAGTTTTTGTTTTCCCCAAATCGATCCGCAGAATATGATCTCGTAAAACCGAATCGTACTTATGGCCATTACTTCACCAATTCTAAAAAGTTTCCCTGGCTTTCGCTATACCTGCTCTCGTCTTTTCCTCTGGAAGCTAAATTCTGTTTCGCAAGGAACCTGATGATATCCAGAATCCTTGTGAATACTTCCCTCCAGCGTTTTTCTTCTGCCTGATTGCTTCTTGTAGCTCATTATCAATTATGGCGTTTTTCAAGTACCTCATCGCCAGTTCTTTCCATTCCATGTAGCATCTTTCGTGAGAAGGACTTTTTTCGTCGTTCACCACACGAGGACTCAGATCTCACCAATTCCCGATGCTTGGCGTTCAAACAGCGACTTGCTTTCTCCTGGCTTACCAAATAGTTTGCATGGGAAGCAGTACATTGACGCTTTCATCGACGAGTAGCACATCCATGAGCGAAGAACTTTTTGCTTGCTCTGCATTTCTCCGAAGAACCAGTTTGTGTCCAACGTACGCTTTTCACTCTTGACAGAAATACCGTCTCATTGTCAGGAACAACCACGAGCCAATTTCCAATGTGACTAGATCAGCTAAGGAAACATTCGGGATGAAAGGTCCTTTTGAAAGGGACTGACTTTCTCTGACGTTTTCGGCTGATATTTGGCTTTCTTCTACATGTTTTTTCGTTTCTTCAGTTTTGCCCCTTTTGATTGCATGGTCTTCGCCTTCTCCATGGCTGATCCTCTGATAGTACAGCTTCAGGGAACTCGACATCATTGCAAGTCCATTTTTCTGCGGTTGCTGTCTATCGTTTCGATCACAATCACAGAAGCGTTATGAACAAGACAAGTACTGGTACTGGAATCTGAGCATCGAACGTTGGATACTCTTGAGCTCTACTTTGATTTTCGCTTTTTTTCGATTTTTATTTAAGAGGAATTTTACATCACCTTTCAGCATCTTTGTGGCCAGAGCGAAATTTTTTATCTTTTTCTTAAAAATGGGAGGTAATGTAACCCGATGTACATTATTAGGAATAGTTTGAAGAGATTTTGGAGTTATTTAAGAAGATTTTATCATTCGGGTTCCTACATTCTCTCAATTTTTGTTTTGACTCGTTGTCTCAGTCGCACTACAATAGTGCATAGTCAAGTTCTTCTCCCACATTCGCACAAAAGACGAAAGTATGTATGTATATGACATTATTTGTTTCATTCTAAAAAACACGAAAAATTTCCAATTTTGTTCGGCAGCTTCCTATCTTCCCACTTAATTTTTGGATTGCTTAACAGACACAATCTATGAACAAATGCTTAACCAACATGTTCTAATAGAGTTCAACAGAATTAGTATTTTAAAATTGGGCCCGATACTCCCGCAAGATACTAATACAAATTGTGACGTCAATTATAGCAAAGCCTTACCCCTTTTTATTTTATTTTATTATTTTAACTTATTACACGCTTCTTGGCTATTTGAAATTGGAACCATGGAGTCAGTTATGAAAATTGAGCTACCTAAAAGTATTAATTCATCAAAATGTGCGATATTACTGGAAATTTTTTAAAAACTTTTGGTGCCTTCTTATTTTGGTGCCCCAGGCGGTCCGTTTCAGTCGTCACACTCTTGCTACGCCGCTGAGTTAAACCATATATGATCAGCTGATTTAACCACTTTGATTTGAATTTTCGTTAGGCTAACTATATGCACTCTATTACGAATTATGATGATATCAAGCTTTCTTCCACAACTAGCACTCTTACAGAGTACAATTCGAAGTACATTTCGAAGCCAAGTGAAATTTTGAATTAGCTAAGGGCGTTTCAATTTGACAGAGGAGGATCAACAACTGTTACTTGACATTTTAATGACAGATGACTTCTCCTTATATATATGTACTTGGTACTATTATTATTAAGTAATTACGTTTCTAAAAGTCTTCCACTACATAGCAACAGCTTAAATTCATTTCCGAAAATTTTAATTGTCAAACATTGCGCGTCTTCTTACTTATAAACCATCCTTCAGTGAATATCAAAAATATTTATGCGGGCAATTATTTGGAGCTACCCTAATGACCCATAAACATATCCTTATTTCCCTAATTCATGTCCGAACCTTTGATTCAATTAATTTATGGCTAGTTTACAAACATTCGTTAGGCCGGCCTTTAATCAGCATACCTTGAAACACGCGTCTTGTCGTAATCACGGGTGTCACTAAAAGTGTTCGGTGCCGGCACGATTTATAAATTCTCATCGTCATCATCTTTTCAACAATATTAAACCACCTCCAGGCCTATGTTTTATGTGCACGAATTGTTGTATACATGCCATGCCTAGGGCTACCCGGCTACTGTATGAGGTGCCTTTCCTTGTCCTAAATATCTCATTTGCATAGTAAGCGCGCGAGCTTTGTCCACTTAAGATAAGCCCATCGGCCACCGATTTAATCGTGCTGATCATCCTTTTGGGGGCATTTATTGGGGCGGGCAATCATTACATGACCGAAATTTTTTTGTCCCCGATATTCATACTTTAAGTGCCCTGCAGTATTGAAAGAAGGAAAAAAGTGAATTGCAATGCTCGACGTGATTGCACCTCAGATCAGACGGCACCATACATGGATGGTAGTTTTATGTAAGAATAAAACGCGAACGCAGTCTAACAAGTAATTTTATAGTGCGTCCTCCCGACTCCCGATCCCGACCAGCCAGCCAGTCAGGAGGCATCGTCAAGGAGAAAGACACGTTCACCCGTCCCGTATCCGACGATGACATTTGATATCGAGCATCTCTGAATTGACAGCTATTTATTGGGATTTGAAAATTCTCGCCGCTTCGTCTAATCAAAGCACTTTTAGCCTGCCTGGTGGACTTTTCCCAGTAAAATAATGGCTCAGATGCTGAGAGTTGAACATTTATTAGGAGCAGCAACAGCAGCAACAGCAGCACCAACGCAGCTGGAGATGAAGCGATCTTAGGTTTTCTTGTTTGTGGGTAGCTAAAAACTATCGTCATACAAGAGAGTTACTGCTGAAATTAAACAGAGAAAGGTAAGGCAATCTTGCTTGTTCTGCGAAGCATGTTGAAATTATTTTGCATTAAGCTAACCAGATCGGACTATGATAATGAGAACAAATGAACTATGTATGACATTTATTAAAGGCAAGTGGTAGGTAATTCAATTAATGAGTTTTCAGGTATTAACTGCAAGGCATCTATTTACATAAGTTCCATCAAAAAAGCTGTTATATAGGTACTTCTTTGTAATTTTACATAAATAAAGGGTCCGCCATCTAACGTTTTTTTTTTTCAACTAGTGCTTATTTAGTGAATGGTAACACTTAGCTCATGTCTGATTTGACAGATAATTAGTTTTATTCTTCCGCTGAACGCATATGGTTGTGTATACGCTTGAACAACGCTGGGAAATATTGCCTGCGATCGACTTACAGAAGATGCCGATTTTGGAAAAAAAAACATCTTTTCGAATGAAGCTCATTTTGATCTTGGCGGGTATGTAAACAAGCAAAATTGTCGCATTTAGGGCACAGAAAACCCGCACGCATACATTGAAAAGCCGATACACGCAAAACGAGTCACTGTTTGGTGCGGATTTTGGTCCAGAGGCATATTTGGGCCATTTTTCTTCGAAAATGAGCAAGGAGTGGCCGTTACAGTCAATGGCAATCGTTATCGGGCCATGTTGAACGAAAATTGAAGAGGAGGATATTGGCAACATTTGATTTCAACAGGACGGCGCTACGTGCCACACAGCCGAAGCTACACTCGATGTTTTGCGCCCTGTTTAAAAAAAAAAAGTTATTTGGCGGACCCTATATTAGCTACTCGGGTATCAATACACACAATTTTGACATATAGTACGTACGCGACAAATGGATGGAATATACAATTTACGAAAAATGCTTGAATTATGTCTTACTCACTGCCGCGAAGACTGTAGCTCCTCATCGGACCCTGATTCGTGCGACAGCCAATAGTTCACTGCATACCCCCAGCACTGTTGATGCAGATTCTTTTCTTCTTCAAGTGGTTATTGGACTTCATGAATGACGTAAATTGGTTAAAACCTGAAGTTGATTTGAAGCTTCCCATAGTTTCATAATAAACATAACACAGGTACAAGGGGAGGGGGTTTTCAGTAATTCGAATGGAGTTACATAGTGCTTATTTCTTGGAACTTTACCATTGGTCAACGATTTAATAGCCAAATATTATTTTCGCTATAGATGGTGTTCGATTATTTGTTCGTACGGATTGTATGTCCTCATTTTCTAGACGCTAATTACTTCCAGTTCCACCTATTGCCCTGATCTTTCAGCAACCATAACTTTTCGTAGCATGCCCTCTTGGTAGTTCTTTGGTTATTTCTATTTGGCATAGCACCTACTTTTGCCACTTCGCTTTTCATTTTGGATGCAGTTTCACTAACTGGGTATCCTTCTTGAAGTTTTGTATTTAGTGTCATTCTTTAGCAGATTGTAAAAGGAGAAACAGTTAAAGCCAGGTGATCTATGGTTGGTCATATAAGTATCTTAAAATAGAAATGCCCTTCGAGCAAATGACGAAAATACCTGATATAATCACATCGAAGGTGGATTTTGTAAGACCATTCGACGTGGTTTTGAGAGAGCGACAATAATGGCGTTCCACTAAACCACTCTTCCAACAAGGATCGATGGTGTGGTATACAGACGGTTCAAAACCTAATAGTGGAGTCGAACTGGGCGTATATGGCTGCACAGATGCCATATATCAAAGGCCCTGGACTCTACCCCTACCGTATTCCAGGACGAGGTATTAACCAAAATGTTCCAATACCTGCATTAAAAAGAGACATAAATGGGTCTACCATTAGTATCCTCTCCGATAGTCAAGCCGCTTTCAAGGTCTTAAAATTATTCACTATTAAGTCAAAGATAGCCTGAAAGGGTTTGAAAGTTCTTAAAAATTTAAAAATGAGAAGCAAAGTTATCCTCATATGGATACCTGGATATGAGGGCCATAAAGGCAATGAAATTGCTGACGGCCTAGCCAAAAGAAGAGTGAAAACTCCCTTTGTCAGACCAGAACCATTTTTTGGCACTTCAAAGTGTTACCCTAAATAGCTGAGAGAACAAACAAGTATCCTTTTATTGAGGAAGTCTACAAGGACTTAGTCAGACAGAAAAGTTTATCGGCACCTCTGGCAGAAAAATAAAAGAACTCCTGCTCCTTAGGAGAACAGAGCTCAAAATGATTACAAAGCTCTTCTCATGCTATTGTCCCTTGAGATATCACCTAAACAAGATGGGCTTGGCTGAAACTTCAGCCTACCACTTTTGTCAGGATGCTCATGAATCCTCACCTCAGAGTAATTGCGAAACATTGGCCAGACGGAGATTACTCCACCTCGAACATGCTTTTCCTCCACCAAACTACGCGTGGAATCTCAATCCCAGAATGATTCTAGATTTTATTAACAGTCTAAACCTGGAAAGGGAGTAAATTTAATGAGGACACACAATAGATTTTACAGGTCCCAGTGAATGTGATGCTAACGCCTAACAGCATTCTTCTACGTCTTCGGTTCGAGCACTGTTGTCAAGTTCTTCAATTTGGTAAGCATAGGTTCACTGGAATTAGGTGCGTTATTCAAATGAATTTCTAGACAGTATCGCTACTAGGGCGGCATCTTGCTGATATGCATATTAAAAATCTCAGCCATTGTTGACACTTAAGCAGGATTCCTAGCTCTGCAATAAATTCGGGGTTTTATATACCTATACCGGCATATATATTTTATATGAGCATGCGTAGTTTCCGACGAAAGGCATAGCTACCTAAGGCAGACATGCACTGCCATGCCAGACCTTACAAACAGAAATACTGCAATAGCTAAAATCATTTTTAAACAAACTCATTCCCATGTAATATAGGGCGACGCAGAATCATTTTGAGGAAAATAATTTTAACAGAAGTGCATCGAGTGAATTCAAAATTGTCCCAGAAAACAGAGTCTGGTGCTTCCGGTTCCACCGTATATACACCTCTATACCTATGAGAATTAACTGACAACAACACAACAGCGTAAGAGTAACACAAAGCTACATAAACTAGGTACCTATGCCCCACTAGATAATGTGTGAATTGACAAATGCATCATTACCGCATCGATGCCACTTCGATACTGGAACTGGACTACGCTGAATTTTGCATTGACATGGCATTATTGTTATGACGAAAAGATCATATTTTAAAAAGGTCAAATACCTAGCAATAGTAATCTGTAACTCTATAAAAACCCTTACCAAATTCAAAAACCTACATTAACGGTATTAAACTAACTTAACGGAACCAAACAATTTTTCTTTGCAAAAGAAGGATTCCACCAAAGAACGGTGGAACGTGCAATATTGTCAATTCCGAAACATATGTATTGGGTTGTAGAAGTGTTAGTGCGATTCAGAATCAGAATTAGTGTGTGCGTTAGATGTTACACACTTATGCAAGCGCCATACAATCGCACGAATTTTATCCGACCAATGGAATCGCTCTAATGTGGGGTATGTATTATTTTTTATCCGCATTTATATCTCCAATTTAAAAGCAGTCAGAATCCTAATGAGAAATGGGTGGAGTTTAGTGACAGTCAGCTTGCGTGGCAGCTAATTGTGGGTGTAGAAGTAAGTAAGTACTATTGTGTGCCGTGGTATCCGTGGTGGTGCCAGTTAACTTTTCCCCAAAGTGGATGTGGAGTTCAGAAACAGATGGACGTAAGACGCCAGTTTTATTATTTCTTGAGACGTTTATCTTGAGCGCGGCATTTTTTCCTCCTTTAACAAAGTTATGTGACTTGCGAGGTCTATTTAAGAAGTGAATAAAGGTGGTCGCGTGTTTCTTGATGTCGTCACGTTTTATATCTTGCTTTCGAATAAGTTTGTGATGAGAATGATTTGTGTGGGAATTTTTTTTTTTTATTGTACTTTGTGAGAAACTATGAAAATTGGTTAAAAATTTTAAAGTGAATTTCATATGGCGTAGGTATAAACAGTTATAGTTTCAGTACAAATGTGATAATTGCGGAACTTTGAATTATGGTAAAATAAAACGAACAGTTGGTCCTACCACAGATATATGTAGATACTTATGTACCTACCTATTACTATATACACTACGGATGATGGTTTAGGTATTATGCAGTCAAATACCTATCAAAATTGGATTATACTTTGGAGGAACATTTTAAATGGAATATGGTCATATTGTGAGTATTATCAACCAGTTATACATAGGTAGGTATACCAACCTATCCGCAAAGTGTCTATTTATTTTCCAGCTCATTTATTTTTACCCTTTCCTTTCTCCAAGAAGAGAGAAAACAGTAGATCTAAGCACATCTTATTTACCTATATTCAGGTTAGATTCAAATGAAGATAGTCGTTTTTTAAATCACTATATAAGAACATACCTACCTATTACCTAGGAATCTAACAGCAATCTTTATACCCTAGATGAAACCATAGAGTATGTACATACAAAGTTTGTCATTCCGTTTGTAACGTACAGAAATAATGCTAGTAGGGAAAAATACCCATAATAATAAGTTATTTTGATTTTTGCATGTCGGCCTGTCCATCCTCACGATAACTCGAGAACGCGTTCACTTAGAGAGCTGAATTATTGCACGCGGGCTTTTAAAAGATAATTAATTTAAGTTCCAAAATGGGACAAATCGGGTAACTGCTTCGTGGGGTTGCCATACAAAAATTTAGACACTGCCTGAAAATGCGTCAATATAGAGGGCTGAAATTTTATATACACGGCATTTTCATAGTAGGTAATAGGAAATCAAGATTCAAAAATGGACTAAATCGACCAACCTCTTCTTGGTGTTGCCATATAGAAATTTAGGTATTTTACATATTAAAAACGATCAGTCCTAGACGTTTTAATTTTATTATTAAAAAGATCTTTAGAGTACGAAATCCTATTGAATTGGTAATAATCTTTTTCTGGTCGGTGAACCATTCTAGGAATATATGCGAAAAGCCACTTCAAAAATCAAACTTGCACAGATGGGTGACCATACGAAATTACATACAGGCATTCATCTAGGGTATCATAAGAATTCATCTTAGTTAGACCAATTCCAGCTTTTTTACTTGTTCAGTATATATATTTGAACACTGCTTAAGAATGCGTCGACGTAGAGAGCTGAAATTTTGTACACTGTGTTTTCAATTATAAGTAAAGCTTCAAAAATGTACTAAATCCCTCTTCTTAGTGTTATAAAAATTTTGGTTTTTTACGTAATTTTGGTCTTAAACCAATTCTAGCTTTCCGGGGTTTGGATATCTTGCAAGAAAGTGTTATCCTTATCTTGCCTTTTAGCGGGAAAATCGTTAAAATTGAAAAAGAAATTGCAAAACTTTCCAATTTTTTTACTTTGACGTCCTATAACTGCCTACGGAATGGGGGTAAAAAGGTGGTTGGGCATTTGTCGGAAACCGTAAAGGGTTTACTATCATGCAAGTCACCTTCATAGGGTGTATAACAAGAAAGTTACATGGTATTAGGATTAAAAGCACCCAAAATCACAACCCCCCCCCCCCCTACCGACAACACCATGCATTTTCCGGCTCTCAATTTATTTCTCGAAATTGAGTGGGGAATCCGGGGTATAAAGCAAATGCGCTACGTATGGGACACCCTAAATAGAATAGAAATAGATGGCAATACATTATTTGTAATCCTATCTCTGTCCCCCATACCTACTTTTAGGGACCGGCAGAAAAAATTTTTTTATTTCTTTAAAAAACAAGTTTAAGAAATATTTGATGTTGTAGGATATAAATTTCCAAGAATAGAAATAATTTCGAATGCATCTGAATGAACTTATAATGAATAGTAAGCGAAAGTAAAACTTGAAATTAAGATAATTGTCACACCCCTGCCAACAAAAGTTGACCCATATACGTTATACATATATGTCAGTGACTTCTACCAATACCTATTTTTTTTCTTGTCTCATTAAAACCTATACCTATGAAATATTTGATACCTGATCGATTTGACTTATTCTTCCTCTATAACTGAGGTGTGCAAATACCGATTTTTTTTTCCTAGAACCCTGAGGGATTGAGGGAGCAGTAGAAGGTAAACACATCCTTCTACCGGACTTTTACCAGGAATCAGGTCCATCAAAATCTCAATGCCCGCACACTCCTAAGTCCTACCACCAATATATTTCTGCCTTAACATTCATAACATTTTTTTTTTTAAACTGAATCTGTACTTCCTTTATCTCTACTCTACTCTCAACTACAACTACAAACAACCCCAGGAATATACCCCCATTTCTGTTCAGAAGAAAAGAAAATTTGTCAGATTCGAATTGAAAATTAATTTTAATCTAATCCACACCTCTGTCATCATATGCCTATTTATCTCTACAACGGAACCTATTCAAATTATACAAAGACTCTAATGCCGCAATTCAAATCACAACTGTGATTAAAGATTAACATAATATCACCAAACCCATTATCGCAGTGCTTAACATTTGTTTTCACTCCATACCCAGAGATAGCTGCGAGGATTCATGGCTATCAATGGTGATTACTAATCAATAAAACATCCGAATCTACTTCGATCGTAGATAAATAGTGAATCCGATCATCCATCAGTTTTGGATTCCTTCCATTTCGATAGACCTTTAACTACCTTAAATGAGCCGCGCAAGACGAAATGGTCCACCTTGAGCACACTAAAATGTAGATGGGTAATTAATGGCAGCAGCAAGTCGCACCTGGCTAGACCAAATTAACTTGGTTCAATGTGCCTAATCACTTCATCTCGCATAGAATTTAATCTGATGATATACCTGTATACAACATAGGTAGGTATCCTCTCGATATATTTTCGAGTGATAAACACGAATCCGGAAATGAAAGAAAGAATAACGTTGGCGCGCTCTGCTTCCTTATAGCCTACAGGCTTGAAGGTAAAACTTGTCGCTTATGATGGCCCAACTGACCCGTCTGCGGTCGACGTAGGTGACAATCTTCCTCGAACCTACACTTTATCACCACATCTCACTGGATCTCTTGGTTAAGTGTCTGTTGTCAAACAATTTACTAGTTATGTTCTACACTGGATCATAACAGCCTTTTGTCTTTGGGTGGTCTTGCGCGGTCGGCTTGTCGGTCGGGACTTGTACGATTTTAGTGATCATCTTGAAGCCCACTTGCTATGGATTTACTTCTATATGGTCATGTAGATTTGGGAAAATTGTGTTAGTTATAACTGCATGTAGTTATTCCCAGATATAACACCGTCTCATTTATTAGACCTCCAGAAGATATTTAACATGTTGTTGTTGTGCCCTGACGTTTAATTATAGATATTGTTCATCTCCATGCTAATCGACTTTCGAAAAGAAAATTAAATTGTCATCTTATTGTAGGTATATTACAAAGATTAGAAAAAAATAATATTTTATTGACATTTAGGAAGCTAGACATTTGTTGCTAACAAACGAACCTGTGCAATTTGGAGTCATGATTTGCGGGAGAGAGGCCGTGGGGAGACAACAAGTAGGCATTGATAGGATATACATACATATTACCACGCGAGGATTACAGCTTTTTTCCTTCTTTTTTTTATATTATTAAGCCAAGCTTAGGCGATACTATATGATGTAAGACACACACTGTACGGCCAAAGTAATTTGAAGGGTAAAAGGAGGTGCGCAGTTTGCAGCGCGAATATTGCGTGCAGGAAAGAGCGAAAGGCATCCATCCAACATTGCGGCGGTGCTCGAGTGAGTCGATAATAAGCTTGAAGGCTGTACGATCTCTTCCAGCCCAGATGTAAGAATTGTATCCCATGCTAGTCTCATATACGACTTGTAAAGGAGCGCAAGATTTGACGGGCTAACATATTTCTTACACCTTTTAAGAGATCTAAGACATTTCCATACTTATTTGGCAACAGAGAAAATTTAGTCCGTCAAGCTTAATTTACTGTAAATATTAATGCCCATCAAATGAAATAGGAGTGGTTAAGTGGCGATCTTGTTTTAAAATGATGAAACAGCTTTAGATCTTAGATGCATTGAATTCGACGCTGTTTGCTTTCCCCTAGAGATCAAGATCGTTATTCAATGATCTAGACATGCAATCTCGTTTAACACGGGATTCCATCTTCAGTCCGCAAGAGCATCAAAGGAGTAAAAGGGTACTGTCATCGACAATGCTATAGATAGGATTCAAAGTAAGGGAATAGATCATTAATTAACATTACAAGGAGAGACGGAGAGGAACAGAGCCCTGGGGCACACCGGCAGGAGTGCTTTAAGTTTGGCTAAAAGAGCAGGATGCCAGACTCTATCAAACGTCTTTGAAATATCCAGGGCAACGATTTTGGATTCATCAAAATTGTGTAGACTACGGTTCCAACATTTCGTAAGAAAAATCAGGAAGCCTCCAGATGAGCGTCCAGGTCGGAAACCATATTGGCGATCGTTTGCTGATCTGATTGGTTTCTAGATAGTTCATTAATTTGGAGTTAAAGATAGATTCAAAAACCTTGGAAAGAATCGAAGTGATTGTAATTGGTGGATAATTTGAGGGAATAGTCTGAACATGGGCTAGTTTCCAAGCAGTTGGAAAGATTCCTATCAGTTACTTGAATAAGATAAGTAGAATAGTTTACCTACATATGTCTATTTGCTAAACTTTTCTTTGGTACATACTCCGACACATACTCCGGCAAATAAAACATTTATCATAAAAAACATTTCGTTATGATCGATAAATCTTCGTCACGTACAGCAACAATAGACAGAAAATTATGGGATGTAAACAACATCAGGAACAACGTTTGCAAGCACTTCAACATGTCCTTGGTCTTGACCATAATTTTCTTTGCCTAAATCAGCTATTTCATCCATCAGTACCTGCATTCACGAAATCCGCGAAATTTTTAAGGGCCCTTATTAAATATACATTTAGAAATGGAAGTCATAATTTGTAACTCCTCAGGTATAGTCGATACTGTACTTTATAGATCGCAAAAAATTCATAATTGAGAGTACAGAATGGTGGAATACATTCATATCTCTAGTTAAGTATGGACATATGCATGTATTAATACATACCTATGTATAAATCCCCTCTGGTGAAAAAATAAGTAAGGTGCAAAATTTGGTATTTATTATAATAGTATCCAAAAATATTATTACAAATTTTTCTTATATCTGATAGATAATATTATAAAAAATATGTTATTTGAATCTTATCAAAATCGGTTAAACAGATATCTTGAGATATCTTGTACACCAGTTTGAAAAACATAGTATCGGGAAAAAACAGCTACTCCCTGTCGCGCTTACTTCTAATTGCTATAACTTCGAAGATAATTTGAATTTTGAAATGATTCTAGTCGCTTAAAATATTCTGGAACAGTTTATCTATAGCAAAAAAAAATTTTAATTCTTTGAAAACCTCAAGGCGGTGTAACCGCTTAAGGAATAAGCGTTAATTTTTTGTAGAAATTTACCGAAAATGTTTCGGCAGAATTTTTATTCACTCTTGGTGGTGGAATGGAAAGAAGTTATTTTACGATTCTGTATCGGTCTTCAATAATATGCATAAAAATTGTAAAGAAAAAATTTCCAGTAAATTTCTAAGAAAAAGCAAACAATGCAAGGAAAGTTTTTTCTTATTTCAGGACATTTTAAAGAGAAGAAAATCCTCAAAGCAATTGTAAACAGAGAGCGATGTGTGCAGTGGCGTTGTTAATTCCTGAGAAGGGGTTGTACGGGTTCTACTAACAAATCCCAGGAAGCAATTTTCTGGTCCATCTCAAGCATGGTCATGCGATATCCTTATCTGTATGTTGTATTATTTTCGCTAAAATGCTGGAATTCTTTGACAATTTTATTCACCAAATTGGGGCCCCAAAATTTCAAGGCCCCCACCTGGCGGGGTTTGTGGGTGCTTTAACTACGACACTGCCCTTTTTCATATTTTGACAACTCAAAACAACGCAAATTTCATAACAGTTAATCTTATTAATCCTTCAGTTTTTCACAGTTCATGGTAGGGTTTCGTTTATTGTTCATTAATATTTACACGGACATAAAAACTAGTTTAATTTGTTTTAATTAAAATATGTAGGTAGTTACGTATAGGAAAAGTTTTTTTAAAACCTAATTTGATTTTATGATTTTAAAACAAATTTCATCACAATTAAAATTACATTAATAACAAGAAGTTGGTCTAATTGTAAGACCAATTCTTACGATACCCTAAACTTGATGAATGCCCGTATGTAATTTTGTATGGTCACGTCTCTGTGCAAGTTTGATTGTTGAGAATTTGCGAATTGGATTTTTGCATACCTTATACCTATTTCTAGAACGGTTCGTCGGACAGTAAAAATGATTATGAGCAATTTTGAGGAACGTTTGAGTACAATAAAAACGTCTAGGACTCATCGTTTTCACAGTATACGTAAAAAACCTAAATTTTTATATAACAACACCAAGAAGGAGTTGCCCGATTTAGTCCACTTTTGAGATTATATTTACTATTTTTATCAAAACGCTGTGTACAAAATTTCAGCTCTCTACGAATTAGTTACCCAATTTGCCCCATTCTCGAACTTAAATTTACTTTTTTTGTTTAAGTCCGTGCGCAAAATTTCACCTCTCTAAGTACACGCGTTCTCGAGTTATCGTGAGGACAGACGGGCAGACCGACGGACATGCAAAAATAAAAATAACTTTTAATATTATGTGTGGGTGTCAAATCCATTTTGCTCTACCAGCATTATTTCTGTGCGTTACATACAGAATGGCAAACTATGATTTCATCTAGAGTATAAAAAATTCCACCGTAAAACACAAATTAAGGAAATTCTCAATATGAATTTTATTTCTTAGGTTGATAGTTAATATAAAAAAAAATAAAATTGTTTAGTGTGGTAAGACTGGTTACAAGATGTATTGCACCATAGATGGCAGAAGAACTAGATGTCGCATGGCATACAAGAGCAGAGTATACGAATTGGTAGTCCATTCTGGAATGGACCATAAGATGGTTTAGAGCGTGCGGAAAGCAAATGTTTTTATAAAATCAATTTTGTATACATTTGATCGACTTCCTCAACACTTCAGATACGAAAAAATATGAATCACTCGACGTATACATCATTTCGAATGTTGTGGTCCATTCCGGAATGGACCACCCAGCCATATAAATTTTGTATACTTTTTGGTACTGCATGCGACATCTAGTTCTTGTGCCATCTATGATTGTACTTATCATGCACGGTATATAGGTATACACATATATTCTACTTAGGCTTTAAAGACTCTAGAGAGAGTTAGTTTCAAAGCAAACAAAAAAAAAAAAAAAAGATTCTTGCTCAGGTTAATGGTTTTTTTCCGTCAGAAAAAGTCAGACGTAAATTACCCCTCTTTACACATCACTGCAAGAATTTATCTCTATTGAAGAAAAAGTCAATCTCGGAATCGAACTCGAATTCCTAAACACGAACTCTTCCCCAAACTTCCACAAACAACCGCGAACGTCTTGTTATTAAACAAGCATGTATTCTCCGGTCTCACAGGAAAGAATTATAATTATCCTACCTAAGTAAATCGTAACGCAGGACATGGTTCACTCTTAGGACAGATATTTTTATACTTGGAGCTTACTTGTTAAATCTCGTTCAAATTATTTTATGAAAATGCATTAAGACTTAAATAACTACAATTTTCAATTTTTGTAATATTTTGGAAAATGTGCCTGAGATACTATTGTTTCAATATAATATATGTACAAATGCATTTATATATTTATTTGTTTGTTGTTTTAAGACTTCAATAACCATTGGAAATATTTAATTTTGACAATAATTTCCAAAAATTATAGTAGAGATCTTCTGCGTCCACTTAAAACGAACTCAGAGAGAACACCACCCAACGGCAGTCGTGGCCGAGCGGTTAAGGCGTCTGACTAGAAATCAGATTCCCTCTGGGAGCGTAGGTTCGAATCCTACCGACTGCGAAGGGTTCAATATTTATTTTTTAAATAAAATTCCATTTTTCTTATTTTTGCAGAAACAACTATTCCACCAAATCTCAAATTAAAAGAATGACCTCAAAAGAATGGGACATAAACGACACACATATCCCCCTGATAACCGACGGTGAATACAATGAATTTAATGAATGGGCAGACGGTCATGTCCGTTACGTATACCAAAGTGTAAACGAAGAGGCTAAGAAACATTTATCCGGATGGGCCATGAGAAACACGAATAATCACAACGTGAACATATTGAAGAAAAGCTGCCTCGGGGTGTTGGTTTGCTCCCAAAACTGTATCTTACCAACCGGAGAACGTATACATTTGCGGCCAGCCATTTGTGACAAGGCCAGAAAGAAACAGCAGGGAAAACAGTGCCCGAACAAATGTTGTAAAGGTGGTAAATTGGAGATACAGCCGTGCCGAGGACATTGTGGATATCCTGTAACTCATTTTTGGCGACACACAACGAATGCAATATTTTTCCAGGCAAAAGGTGTTCATGATCATCCTAGACCGGAGCCAAAAAGTTCTAGTGAAGCAAGACGGGCACTTGGTGCTATAGCTGGTAAAAGAATGAAAGGATTAACAGCTTTTTTAGCAGGAGAAAATAATTTAAGCAGTAAGGTATATTAAAAATATAAAATTATAGTTTTCTCAGGAAAATTTGATAATTTGTTTTAAAAAATCTGTAATTTTTACAGTTACTTTCACTGCGGCACACAAAGAAACAAAGACCACCAGCAAGTATTAGCCATAATGAGTTGCATCCTAATGAATTAATTTCAACAATTTCAGGTAATTTTTATTCTAAAATACTTACCTGGTCTGTTTGTTTTACTATTTTCTTCTTTTATTAATTCTTTAAAAAAACACCCACGATGAACGAACTTTGTTAAAAATTAAATGAGGAGCTGACTGTCATCAATGTAGTAGGATTCTGTATGATGCAAAAAATTAATTTTTTCTCGGCAGTGAGTGGCGCTAGTGTCGCGAAAAACTGCTTCCGGAATTGGTCCGAATGAGGGCGCCACTGCGAAACTCCGCTTAGATGGCGCCAGCAGCCTATTAAACTGGCGGCGCTAGTGTCGGGGTTGCATTCAGATTCCAGCTTGTGCTTCTGTCATGCATGACCCACCCACCTCAAATTCCAGCTGTCATTCTCAAAATTGAAAATTTGTGTAAAAAGTAAAAATGAGATTTACAAAATTAAAAGAATATGGCATTGGTATGCGTGGAAGAAGTAATTAGTTCGGCATCTGAAAGCGGAAAAAATAACTTAAATTTTATGCAGGCACAGATTCCAATGTAACTTGAAGATATTCCTGCATATCTCTAGCTACCATAAGACATCAGGACCCCTAAGACCATTATATTTGTTACATTCATCTTTTATACTTTTATAGCTTTGTGAGAACTTTACCAATTGAATTTTTTTCCAGTATGCAAATGCACCGGCTATACCTGCCTTTGTACAGTACAAAATTCGCTCTCATCTTCTCACTCTCAAACGCTTACTACATCATACAACATACCGGATTACCATCCAAGTAGCTGGACAAATCAACTAGGTACAATAAATCAATTCGCCCAAAGTATTCCCATTGGAAACTCTAATAATATCAACAACAATAACAACGAACAAATACCATTACCGGTATCACAGCAGCAAATAGTACAAAATCGAATATTCCACGAACCAGCTGTCGAAATTTTTGATCCAAGTAAAGATATTTTCTTGATGCATTTACCATCCAACACAACCATTACAACTTCGTCGCACCATGATTCCACCACCACTTTGAGCATGGCCACAACAGCACAAGATATTATCGTGGCAAATCAACAGGATCAGATTGCCGAAATCAACAATAGATTGGACAATAACTCCATTTACACCGATCCGAACGGTATTAGTTTTTACTGTGATAATTATAAACGAAACTGTACAACAGAATTTAACGACGTCTCTGAGTTTATTAATTACTCCCAAGTTCAGTCGGTCGATTCGAATTACAGCCACAAAGCTCTGAAGAGAAAAAATCCCGATGATCTTGAGTTCGACCTGAGTATTGGTACAAAAGCTGTTATTGCGGGGGGAGTAGAAAATATGGCCTTTTGGGATAACAATCATCAAGTCAATGTGACATCCACAAATAATAATCAATACGCGGCGGCTGGTAACACAAATCTGTATTATTCTTCGCCAGCAACTTCAGCTGTAGGGTACGTAGATACAATTGAAAAAATACAGAGATGTCGGGACTTTAGGACTGAAGTTCAACCTCAGCTACAAAATCTTCACTCACAGCATTCCTCAGCGAGTTATTTTGGCTCTTAGATGGAACAGAATAATATTATCTGATGTTTCCATCTTAAAACGATCTCAGAAGTCTTAATTGTTAAAATTGTGAATATTTTTACCTGTAAGCCTTTTTATTAATAAATATTTGAAACCCTTTTCTGTTCATTCTTTTTACCATGTGATCTCTTTCAACAGTGCTCTTGCTGCTACTGCTAGAGATAAATGACAGACACAATCCGTCTACGTATTTTTTGCAAAATGTTTAATTTAAAAGTATTGATCACATTTTGTATTTCTACTAGTGGGCTATGGAAGCATGAGTTTGGAGGTGTTCTAGGTGAATGCAAAGAAACATAGCAAAGTGGAATTTGACTGGAAGCTGGAGTACCACCGCATGAAATGATCTAGTTAAAATTGCATCAATTAAGTGGAGATAAAATTAACTAAGTGGATCGATGATAGAAGCGACTAAATCTCAAATTAAGTGATAGGTAATGGCGTATCTAAAAATTATCTGACCTTCTACTCAAAACTTATCAAACTTACTAATAAAACATGCATTAGAAGGACATTTTTTGCAATCTTTATTTTATAATCCATGTCTATGCTATAATAAAATCTAAAACATCATGATTGCAAGACAAAGAATGCGAAGTGAAGATGGCGTACGTATGCATGTATCGTCGCCATGAAAACGATGACTGAATGGATGAATTATTAATTGTATTAAAAATAGACTCAAAGCCATGAGTTGATGATGTACAAATTCCAGGGCTCGAAATCAATTTTTTTCTTTTTTGTTACGTTAAAATTTTTGCACTGTTTGTTCACATTTTATGTGCTAATTTTAATCTATCCTCCGATAAGGTATTTATACTATAACACTTAAACGACATTTGTAGTACATATATAGTTTGTTTCTGGCTTATTTATCTCATAAAATTCATTAAGTAATACTCATCGATGGTTTTAATAACGAGCGTTTCATTTGAAATTTCAACAATATTTTTGCTGCCAGTCGAATGAAACCGCTTCAATGCTGTTGCGAGCGTTGGATCGAAGTAGTAGAGACGTTGCGGTTGATGAGGCAAAAGTACAAACTCTTCTCCAATGGCCGAAGTGGTTATAACATAATCGTCTGTGCAAATTGATGATTTTATATCTGTGAATGAAGGTGGCAATTCGTGAGTGTATATAAGCCGAAATGATGGTGAGCTGGCCGAAAGCGTTATAGCTAATATTTTTAGCTCTGGTGTTTCATTGGTTTCTGTAAAACGTGTCTGATACAGGAATAAATAATTTTTAAACTGAAAAGCAAAATTTTTGGTAATTAACAAAATGTTTTCTTTGAATTTCATTTTTTTTTATAGAAATACCTCAACGGAGTTTAAAATTGATCCAACATTTCGTCCTAAGGACATTCCCAGATCAAAATTTGTGAGTACATCGCCAGTCTTATGATCCCAAATAGTTACTTGGGTCTCTCCAAATCCGATTAGCTTGTCATCTGTAAAAGTAACAGTTTTATCTTTTATTTTTAATGTCCCTCTTAAATGGTATTTCCTTACCATTCATGCATTCAAGATGGTGAATTGTGTGTCGCATGTTTTTAAAATCTCGAATACTCGCCAAAGTATCTAGATCTGGTGTTAAGGCGTATTTACATAATCCCGTTCGATTCGCCCCTAAAACACTGTTTTGTTTCCAACACACGATGAAATATCGTGAATTTGTTATTGTTGTGTATGTCACTTCTTTTGCTAGTCTGAAATTTGAATGCGCTTATTTCGTTTTATATCCCAGATAAGAAAGATTCAAATAGCAAATTAGTATAGCAAGATGCGAGCCTTTCCAACACAATTCTGTAGACTTAAATAATTTAGGTGACAATTTTTTTAAAATCTATCAGACATCATTTTTTAATGAACACACAAATAACTACAATTACTTATTATATGTATAATTGAAAAACAGCACTTACCCGCGGATGGTATCTAATTGAACTGAGTATGCGAGAATGGACGCCTTCCACTCATCAAAGTAATAAACATTAACGTAAAGCGAAGTAAGGCTGCATTCTCTTACTACATCATCTGGGAGTTGTCTTGCTCTCATTTCCAAGTAAACTGGATTCGTTTCATTCAAACACATTCGATTCTTATAAGGTGCCCATATTTCATAATCTGTCACATAATTGAAAAAATATAAATTGATCAACAACAAAAAATCATTAAAATCCAATAATATAAGGGGTTTCAATTGTATAATAATTTGCCACTAGTGATAAAGGAAGAAAGAAATGTAAATGTATTTGTAAGACTTTGTATAGAATATATTCGAGCTATGTCATAGTAATTAGTTAAAAGGTAGTATAAATAATTGTATTGTTTTTGTAAAAAGTACGTTTTAGTGCTAATAAATTATTATTATTATTATTATTATTATTATTAATAAAGCTCACCATTCAAATTCCGTTTACATTCTCCAAGATTCAGCCATTCCTGTGATTTCCCAAGCATTTGTACAACTTTTGAATACTTCCAACAAGTTATGGCAAACTCCTGAATGATGATAAGCAAGTCTTGCTCATAAAAAGCGTGCAGAGCTACACCATTATCAGAATCTAAAGGATTCGGAAGAAGTTTAGGTGAAGCATATTCAACTTTGGTTACATGTCTCTCTTTATCTGTTTCAGTCTTTTTATCAATTTCACAAACTACTTCCATCTTTTGCCCGTCTCCTAATTCTGGTGCTTTCACGACAACAATCTCGTCAGCTTCATCTCTTTTAGCAACTCGAGCCGGACTTAGGAGATTTATAGATTTTTCTGAATTGCATCGCTTACGCTTTTTAACCAATAACGGCCGAGATTTTTTGTTCAAGGCTTTCTTTGTTATAATAACAAATTTACGATTACGCAATGTTCTTTGGTTCATGACTGAAGATCTTAGGATTTTCATTCGTTGGGATTTGGTCCAAAGTTTGTGTTTTTTTGTATTTTTAATTACTCTTCGTCGGAAATGTCCTGCCGACTTTACGCTTTTTTCATTTTCTTCTCTTGTATTATCACTCTTTTCTGGGACCACAGGACATGTGGTTGATAAATTCGAATTTACTACAGCCTCTAAACTTCTCTTTCTATCCGGCTCGATAATATTTTGGGATTCAGTCTTATTATTTATTTCATCCGGCTGTACGCCGATCTTATTGTACTCCACTTTCAAAATAATACCAGAAGATGGACCTGCTTCTGCACTATCTTTTAAAGTTGTCTTTAAATCTTCGAAATTTCTGTACATTATTGAAATAACTTTACTTTTTGGTGATTCACAATTGTTAATCTGAGATCTGCCACGATTCGCATTCACTGGTGGTGGCAGCTTTATGCCATTTCTTAAGCACATAGGAAAGTCATGTTCGCTTTTTAATGTCAAATCTCGCAAGAAAGGCAATTTACGTCCTTTTTGTTCAGAATTATTTGCAATTAAAGACTTTTCGTATGAGCGCTTCAACAGGACCATTGTATTAGTGGAGCATTCTGACTCAGAATCTCCAAATGATTCAGATTTCCTACTTGAATTTCTTGTCTCTTGTTTTGAATTCTCAGAGACAAGTGTGGGACTAATTGGTCTTGAAGAGGACGATTTAACTATTTGACCACAACTTCTGCGAGCATTAGATATCATCGATGGATCCTCTGTTTTATCAATTTCTTCTTCTGGACCTTGTTTATCGTCTTCGTTTTCTTCAATATCCATTACTGGAGATCGAGATATACTATAAAAGAAGGCAAGAGCAATTAAATTATTTATATTAGGATGGGTATATGGTCATGATTTACAAAGATTATTATATTCATTCGATTCGAATGTACAAAAATCGTAAGGACATGCAGAAAAGAAATTCAAGTCGACAACCAAAAATAAGTAGAAAGCAATTTTCACTTTTAAAGCATACAGCTACCCACAACAAGCAACCGAAAACTGCACGTTTCTGCAGCCATTATTGGAGGCAATCAGGTAGAATGGCCATTAAATAGCGTCCATCAGATATTATTTAAGAGATGAAAAGGCAACTTACCTCATTGATTTGTATGTATTCTCTACTATAGCATCCTCTGCTATATTCTCTTCTTTTTTATCATCCTGGCTAGAGTTGGGACTCTGTTGCAATTGTAGCCTTCTCACTCTCAATGACCTGCGTTTGTTATTGTGGTGCTCATTCTCATTTTCATCTTCACATCTTCCGTTTGGGGATTTTGTTCCCAAACCTAAATACTTATAGAACTCTTCCTTCTGACATAAATCCATTTTGACCGGAAAGTATTTGCGTGGAACGATGGGAATCTTGAAATTTTTCTCATTTTCAAAACTACTATCGAATTCACAATTGGGTAATTGGTCCACCGTGCCATGCTTTAATAAGTTTGACTGTATAAGCCTAGAAATTTTATCAATTTCTGGATTAAGGCGACTCTTTTTAAAAACCGACTCTTCCTCTGACCATATTAGATTCATCGGTGAAGCGGTCTTCTTGCTTTCGTCATCACTATCGAGCAAAATTGCTTTATTTTTATAAAGCTCCTTTGTTTTTGTATTGATTGACATTAAGATATTCTCTTCTTTGGGTATTTCTTCAATATCAGAGCTGCTTGCCGAGCATGTAATAGTTAGCAAATCCTTTGAAGGCACCTTATTACTTGCAGATAGATTCTTTGCTTTACAAGTACTTCTCGTTGAGCAGGAAGCTTCGCAATTGTTATTGTCAATCAGCGCTTTTCTGTTCATATATCTTTTAGTGGTTTTATACTTTTCAAACTTTTCTTCAAATTTGCTGTAGTCCTCTACATCGCTAACATCGTTTGTGAAATCCCACAATAGTACCCTATCTCGGTGAGTAAGTTCTCTGTACTTTTTTGAAATTCCAGACAGATAACGTTCAAAACTATCCGCTGGTACTGTGTTCTTCAATCTAGGTCTAGGTGGAGCACTTTTACTTGATGATGAGACACGAATTTCACTCGAAGACTCATTAGATTTCAAACGAGTGTTTCTGTTGTACGACGACAGGGATTCAAGTTCTATTACCTCTTCCTGATCGGATTCAGAAGTTAATTGTAGTTGCTCTGGAAGAAATCCTATTAAGAGCTGTTGGTAAATATCGTGTTCACAAAATTTACCATTGGCTGGAGAGCATGGCTCTTCCTCTTCGCATTCTGAAATTTTTGTCTTTTTCAACTCTGTGAGCTCACTGGAAGTGTTGGAAAATCGCCTTTTACTCATGTATTCGCTATTGAAGCATTTTAGTAACTCTTGGTCCACTGGACTCACTTCGGTATTTTGCCGCAACTGTATCGAAATGCGAGGGGGCGATATAGCTTCTTCGGGTTCAAGTTCACTATCGTCAGATAATTCGACGCAAAAAACTTCATTTTCGGTTAATTTATTTCTTGATAGCACATCTGGTTCATCGCTAGGAGGACAGGAACGGCTGCTGAGTCCGCTCCTTCTTGTGCTACACTGCTGTAACTGGTCCCCCCCATTGGAATCGTTATCCATCGTTTTATTTTATTGCAGCTATTAATCGGACAATATTTCTATTCATTAGTTTTATTATTTGAAATATTATGAAAATATACACGATTTATATCTCGTCTTGATATATTTAGCTGTTTATTTTTATAAATTAACGAAGTATTGTGTAGTAAACAAACTTTTTTGTGCACGGTTATTTCAACGTTTTGTTTAACTTTGCACATCCACTAATTGCCTGTTATTAAAATATAATTTTTGCTTTTATTAAATTACTATTCTACAACACTTTTATTAAGCAATTTCAACAAAAATAATTTTTCATCCACACGAAATGCCATTTGCTTGAAGCATCTATCAAATTTTGTTTGACAGCTCTAAAATAAAGTTTAGTCAACGACCGGGTGATGGCGCCGTGTCCGAAGAACAAGCTGGAATCTGAATGCAACCCCGACACTAGCGCCGCCACTTTTCGGTACTAAGTAGGCTGCTGGCGCCATCTAATCGCCGAGTTTCACGGAGTTTCGATACTAAGTATACTGCTGGCGCCATCTAATTCCCTCAATCCATAACCAAATTTTCTGCTGCCAAGTAAGATTCCACTTGACAATGTTCAATGCGCCAATTACCTTTCCTTTCAAAAATGTCACAACACAAATGCCAAATGTCACATAAAAGCAACATACATAAATTGCCCGTTCCGTTTGAAATCTTGGGACAAATTAATTATAAAAACTATACCGAAATTTTTAATATTGTTTTTAAATTTTGTACAAACAAATTAACGATTCAGTGCAATGCCAAGTGAAATAATAACACTGCAATTGGGTCAATGTGGTAATCAAAGTATGTTTTATTCTTATGGAGAGAATTTTTGCGTTTTATTGCAGTAAATTGTTGATATTTTGTTAAAATTTCCTTAAAAACTGCTTGTTTTAGTTGGTTTCGAGTTCTGGAAACGACTATGCCTAGAACATGGAATATCACCGACAGGGGTTCTAGAAGATTTTGCAACAGATGGTCTCGACCGGAAGGATGTATTTTTCTATCAAGTAAGACTTCTAGCGTGAATTTTGAAGCATTTTATCAGGAATATTTAAAAAAATTGTAGGCAGATGATGACCATTATATTCCTCGTGCTGTTCTGCTGGATTTGGAGCCTAGAGTTATCCACACTATAATGAGTTCACCTTATGCAAAGGTAAAAATTTTGAGCTTGTTCAAGCGGAACTGACTAATTAGCTTTAATTTCAGCTGTATAATCCCGAAAACGTATATCTGTCTAAGCATGGCGGTGGGGCTGGCAATAATTGGGCTTCTGGATACAGTCAAGGAGACAAGCTACAGGAAGAAGTGTTCGATATTATTGATCGTGAGGCTGATGGAAGCGACAGCTTAGAAGGATTTGTTTTGTGCCATTCAATTGCAGGGGGTACTGGATCAGGAATGGGTTCTTATATAATGGAGCGCCTTTCAGATAGATTTCCAAAAAAACTTATCCAAACTTACAGCGTCTTCCCGAATCAGGATGAGATAAGTGATGTTGTTGTTCAGCCATACAACTCTATGCTTACCTTGCGCAGACTAACAAGTTGTGCGGATTGCGTCGTAGTGTTGGATAATACGGCCCTAAATAGAATTGCAACCGATCGACTGCATATACAGAATCCCAGTTTTACTCAAATAAATACTCTTGTATCCACAATTATGTCCGTCAGTACGACAACTTTGCGATATCCATCGTATATGAATAACAATTTAATCGGTCTGACGGCTCCGCTTATTCCCACCCCACAGTTGCATTTCCTTATGACCGGTTACACGCCATTAACTACGGATAATGATGTAACTTTTTTCAATTTACTTTCAATTCACTGCTTTCACATATTTTCTTGTAGCAAACAGTTAACATTAGGAAAACTACAGTCCTGGATGTAATGCGTCGCCTGCTACAACCAAAGAACATGATGGTCTCTACTGGACCTGATAAAACTAATCATCATTGCTACATTTCAATTCTTAACATAATTCAGGTATTAATTATTATTGAAAACGAATCTCTTCCATTACTTACGCAACTATTAAACCATTTAGGGCGAGGTAGATCCCACCCAGGTGCACAAATCTCTACAAAGGATACGTGAACGTAAATTGGCGCAATTTATACCGTGGGGCCCCACAAGTATTCAGGTGGCCCTCTCCCGAAGTAGCCCATACGTACAAAGTAGCCACAGGGTATCTGGTTTAATGTTGGCCAATCACACAAGTATTTGTTCACTATTCGAGCGAGCTTTAAGTCAGTACGACAAGCTAAAAAAGCGTGGAGCTTTCTTGGATCAATTTAAGCGTGAAGACATGTTCAAGGACGATCTTTCAGAATTGGACGAATCCAGAGATGTTGTCGATTGTCTTGTTCAAGAATATGAAGCTGCGACACAACCAAACTATTTACATTGGTCAGCAAAAAAAGCCGAGAACTAGACTAGAGATTTATTTAAGATTAAGAATTTAGAAGAATATTGTAACGTAGTCTCGCTGAAACAGTGAACATTGTTCAAGTTTTGTCATTTTGAGTTCACTGCTCCAATTTTGTTGTTTCCACTTATGAAACTGTTTTCTTTTGTTAAAATAAAATTCCGTGAATTATTTTTGCCAGCACAATGGCTCATTCCTTTAAAATGTATATCTTTTTGAGGCGAGATATGGCTTTGGAAGATATAATTGTTTAGAGGAAAGGACAACTGCACACCAAGATCTTTTTAAATAAGGCCTCACAATAGAGACTGAATAAATGTGAAGATGTGGAAGCAAGGCCAGAATAAGGCTTCGTTAACAGAGTGCTGCCTTTCTAATAAACGCGCAAGTAAGAGTAGGCTGCCTGAGACCGCTTGCAGGAAGGACGAAAAAAAAATTTTCAATATACATAATACGGGACTGTCTAACAACTGCCAGAAACAATTCTAGTCTAGCAAAATTTGAAACACCCCACTCCACTTTTAAATGTCAGGACATAATTGACGGTTTAATTAATTTAATTTTCTCATCTCTAAGTAGGCTACCCAATATATAAACTTCGTGCTTTGTTATGCAATGGTTTTGTAGATTTTCTAATGCATTTTAACAATCATATTAGATCTGTATGTTTGTTTATTCGAAAGTTTTTCCCATAATGTGTATGTTAACTAGAACTTGACAGTTGAATGCATTTACCCTCCTGAACAAAAGTTAACATTGTTATGTGCATTCAGGTGTACCAAAACCCTCGATAATACTTCCCAAGCCATGAAACAGAGCCCTATATGTGTGCGTTTGGAATCCGTTCTCTAAAATGTTCTATATTGATGCTAATGGAAAAGTGCCAAACATTGATTTTATATATGCTATAGAGCCTAAACTACTACCCATACAGGAAAATAGTCTTCTAGTAATTTAAAGTTTGGTTCCTTACCTTCCTAAAGGCTACACTTACTATATACCTTACTTAACAATATAATTAAATAGTTTTGATTACAAATTAACCTTACCATTTTACTCTCAATACCTCTCAGCTCTCAGCTGAGTGATAATTGCATGTGTATGTGCAGCCAGAGTCAGAAAATGTAGGCAGCTACATTCGATATCATCAGCCCACGGCATCTCATGACGGCACAGCGACATTACAATAATTACTCAGCTGAGAATTTTTGTTTGAGGAATCGTAGTCAGTTGATTCAAATAAATTTTTTTAAATAATTTTGTTAGGAAAGGTATGCAAATTTTATTACTGTTCGGAAGATAAGAAATCAAGCTTAAGATTATCAGAACACCATTTTTCTGTATGAATAGTTGTTTAGGGTGGAGACAAATCAAACTTGTCAGTTTTACATAAGAACACTGCAAATATTTTAGAATGTTTTAGGACTCCGTTGGGGCTATCATGTCAAGACATTTGACGGTTTAATTAATTTAATTTTCTCCATCTTCAAGTAGGCTGGTAGGCTATCCAATAAATAAAACTTCGTGCTTTGTTATGCAATGATTTTACTGCTAGGAAACACAGAAAACTTAAAAAAGATGAGTAAAAAAAAAAAAGAAATAAGTCATCTTCCAATTGATTTCATTCAACCTTTGATGACAGCAATTGGCCTCAATTTGATACATTTTTTACTTAATCCGGCCGCATGACAAGTATTTACCACGTCCGTCACGTCCTTGTACGATTCTGGGGCCTCTTCCATGACTAATTTAGGTGATGCAACTCTTATAGCAATTCCCATATCCCTCATCTTTTCCAAAACATCAAGATAGTCTAAGTTTCTACGTGATTTTGCCCTAGAAAGTGCTCGCCCCTTAAAAGGAAACATTATAAAAACATTTTTCTCTAGATTAAAAACTGAGAAAAATAAAACTAACAGCTCCGTGACATGTTGATCCGAATGTTTCACTCATTCCGCGCTCAGTTCCAGTTAGGACATAGCTACAAGTTCCCATGGTGCCTCCAATAAGGACTGGTTGTCCGGTCAATTGATAGTCAACTGGAATAAGAGGATGGTGCGGAGGAAAAGCCCGTGTGGATCCCTAAAATTAAAATAAATTGTTGTATAGGTATATCTGTCTGTCGATGAAAGGTAAACAAAGTGTGAATCTCCGACCTTTCGATGAACAAGCAACTTCTTTTCCTTTCCATCAACCATATGTTTCTCGATTTTGGCAATGTTATGTGAAACATCGTAAATTACATGCATGTCAAGATCATCTGGTGTCGTGTTGAATTGCTTGGCAAAAGCCTAAGGTAATTAGAAGAGAACAAATTTAGTCTTTACGAAACTTTTTACAAAAGCAAATTTTTTACTTGACGTGTCAGGAAAGTCATCGAACTTCGATTCACCCAGGCAAAATTACCTGCAGCTGCCATTGCTTTTAGATAATCCTGTCCTTCCTGGCTATTGATTCTTGCACATGCCAACTGTCGATCATTTGTATTTATTTTATCCCTTTTCATAGCTTTTTCCATCTGAACTAGGGCATCTGTAGCCACTTGGTGTCCAAATCCGCGGCTACCAGAATGGATCATAATACAAATTTGACCAATTTCTTCAATGCCCATTTTATCGGCGCTCCATTTGTCAAAGATTTCGTCGACTACTTGTATTTCTGCATAATGATTTCCAGCTCCCAATGTACCAAGCTGAGGAAGACCTCTTTTCTTAGCGCGCATGCTCACTTTTGAGGGGTCGGCTTGAAGCATTCTTCCGTATTCCTCACAGTGTTCTTTGTCTTCTGCCCAAACGTATCCCTCACGTAAGGACCAGTCCATTCCCATTTCAAGGGCTTCTTCGAGATCCCTTGCATTCATAGGGATAATGCCTTTGGATCCTACCCCCACAGGGATATGATCGAATAAAGACTGAGCAAGTCGTTCCTTTAATGGATCCACATCTTTTTCATATAAATTTGTTCGAAGAAGTCTTACACCACAATTGATATCAAATCCTACACCTCCTGGTGATACTATACTTTCCGGGTTATCGATATCGAAGGCTGCCATATTACCGATTGCGAATCCATACCCTGCGTGGATGTCCGGCAATCCAACAGATCGTCCTACAATGCCAGGTAGAGCAGCAACATTTGCAATTTGCTTAACGCCTGGTAAAAATCCACCTACCATTCCAGGCCGACACGCATTTCTTAATTCATCCAACATAAGTTTTTCCAGTTTTGAATTAACATAGAAGCAACCCTCCACATTCATGCCGGGTTGGAAGCCTTTCTTTATACGCCAGCAATGATCGTTGATTTTCTCTAAAAATTTAAGTTCTTCATTATAAGTTCGAACCACCATTTTGTAATAAAATATTTCTTTTTTTCGCGAATGTTATTTCAAATAAATCGAAACTATTTAATACTGAGGCTATGAGTAATATAGACAAAATCACAAATTGTAATTATAGTTATCCAGTGTGGTGACAACTGTAGGTGACAGCCGGATTCGGATTCAGATTATTTTTTTTATTCTATGTTCGAAATAAAAGGCCGAATTGGCGAATCTTGATAAACAAAATGAAGCATTTATCCGCCTGCAATGCCATCTGTCCGTTAGTATCTACTACTGATGATCCAGCTTTGAGCTTTGAGTTTTTCTCGAGTCCGAATGAGGGCGCCAGCCACGAAAATACACCATGCAGTGTAGAGTTAGTCCGAGTGAGGGCGCCACTGCACTTAGTTGGCTGATGTGCGTCATGTCGGCTTGGCTGACAGTTTTTAAAAGGATTTTTCAAGGATTTTTCGATTTGTGTTTTGTGAAACTTCATACTATTATGAAGACAAAAGTAGATAAAATGGTGATATAATGTTCAGTGAAGTTGTGCAAAAGCTACAGCATAAAAAAAGGTAAATTATTTTAGATTTTAGAGGTTTGCTAGATCATAGCTTGCAGACACCACATTCTTTTCTGTTTATTTTCCTTTCTTCTTGTTTTACTGTAATATTTGGAGACTTCAATTATTTTCTTTGTCTGTAATTTTTAGATATTTTTGTTTAAAATATCGATCAGAATGATTCAAATTATATCTGCCAGCTTCCAAGTTCAAATTCAAATTCAAAGTTTATCGGGCATAAGAGCCACGTCACTAACGTTGGGAAAAGCGATTTAGATATTATTATATCTGCATGATACAGGATATTAAGTAATTCTTCTTGAATTAGTATTTGAATTTAAAATTGAAATTCAAAATTTATTTATTACAAGCCTTGGCATAAGAGCGCCATGTACATTGAGTACAGGAGATGAGTCATTAAGAAGTACATACATTGTTTAGTTAAGTAATTGTACAGCATAAGTAGAAAGAGATAGCATAAGTAATAGGTAACCCATCGACTACAAATTAACAGTAAGTAAATAGGATCGTGGTGAGATGGTAGTTCAGTATGTGTACCCCATACCTAGACACGTTAGTAAGATACATATATGATTTGAAGCTCAAGCTTATGATAAATTATGAAAAATAATGCAAGGCTGCCGTATTTAACAATGGCTGACTTAAAGCCTAACTTAGGACTAGGATTACATTACAGATTGAGGTATAATGTAAAAGTAGAAATATTATCTATAGCAATCTTCATAAAAATGAGAATTTAGTAACAGTTCACAAAAAGATAAAGCGGTTAGATTGGACAACATGCTAATTGTGATACAATACAAGGTCCATTCTTTGCTTCGGTGCAAGTGTAACTCAGAACTGTCAAGTGTATTTCTACACCAGCACCAGAAATCAGCTGTTTTTCTCGCAAACGAATGAAGTGGTGGTAAAAAGTGTAGATATAAATATTTTGATTCGCAGAGCCGTCCACCGGGTCAACTAATGTCACTGTACTGTAATCATTTTTTATTGTTTAAAAATACTTAATAATATTTGTCAAAATTTTATTTAATTGTTTGAGTACACTTATTTGGTCGTTTTACCACAAATCAATTTAATTATTTACATTACTGAACGCACTTGTTTTTACTCAATTCAATTTAATTATCTAAATTTCTGAGCGCACTTGTTTTTTGCTTAAATCAATTTATTAACTTCAGTTATTACGGTTGCTTAAAAATCACCTTATAGTCTAAGGTCTAAGTAAATGACAATTGTCAAATCATCTTTTCTACACTGCTTATAACCACAATTTCGATGGTGCAGAAAAATTACACTCAGCGTACACTACACCGCATTTTGACAAGCAAACGAATGGCTTGGTGTAATTCAATCTTGTGTACCTACACCTTAAAAACGAATGGTTTGGTGTAGTTGAGTGTAGTTCCGGACTACACCAAGCATGCAAACGAATGAACCTACAGTTTGCAACTATGCTGCATTGGATTAAAGCTGTAGTGTCAGGTACCAAGTTTTGCCTATAGACTTTTGACTAGTGACTTCAATATAAATTATTGACATCAAATGTGTGGTCTCACAAAATAATTTAATAACTAACTATGTGGCTAATTAATAACTAAGTAAGACTACACAAAAAATTAGTGCCATTTAGGCAATAATCACGAGAATTAGCATCAGTGTTGATCACAGAATTTTAGAAAGAATAAAATAATAAAATACAAAATTGTAAAAAGAATAATATCTTCGAGAGAAATCACATATGGTAGTACTAGAGATGTTTGCGCAAACACCATAAAAATCAGCATCGGTGCGCATCAGTAAATTACATAATAAGCAGTATCAGATTCCGACCAGCTATTGAGATCTGAGTATGTGTTCCAAAATACAGGTCCTGGAATTTCTAAGAGTAGTTGAGCCCCTAATGAGAGATGGCAGTGCGTTCCAGCGTGATACCCCCTCCACGTAGATGTTGTTGGATCCATAGTAGGTACTAGTGAGGGATTGGGTGATGCGCGTCGCGTATCGCATCTCCTACTCCACCTGTACTTGCCGTTGACGTAGTCAGGGAGCAGCTTGGAGCGCATGATGTAGGTGAGCACTCGTACATCAAAGAGTTTGGGCGATACTGCATATAGCGAGCGAAGTCCACCATAGACTTTAGCACAAATCAATTTCACCTGTGGCCGCCATTTGAGGTGAGTGTTCATCAACAGACCCGAATTCTTGACATGATCCGACGAGAGGGGCATAACTGAGCCTTCCAAGATTGTTGGGGACGGGTAGATGGAGTGGGGCAGAGGTAATAGTGCATGATGAATATAATATCGCCTGTGACTTGGGTGGATTGATGCTGAGATTGTTATCCTCACATGCATCGCGAGATGCTGTCCAATTTATTGTTGAGTGAAGCAGTTAGTATTGAGAGATTGCTGTCTGACGATGCAACATAAATCTGAAGACCATCAGCATATAAGTGAAAACGAAGGCCACCCGGGGTAGGATACCCAGTCAGAACTGATGCCACATCATTGATAAAAATAGAGAAAAGATGAGGATCCATAACAGCACCCTAGGGAACACCTGAATTCATAGCCGCAGGCCGTGAGCTCTTTCCGTTTGAAACAACAATGTGGTAGCGATCCGATAAGTAGCTGGTAGCCATGGAACATACAGATGTGGCAAGTTTATTGACCAGTATAGAGTGCGGGACAGAGTCGAAAGCTCTGCTCAAGTCGAGGGGAATGTGAACCACATTGTTGCCATCATCGCAGAACTCAAGTGTCCCGAAAAATTCCATATCATCCGTACTTTGCATTTAAACACACATTAAAATAATAATAAAAAAAAAAGGAAAACAATTATATCTTTTAGTTGGATAATTATGGACAAAGAAACTATATTATTGACGTATTCCTTGAATCGATGTATGTCTTGAGAGACGAATGCTCCGTAATAGATAAGATAAGATAATCTATCCTTTACATATTGCACACATTTGCTCTTAAAAATCTTAAAATTGCTTTCTCTTTTTATTTCTAGTGGTAGTTCGTTAAATATTTGAAATCCTTTATATATTAGTGAATTTTATGTCCTACTTCTATTAAATAAGGTGAATCGAATATTTACATCTGCTCCTATCAAGTTCTACGGTTGAACATCTGATACCATCCTAATTCTCTCCTGTAGATATCTCGGTAGATAGCTCTTTCTAATTTTAGAAATGAAAAGAAGTACATTAAGATATATTCTTTGGTTGCAACTTATCCATTTTAAGGTGTCTAGCATTATTCTTATTGGCGTGAATCTGTTACACCTTAGATTATGCGCATAGTTCTATTTTGAAGTTCTTGAATTCTTTATAACTTTGCTTTGTGCAATGAAATAGTATTGAAGAACAATACTCAAAATGTGGTTGTATTAAAACATTATATTTTGATGGCACTCAATGTCGATAAATTTCTTCGAATTCTTCTAAAATGGGCGACTTTTTTCTTCCTAATTTCACTCACACACTAAGTTTTTTCACTATTAATTCAAAGTCGTCATTATATGCATACTATTTATGGCCATAAGGGCGAATGCCCACTTTTCATACAATTTAGGCCCGGCATCAATAGACATGAGAGATGTCTTAAACAATGCATTATGATAATGTGAACATATTTTATTAACAATGTTTCTTTTTCAATTAAGCAGGGGAAAGCTTTGGCGATCGAATGCAGCTTGAGTGACTTTCTTGGGTGAAATAGTAGACTTTTCTACTTTTCGTGATTGTGTCGAGCTCTTGAGTCGTGGAAAATGATTTCTTATGAGAAAATGTCCACAACAGAGTACCAATGTCCATGGAAGAAAGAACTGTAAAAATATATATGGGGTGTATGTGACACAAGTGCATGAAAATGGGTTTTCCGGTAGCAAAAACGTACCAAGAAAGTTTTCTGAATCGGAAGAAAAGTACACTACCCGCTAGTACTCGGCGATACCTTTAATTTGATATGCAACGTGCCGTATTGCAACCACCCCCCCCCCCCCCCCCACCCCCGCCGGCGGTTCCTACCCACACCCTAAAGGGGATGAATTGTAGCTGGTTGGGTAATGAGCTGAGGTGAACAGTGAAACCCGTTTTCCGATCGGATATAACCCTACCGAGTTAGAGCTGACCTAAGGAAAAATCTAGTATTTACCACAGTTCGAAAAAAAGAGGGAAATCCTAAGTGAGTACGGGGATTGGTATAAATAGCTATTTTGGGCCTCCGAGTATAGAAGTGTGGGTACTTAAACTTCTTCTCAGCACCTAGGGAAATCGATTCTGCACTAAATTTTTCAAAATGCACTACATAAAATTTTGCCGCCCCCCAGCCTTGCCCCGCTTAATTGAAATAAAATTGTTAATAAAATATGTTCGGAGTATCATAATGCATCGTTTAAGACATCTGTCATGTCTGGAGGTGTCGGGTCTAAAATGGGCATTACCCTTTATAAATGATGGACACCAGAGATTGCTTACTCACAAGTGTTTTCTTGTTAGTGTTTTGTTGGGCTTCCCCGTAGTTCTTTTATGACTTACCCATGCCACGTTGAAAGCAGCAATATAATGCTTTCTGGATCTCGAAATACCTCGATGACAATTTCTCAGTGATTTGACAATTTTCCTTAGAATGAATTATATTTAGATTTAGCATAAATCCTTATCTGAACTACTGCGTGTATATACAGAGCAGGCAGTCCAGTGGTTCATGATGAAATGATGCTGATATTTATGCGGAGTTGTAAAAAAAAACATCGCAGGAAAATGGAATATGGAAGTACACCTTACAGATATGCTCAGGCCAAAGTTGTTAGATCGATGTGTAAATAGAGCGACGTTTTTTTCGTTTTTTTTTTCTTAAAACAATAAAGTTTTGCAAATAAATATTTTCATTGTCATATATCGCTACGAACTTGTTATTGAAATTTTTTTAGTTAAATAAAACATAAAAGACAGAAGGCGCTAACTAAAATAAAAACCTGAACCCAACGCAGCCTAATTTGTTCTTGATGAGTGGGTGCATGAGGGAGCAACGGCTTTTCATTAATAGCAAAGTCGCAGTCATTGACATGTTTGGCATGGGCGGAATCTGAGCTGAGCAGATCTCGAATCGACACTCGATTTACAGCCAGAAAGATATTTGTGACTAATTTTCCACGCACCAATTATATAGACCTTCTACAGCCCCAGCAAAATTAGCAGCTTTCAGTTTTCACTTGAACTTCTCACGAATCGCGGTATATACGCAAACGCGGAACGGTAGTAATGCTAGTAATTGGCTTGATTTGCAGCCAACTCAATTCCACCAGGTGTAGTGTAACGGTCAACCGAATTACCGAATTGTCATTGTGCGGAGTTTTTTTTCGTTTTCGCTTGACTTTCGCTCAAAACTCAAAGTCTTGTGCTTGTGCATGAACTAAAAGTGACTTATGTAGTTGGATTATTCGCCCAAAAGTTTTCACCTATTTAAAGAGATTATACCTTCTCTCTCTACTTATGTATTAATGTGGATCTGGGCATCTGGCACAGCACAATTGAGTAGGTTGCGCCTTATATCAGACAACAGTTGCTGCACACCTTACTTAGCTGCGTTTTCAACCGGCCTGCCTGCCTGAAAGGTAATTGTGTGGTTTTCTATTATTTTCTTGAGATGATTTCTCGCAGTTTTTTGTATCAGGTAATTATTGGTTTCACTTTTTCTGTCGATGGTAATTTCACAGCTCTCGACAGTTGCTTGTGCGGTAATGAGGCTGCTTTTTCTGTGATTTGGTATGGGGTGTTGTAACACTGACGTTCTGATGAATTGCCTACAACTGCCGCGCGTATATTAAGTTATTGTTATTGTCAAGTTTAAAGTGCAAAGACGATTAATTGTCAATAATTTTTACTCATTGTTTTTATATCACAGATGAAAATATTGGCTATATACTTCATTTTTAGCACATAGAAAAAATGTATGTGTATACGGCATATAGGATTCGTCAGCCTGCCTATCGAAAATTAGATGGAACGCGTTGACGCTAGCAAGCTTAAATTTTAATCACAGTCATTTTATAAAGATTGCTGGCGATGGTGTGCGAAATCTTGTGAAATGCCATCATTTCTGTCATTTCATTTTCGTAAATTTACATCACGGCGGTGAAATGATGATAATTTGGGTAGCTTGAGAGTGAGATCAGAGGCGAAAAAATTTAAACAGTGATTTCAGTGATTGCAAATGCAAATTAAATTACTCTGCTCTGAGAATCATACTTTCAGTACCGCATAATATTTCTGAGACATACAAGATACAACATAGGTATCAGGAATAGGATTAATAGAGATAAAGAATCTTTACGTTTATTGTACATAAGAGCTCACATCTTAAAATAAGAAGTAAAAATGTAAAGCAAATTTAAGCAAATTCTTAAAGAAGAAGTTAAATTTAATTGAAACAATTCTTATGATACTCTAGGATGCCCGTATAAAATTCCGTATGGTCACCGATCTATGCAAATTTGATTTCTGAAGTAGTTTATGGGATATATTTGTAGAACCACTCGTTCGACAGAAAAAATTATTATAACCAATTTTATAGGATTTGGTATTTTGAAGAAGTTTTTAGTACAATAAAAATGTCTAGTACTGATCGTTTTCACAGTATATGTGAAAAACCTAAATTTTTTTATGGCAACATCAAGAAGGGGCTGCTCGATTTAGTCCAGTTTTAAAATTTTATGTGTTATTACTATAAAAACACCATGTACTAGCTCTCCACGTCGACGCGTTCTTAGGCAGTGTCCAAATATATAGTGGAAAACGAAATTTTTGTATGGCAACCCCATGTAGGAGTTGCTCGATTTGTTTCATTTTCCAACTTAATTTTAAAGAGTTTTCCAATAAAATTGAGATAACTGATCGGATCTTTATTTCATTATAAAGAGGAAGGTATGCCGTTAATAATGGAAAATAACATCAGCCAAATGACCACCACGACCACGCCTACAGGACCATATCCTTTTCATGAAATTTTCCATAACCAAATCGCAAAGTGGCTGCCCTATGTCCTCGATAGCCTCACGAATTCCATCTTTGAGGTCTTGAATCGACGCTGGGCTGTTGGCGTAGGCCTTCTCTTTCACGTGGCCCCAAAGGAAGAAGTCGCAAGGTGTTAAGTCACAAGATCTCGGCGGCCAATTGTGATCACCTCTTCGAGAGATAACACGGTCCGGAAACTTTTACCGTAAAATATCAATGGTTTCGTTGCTTGTATGGCACGTAGCGCCGTCTTGTTGAAAGTAAACGTTGTCCAGATCAATACCATCCAATTCCGGCCATAAAAAATCATTAATCATCTGTCGATAGCGCAATCCATTCACCGTAACTGTTGCTCCAGCCTCATTTACGAAAAAGTAAGGTCCAATGACCCCGCGGGACCATAAACCTCACACGTTGAGGATAGAGAGGCTTTTCAACAATAACTCTTGGGTTTTCCAAGCCCCAGATGGGACAATTTTGCTTGTTGACGAAGCCATCGAGGTGGAAATGGGCCTCATCACTCAAGATGAGTTTTCGATGGAATTCCGGATCATTGTCATGCATTTCAAGGACACAATCAGCAAAGACTCAACGTTGTTGATGATCGGCCGGCTTGAGTTCTTGTGTTAACTGAACTTTATAAGCCTTAAGACCCAAATCTTTATGCAAAATACGGTGTAATGACGTTTGTGGAATGCCTAATTCCAAAAAACGCCGAGGAATGGACAAACCTGGGTTTTCTTCAACACATTCGGCTACAGCAGCAATATTCTCGGCTGTTCTTGAGCGACGTGCACGGGTTTTATTCTTCACATCACTAACTTGTCCCAACAGCTCGAAGTTTTCTACCAATTTCTGTATTGCGGTCCGAGTTTTACGAACCGTCTCTGCCACATTTTCACCATTTTTATAGTGAATTTTAATAATTTCAATGCGTTGTTGAATCGTGTATCGTTCCATTTTTATAAATAGCGTAGTTTCTACTTGTCAAATGTCAAAAAATGACAGCTCCAAAAGTGACATCTACCGAAATAGCGGGCTAATTAAAATAACAAATAACAAAAAAAAGCTCGTGTAAAAAATTTCAGATTTCTAAGTGAACGCGCTTTCGAGTTATCGTGCACAAAGACGGACAGACGGACATGCAAAAATCAAAATACCTTTTAATATTATGCGTGGGTGTTCAATCCATTTTGTTCTACCAGCACTATTTCGAGGTGTTACAAACCGAATGACAAGCTTAGTATATCCTTTAGTTTTCATCTAGGGTATAAATATTGCACTACAGAGACTACTACCAAATGAAGAAAATAATTGTGTTACGCTATATATGTATCAATACATCTGTTAAACGCGCCGACATCAATGCCAAGACTCTGAACATTTAACGGAAGATTATTCCATAAACGAGCTGTTATGAAATAATTCTCGTAAGTACCCTGGTTTGTTCGAGCTAAGTAGACAATATATAGTAAGAAAACCAAAGCTGGCCTTTCCAAATACATAACTAAGGTGCATCTGAGCAAAGACAAGTCGTTGAATGCCATTGTAACTTTCCTGGCACAGACGCTATCCAGCTTGTCAAACATATTTCTACCACAAGTGAAGTAGGACAAGACTAAAGCTTTAATTAATCTTAAGCGAATGCTAACAGACAGCAGACCTCATGAAGGCCACAGATATCGGAGGCCTGCATAAACTTTGCTGACCATGACTTTAATGTAATTACAACATTTCATGTTTTGATTCAAGACAACTCCAAGCGTTTTAACTTCACTCAAAATAAGCAGCGAAACATTATTTAGGACTTAAATTAAATCGTTATTGCAAAATTTAATACAATGAGACTTTGCAGGATTTAGTATCAAATGATTACATTTAGCCCAGGTGTTAATTCTTTCTAAATCACAATTTATACGTTTAATACAGCCTTCAAGAGAAGACCAATCGGCCGGTTTAAATAGAGTTGTACATCATCGGCATATATAAGTGAATTCCTACATTATGAGCTACATCTGGCAGATCATTGATAAATAAGCTGAATAGCAAAGGTCCTAGCATTGAACCTTGAGGTACCTCACAAAGGCAATGCAGAGGATGAATTTTTATTAATATATACTCGTTTGCAGCGGTCTGCCAAGAAATCCTTTACCAGAGCAATGGCAGAACTACTTAAATTAAGAGCATCAACAAGTTTCTGGAGAAGGATACGATGGCCCACATTGTCGGAGTCTTTCAAGAAGTTCAGAAGTACCAAAACACTGAACTTGTTCTGATCCAAAGAATTTCTCAAATCAGAGATCACCTTCAGAACTGCAGTTTCATTGCTGTGGAAGCGTCGAAAACGCGATTGAAAACACGATTGAAAATTATTGGCCTCGACAAATTCGACTATCTTCTTATTTAAAAGCTTTTCTAAGACTTTGGATATGAAAAATAATAAACTTATTGGGCGAAAGTCAGCTGGTGATTCAGGAGAAGATTTCTTTGCAATAGGAAGGACTGTTGTCATCTTCCTGGTAGCTGGATAACAGGATGATGTAAGGCATGAGTTAAAGCTTAATGAATCTAGGTGGAAGGTTGTCAGGCTCAACTGCATCAGACTTGATTGAATTTACAGCATCCACAAGCTCATTGTAGTTGACTCCACGAAAGTAAATGTGGTTGGTATTGATATTAGATGAGATATCTCTGGGCTACTCAGCCGATATATGAAAAGCAGCCAACTGATTGCCAATGTGGGCAGAGCCAATACACGGGAAAAATATGTTTAAGTCTTCGAGACTTAAATCACAAGTTGTTTCTTTTATCTCGACAGACATCTGCATGTCGCAAATTTGGCCACACATTTAATTTGAAATTCAGTAATTTCAAGGAAATAAAGAGGTGACAGACTATAGATGAAAATTAATTCATTTGCAATGTCATTGACAGTTCCTCGATGTGAGTACAGATCATGTCAGAGTTTAATAATTTAATTAAATGCTATCAACAAAATATCCGAGTATTTACTGTAGTTGCAAAGCATTTAGTTGAAGACAATTTGTTGATGAAAGAGACAAAAAAAGAGAAGACAGCGGCAAAGAAATTTCCATCATGATCAGTTGATGGCTGCAACTGCTAACTTTATTGGAAAAACTTTCTACTGTCAAATATATTCAGCAATTTCAGTACTAAATGGAGTAAGATTTGGTCCATTTGAAAATGAAGCGAAAGTTGTAAAAGGGTCCTTGATGGACTTCATTTGTGTGATACACTGAACATTTGACTCCAGCTAATTGAAAATAGAGTCATTATGGAGCGAGCTTGTCTAGGTATTAGGTCTGAGATTCTGGTCGTCGCCCAATTTCTGAAGTCACCTTATTGCGGACAGGCTTATATTAAAATTTGTGCCTCCTCTTCATTCTCAGCAATGAGAGATCGAATACGAGGTGAAAACCATATACAACTCCCGCAAACAGGCTTGCATTTCCTTTTAATATGTACATAGTGTTTTTTCCTCATATAATTCACACCCAGAATTTATTCTGAGTTTATATGAGAAGAGATCAATTTGATCTATTTTCAAGCGTCTGCAGTAGGCAGAAAACCAAGCTGCACCGATGAGTGTAAGGTTTTCTGCTGACACGAAACGCTTCTTCTTCTTCTTCCTTTTTATTTCTTTATTTTTCAGCCCACTTCGTGGCGTATACAGGTTCGATTCGCTTCGAATGAATCTGTTTCTTTAAAGATTTTTTTAAATTTTTTTAATAAATAAAAAAATTGTTTTTTTCTATTTTTCTCAAACTTTTCATTTCTTTCTTCTTTTTTATTTTTTCATTTGTTTTTCAAATCACCCAATTTCGCTATTTGGGACCTGTTGATGAGTCAAACCAAGACTTGAAACTTGTCACCAAAAATTAATGGGTTGTGTGATGAAATAACAAATTAGAACATTTTTTAGCTTTTGCTATATACCGGAGATATCCCAAAAAATTCTTTCTTGAACAAAATTAAGTTTAACCCGGTAAAAAGTCCAAAAGAGTAATCTTTTTATTTATTTTGCATAGAGAGGAGAAAGGATCTCAACTTGATTGTTTACTGAATCGCACAGAAATATGTCATTCCAAGGTATAGTTCAAAACATTCCTCAAATAAAGAACTTGCAACAATACTGTTAAAATCATGGTATGAGTACACGTGAGAAGACGGTTCTTGATTATGAGGTATACCATAGCTTAGATGTCAAATATAATATACATACAGCTTTGGCCGAAAGCGGGAACCGAATGCTACAGAATAAATTCGCTCTGACTACCGCAAGTGAGTAATTTGCTATGTAAAATTAACCAGTCAAAAGGTTGGTTTACTTAAATAAGTCGGAAATTACTTAATTAGCCCTTAAAGTTAATTTTGCTATAAAGGCATGGATCCGGAAGATACTTTATTCACTAATTCCGTAGACAATGAAGTTGTAATAATTCCATTATAAATTTATATCCTTGAAAAGATGAATGTTCTATTGGTAAAAGAAGACTTCTATAAGATTGAGTATCTGCGTATTAATAATAATTATTTTTCTCTCTCTATGAATTTTTAAGCTAAATTTATCCATTAACTAAAATCCAATCAATTGTCAGAGGAAGAGATAACCCCAAATCATATGAATGATGAACTTTAAGTGTTTCTAATAATTACGATGACAAAAATGATTATGAAATTAAACAAGATACCTGGGGAGAAGCTATTTTTCAAGGTTCATGAGCTTCATCGAACCGAACACTATCTAATTTGCTTTTCTGGTTGTTTGCCTCTTTTCAGGGTCCAAAAAAAAAAATATTTTTTTTTTGCTTTTAAATATAATAAGCTGGCATGTGACAAAATTAACTTCGATCGAAGATAGATTAAAGATGATCTTTCCTGTGCTATACGCTTTTTTGCACTTCAATAAAGATTTTAACTAGTAAACCTTGGACGGTGATTTTTAACTTAAGTGGCCGGCGCAACGGGGTCCGTTTTAAAATGTTCGCAGATTCTTTATAGGTGCGGAGATGAAACCAATACCAAAAACAAATTGTATGATGGAATTGGACACAACAAATTCATTTTCATATTCTAAGAACTCAAATCTATTTACGACTTAATCAATAAAATAATTTTGTTACAAATAAAATTAGGATTCAAAACACCTCGGAAATTTTTGAATTATATTTTGGACAGAAGACATTCCTGAGCGACGGTAAACATCATGGCAAGCGGCGATGTTCTGCGTACTTAAAAGTTCAATTGTCTGAGGAGGGGCTCAAGTAATTTAGCGACTCATCTGGCATGAAAAATATTTTTGACAGCCTGATTGAATTGGAAATTGAGGTGTCGTCTTCGCCTTCGTTGAATGCCGTCCGCCATGGAGATGATTGTTTGAAAAACTTCAACAAGAAAGGCGGAGAAACTAATGACCTCTTTCACCTTATATCAGGTAGGCGGAAATGAAGATGGGGAGGAAATTTTTTTCTTCTGTTTATGTAGAGTCAACTGAGAGTTAAAATCGTTCCCCTAGCAAAATTCTTCTGAATTAGTCATACATAAAGCAACACCAGTAACCATATATTTCGTATCTTTTACTTTTATTAGAATATGTCACGAAATCTAATTTAGTCACTCTAACATGTCATATGGCTTACCAGGGGATCGAATTGCCAATCCTCAATAGAGTAAACATTTCAACAAGATTTTAATTACTGGGCTTAAATCTCAATCCGACCATAAGTGCACGATCATGTACAAATCACACCCACACGTCGCAAATTCACTTAGCATGTCCCATAGATCTAGAATAATCTAGACATGCTGTAGGTAGCTGCCACGCATGTACATATATCGAATAATTAAAAACTATTAGTAAATCTGGTGATGATCTCTATAAAGTGTGAAGGATGAAATGTCAGTCTGTCTGCCTGAGTAATTATTACATGTTGTTACACTTATTTAAGTGTTGACATTTTCAGGCAGGTGGTGTATGCGTGTATGCACAAAAACAACTGCTTCTAATTGAAATATATTAGAGTTAAGGCGAGCATAATCCTTCGACGAGGAGTTTTGCGATTACTTGTGGCTTTAGAGCTTTATTTTATTGGAAAACATTCCTACACCCGATAAGATTGACAGAGAAATTTCATAATTTTTGCTAGTAACATGAATGATCGAAATCTTAAATAGGTCGAGAGGTTGTAGCTATATTGAATGCAGGAGACATGATCAAATGGACGGAGTTTGAAAATATGTCTTATAATTGGCTTGTGTGTATGTAACAGACGATTTATTGAAATTCCAATGATCGAGCATACCAACCACTTCAGCCGTATGTGGATGATGGCACAAGAAATAACAAGCTAGTGAGAAATATGCGAGTAATGAGATATATTGGCTCGCAGTCCATAGTATAATTTATGAACTCTGCAATTCATATAGTCACTCCATGTCAGCGTATTACTAATATTATTAAACAACGATTATGAAAGAATGACCCAAGACGTCATCGCGTCATTGAGTATCGTAGGCGAAAAGTTATTTCTATTAAATTGAGTCCGGTTTATAGCCAGTCAATTAGAGTTCCGAGGATTAATCAGAAGCTCATTTTCAATAGGCTAAAGTGGATACAAGGAAGTGTCCTCAATAAGTCCCAAGGGTCTCATAATAATGAATTGCATATCATCAGCCTAAAGATGGAGATGATTACGTGCATGTAGTATTTAGTAAAGTTAAAGATGTAAATTTTGTGAAATAGTAAGGACCTAACACAGAACTTTGTGGAACACCTTTGAAGGTATGGAGAAAGGAAGAGTTTTTAGATTGCACACGCTCTATAATATGGTTAATTGTACTGAAAAATTAGGCTTAGTAAAACACTTTTTACATAAAAACACATAATCACCAGTGTCAAAAAAGGTCTTGGAGAAACCAAGAAGTATGAGGGAGAGCCAAAATGTTAGTTGCATTCATCCCGAAAATTTCTTCTACATAACTAAACTAAACTTAATAAAAATTATTGGCAACATTTCGTTTTCAATTAATTTATTAACATTTTGACGAAGCAGAAACGGTAAGGGATCCTCATCTGAAGCACATGCGGATGACATCCCCCTGCTCATCACCAGGCACAATATGGCTACTGCCTGTGCCCTCATGTCAAAGACTAGCTTGGTACTCTTCTCCAGGAGGCGTAAGCTCGGACACTTTGTTCTTGCAAAACTCACTGGACACAGTCTCCAACTGTCTTCCCATGTCAAACTCCTCGGTGTTTACCCTAACTCAAGGCTGACTTGGCGAATAGAATGCAGTTATGAGGGTCTGCTCAATGCAGGAGGACCTCTGGGCGTGGATGGGGCATGAAACCGAATGTTGTGTAATGAATGTACACCTCAATTGTAAGACACATGCTCACATATGCCTCTTGTGTTTGGTGGCCGAACACACAAGTGGAGACTGCTGGCGGGCCTGCAAAGGCTTCCTTGCCTGGGAGTTACAAGCTTCATGCGATCTACAGCTACCCTTGAGGTTGTACTTAATCTGCCACCCCTGGATCTTGTCATTCAGTCAGATGCCAAAAGGGCTATGTGCAGATTGCGCTCATGGGGATTTTAGGAAAATGGTTGCACTGGTTCTTTCCGTTGCTCATTGGCGTGCGGGCTGGAAAGGGAAAACCGTTTGTTCTGCATGCCACTTGATACGATGGTTCCAGAGCTAAGTTTTGGGCGTCGGTTTTCTGTGAATTTTCCTGAAAGGAAATCGTGGGAGAAGGAAAGTGGCTTATCGAGCCATCCCCGGTCTTCCAGACTGACGTTTTCGCCATCGCAATTACAGCGAAGATAGCACTTGATATGGAGATCAATTGAAGGGGCGTTGCAGGTCGTCTGTGGATAAGCTGTATATCCACAACAAGGTTTCCCTTCATTGGGTTCCTGGGAACATGGTGATCGGATTTCTCATCAAAGCTGACGTTCGAATGAAGCATAAGCTTTTTCTTGATGGGCATAATACGAATTTCTCAGACTTTCTTTAGGGGTTCAGAATGAAACAATGCTGCTGAACTGTGGTTGGCATCATCACCGGTCGCAGCTCGCTTTACGCTTATCTAACAAGGATTGGAGTTGTTGACAGCCCTGAGTGTTTGTCCTGCCTCTAAGGAGAGCCTGAGACAATCGAACACATTCTGTGTGCTTGTTCGACTTTTACACCTGATGCACTCATTAAGATGACAGGAAGGTTTTGGTGAGAGAGTTTCTAGTACGTTAGCACAATGGGCCGCGCTGGCTCGATGGCTTGAGATCTATCATCCCCTACCTTTGAATTAAAAAAAAAACAGTTATAGTCTGTTATCAGTCATGAAAAAGTCGTCTTCCTATAAGGGATGCGGTAATCATTATCATAACTGGAAAGATAAATAAACCCACAAAAAAGATCAGCACCTAACTAAAGTACGCTGATTAAAACCGATATTTCATACCCGAATTCGAGGGATAACGAGCCCCATGTTGCCAAGATCATTAATGATAGGCGATTTAGAATCTTTCGGACCTTATTAAGGGCTTAACAGAAGCTCTGGCTACATATTTCGCCACGAATAATTGCTTCAGTTTGTCAACAGACTTATTCTATCCACATAAAAATGAAAGTTTTGTTTTAATTTTAACATTGATTCGGACAGAGCCTAATCTAAATCATGAAAACCAAAGCCGAATATCAGTCAAAATCATCTTTATTGAAATATTTGATAGATTTCGTAGATTTATTTCCATATTCCGAACAACTTTTGAGTCTGCTAAATGATTACTAAATAATCGGATTTATAATTTCCTATGAATTAAATTGGGAAAACTCAATCTGAAAAAAATCTGCCACCGTCGACTATTGAAATATTTCAGAACAAGAGTTTCGATTAAGTCAACAGATAACTTCTTATGATTTTGGGCCTTTGATCGTCACGTTACCACGCGGTTGGAGCTCCCAGGTATCACATTTAATTGGACCGATTTATCATGATATTTCGACTTGCGGACACGAGGCCACGGTTATTATCTTTTGATTACTTGAATTTTTCACTTTTAACAAGTGATCGCCTGAGGCGAAGATTAAATGTTTTTTTTTGTCCATTGATGACACATGTGGCGTGAAATTTATCATAACACGCAAAAAGTCACTGTCGGTATTGAGTGAAGGAAAAAAATTGTGACAGGCTTCATGTAGAGAAGGATCATAATAAATTGTGACTTGTTGAGGTGCGACGAGCCTTATATATTTCAGAATGATCTTGATTTAACTTCCTTGCTTTTTAGAGAACAAAAACACACAAAAAAAACTCTTGTCGTTACAACGCAAAATTATTTTTTGGTATCTCTTAATCAATCACCAACGCTGTTGCAGCATGAGCATAAATTCAAAATTATCGTGAACTTTTTTGTTGCCAGAAAAATGTTTTCTTTGTAGCTATTGCTAGTTATGAAATCTTTTCATATGTTTCCATTTTTCTATAGTTTCTTAAATTTCTGTTTTAGATATTTAAATCTTTTAATGGTTGACCAGTTTGATTACACATTCAAGGTCTAGCACATGCAGTGTTCGGCCCTCATATATTAATGGAGGACAAGATATTTCTTTCTATCAAATCTCATGCTATCGGGCCGGATGAAATCCTTCTCAAATTCATCAATTATATTCTGCCCTGATGGATTCTTACTCCCCTCAAACATTTATTCAATACTTGTTTTACCACATCAGAGTTTCTCTCTCTGGAAATTCGCTGCCGTGATTTCGATAGATAAGAAAAGTTCCCCTACCAATTTGAATGAGCTCACGCCGATTATGCTTTTTCTCTAAAGTTTTTGAGGAAATCATGTCCCTTCAAATAATCGAATATCTTCAGAGTAATAATTACTTATCCACCTGGCAATCAGGTTTTCGCGCCCCTCATAGCTGTGAAACTGCTCTCCTAAAAGTATCGATGAATATTCGCAGGGCTTTGCTAAATTTGTGTTTAAATTGTCATTTCAAATTTAGTTTTTCTTCTGCCGTTAGTTTAATTTATTCTTTCCTGTCGGATAGATTCAAACAGGTTAAGGTCGGTGACTCTTTATCTAATGCGTTGTCGTTAACATGTGGTATCCACCAGGGATCCATATTAGGCGTATTATTCTTCTATAGTTACATTAATGACCTCTCACATGTTATTGAGGATTACTGTATTCACTTGTCTGCGGATGAGGTTCAGCTATTTTTGGCACGCCCTACAGGCCACATGGACGACTGTGCGGACCACATTAATTCAGATTTAGTTAGAGTTTCAACATGGGCCATGAAGAATAATTTGTTACTTAATCCTGATAAATCACAATCGATGGCGATGTTTAGAGCGACTTTCGATTGTAATGATTTGCCTCCAGTCTTTTTAAATTCGAAAATCTTGCGAAATACTGATTCGATGAGGAACCTGGGAGTTCATTTCAATACCTCGATGATGTGCTGTAACCATATCAATAGTGTCCGCCAAGACTTTGGTTATCGGCTAGTATCCTCTCAAGGTCATTACGTTTGAAGCATTTCAAAACAGTATACTCATACCTAATTTTACCAGTGGCAGCGTGATTTTTCCACATCTAGACGTAGTCTGTTGAAGAAAGATAAGCAACATTTATCAACGACTGCACACGATTCCTTTTCGGGGTCCAACACTTTGAATATGTTTCCATACATTGGCACGCTCTAATTGGCTACTCTTTGAATGCTCATATAGTTCGCAAGGCTTTAATATTCCTCCATAAACTTATTTATTCGAAAAATACCTCCTACTTGTGTTCATCTTGTAGATCTTCTAGAAACATGAACATTCTGATACCTCGACACAAACATTCCATTCTGGAGAGCTCTTTCTTCGTTCGAATAATTCGTGTGTTTTTATGTCTAACTTTTCCTCCGATCTCGACTCTATAAATGAAGTTTTACAATTTTTTTTCTCAATTTATAATGTATTCACTTTATTTTATTTTCTTCTTTTTTTTTTTAACTTTAATTTTCCATTAGCTATCAAATATGTCTTTTTTACTATGTTTTTCTACTATATTATATATTAGTATTAGTATTTAGTTTGTATGATTACATTGTTATTATTACTATTTTTCTTTCTTTTTCCGCAATATTGTTCGACACATCTTATTGTACTATTGCCTAACACTGACATATATAACACTGACTGCCTGATTTTCTATTTCATATGGGTCAACTTTTTTTGGCAGGGTGTGACAATTATCTTAATTTCAAGTTTTACTTTCGCTTTAATATTCATATTAAAAGTTCAACAAATTACAGATGCATTCTTGGACGTTTATCTCCTACAACATCAAATATTTTTAAACTTGATTTTTAAAGAAATAAAATTAAACAATTTTTGTCTACCTGCCCCTAAAAGTAGCCATGGGGGACAGAGAAAGGATTACAAATATTGTATTGCCATCTATTTCTATTCCATATATTCGTTTGGAAAACCACTGAACTGAAACTGGACTATGGTGTATTTTGTGTAGAACTTATTGTTTGTAGTTCCGCGGAATAAAGTAGTTAAACCAAAACGAGACAACTGTAGAAAAGTGATCCCATAATAATGTCAAATAATGTAAGCAATTTCAGTAGTATCAGCAGTCCATTTTATATATGTCAGTGTTGCCTAAGTTAGAAAAATTGAATTGAATTGAGTTGAAGACCGCTTAATGTAAGGTCCGTGGATTCATTGAAGCCTATGTGTTTTCTTGATAAAGCGCAGTAGGATCATAAGATTATGATTTTTTTAAAACTAATCTAGAAGTAGGTACAATTGTCGGACAAATAATCGAAGTTATCAATTCAATGCTGTTGATTTTTCCTACGAATATTCTCTTTGAAGAGACACCTAATTGCTGAAGTAGTAACGCCTATGATAGTCTTTAGATCTAGTAGATCCACACCTGGCTTATGGGTCAGCTGCCTCATAACGTATGCGGGCTCTATAGTCAGTGATGATGGTAAGTCAATCAGGCCATCCAACTGTCTCAACGTATACATACATATTATGTACATATTTTAGTATATGTACCTATGTATGACAGAGCAGCGAAAATATCCAAGTATGACTTCATGCTCTACAATTTCTGTGCCTTTTTATAACATATTAAAACTTTCAGAGAAGTTAAGTTGGATATAATCGCCGCATTTACAATAAAACCGTAAACCATATCAATTTGTTAAAAACCTACTATAACTCAAGGAATAAAACTGAAGAAAAGTAAAAGTATCTGTTGCTTCAAGACAATAACAGAAGTAGCCAAGAAGTAGTAAATGGAATAAAGGTAAATCAAAATAAATAAAACGTGCAAAACGTTAACGGGAATTTCAGTGAACACCTATCATTGGATCTATGTCCCAGCTTCCTTTGACATCAGATTAGATAAAAAGTACAGGCAATTGTCGTCATATTACATGAATTTAACTTTGGGGTCTCCACGAAGGCGACCGAACAATCGGGCATGCAATAAATCATGAAGGCAATGTCCCTGGTTGGCAAATTTAACAACAACAACAGAAGCAGCAGCGCAACGCGATCGCGCATAGGCTCAACTCTGCAATAATATAAACGGTGGGCAGAGTTTTTTCGCTTCACTAAATTCAGCACGGCGGCGGCACAGATAATATTTTCAGGGTAATCAGAAAATATAAATGCAAAATGTAGCCGACAACGATGACGTCGCGCCGATCGCTCGAGGCGATGTTAACCGCAAGAAGTAAAAGTTAGGCAGTAAATTCGCTTCATCCAAGTCGAATCGACGAGCGGTGGATGTCTAACGACTTCCTTTTGCTTGTGACTATGAAAAACTATAGAAACTAAGAAAAGCTATGGCACGCGACCAAGTCATGAAGCCATCACCGCCACGCCGCCCTGCTCTAGTCGTTAGTTTTGATGTAAAGATCTTGTGCGGCTTGCCGCGGCTGATTACCTCTGATGCTGTAATTTTTCTTTTCGGGAAGTTTTCGTGATCTGATGACATTCGATTTGAACGTTTTGCAACAGAGGCTAAGTCACGATTGAACTTCAAAATGGAAACAAATAATATTAGGAAAAGAAAGGAAACATTTTGTATATGTAATGCTCGTGCTGTGGAGGGCAGAATAGCTTCGGGTGACGATGGCAACAGAAAAAATAAAATATATATATATATGTCACTCTATGGAGCTAAAACTCAATTGTTTATGATTAATTAAAACCGCAGCTTGCTGCATATTTATAGAATAGGAAAGTAATTCGCCTTGACATTCTGTACTTGTTTATCATTCGAGGAGCGAAATGGAAAGGTTTACGGCTCCTAAGTCGCCCACTGTAGACAGGCTTTTTAAAGTATATCTAACTATGATGCTGAGAGAACTAGTTGAGTTGTGGGTATGGGTATATATGTGTATATACTAATTCACACCTGGTTGCGGAAGATTAAGAAGTTAATTTCATGCCGGCCGTCTCACCACTTTTAATTTAATTGAATTTTGTTTTTATTTATTTTTTTCCTTTCTTTATAAGTTCCAGTTCGTGCCTTAAGTCTTTTGTTTTCCGGTTCATCTTCACCACGATGAAACATCACGGATGAAAAGGAAAATATTTTCACACGGTTGTTTTATTGTTTTTCATTTTTTATTATTAATATTTATTTTGTAATAAAAAAGAGCACAAAACTTGGCAGCAATTAATTCTTACATTGCTCTTGATTTCATCCGACTTTTCTTGAGTTTGCGTAAGCGAGACCCCAATTTACGTGATTGCAAAACTTTGCTTATGCAGACGTTGACAAAATTAAATGCCAGTAGGTTGTTAACACGCTTAAGAAATCACTAAGAAGGTGGCATGACACACGTAACGAACGAAGAACATTTTTCGAGTTGAACGTGAGACGAATACCTTGAGGGTAATTTTGCCGACTGTATATATGTATGTATGTATACAATATGTAGTTTTTGCCACTGGAATTTATGCGAAAGTGTGACTGTGCATTGGATAATTGCATTTTGCATATTAAATTTATTTTACATTTGATATGATTTAAGATTTATCAGCGTTTTTTATAATCGAGGATAAATTTAATATACATATTACACTGTAAAAAAGGTAGGACAATTCCCTAAATTTAAGACACGTTTTTTCCTAAAAATAAATGTAATTTTCTCTCATAAAAAGATAAAATCAATTTAAGTTCCCCAAATCGATGGAATATTGAATGAATTTAGATATTTGGCACCAAAAAATCTCTAGTACGTAAAATCCCGAAATGTTAAGCTTTCTCATATATAAGGAAGAAGATTTTAGGTATTATTCTACATTTTTCATGGAAAATATTTGCATTAATATAATTCATATATTGTTTTTCACTACTTTATTTGAGCGTGCCCAGCGTCCCAGCACTAACTTCCATACTACATACACAATAAAAAGGCACAAATTTTAGCGGAAAAAATCCCTAGAAATGTAGCGAATATTGCCTAAAATGTAGGGAATATTGCCTAAAATTAGGAAATATTCCCTACATTTGTAGAGATTTTCTCCCTTAACTTTGTGGCAACAATTTGTTCATTTTTACAGTGTATAGTATGTTGAAAAAAACATATATGGTAGTATATGGTACATAAGAAATGAGCTATTCTGCTCATTCTTATGTTTTTTAAAGGTGTAGTACTATTACCTTTTCTCTACATTTTAGAGATAAAAACCTTATTTACGTTTTTCAAGGTGGAGCTTTCCCTAATCTTATCTTATAATACATAAGATTTGTGGCACAAATTGTTGCCACTCAACTTAGGGAATTTTTTTTACTGCGTACGTAGATTATCCAAATTTTATTATCCATATTAGAATCATTCGGTGGCTCTATAAATTTTGGTAAGAATTATTAGTCGCTGTTTATAGAGTGCATTACTATAATTGAGATCTCATAGGTGAGGGCAAGCTATATAGAATACAAGGTATTCCCATTCCGAACCATGTTCCCCCAATAGGTGACGTAATACGTGAAATGTATAAGAAATTACGGTATAGAGAACACAATAGTCTCTCTCCTCTTTCTGTCTTTCCTATAAAAATGTATATACATTAGTCCCAGAATTACGTCACAGGCTATCAGCTGCAATGTGTCAATATTTTAATGGGAATAATTTGTCTTCTATATACCTTGGGTGAGGGTATGTGTAAGCTTTTTAGAATAATATTTTTTTTTGTCCTTTTTAAAAAAAAAATATGAAATGTGAATAGATAAAGAGTCTACAAAAAGTGGAATATACTAAAAAAGTGTACATACATAAATTTTTTTAGAGTAGATATATGGAATTAAAAGATTAAGATTTGTTGTTATGTATAAAAAGCATTGTTCTAATATATGTAACGATTTTTTTTAAAAATTGCTATGATTTTCGGCCATTAGATGACGTCATCATGAAAAGGTACTATTTTTGGTCATCAGTTAAAGCCATAAATGAAAAATAAATAGCCTAAATCACGATAGACCGTGATATGTTAAGGTACCGTTGCGTGAAATTTCATAAAAATGGAAGTCCTACCTGTAATTGCATATTATCATAGATGGACAAAAACTAGATGTCACATGGCATACTAGAGCAGAGTATACATATTATGAAATGGGTAGTGCGTTCTGGAATGGACCATAACATGTTTTAGAGCGTGCCGAAAGCAAATGTTTTTATAATAGCAGTTTTGTATACATTTGATCGACTTCCGTAACACTTCAGATACGAAAAAAAAAATATGAATTACTCGACGTATACATCATTTCAAATGTTGTGGTCCATTCCAGAATGGACCACCCAGCCATATAAATTTTGTATACTTTTTTGGTACTGCATGCGACATCTAGTTCTTGTGCCATATCTATGATATTATATAAATACACAAGTATACATATATGTACATATACGAGTATAACAATATAAGAAAAAAATTTTAAATTTGTATCACATCTAAAAAAACACAATTAAAGAAAACCACAATTCTTAATAATTATTTATTGCTGCTTAACGTAGAGAAAAAAAAAATAATATTAGTTACAAGGTGAACACATCACCAACGCAACTTACTATAGGCAATAGCAGTAGGTAGGCTTACCCTGTCACTTAAAAAATATTACTATGCCTATACAATTTGAAGATAAGTTCTATCGAGCAAAATGGGTTTATCGAACGTTTAGGAATTATCTTTCGAATTTAATTTATATTCGTGGAAACATCTGTTAATCGCTGAAAATTTGCAGCATCTGGTGGGCGTAAGCGACAGACAAACAGACAGACAGACGAATATATATGTTGTTGGGTTAAAATATAAGTCAATGAACTCAAAATTTTGGATTGGTCTTTTCTGCCTTCTTTAATTCTACTCGAAATTATTTCCACGAACTTATGAAACTGACATAAATGTATTTTTTTATTAATATTTTAATTAAGATGAACAGATGTAAATAAATAAGAGAAAAATAAAAATAATTGATTTTTTCCTACTTTAGTTAGAAAGTAACGATGGAAATTGAGCTTTGGGATAATGTTTTTTGTTAAATATAAATTTATTCCTAGTTTCGATTTTGTTTTTTACTAGTGACATTTTACCTACAACAACAAATAAACCATTTGTAATTACATACGCAATAATTTACCTCAGAGATTGAGCTTAAAAATTTTCTCTCGATTACAAGCCTGTGCGTGATATACAGCAACAAGGAATTACTACAAGAAATTTTCTAATCCATCATCAATAGTCTGTGGCGACCTTAGAACCTAAATATAGTATATAATTGCGATCTAATACCCACCGCGTACTGCTACCATCGCATTACACTCATGTTTTATTAAAACCAAACCAAAACCAAAGCAACGCAAAGCAAATTGAACGTATATCAATTTAAACGTGATTGATGCTAGAATGTAGCTACCGGAGGATAAACGTACTAAATCGATCCACATCGTGGCCCTCTGCATTAAGAATCGAACCAGGCGGTTTTCATGATATGACCAGAGGCCTATCAATGGCCTCGTTAGCTGAAAATTATAAAATCGCCCAGTTTAATTAATAATTTAAGTCAATTAGTGAAGTAATTACAATTTAAATTATACGAACGAGCCTGTTCGCCTGGTAATTACATTTTAAAAGTCGGAGAGCACGAGTCTCGGAATCGATGCTATCGGGCTCAGATGACTTGCTTTCTGCGGCTGTTGCTGCTACTATTACTATTCCTACTACAACTACTACTACTACCATCACTTTCTGTGGAGCTGCATTTATTTATGCGGTACAAAAATAGCTACCGTTTCATTGTCTTGTCAAAGCCGATATCATTTGTGTCTATCTCCTATAGTGTATCTATAGAATTGAGCTGGAGCTATGGAGGTACGTAAAGGTATCTTTTTTATCTTTTTTCTAATTGATATATCTACTGCAAAGTCGATTGCTTTATGGACTTGCGAATGAATTTATCAAGCCAGCGAATACGCGTGCGCGCACATGTTTTCTGCTGTCGTTGGTATATAAACTCGGTACTTGGAGGCTATAGCCTGACTATACATAAATCATATAACAGTTTTCCACATTTGGTTATATATGGGTGCGTTAATCGTATGGAAGAGGATATAAACTCTACGGCGGAGTCTATTTCATGCAGATGAAGACAATTTTCTGAAGATACTTTAAGCTAAGTTGTTGGTGACACATATGAGGGCATTTGTTTTATTTGGATAGAGATAATTCAAATCGAAAGATTTCGCAACATACGATTTCTTCCTATATGTTGGCTATGTAAGTAGATATGAATATCCATATGGGTTTACATATATACAGAGAATAGGGAAAAGCATTTGCTAGCAAATAATACGGTCAAGTATTGTCTTCTGATAATAAATGCTTTGAAAGATAATATTAATAATTACGAGTATGCAGTGTATCGAAGAAAAAATGGTAAATATTTTGTCGATGTTTCTATTTGTTTTGTATTTTTTATATTTAGCGAATCTCATGGAATACCCTGTATCTGCATTGTAAAGCACAGCAAGATAGGAAGGAAAAAGTGAAGAGGATTAGGGAACTGGCGGAGAATTGTGGAGGTGCTATTTTACATCTGAACATAGATATAAAAAAAAATCTAATTCATGCGCCAAAGATTATTTTTGTTCTAGAAAAGTACTTGCATAATAACAACAACAAATATTATTAGAGCCTTTACGTTTGATGTTTTTCGCTTGACTCGAATTTGCAATCTTGTAACAATTGCTGGCTGTACTAGTGTTGTTTTAGTTACAGAAAAAAATTTCCGAGCCTTGCGTAAGTCTAGCTCACATCACAATGGACTATTGATGGTCTAAGTGTGGCTGATCGTAGGTGCATTATTCGATAGCCGCCACTCTAACCTACATTCTTTATTTTTGGAATGCAATTTTATAAGGGGCAATAGCTATATAAGCTACTGCCATATTGCATTTTGTTCTAGATTTTGGTGCAATTTTGTGCACTCATATTAGGTTAGGTTAGAGCAAATTCGTGCGATCAGCCTCACTTAGACCATTTGTAGTCGATTGTGATACCCACCCCTTTCTGGGAAAGATACCTCAGATTTAGGGGGGGGGCGCTGAAACCAGCAACAAGAGTTAATGAATCTTACCAGCCCCCCCCCCCCCCCAGCCAACTCCTTGTATGCTAGCTCACCCAATTCGCCAAAGAAGTAGTTTCCGAGTGCATTCGTTCTGCGCTTGGAAAAGTTAGGGCATTCACACAAAGGTGCTGAACGCTCTCAACCTTTCTTCATCCATACAGCTTCTGCAGAAGTCATTGTATGGAACTTGTATGCACTCTGCATATTTACCGAAGAGGCAGTGCCGCGTAATAATAAGGTTACTGCCATCATTACGCGGTTCCTCCTCAGGACATATTCAGTTCTCCTAGGACAAACCTCGGGCCACAGTTTTCTTGAAATCGCACATGTGGTCAATTCTCCCCAAAGCGATTTGGAAGCTTACAGGCCAGTCCGTCTAGAATCCGCTTCACTGATTCTAGGGGCCCCGACCTACGGGTTTCTCTGCTAGACATAGCTGAACCCTTTATGGCTAGGGCATCCGCTGCCTCGTTTCCAGGTATGTCACTGTGACCAGACACCCAGCAAAGAATAACTCTGTGGTTAGCGATCAGTTTGTAGAGCTCACAGCGACACCGCTGCATTGGGCGCGATCTAATGGTGCTCGAGTCCAAATGGCTATCATAACAAATTCCAGTGACTTGATCACTAGGTACAACATAAGTTATACACAGCAGCTTTGCTGCTTTGAAATGGCTGGGACCTCCGCCTTGAACACACTACAGTATTTCGGTAGGCAGTACGATTACTGTAGACCAGGCAGAGCATCCTGAATGGCCTCTCAACTAACATTATTAAAGGTTCCTTCGATATCAAGAAGGCTGTACATGTATTCTTTTTTTCTGATTATCCAATGGTTCCTCCTTCCTACGTCTTGTAGCGCAGTTACAACCGATTTATCTTTTAATTAAGCGTGCTGTGATCTAGAAATCTTGCTTCCCCTAAACAGGCTGTCTGTCCATAGATGCCTCCAACAACCTCTCAAAAGCCTTCAGAAGAAACGATGTGAGGCTGATTCCTCTGAAGTGCTTAGCAGTCACGTGCCCCCTACGAACAGCCTTAGGAATGAATTTAGGGTAAATGCAAGATTTAAAATTGAAATTTTTCATAATTCTATGCATTTGTATCTAATTCATTTGTTTTTGTACTTTCCATGAGATAGGTTTGTAACAAATAACACCAGGCCAGAATACAATCCTTGATCGCGAAACAGTTTTTGATTTTGAAATTCCAATTATTTAGAAATAGGTAATCCCACGACTATAGCTATACTGAAATAATTTTATTGTATCAAAAAAATTTGTTAGAAACACGTCCGAGTTACGCGCATCTTAGTAAATAAGAATTAAATATTTGTAAAATATAAGGTTCTATAAATTTCGGGCGACTTCTGTAGGGAAATATTTAAAATCTTGGCTTGACGCTCATTTGTATCCTAGCTACCTGCAAATAGGTCCTGTAATAATTCTTTGTTGCGTACAAATAGTTTCAATGTCTCCCAGAAAATTGTCAATATTATCGGGTTGATTAACAATGTGCGGTGAAACAGCTAAATCCTGTTCATTCTTTACGATGTTCCAGCGTTTCATGCTATTTATGACTCCATCACAAGCACTTACTTTCGGTTGCAGTCCAGCTTTCTGTGGTGGTTTGACTATGGAATAAAAATGAGTAGAGGTCATTTTTATTATATGTAGATAAATTGTAATTGAATAGGTGGCCTCCGAACTACCGGGACATTACAGCAATCCGTTAATTAGATCGTCGATATCTCAAGTTATTACTTACCATGAATTGCTCTCTTCTTTCGTATTGGTTCAACAGTGTCTAACATTGAAAGCATTTTATCTATTTTCGTTTCCTTATAAAACTTTGGACAGGGTGGTCCAAACGGAATTTTTGTCTTATATTCAGACATTCGACTACGATAATTTGAATCGGCTAAGATTTTTGCCTTTTCAGCACGAATTCGTCTTACGGTTTCATTGTATTCTTTAAATTTTAATGAAGCAAGCAATTGTTCGACTCTAGACAGACACCTGAACCGTGAAAACTAATTTGTTAAAATATACAGAAAATCTAAATGCGATTAAATACTTAGAGTTGCGCATAGAATAAACTCCAGGGATTCGATTAGTTCGTAAAAGGTGATGCAATTTATATGCTATACAAAGGATCAACTCTTTTGCAGCTTCTTTTTGCAGTCGTTTCATTTTGTTATGGTCGTGAACCTTTAGTCGTGTTATATAGCCTCGCCACCATTTCTGTATTATCGTAGCATTGTAATTGTACCAGTCCCAAGTGCGTTGATTTAAAGTTTCCTCGAGCAAGAAATAATAATAGTTTCGTGCCATATAACCTCTCCACCATTTTTGAATAATAATTGCTGCTTTATTGTGATTTTTCTGATCGTTACGCTCTTTCCATTTCCGGAAATTTCTTTCAATAGCACGTGCAGCAAGAAATTTTTTATGGGCATTTTCTTCAGCTTTTCTGTGAAAGTTGAGATTTTATTTTATTTTCATATAGCTATACATTTTCAATAATTAATTAATTTTAATTACTTACTTTGTTCGCTTTTCAATATTATCGTAAAGCCAGTTGAGAGTTATACAAACGAAACCTTCAGACGTCATTTTTTGTTTGTTTGTCAACAAAAATTTGACAACTTTCGGAAAATCATGTTTACTGTGCAGTCTAAAATATTTTCAAGTATGAAACACATTAGGTTTGTTCACATACTTCTCGGGTGAATTCGTTCTTGGACTTTTTTGTGTAAAAATGTTACTCTAGGTAGCGTAGGTAGATATGTAGCTTAGATAGGTAATCTTGGAAGACTCAGGTAGTGCTAACGAGAGTGGCGATGAGCTTTTTCGACGAAGGCGACCTAGACGTAAAATAATTTTAGAAATGTTACCTCAAAGAAAAAAATTTAAGGTAAAAAAAGTGCCACTTATTATCAAAATAAACAGAACATATATAAAATGGCCTACTATAAACAAGTTTCCGATTCCTTTACATTGTTGGATAACAAAGTTTTTCCAGGAGTAATTGAAGTAATTTACGGGATGATAATACTAATTATTGCACCGAAGATTGACCCAATAAGTTACTACAGTAGAAAGGCATACACTCCATCAAATTGTATGGAATTTGTGACCGTAGTATGCTCTTCATAAATATATTTGTTGGCACTCCTATCCTGGATCATGTCATGATGCGTCTCTCTGACATTCAAGCTCAATATTTCAAAATCTTTCCAGCGAAGGAAACGATTTACCAGCAGCTATGCATCTGCATGCCCATTGGGCATGTTTTTCATGAAACCTTTTAGAGATAACAAGAGATCAAATTCATTTCAATAAAGTATTGAGCTCTACATGGTGCATTATCGAACATGTATTTGGGTTTTTAAAAGGAAGATTTATACGATTTAAATATTTATACATGTTAAAAATTACAGAAATAAAACATGTCGTTTTAGCTGCTTGCGTTCTACACAATCTTGTTATTAAGAATGGAGATGCAGAAAATGTTTTGGAACTAATAGAAGATATCTATTCATCGTCATCGGTGGAATATACCGACGTGTAGCATGGCTTAAGGCACTTTCATATCAAAACCGAAAACCGAAAAATGTAAACCGAAACACTCAATTTATTCCACTTTAAAACAAGATTTTTGCTCCAATGATTAATAAAATCATGGGAAATAGGATAAACTAATAATTTAAAATTTAATTTAATAATAAAATAGAATATTTATCCCAGATTTTTAAAAAAAAACTCAACTTTCTCCTTTTTTCGGCCGAAAAACGAAATTTCGGTTGCATCTGTCAATTTCTTTTCGGTTTCCACATGTGGAACGTTTCGGGAGGAAAAGTTTTTTCGGTCGTACTAAACCTCACTTTTGTGTTTACATTGAAAATTATATAATTTTATTTTATTATTTATTATATTATTTTAAAATGGATACGGATTTCGAAGTAAAATTAAAATACTTTTGTTGTATGAGCTCTCATCATACAAGTTTTATGATAATTAAATGTTTCTTCTATTTAACCGAAAAAAACTTTCTGGTTTTGATGTGAAAGCAAAAGCGAATTTTCGTTGTAGAACTTATCGGTTTTCGGTTTCGATGTGAAAGTGCCTTTAAACCAAAGGGCGGAACGTAATAGGAAACGCCTTTGTGAAGAATTATTGCAAAATAAATAATTTATATTTAATTCAACAACATTTTTAAGAAATAAAGCAAACTTTTTCCAACATTTTGTTTTAAGCAAACACTAACACTAACTAACCAAAGGAACACAGCTTATTTGGTGGAATCTCCATTCTTCTTTTAAATGTTTCAAAATTTCTTTTAAAATTTCATTTCGTTCGTCATATAGCTTTAATTTCTTTGCCATATAGGTTTCTTCTGCATAACCTTGCCTTTTATGAAGTTCTAAGAGTTCCTGGAATTTACCATCTTTTGATGGTACAGATGCATTTTGCACTCTTTTATAACTTGAACTGCTGCCACTTTCACTATCACTTGAATTGGGTGAAGTAGCTGTGTCTGCTAGGTTATTAGGCGGATTATTTATATATTCGGGACATCCAAATACACTATCCATTTCTATAAAGTGTGCCTACGTTAATGCTGACTTCCTGCCGATTTTTTGCTCGCTACGCTCCAGCGGTATGTTGCCAATAATGACTTAAATTTATTGAGGCAATCTAGAGCCGTAATATTATTGTAATTCATCTCCTTCATCCGCTCAGCAAACTTTGAATAGAATAGAGGGTTATCCTTTTTTGCTTGTCGCTTTTGAAACAGGGTTTTATTTCAAGCCTTTCTGTGAGAAAAAAATTGAGTAGCCCCCTCATTCCATTTATTATCAATTCCTTGACTGTGTAAGACGCATTCATCCTGCAAACTTGTGTCACGTAGGTCTCTCCATCGCACTCTAAAAGTACTCTGGTATAAGTAGGTACATATGGTCTTCTTTAATTTTTTCTCAATAAACCGCTTACAGAAATTATTATGGAAAAGGGGAATGCCCACTTTTCATACAACTTTAGTCCCGACACCTCCAGACATGAGAGATGTCTTAAATGATGCGTTATGATACTCTGAACATATTTTATTAACAATGTTTATTTCAAATATGCTGGGGAAAGCGTTGGTGATCGAATGTAACTTTCTTGGGTGAAAAGGGGGACTTTTCTAATTCTCGTGATTGTGCTTAATTGGTGCGTCGTAGGAAATGATTTCGTATGAGAAAAATGTTCATAACAGGGCACTAATGGTAATGGAAATGCCTTTTCCGGCGGCAAAGCGTCCCGAGAAAGTTTTCTGAATCGGGAAAAATATACACCACCCGATATTATCCGGCGAGATCTTTAATTCGATATGCAACATGCCGTATTGGAAACCCCCCCCCCCCCCTTACCCACAGCTTCCCACGCTGAATTGAAATAAAATGTTCAGAGTATTATAATGCATCGTTTAAGACATCTCTCATGTCTGGAGGTGTCGGGCTTCAAATGGGCATTCTCCTTTAAGTTTGAGATTATGCTTGTGCTATTAATTTGAATAAGTAATTAGACAAAATTATAAAATTTACAATTTAGTACCTGTTTCCAATAAGTGTGAAATGGTGTTGTCTACATCAAACTCATGAATACTCCCATCCACAAGAAAATAAGTCATTTTTTATATTTGCTTTAATATGGTAGGTATATCAAATGACAAACACTTCTCGATAATTCATTCCAAAAATTCCAAATTTATGTGGTGTTTAAAGCAATCGTTTGGAATTACGCACCCAGAAAAAAAATACGAAGGAACGGAAATGAAATTAACTAAAAATGGAATGCCATCCACGGCACGGATCGATCTGAATGATAAAAGAAATATGCACGAACAACTATTTGTGTTCTTGGACAGAAAGCGAGTGTGAAAAATACAAACTGTCAAGATCACATAATTATAATTAATAATAATTATATAAAAATAAAAATTACCAAGTGTTAAATGAAAAATTCACTGTTGTAATACTAATTTTATTTAATTAGTAAAAATGGGACCACAAATTGTCCAGATAACACAGCAAATGCTCTGATCATCTTCTCGATATGCTCCACAGGATATGAGAACATGTTTTTTGACTACACGTATTGATATCAAAAAACATATTCTTTCCATATGCTTTTTATAAGACTCATGTCCGCCCCGCCGAGGGAAATCTTCGAACGTCGGTTAAAAATAATGTGATAATCGGTGCGTATTCAGAACGTATTCTAAAGGAAATAAAATTGATATAAATGATCATCCATGGAAACATATTCAGAACGCATTCTAAAGGATATAAAATAAATAAGGATGAAATCCATATTCGGGATGTTTTCAAATCAATATAAAATTGAAAAATGCATAAACTAACTACCAAAATTACTTACTAGAAACCACCACAAACTAGGCGTTAGTACTGACTGAGAATACTAACCGAGACTCCGTTTCGAAACAAAAATTCGATATAAAATAAAGTATCGAAAACTTATCATTTTTATGGCCGATGGTACACAAACCCGAACGCTGCTGTAACGAGGCAGGAACGAAAATTCGATTTTCCGAAATGCATGTTAAAGATAAATTCTATTCATATCCAGTGGAATACTTTTACCGAAATTGAATGAAATTTACCGCTTTGGAGCCGATCATCTGTGTCCAAAAAGTATCATTTAGAACATGTTCCCTTTTGTTATCTGGGTGGTGTCTAAAATTGGTGCTTAAAATTAGTGCCAAAATTTGGTGCCAACTTTGACAATTCTCAAATTTATATTTGTGTGAAAGTTGTTACACAAGTTACTCCGAGTTTTTCCTTGGGTGGACTTGGACTACTAAAACTTTATAAATTGCAATTGTAACGTCTAAATATTTTCTCCTATTTTCTGAGTACGTGAACAGAGTTTGGGTGCTCTTGGGTGAAAATGTTATAATGCATTTACCCAAATCTGAGAACGTGAATAGACTTATTATTTGTCAAACTTTGTGGTTGGAAGAGTTTCGTATTAGTTTCAAAACATAAAAAAATTCTAACTATCGCGTGATTCAGTTCTTATACCATAAGCTTCCCACCACAGTAATGTCCTTACAAAACTATCCAGCTAATGTCGATTCCCATTGATATTTTATCAATCAAAGAAAAATTAGTTCAATGGAACAACTTTTGACGCGATGAGAATGTAATAGTAGCTCATATCCGTGTAATTTGTCAGATTGAAATTTTCTGGGAAAAATAATATCACGAATAACGTAAAAATTATGAAAATTGTAGTTTTTTTTTGCCGTGATTGACATTTCTCATGTAGATGTGTGCGTTTTTCGGGTGTAGCACCAAGGTCATTTGACGACACTTTTTCTAGCAGTGCAGGTAAATGGAATGATTTCGGTGTAACACTGCAAGAAAAGTGTAACACTTCTGCTAGAAAACGTAATCAATGGAAATCGGTATAAGCATCCATTTTTTCAAATGCATGGGCGTCAACGTCATTACTCAAATATTGCTAGAAAATTGAGTGTTAAAGTAGACCTGTCTTTCTTTCTGTCTGACAATATGATAAAAATTCATCGGTTAAAAACTTCGCGAAATTAGGTATGTATGTATATATGTATGTCTTTTACGAAATTCCAGAAGTTCAAGAAGAACCCATTCGGACAAAATTTCTCTTAAGATCCCATTCATCCCAATTCATCAATCATCTCAGAATTTCATCACCTAAAATCAACTCAAAACAAAAGCATAGAAATTCATTTAACGACAACTTATGACACTTGAAACTTCACATTTGTTGTCAAAATTGTTTCCCCACATAATTTTCAAGTCAGAGTCTCTTCAAATATTTTACAGTTATTTATTACACAATGAGACCAAGAGGTATACTTGATACAATAGGCCATAGGCTAGCTTAACTCTTAAAACTGTCAAGACTTAAGATCTTTGACAAATTTCTCTCTAAACCAAAACTTAATTTTTTGTCGTCTAATTCCGTTTTTTGTCTGACCACCCAAAACTACTATTAAAATACGATCTTAGGCGACACGAGCCAGAAATCTAATCAATCACGCAAAAAACCATTCGCAAAAAGGTAGGCAGACCTGTCCGTTACAAAACGCTCTTCTAGTACAAAAGTATGGGTACCGTTTTGTAGACAGAGGAGCGTCATTTGTTCCTACACAAAATAATTGTAATTTAACACACAAAAAAGAACGAAAAACATTTTTCGTTATTTATTTTAGGAGAAAACTACGAAACGAAAAAACGGCGATAATTACGATTACACCCGCAGCAGGACGACAAAAGGTAAATGAAGCGTTTGAGCAGAATAATTTCAGTTTCGCTAATGACTTTGACGCCCAAACTCTTCTCAAAATTGATTTAAGATTTCATCAAGGTGGATTCAACGTCTTCAAATATGTCGTCCCAATTTTTAAAGCGGTGCATCGCATAAATATCTATGTGTGCTCTAGCGTATAGTTGAAATATGTATGTATGTATAGCTCGAAATTGAAACATGACTTCATTTGGTAGGTCCGCAAACTGGTTAACTTTAGATCAGCTCTAAGAAAAAGACTTTCACGTAAAAAAAAAATATTTCAACTTTTAATCGAAGCAGATTAAGCCCAAGGGGCAAATTAATCTTGCACTGACATCCATCGTTGCGGTCGTCAATCTACACAGCTTCGTGCCTAGAAAGAAGTAAATTGAAGAGGCGTTGACTGATCTGTCATAGATCGAGTGAGCAGTGTTATTACAACGTTTGCGCATTCAATGTTATGACGCAATCCAGATTTCAAGCAGTTTTGAATTTTTGATCTTGCAAAACTGTCGATTTGACTTTGTATTTGTATAGGGAGAGAGGCGACTACGACGAAGATAATGGCCATAGCACGAATCTGTAGAATTATTCGCTCTGAAGAACTGAAGGCAAAGCCCTCTTCACTCGATTAGGTGCCAGACATCACAGCTTTTTAGGAATATTTCAGTGATTTTCGATGATATAATTGGCATCTCTGAGTGAATCTAATTTGCATAGATTTTTCCATCTAGATTTGTGCAGTCAATTATGCAACTTATGCTGAATGCATAATTATGTTCCCATTTTCATTTTAAGTTTTTTATGTGTTTTTTATGTGCATATCTGTTTTTGGGTGGCTTATTGATTTCCATAATTTTATTTGCAGGTAGAGTATTGTGATTTTGATTTTGTGCAATTTTTACGGATTAAAATGAAATTATTCAATTAAATATTAAGTTCTCTTGAGCCTGTCTACATAGGTATTGGTGCGGTCAATTGCTTATTTGTAGCATAATTTTATGATGAACAAATTTTATTGATTTTAAACAACAATTGTTGAAATTAGTCCTGAAATTTTAGGTAATGAACACACATTCATTCAAATTTATACACGATTTGTTCGATAATTTCTAAGAGTTGATGAAATTCAAAACCATGACGACGTAAAAACCACATTTATCACAAATTTGTGCTCTGACCTGACTGCAGTGTTAGAAGTTCACAGATTGGAAATAATTTTTCGTATTCTTGCTGTATTCAGAGAATCATTTACTTTGTATTAAGTTTTTGTTGTTTGATAGAAATGAATTAAAAACCAACAATATCTGACACGAAAAGAACTTACAGTTGCTTGACACAGAGCTAATGATTATAAATGAAGATTTTTGATGGCTCCTGTGTGGCTTCCGCTTCCCCTCCTATAATACTGGGAAATCAGAAAAAAAATTGCTTAAGATACGAGGAAGACTTTACCCGCCGCCCACTTCGTGTTGTTGAGTCATTACAGCTTTATTCCTTCGAATTTCAGCCCATCTCGTAAATCAGTCGGATTTTTCCGCAAGGAATAGTACCTACTGTTTTCGCATTAACTGATAATCTCTTTTAACTTTCACAATTTTGCAATTTGCACACGAATCTAATCAATCACCTCACATACTTTAAGATATTTCCTAGTGCTCCAGACATTTGTTGAAACACCAATTGCTTTGCTAGAAAATAGATAGATCATACTTTCCAATATTATGCGCATTTATTACTGATATATGTGCATAAGCTATTGTAATAGAATTTTTTACATTTAAAGCTTCTTGGTTCAAATTTTAGCTTGTTGGTTGGAAAGTTCGTCGCGTAAGTCTTTTGTTTGTATGATTAAGATAATTGCTTAAATCAGTTGTTTGATGTTACTTAAGTTACTGAACTTTATTTAACTGAAATATTTAAAAATTCTTTTAATGCGTAAGATAGAAACAATGTGTCTTAACTATTTGAGGACGACGTCACGCTGGACGTGTTCTTAAGATTATTTACGGACAGAATTAACATATACTTATAAAGAAAATAAGTAAATAGCAATTTTTCTGAAGTTTTTTCAAAATCGCTTAGGATAATCTGTCCCAATAGTCGTTAAAGGTTTTTCAAAAGAAACGAGGAGAACAATTTCGGTTTACTTTACTCTACTTAATAAGCTCAGTCGAGCTCAGTCGTTGCTATAGGTATTGCGTGAGCGTCCAATGAATTATTATATAAGCATCGCATGAGCCTAACGCGTTCTTCTTGCCCTGCATCACTTTCCTCCAGCCTTCATCTTCGCTGGAAGTATAAGTGGATTGTGAAGGCGAAAATCCTCATCTCCTGACCAAGATTCCTTCAACTGTTGTTATGTATGTCGGATGTTCTTTGCATAGGATATTTTTGCCTGATCTCTGTACAAATGGAAATAATCCTGAATGAAGAGACAAAAAAAAAAGTTGCAAAAAGTACTGTTGGAACATATAATCCCAGTCAAGAAAATTGACTTGTCCAAAAGAATGCACAAATATATTCAATAAATTTCGTCAAAATAACACTTAAACTCACTAGCACTTACTTTTTGATGCAAAAACAATCATAAAATTTTTAGCTAACTCGATAAAATTGGCAGAGCTTGCTTTTTGATATCTTCAGCGCATGGGTACCGACTGAGACAACACTGAGATCCAGAAATATTAAAAGAGGGAATTAGTACGATAATAGAGTGCATAGTTCTCCCAACACAATTTGTTGAAATTTCTTGAAACGTATTATCCCATTAGTCCTCAAGGGTTAATTGGACTGGTATGCGATCCGTGTGCAAATAAAATAGTAGAGAGAGCATTACAAAATAGGGGAAAGACTCCCGAATATTATTAGTAATTTTAAGCTATTCATGCCATCCAATTAAAGACTTCTTAATCGCAGCATAATCAAAAATTATTTGATCATTGTAGTAAATAAGTTTTGCCACAAGAATCCTGTGATTGATAGTAAAAAAATCGAAATCATTAGAAGAGTTACAAGAACCATGTCGGGCTTTTATTTATAACAACTTGTATAGCCCTTTTTTTTATTTATTTTCTCGGACGGGAATCGAACCTACACTTGTTAGAATCGGTCAATGATGGAGAATAGAAGAATTTTTAAAAACTTTTTTATTTCTAACGATTCTAAATCAAATCATAAATACAATTATAATGATATTAATATATACAATAATATTTATGATTTGATTTAAGATCGTTAAAAATAAAAAAGTTATTAAAAATTCTTCTATTCTCCATCAACTTACCAGTCTCATAGCTACAACCCGCGAAAAAGCTAAAATTGCTTTAATTGAGAGAACATGTTATATGTCTCGAAATATTTTAATATTTATTCTGTTGGTACATGATCCTCTCAAGAATTTGGGATAAAAGGCAGATAATATTGATTGATCTGAAAACTCTCCTTTACAGTAATACTACCAAATCATGGAGTCACTAAAAAGCCAAATCAGTAATAATATCTATTCCTTGGATGGTATTGGGGTGTGAAGAAACAAAAGAAGTTTTTACTAATGACAAAATAAACCGTTTATTTTGAAGTGAAATTGAATACCTCTTACCTATAAATAATTCGTTAAAAGGATTTCATTCAGGTAGTAAAACTATAGTATTGCCACCATGTCATTTCCTATACCTACTACATTGATTATAATCTTTTGCAAATTAAATCAAAATTGTCGCTGCTACCGAATCCTAAAAGCAAATAAAAACTGAACGGCCAATAAATATTTAGCAGCACGGTTATGATATCTAAATAATTACGCCATAAAAGAGGCAAAACATTGCGTCGTCGCTTTCGTCTACTGTTTTAATAAATTTCCATCTTTTACGATTATTTAACTGTATCACAAAAAAAAAATAAAATAAAAAAAAATTGGTAAAAGGTGTCCCCAGCTTTGCGCAAGTTCACTACGGTTAGCTCGCCCGGTCCGGATCATCAATCAAAAAGTCAGAAAAAGTTGAGTTGACCTTCTCTTTTGGAAACAAACATAGTTTTCACCGCTTTTGTACATATCTGACTTCTTTTTCCTTAGACTACTTTAAAAATTCTCCTCTTCTTGTGAAATAGTATCTTTGGCTTACTATCGCCGCCGTTAGATAACCTCAACCCCTTCAAAGCTTAACAACAAGCCGTCTAGGACCGAGTTTCGAGTTTAAAATCTAGTTTGTGTCGCGGTATTCGGTACAAAGGTCACTTTTTCATGACGAAGGGATTGCAACAACGTCTTGAGGCAACCAGACAGCCAGCAAGCCCGGAATGGCATACGAACGCTTTTTAAAATTCTTTCCAACATTTTGCAATTTTTATAGACTCAACCTTAAAAGGTTCTCATACTAGTACAGTACCTCTATACCTACGTACATATCAAGGCCAGTTTTAACGCAAGTTAATTGTTAAAAGTCGTTTCGTTTCGTCTGGTTCTCTACTAAAGTTGATTTCATGCCCAATGTATGACTTAAATTGTGCCTATAGGAATTTTTCAAAGAAAGGGCTTAAAAGTGATCAGAGATTAGGAAATCTGTAAATTTTTTTTCCTTTTGTGAATCACAGCACGACAATGACCCCGAAATCTAGCCGGAAGAAAGAAATTTAGGGAAAAGACATGACTAGGCAAAAGTCTGCGAGATTTGTGATGACAAAAGAAGCAGGCGAAAAGTGACAAATCATTTTTCTTTAGAAATTTTTCTTTTTTTATTAATTTTGTTGATTTCAGCAGTCGGAAAGTATTAATTTCCACAGAGACTGTGAAGAAGATGAGAATTCGGTTTTTGTTTACATTAAAGCAGATGTCACTGGAATTTAATTGCACAAATGCCGTGTAGACTTGAATTATTTTCATTTTTCATTAGCGCTGTTATACGCTTATCGTTCAATTATAGGGGTTAGATCCATTCATGAAGGATCGTTGTTGTCATTTCAATCATATGCTTTTGAATCTTGCAGGATTTCAATCACGTCTCCACTCATCTTAACATTCTAGGAGGTAATTTTTCACATAGCCCAACCTCCTTATTTTAAGTCTTCCTTCTGAGACTATTCATTCTGAAGTCATCTACGAGATTTTATGCCCTGGCATAGAAACAACTGTTAAAAAAAACTTGTATCTTTCTACATCATCTCTTTGAAACATAATGCACTTATTTCAGTTATGTTTCAACTTTATTATGGCCCCTTTGCACAGAAAACTGGTGTTTGGAATTTTAATTGCTCGTATAGCAAAATGCCGTTGTGCAATATTCCGTTTTTACAAAATACCGTACCGAGTTATATAATTATTTGTTATAATACCTATGTCGTATTACGAAAGACAGTATTTGTGGAAAGTGTAATGGAATTATGTGTAGCTGGCCGGGTTAAGTATGATTTTCCCTTTTTCAAAGTTCCATTTTTAAAATACTGTCTTTGAAAATTTCGGTTTTTTTTTTAATTTTGTAAAAATGCAATTGTTTTAATTGAAAACGATACAGGAAACAGTATCGAATGAAATATGATATATTCGAAATCCCGAATCCGGGATTTTTTTTTAAATTTTGGAACACAAAGTCCTGGACTATATGCTGGAATATTGGAATAATAATACTTTCTGCCTTTTCCATATACAATCGAATAAAATGTATTCTGGGATTTTATTTATCGGGAATTTATTTTCCTGAATTATGTAATAGAAATTTTTAAATCATTCATATTTGAATTTTATAAAGTGTATTTAAAAAAAAATGATAACCCGCATTACGTAACTCGTATAGGATAAAATTTCGACGCCATTTTTAGATAATAGGGGTGCCGCTATGAGACCAGCCAGCATCATTTAGACCTTCAGTGGGTTCATTTTGCCCCTTGCCCTCATGGGATAACTTTTAAAACTACGCTAGATCTATCCTGCTTCCCTTATGGAATCTCAGCATACATCTGAACTCTTTACTTTGGATATCCCCCAGATTTGAAGTAGGTAGTTAGATGCTTAAAATTTGAAATTTTCTATTCTTAAAATGGGCGGGTTTTGAAAATAACCAAGAACTCAGTTCTAGGCAAGACTATATTTAGAAATAGACTACATGAATTCTTGTAAATATAGCCACCCTTCTGTTTTGAAAACAAAGACATTTAGATCGTTAGAATGGGTATAACGGTAATAACGAATTTTTACATTTTGAAAAACTTTTCGCAGTATATTAAAAATGTCTGCGCAGGCCTGGACATGAAATTCCAGGGCCCATAGGCGATTAACAGAGTCAGGTCATTTGTTTTTTAAATAATTTAATAAAACAAGAATGTTAAGGTATACATGGTAAGACAATTATCATAAAAGTTATTAATATTTTTATGATGTGCGAAAAGTGAAAAAGCTGGAAAAAATATATCCTTGACAGCAAAAGTGTTATGAGGTAAAGGATAACACAACGAATATGTGTGACGTTTGTTTTTTTAAATAACTGGACATCTATTGACGAAAAAGATTTCCTTCTTTAAACCCATTACTATCCCAAATTGAGGTTTTAAATAATAACATTATTAGTATTTTTATTTATAAAAATTACAAAAATGAATAAGATACATTTTGAGATATTCAAGGATAAATTATATTTTTATTATCCGTAATTTTGTTTTTCTTATTAAAGGCATTCTTTATATACTTTTCCCTGAAAAAGGATTAAGGATTTAAGGATTTCAAAGTCCTTTAATTCAAGCAGTATACATAGCAGGACAAAAACTTAATTTTCATCAAAAGCAGAACGTTGGAAAAGTCCAAAATTTACTCGATTAACTATGGAATGAAATAAAAAATTTAATTGACAAAAAAACTGTCAAATTCACTTCACAGTTAATTGCAATTAGATAAAGCAGAATACAGAAATAGTCTCCGGACACTTGGAGGCGAAAATGGCGCTAGCTTCGGAGACTGGAGACCGTACCTCGAGACTTGTTTGTTTTGAAATACACAACGGGAGACCGGAGATTAAAAAAGTCTCTAGATATTTGGTTTCCTTAGAGATTTTTTGAGTGCCGAAAGTATATACATGAGTCTCTGGATCTCCAAAAAAGTGGTCTCTGGAGACCACAGTCTCCCACCGTGTAGCTTCACTTTACCATTATTTTTCGTTTATTTAACATACATCGACCTTAGAAAATAAAAAATGAGACTTAGAATTATCACATATAAGTACCAAATTATATGCAAAGGACGTTGCGTGTAAGCATACGCTTAGATTGCCATGGGACGAACTTTCTTCTCTGCAAAAAGAAACGGATTACCTCACTATAGTCCACAGACTGTATTATTTCTGACTCTATGTACAGCACAGGGCGTGAATTGAGCCTGATCTCCTCTGTGGTGGATCCTAAATAGTTCCTCATTTATTTTAGCGCTAAAAACGACCTTACTGCTGAGCAGTTTGACCCTGATGTCTATGTATACCATTTCGGCCCCTGGCGGAGCCCCTTTAGAATGTTGGGCCCGTTGACAACTGCGTAGTTTACCTAGGCAGAAGTTTGCCGTTCGCACTTCGACTGATCGTTTTCCGTCAAAAATCTACAAATTCGGTATTGCAACCCGACGAAATAGCTGTTCGTTTTCGCCCATATCCGAACTTATACCTGGAATTAATTATGAGAATGCCGTGTACAAAATATTAGCTCTCTAGCGTCTTCTCAAGCATTGTCCAATATATCTAGTGATAAATGAAATTTTAGGAAGGAGTTTTTTGATTTTGACCCTTTTCAAATTTGTATCTATAATTTTTATAAAAAGGGCATATAAAATATCGCAGCTAGTCGGGTGCCCAATTCATTTTGCCGTACAGTACCTATAGGATATAACAATTTCCCCACTAAGAGATCACCGTGATAAACAATTTTTTAATATAAAAGAAAGCCCATCTTAATTGTCGTTTAAAAATCAGTTGTTGCCCCATCTTTTCTTTATCTGTGCTTGTTTTATATTGAAATCTCTGTATTTAATGCCATCTCTTGATGATATTTCCAACCTCCTTCTTAATTCCTCAGCTGTATTGTTTCAAAATTTATAAATATTATAAATAGTGATGCTACACCTCCAAAGCAATCTCTTGTCGAAGACCTTGTATAGATCTATACTGTTAAATAGATTCGTATCTCTTCTAACTAGACATTGTCGACCTAAACGTTCCCTAAAGGAAACCTAAACATCTAATAAAATTATCGAAACCATGGCCGCGTGCTGCACCAGGCACGCGTGCTTAATGTGAAAGGCAAGTTAAATGGTCGCCAAAATTGGAACCTGTTATGGATCATTTGGCTGATTTGGCTGTTGATGTTATATAATGAATGAGAAAATATGATTTGCAATGAACGCTTTTGCATCAGCAGACTGCTTTGTATTGGCTTCAGTTTGGTCCGTTGGAGTTGGCGAGTTATAAAAATTCGTAAGTTCGTTGTGCAGTGCTGCCCGGACTTGATAATGTTGAAAAAGTCATTAGTGTTATGCCTACGCAAATGAAGGTGTCTCATGAATGCAATTTAGCACATAAAAGAATTTTCTTATTTTAACATGAATTCACACTTGGCGAAACCTTGGCAGCAGACATATGTTTCAGATTTTAGTATAGTCTTGTCTTGACTCTTTACACGCATATATAGCTAGCTTTCTTATAAAACAAGGAAATTTGGAAGACATGTGGAATGCGAGTGCAGTTGGAAAATGGCACTTAAAAAAGCACTTAAGTGACTGTTAATTTCGAAAATAAAAAAGGAGTAGTGCGTCAGTATAAAATTTTAGTTCCATAATAAAAATAAATTGACCGCAAAAAACAAGGAAATTCTCACGAAGCACCCAAGTACGTTACTAGAATCTTTGAGAAAATCTATTATTTATTGAATAAATTATTCGAGAAAAGTTTTTATTGTTAAATACTAACACAATAGCGCTAGTCTGAAGTTTTTGTGTCCCCAAGCGATTCGTTAAAGTGTCGAGTTTGAGTGATGAAGTGGCTGGTCGTACCGAATATGGTACCCACAAGGCAAATGACTTCAGAAGGTGTTTCCAGTTAGCTAAGTCAGCCAAGCTTAGGCACGAACATGTATAATGTTGTACATACATCTGTGCAGACTGCTTACTCCTCGGTATGTGAAAGCTTTGTTCAATATTGTTCTCTGAAAACTTCAATATAAATATGGATAAAATTTGTAAAAAATATGGAATGACCGGATGTTATGAATCGATGACAAAATATTGCTAAGAATCTTCTGGACTTTGTGGGAGTTGTTTGTAATTTTTCATAAGTCGCAATGAAAAACAATTGAATAGTTAAGAGTAAAATATTATTAATTAATAATTATTGATAGTTTTGGTTGTTATTATTGTTTCTTCATAGGCTGTCGATAGAAATTCCCATGAATGGACGACAAGGCGATCCAATATGTAAACAATACGTAGGATGTCAAGGAGTTGTGTTTCCTTTTATTGTTCGTGGTCTATATTTTTTGCTGCATCAGTGGCATGAATGCAGAAGTAGAAGGAAACGTAGTTATCACAACAAACGTAGGGTTTACTGTTTTGGGAAATTATCCCGCCACCCTCTACCCTAAACTTCGCGTGGAAGTCTTAGCTGCATAATACGCTTCCGCCGCTAAGCAGAAACATTTATGCAGCCATCCTTTGCTAAAGGATCGCAAGATCCGCAAAAAATTCTCGTGTAATGGCCTGCCACCCACTCTGGCAAGGACACTTTTCAATATGTTCACGCCGGCGTTAATGTCTCGGTTCCACACGGTACAACATTTTTTTCAAAACTGGCACCTGTGTGGAGACGTCGACGTCTTCACCGGCTGTGAACAATTGCCGCACAATCTCGTCGTACTGAACTCGTCCACTTCGAAAACAGAACAATGCGCTTTAAGAGCCGTCAACAACTTCTGGTTTGCGGTTTGAATGTAACCGCGATATATTTCGCCAAGCGATGCGTTGCACGTTCTGTGCAAATATAATGCTTCAAGCGCAAATACTCAACTTGCGCTGCCCATACACCGCTTGGCGTTGCGAAAACCATTTTAGGCGTTCTTTGGTGTACTCCCAAAATAATCCAGTTGCATAGGAGATTGCGTGCTTATTACTGGACTTTTTGGAAGCGATTTCGTGTGTACTTCACCAGTAAAACTTTGCGTGAATATGTCTTATAATGGAATGCCGAGCTTTTGATTTTTATTAGATCAACAGGATCAGATGTCAACCGAATAGCTTCATAGTAGGCTACTTGGCGAGGTCGGTCATATCTATCTCGATCTATACTCTATCTCTCTTCTTCAATCTGAGCGGTTTGCATTAGTTTAGGTAATTTTATTTATGTAGGTACGCATATGTACTGTGCACACATCTGTACGGACTGCTTACACCTCGGTATGTGAAAGCTTTTTCAATATTGTTCTTTAAGGTTTCGAACTAGGACGTCCTTAAAAAGTAAACCAACAATCAGAAAAATCCGTTGCTAGAGATATGATTTTTTGAAAATGACGTTCCATCGTAAATCACAGAATTTCTAACAAACCTCTTGCAGGGGTGGGGCGTAGAGGAAACAAAAAAATATGGCTGACATATTTTGGTTTTCCATGCAAACTCTGAAAGTTTCATCTAAATCGGAAATGGTCGGATCCAAAACAAGCCTTTTCTGAATCTGATCGTTTTTGTGTGTACAGCACTCAGTGGCGTTAGCATGAACAGACCACGCCAGGCGGGAGCCCTCTGAAATTTAGGAGCCCCAAACTGGTAATTAAAATTTTCAAAGAATTCCAGCATTTTACTAAATATAATATAACATAAGCATATCACATGAACATGTTTGGGTTGTACCAGAAAATTGCTTCCTCGGATTTTTTAGCAAAGTCCGTACGGTTTCTTCTCAGGCATTAACAACGCCACTGCACACATCGCTCCCGGTTTACAATTTATCTGAGGATTTTATTTTATTTTCCTTAAAATATCCTGAAATAAGAAAAACAAACTTTGCTTGCATTGTTTACGTTGAATGGTTTTCGTGGGTGATATAATATATATGTAGTACATAGATGAATGAAGTAGGTATAGTATATATGTATGCTCTAATTTCAATATAAAATTAACAATGCCTCTACCTGATGTAGAAAAGACTTCAATTTTTTCTTAGAAATTTACTGGAAATTTTTTCTTCAGAATTTTTATGCGTATTATTGGAGATCAACACAGAATCTGAAAATAATTTCTCTCGGCCACCAAGGGTGAATAAAAATGCTAATTACTTAAGGGGTTACACACCACCTTGAGATTTTCATAAAATTAAAATTTTTTTTTGCTGGAGAAATTGTTCATACTTTAAATAATAATATGATAAAATTCAAACCACATATTTTTTATGATATTTTCTATCAAATATATGACAATTTGTAATAATATTTTTGAATATTATTATAATAAATTTTACACCTTACTTATTTTTTCACCAGAGAGGTATAATATGTATGTATGTATTAATACATGGATGTCCGTACTTAACTAGAAATATGTATATATTCCACAACTTTTTGCTCTTAATTATGAATTCTTTGCGATCTATTAAGTACAGTATCGAATATATCTAAGGAGTTACAAATGTGATTTCCATTTTTAGGCCCTTAAAAATTTTGCGGATAGCCCATGAATTCTTATCTACGCCACTGATTGTATTATAAAATCTTACTATGTACTTCATATCTCATCGTTGTACCTAACTTTTATTTACGCGACGTTAGCCTGGGTCTTTAGAAAATGAACTTTTTTTTTTATTTGTAAACAAAAAATTAAACTCAGTTTTTACTCAGTACTAATTGCTCTGCTAGAAGATTTCATATACGTATGAACATTATTGCTTTGATCACAAGAGCAAGGGGGTACTTTTCTCAGTTCGTACATAGTCCATTATAATATAAAGAAAGTCAATTATAATATAAATCCAAAAACCTTCTACAAGAAATTAAAATTAATTTAACAAAACTAGTGAAGAAATAAATATTCCAGATCATTTGGGAACTGTGGAAGGAGAAATGGTTTTGTTGTGTGAAACAAATTTTCGAAATGAAAAATTTTTAATTAGACCAAATTATTAGTTAATTTGAAAATTTTGCAACAATTACAGGTATGAACAAAAGAAAAGTCATGAAGACTTTTACAAACAAATTTAAAAAAATTGATAAATAAAACGCTGGAAACCTGCAGCTGGCGCAGATAGCAATGAATAAAGCGTTTCTTATGAGCAGGAACCAATACTCTTTAGTACGGCTACTTCCTGCCTGCCGTAAACACCAATAGTAAAATGCTAAACAGACCTCATATATAATCTCAGTTAAAATTGTGAGTATGAATCATGTGTAATTACAGGTAGGGCTTATGGATGTTACATTTAAAGTTGTACCAACCACAATGAACTCTTGGAAATAGCTGTTGATAATAATATAAAACCTTAATCATATTTATATACTCAGTTATTTCAAAAATCTATTATAATATTAACAAAAACATATCTACAGGATCTAAAGAAAGATTAATAAAATATTATTTTATTCTGTATTTCATTTTCGACTTTTACGAACTATTGAGTTAAAGCAACTTTCGACATTTTCAATTTCGAAAAAAGCTTGTCGGTCATATTATTTAAAATTCGATTGTCTTATTTTTAACATAACGTACCGCTTCCGCACCTTAGAAATGCCCTTAGCTCTTTCTAAATCCAACTCCGTATCTCTGACAGTCTGCTTGGTAAAAGTTTTGTGGGAGTAACCTCTTGCGGAGAGATATTCTTTACTTTTTTAATAGATTTCTCCTTGTTATTCTTCATATCCATACGAGAATCATAAGACCAAACATGTTTTCTAATGTTTTCAAAATCATTGGCCTTGATATTTCAAGGGCTTTTGATAGAGTCTGGCATCCAGCCATTTTAGCCAAACTTAAAGCACTTAATCTTACCTCTCCTCTTCTATTATAGATTGAAAGTTCTCTATCTGGTCGCCTAATTCGTGATGTAATTCGTTCGTTATATCTGAAACTCGTTATATCTGAATCTCACGCTGTAAATGCCGGTGTGCCCCAGGGCTCTGTTATCTCTCCATTTCTCTTCCTAATTTTCTTTCCCTTACTTTCAATTTCATCCACAGTTTTGTCGATGATAGTATCCTTGATTTCGCATATTGCTTTGAAATGTCGCATGTGTTAAACGAGATTATATTATTAGATCATTAAACAATGATCTTGAACTCGCGATCAATACATCTAAGACCCAAACCTTGTTCCATCGCTTTAAAACAAGATCAGCACTTAACCACTCCCATTTTGTCTGATGGAGCATTATTTTCTGATTCACCGTTGCTATGCATTCTTGGCATTAATATTTCCAGTAAATTAAACTGATCAGACCACATCCTCACTGTTACTAAAGAAGCTTCGAAATATCTTGGATTTCTGAAAAGGTGTAAGAAATATTTTAGCCAATCGAAACTTGGGCTCCTCTGCAAGTCCTAAATTAGACCTAGAATGGTATTGGAGGCCCATATCTGGGCTGATCGCACAGCCTTAGCTTCATTGAATATTGTCCAAAAGAGAGCCTTCAAGCTCATTGGCGATTTGTCAATTACTTGTCATAGCGACTCACTCGAGCACCGCCCCAATATTGGATGCCATTCGCTCCTTTATCGCTACATGCATGGCCTACGTTCTGATCAAATATCTATTCTGATCCCTTCTTGCACGCATTACTCGCGCTGTAAACTGCTCACATGCTTTTATCCTTCAAATTACTTTCGGCCGTACAGTAAAACTCCATGATGCTTTTCTATCCCGTACTGTGCGAATCCACCATCTTCTGTCTTTGCTGTGGCATACAATCTGCGAAAGTTTGAGAGTGACATACATCGGCATCTTCGCCAGTCTCCTTATGTCCCCTAATCCTTTCCCTATCTCCTTCGCGCCCTGTACTTTGCATCATACGGTATCTCCTGAATTTGGCTCAATAACGTATAAAAAAAAAACGTTTTTCTCGAAAACGACGTGACGTAGGAATTCAAAATTTTGCAGATTACTACGTCTTTCTGACGTGCACATATCTCGAGAGTGAAATATTATTAAATATAGCTTTTTTTTTTAATTTTTAGCGCGGTGGGGCGGGCCCCCCTTCAAAATGAAATTTTCCTCTTCGTATTGTTGAAAGGTCTACTTTCAAGGATTACCAAAATCGAAATTTTTGGTGAATTGGTTATAAATAGTCCAAAATATTCGAAAATATACCGTTCCCCCTGATCTTCTAAGTTTCTAAAGTTAAAATTTTATTATTGAGCCATAGGAAATAGGAAGACTGCAGCTTTTTTCGTCAGTCTTATAGTTGCTGGAAAAAACTGTTTTTTTGTGTTAGCTTATAAGACAACCCTTGAGCCCGTCTGTTCGAATATTATTCAATTATTATAAACAAATTTGTCTTGATTGATTGCTGCCTTTTAGCTGTACCACCGAAATCTTCCATAATATAGAAGGAAGGATTAGGCCTGATGACTATAATCATATTCTTAGCTCTTATACTTTTGTCTGCTATGTAAGATTTTACTAAGTACACGATGAAACTTTACGATTTCAATCAATGAAAAGCCTTATTAAGAATGCAAAGCAAGATTTTAAACTGCCGAGTAAAATTGGTCATTGATAAATTCTAGCAGACCAAGATGCTTACAATACTTAGTACGAAAAATAGCCCTAATTCTTATAAACTTAGAAACGGTAGCCACTATGACTTTTCCTATGTCTCAAATAATTATTTAAAAGTTTCATAATGCGATATTCTCTATAGAAACTCATTTCAATCGCTACCTATCCATTTCCACATCTCTTTTCCTGTAAATTCCCATATCTCTCTGCAAAGTTGTTATTAATTGAATATCCCCTGTAGTCCACCGGGTGCGTATGCTCAACTCAACAATTTCTCTACTTTTTGCCAACAGAATTTACCATTTCTTTCGAAATTTGCATAACTCGGGATATAAAATCTCACACACAACGGGGACTTGAAATGATTTTTTTGCATTGCATTGCAACATCTAACCCACCTCTTCACAGACAGCTGAAAATTGTTAATAAATAATTCCGCCCAACTTTACTAAGTTTTTGAGTTAATTTTTTGCATTCAGAGTTAACATTGTATGGCACCCCTTTTTATTGCTGCTAGTATTCTAACACAATCTCACTTAGGCACGCCATCATCATCATCAGTAGCTCCAACTCTTCAAGTTCTTATAGCCTCAACGAAATGCAACAATGATGGTAGGTTCATAGCGGTGGTTTCATAAAAAGCTCCTCCATCCACTCCACTCCATGTAGGCACAGAGCAAGATTTACCTGTTATAAAGCCTCTACCCGCGCACCATATGCACACTTATACTACGATATTTTGCGCGATTTTCAAGTTTTTTGTATTTTTTTTGCTTCAGCTCGATCCACTACGCCAACAAACTCGATCATAATTTTACAAGATCACTTCACACTTATTCTCGTCTCGAGCGAACTTTCTTAAGTTTTAGTACCGCGTTGGCGGGCAGCCCAGTCGGATGAGGAATATTTTCTTTGGTCTTTGAAAACAGTCACAAGAGAAACGCGCGTACTTCTGTTTCCTACTTGAAATTGTCTCGTGTGGAAGAGCATTGTGTTTTTCAGCGAGTTTTGCAGCAAAATAGTTAAAGTAAGAAAAAAGTGCGGAGTTTTTGGAGAATATTTTGTGAAGTGCTGATTCAAAGCGGAAGAAAAAAAAATCGCAATCGTTTCGAACGATAATCTCAGGTTTAAATGGGATCATATAAACCGAAAGTCGTTCTTAGCCTCGAAATCAGTGAATTTTGGAAACAGATGCGATTTGAGTCATTCGAATTATTGCCCCGCAGTTGATCGGAGGCTCGTTAGTGAAAGTGAAGAAAAATTTCGAAAGTATTATCGAGGATTTATAGTGAAGTGATCATAGTCTTTGAGGATATCCAAGGTTTCGAATTTTATATATATCAAGGAATTATACCTGACAGATACAATTTTTCAAGGTAAGTCTATCGGTGTGTATATCCGCGTACCTTAGTCCGTGTACAACTATACCTATATCATTGGGACTACTATTTGGCATATACATGTGCATTGCGCACAGCTGGTTTACCATATCGGCTGTCGAGACTTAAATTTTAATAAAACAAACAAAAAAAACAAAACCAAAAACGGCAAAACGCGGAATATTTAAGCAGTTAGCGTTTTTGTCTGCCTGCCTGCCTGCCTGCATGCAGAAGGGTTAACACTTGGTCGGTTCTTTCAAGATCGCGCATCTAAAAGTATAGAATGCGCATGTGAAGAGAAGAAAAGCCTTGTTTTTTTTTTTTTGTTGCAATTCTGAGACGATCTTGCCGACGGCCAATGACTTTAGGAGATAACTGAATTTGACCCCTGATGGCTGCCAAGTCTCTTACTGCTAGTCACCACCTGGGTGACGAACGAGTTGCATCACAAATTTTACATTTTACAATAAATTCCACCAGAAGAAGTATTGATCTGATCTTAACGGATCTCTGGTAACAGTTGAACGTCTTCTCCGGTAACAAGCTCAATTATTCGCGCAATTTTTTCTCCTGATGGCATTTATTGTGTGTGCTTCTGAGCTCAACAGTCATTGCCTGCCGAACCAGCTGATGATGGAGGATTGTTCAAAGTTTATTCACTCGATCTCATCAAAAGTAAGCGAAGCGAAGGTGACTAACGTCTTCTTCGTTCAATTTAAATTACGCCAGCCGATGAAATTCTGCGATCTCATCTTGACTTGATCTTCCGGAAGGCAATTTATACGGGGCAGATCAGATCGATCAAGTGCTCGAGTCTCATTGTAGATAGGTATGTCTTCGTGGATTTTTTGTTTGTTTTTTATTTGCTTTTCTGGAGTAGGTACATATGTACGTATGTACCCCATGTTGTTGCCTTTGACATACGGACACTAATAGCTCAAGTGCAAAGAATAACAGAACTTCTAAGTACTTAAATAACTGTTTATAAAAATTTAATTCTTAAGTTCATCCGATTTCGTCATTTTTCATTCGAGTTGTTTTTTTTGGCTTCTATTCGTAAGCTTGTTAAGTTTGGATATCAAGCCGTCGCGTCGGCCGTCCATATATCGCGTGGGTGACTTGTGTGTGCGGGAACTTGTTTTCATTTTCAGGTATTGTTTTAGTTATATGGTTACATGACTGCATAAATATAGTTGACAATCTTGTAATTTTTCCTTTGATCTCTTCCTCTCTCTCTCTTTTTGTGCCTTCCATTGTTTCCCAGATTGCAAGCTAACTGGTTTACCTAAGTAGATCGGCCTACGTTTTCTTGTAGTAATGCTTAAAATAAATTCTCATATCAATAATATTTCGTCACTAAAGAAATTTGTGCCTTCTGCACTTAAAATGCGCCATAACAATTTTAAACTCTTATTAAAAATCTTATAGAGTCAAGGGCTCGGTTATTTTTATATACCTCTTAATAAAAATATAAATGCGTTGGCAGAGGATATAAAATTGAAAAGATATTTATTAAAACAGTTTAAAACTCGTGTTTTCCTTGGGATTTTATTCAACGGGTTGCTTGCTTTGGAAGAAGGCCTTGAACCCAACGTGTTCCCATTTTCCACCATTTTCATGTATTACTACGGACTCTTCTAGGTCTCTTCTAGTTCTTATATAGTTTACCAATGATATCAAATACAGAGAAAGCCTTTGGACGTTGTATACCTATTATCCTACATGTTTGTTGAATCGCGCAGCAGCCGTAGGCGAAGAACATAAACAAGAGTTTATAGATACGTAAATCTTAGGGGGAACATATAATGTACTCGCGCAGTTGTAGAATGGATCAAACACTAATTGATTTTCAAATGTTGTGCATGAGACTCAATGAGGGGGGATTTTCAGGTATCCAGAACGTTTGCAATATTCCACAGAATTATTGTTTTTTTTTTCATCTACAATATTATATGAGTTATTAATAATTTTGTAGGTGTAGAATTTATCGTCTCTATAGACAGAAATTCACTGAAAATAATTTCAATAATTTTCTGTAATACAGTGCAAATACAGAAAAAAATTGAATTTTTCGACCCAGCGGCCAGAGAGGTCACATCAGAATGGTTATCTCTACCTATCATATTATTATTTTTATTTTATTTATTATTATTAATAATCAATTGTGATATTCGAGCCCATAATACATAACACCAACGTATTACTTTGTGCATCTAATCTTGTTGCTTCTGTAATAGCATTTGTTTTTGTTGTAGGTACTATAGTTAGAAAGGGTGTGGGGTGGGTTTTATGTACACGGTGACCCAAAAAAATTTATGGATTTGCAAAAGTGTTAAAATGTCAAATGCTTATTTAGAATTTGTTATCTAATATAATTTTAAATTTCCATGTAAAATTTCAGTGAAATTCATTAATGTTTAGAGGTCGCTCAAATCGAAAATAATGATCTTTTGGATGTCTTGGACTTTCAAGAAAACTGTTCTAAGATTTTCTGTCTTATCACTTTAATTTGGCGAGTTTTTTTTTTTTTATTATTGATTTCTTGCAGTGAAAGTCGTTTTAGAAAATTAAATTTCTAATTTCAAAACGAAAATTCGGACACGGAACTTCAATTTTTTGACTTCGTGTCAATTGTTTTGTAAGGAAAACTGGCGCGTATATATATACGAGTATTTTTTTTTTCTGCTATAACAATCTACAATCGGTTTTCTTTCTAGCGACTATAACTTAAGGGGGTCATGTATGTGTCATAGGGTCATGTGTATTCTTCAAATATGTTTTTCAAAGGTGAAGCATTTTTGAAAATTACAAAGAATTTGTGCGGGTCCATTAAAGTAACGACTTTGAATTAAAATAAGAATCAAGAAAAAAATATTATCAAAATAAAAAGTTATGACAAAAAATTTTGAAACAGTTTTCCTGAAATTCCAAAACAGCAAAAAAAATCACTATCACTATAAACATTAATGAATTTAGCATTTAGACATTTTAACACTTTATATTATGAACAGACAAAATGAGGTAAAATGGTATCGTGAATTTAAAGCTGGAAGAAGTGATATTTATGATGAAAAAAGGAGTGGAAAATCATCTGTTGTTGTCACTTGATGAAATCATACAGCAAGTTAAAGAAACACTTGTTATGGATTTATAGTTGATTGAATTCTGGATGGATGTGGAGTCCAGACTATCAGTAGAAGCTGATAACTCACACCGTGACATTCGTTGATGCAGGTCGGCAACTCAGCTAATGGGTAAACCATAAAAATCCTACCGCTGCCACGCACCATATACAAAAAGATATAGTCCCTCTCAAACAAAAAGCCGTAGGACACATCGCGCAGTCCTTCTTCTTCACATCACTTACCTTGAAGATTGCTATGAAGATCTGATGGTATGATCCTCAAGTGCCTTTCCTCGGCTTCCCGCGACATTGCCGACACATGTATGCTATGTCCCTAATGATACCTAAAAATAAAGAGTGTACCCATGGTATATGGAGTAACAAAGTATGTTCGATCTGAGCACAACGTGGCTAGTTGCCAAATTTGCAAGGAAATGTATGGGAAAACATTTTTTTTTCATTTTTTACAACCTTTTACGGCACAATTACCCATTTTATAAGATTTCCTTTGCTTAACTTCTATTAAATATGCACTTACAAGCTCAACTGGATTTATTCGCTCAGGAATTCTTCAAAGCATTCAAAATTTTGGCAACTGATGAAGCAATGAAAAAAGAAAGTGTTTCTCTCATACAGAGATGGAACATACCTTCTTACTATTTATAACATGGAGTGAACCTAAATAACCTTCATCAATGACGATCGGTGCTCCGTGAGAGAAAAAGTTCAGTATACTATGCACACAACATCAACTTACCTATGGCAGGTATTCGAAGGAGCTCCCTGGAGGCGGTGGTGCTGTCTAAAAAAACAAAAATCTTTTATCGTTCTTGATAATTGTAAAATTGTAACTTAGTTATTAAGAGGCGATCGCAAACTATCTACCCAAACGGTCCTATGTGTAATTGCCGCAATAATTACCTACGAAACCTCTTTGTTCCTTTTTTTTATACGGACCGATACCTAGTGCCCAGAGAAATTCTTAGACTTATCTACTTTTCCATATTTGTAGGTACTTGATATCTAATTCACAACTTCGTAATTACTAAATGACGCCGTACTGTGGGTTGAACGAGCCTACCCGGATTTTTGGCAACACCAAATCAAAATGATAAAGTCTGGTAAAATATTATACAAGCTAATTCTAGCGCTGAAGTATGATTTTGGCCATCATCTTCTCATAGTGGTAAGCAGATCTAACTACATTCAAGTAATGTTCCGGTTTGTACCAGTGTTCAAGTGGAATCGGGTACCCGGGTATTTGATTCCAAGTTTACTTGGGTACCCGGGTATCCGGATATAATCGATTCTCGGATCCGAATATCCGGGTATCCGAGTATAATCGGTTCTTAATTTTGAATTCGTGTATTCAGCCATAGTAAAAGAACTGATTTTCCATATTAGTTAACCAAACTAATTTTTCAATATCCGATTCCAAAGAATCGATTCCTAACAAACCGATTGCAAAGAATCGCGTACTCGAATCTTACCCGTGAAACCCGGATAAGAACTAGATACTCGAAAACCCGGGGTTTAAGGAACATTGCATTCAAGCTCGTTGGCGTTACTGTTTAGCGCCTGAACGGGTATTTTTGAAAGAAAGTTGATTGTGTGTACTCATAGTCTGTTACACGTTGACAATTTTGGGTGTGCTTATGAGACAACTGCGAGGGCTTCACGACTGTCTGAAGTACTCTATAACGCCATGAGAACACCAACAAGTTTTCGTTTTGTTATGCTCTTTGTCCCTGCCTGGTTCGATTCGAGGGTATACAAATTTTCTTGAAACTGAAAAAATATTGTGTCGCCACGCTTCTTCTCACAAAAAAAAATGACGGGCCTTGTCTACGGCTCTTTTTCTTTTTTAAAAATTTTCCGAGTTTCTTTCCGTGTTGGTATCCTATTTTTTTGATCACTTTAGAAGTTTGTCGGGCTAATTTTTTGTCGTTTCCTGGTTTCGCGACCGATATGGGTTATGGCTACATGCATAACCTCGTACGTAGTACTAACTGTAGTTGTAATACTTTTTACATAAATTTTCCTACTTATAAAAATCTTTGTTCACTCCAAATTACGAAGTATGTTAAATGAATAACATGAAGAAAGAATACCGCCCTTTTTAAATCCTCAAAAATAACAGGATCCTCCAAGTTCACTTTTCTTGTATTTTCTTTAAATCAGGATTTTTATAGGACGAATCTCTTTCGATTTTCTAAATTTTTATTTTTCTTTACTTTATTCTCCCTAATCCTTTAACCAGTATTTATTACGACTTTTACTTCTTTCTCATGTTCACCTCCAAGACGCAGCCAGCAGAGAGGAACAAAAATGTCACCAGAAATCTCCCTGTCAAACTTTTGTTCAGAAAAAAACCTCGCGTCTCAGCTCTTCTTACAACTTTTTAGTCCCCCTTCTTCTTCTTCTCTCATCGTTCTATGTAGAATTTGTGTTCCTAGCTGAGCCTTGACTCACAGAGGGCAGTGCCAGCTGCCATAACATATATGTCATGCCGAAAGCAGAACATACCAAGTCCGGAAGAACTGTTCTTTTGGAAACTGCTAAGCAAAGATTACATTACGGTAAGAATAGTTTATTGGTTGCGACACAAGTATTCCTCGCTCGTTACGATAATTAAGTTGACAGCTTTCTGGATTGAATTGTGAAGGACATCAAACGTGGATATCTTCCCATATTGATTGATATTCATACAGTCACACTTAACAAGAAAACAAAAAAGTAGCGGCATGTTGAAGTAGTAAAGAGAGCAGGCGGTCGACTTCTCAACAAATGTTTTTCTCATTATTATTTATTAATTTAGTCGCGATTTTTTGATGGCACGTAAATCTGAAGGAAACCTAACCATCATTCATGTTGAATGATAAAATCCAGGGAGCCCAGCCTCTCCTGGAAAGTGGGTTATATTCCGTGTATGGAGGAAAGAAACTATGCTAATGACGATTGTCAATTGTAAATTTGAACTTCAAAAATGGATTGGAAGAAGCGTTTCGTATTGGCAGAAACCTTAATACTCTTCAGTACGGCAAAGTTTCTGCTTGCCGTAGACGCTTGCGAAAATGTGAAAACAAATTTTGAAAATTTTGAAGTGTTGCAAAAATTGAAAAGTGTTGAAAAAATTTTTCGTAGCTTTGCAATCATTATCCGGCAATAACGAAATATGGAGGAAAATCAAAGTTTTACCCTCCCGATACTACCCTTCCTATAATCGTGCAGCCCATAAATTGTGTTTTCGGCAGTATTTTTTAATAGTTTGAATTAGAAACGGATTTTATATAGTATCGACTTCCCATCCTCAAGGCATTCACTATATTTATAACCTTGAAATTATCCATATATGACTGAAAACCTCTTACAAAATTTGGAATGCTGAACTCAAAGCACACAAAGTATATTCGCATTCAAACGTCCAAGTTCGATACTGAATGTAAGCAAGAATTGCAGATAAAGTCAATTACTAGATCTAGGTATAGATACTCAATTTCTATCTTATTTTGTTTGCCATTTCAGCAGCTGAATGAATACCGTGTACTTTGAAAGATTCACAAAGCCGTTAACACAAAATACGTAATCCATCTGAGCGACTCAATGAAAAAAAACCCCCATTTGATGTGGGCTCGCGCACAGCATCGCTGTCATTTCTTTTCTTCCATATTTGTACTGAATTGACCTTTTTGCCATAAACGAACCTTATTGAATTGAAAAGTTGTGTAATATCCTGTTAATTGCTAAATTTTGAGATATTTTTCACTTTAATCACCGTGAGATAAGTAAGCACACATAGAGCTAGTTAGTATGGCTTTGAGTGGGATGACCACCTGGATACGCTTTTGGTTATTTATTGACTCGCTAAACTTCCAAGGTATATATGTATCATGGTGTCTGCAAATTTATATTTTTAATTCGATTTTAAATTATAATTCGTTTAAAAAAAAAAAAAAAAAAAAAAAAAAAAACAATTTTATGTTTCTTACAAATTGAAAAATGAAACCAGCATCAAGGACCATTTGAGAGTTGTGTATGTAGGTACTGTACATACTTACTCCATGCATTGTACAAAAAATTCCAAGGCTACAAAAAATCCAAAATTAAAAGAGTATCAAGATTTGCGTCGGAAGTACATGGGTTTTAATAAATTCGAGAAGATCATAAATCTTGTTAGTAAACCATTTCCCATAAAAGTTTTATGACACACCTCTTATCCCTCTTCGAAATGTTAAATTTTACTTCGACTTAGCGCAGTTAGCACACTCGTGCTTAGCCGCTCAACCGGTAACGATAAAACTTGTCTGAGCTGAGAAGCACCGAAATTACAAATTAATTCTATCCAGCCAGCGCTTATGAATACCTACTACATGAAAACGATATCTGAATCTGACTCATAAGCTAGCCGCATAAAATTAAGTTCAATGCGCATGACAAACGGGCTTTATGACAAATGGTTATTGATGTAGTGTTTCTATGGTATGTATGCGCAGGGTTTATAGGTAATTTTCTGATACATTGCATCCACTGAATCTTGAAGAGGGGGGGGGGGGGATTTATATTAATAATTGTAATAGGAAATTCTGTTGATAATCCGTTGACGCATCCATTGAATCAAATCTACCTATGAAATATGTAGATATAACCTAAGTAGATTGTAGATATGGAATCGCACGCAAACAAGGCGCTTGCTTATCAATGCCATTATCTTTTTGAATCTCGATAATGTCGTCGACGTAGCCTTTTGACATTTCCCCAACTTAAGTTGACATAATGCCACCAGGAAGGTACAAATTACCTGAAATTACTTGGTATAGTGGAATTTTAATTTCACCTGCATATCTTAATATGTATATGGATGCAATGAGGGTCGTGCGGATTTCATGTTCAGTGTCCAGTCAACTAAAGGCACATAATGCTGTACCGTTCCGTCTTGGATTGGTTGTCGGGTATCGTTTTGATTGAAATTTATCGGTGCTACACGCCCATAACTAATCTCGATGGACTTGGTCTGGCCAATTAATTAATTCAGTACTTTAGTCGGGCTGCTAATTTGCACAGATGTTGATCATCGGTTTTATTTTTATCGTGCTGCCTGAATGTATACAATTGAGAGTGAAGAAATGTGCACTTGTCGTTGCAGCATTGATTGGCAAATTCAGGAAGTTTGTTTATTTATAATTATTTGATATAAGCTTGTAATATTTAATAAGTGATTCAACGTGGATTCATATATACTCATCCTGTAAGAGTCTGTTGTAGAGACTTCGTCCTAGAATCAAAAGTGCACATCTGAGTTTATTATTATTTGTGGGGGATGCAAACAGGACTCCCGCCTATCATCTAGTTGCCGCTACCTATAAAATCTTTTCCTATATTATCCCTAAATGCCTTCGGGTGCCCATTTGAACTTAAGTTCTTTGATGGAGCTTATAATATTTTTGGGGGCCATTTTTCCGACATCCTCTGATAGTGGGAATGCCTTTTCTAGATGTCTTAGCCTTATGCGGCACAGAGCTTCACAATCACGCAGGTCATGTTCAGCGGCTTCATCATCTTCTCTAGCTTTTGCTATATATCGGAGAATCCCAAAAAAATTCTTTCTTGAACAAAATCTTCTCTACAGAAGTGATAGATCTCATTATCGACCTTACTCTTTTGTTCTCTGTTGCGAATGCTTTATACTTTTTACCATTTTAATTCTGTCCTCGCAAAGTCTGATCTTTTTGAGCTGAAATGTGACTTTTTGGGTGTCCAAAGGCAGGCTCAGGGCCAATTAACAGAGATTTAGCTGCTTTTACTTTGCAAGGTGGCCCGCAATGTTGTTCCTCTTAATGGCTTCGGTACCTAAATTAGCGTCACCCTGTTTGTTTCGACCAGTTGCTTCAAGACAGTAAGATAGTCCCAAACCAGCTTAGAGTGAAAGGTAAACGAGCTTAACGCTTTGAGTGCTGCTTGGCTGTCTGATATTAATTTGGCTCCACGCATATATTTATGAATTATTTCGCGAGCGTAGAGTTCTATGGCATGTTGTTCTGCCTGAAAATGGTTGGCGAGGCCCCCAGAGCCCTTGAGAGACGGCATTTTAGCCCGTGTACCCCCACGCCTGCTGTATCTTCCATTTTAGACTCATCCGTGTACTATTTAAGAGATCATTTGTCAAAGGGTAGGTCTTCAGTAAGTCACTGTGTACGGTCCCTTTAAGAGCATCTTAAATAGTGTTTCATTCAAAGTTTTGGCGTTTCAGCATAACGTCTGAAATTGGGTTAGTCATCAGGTCCTCTATGAAATCTTTGAGGGCTTTCAGGTGGCTAACCAAATTCTTTGTGCTGAGGAGGTTTGCCATCTGTAGCCTAATTGAATTAAGGATGGCCTCCATCCTAACATGCAAATGTAAAGGTAGTGGGTCCAGCATTTCCTCTAAGGTCGTAGTTGGGCAGGTACGCATGACACCAGTTACTTCCAGATATGCATGCTATTGGAGTTTTTGCAAACTAGCTTGAGCCGTCTTTTGTTTTGTTTTTGACCACCAAACGAGGGAAGCGGATATGACCATGGATCTTATAATAGATGTATCTACCTATATGACCAGAAAGTCATTTTTCGTTTAAGACCTCAAGTTTCTGCACGAAGTTGGTTTTACTTTATTTACTATGTTATTCTTGAATTCCTGAATGGCGGTCTAATAATCTTCATCGTATCTATCAAACATAAAAACCGAATTCGTAGAAAATATTTATTTTCTTTATGAAAAATCTTGTTAATCCCAAGAAATTTCTTTGAAAGTAGGTAGTTACCTATAAGAAAATAAAATCAAACAGATACAAAAAAGGGGAAAATCATGCCGTAGAATGGGTTTATTGAGGCGAATAAAAAAAGAGTTGCCCATGCCATATCCGGAGCGCATTGCATTGCGACTTTAACCAGAAAACCAGATTTTCGCAAATCCACCATAAAACTTCTTCTTGCTCGTTCCAAGAAAAAATACAAGGAGCAAGCAGTTGTGACTTGTGGTGTTTGGCTGCAGGTTGAGGTTGAACAGCCGCCAGCTTTTTCATGGAAAGAAATTTATTCACCGAACTGGTAGCTCCAATCGGCACCAGTTTCTATTCTTTTGGGCAATTATGCGATGATTTTTTTTTTCAGATCAAATGTTTTTGAGTAATTTCATTGTCGAACTATATAAATGCTTATTCAAATTGATTTTGATATGATTTCAATGGAGGATAGATTAGATAGGTAGATAAGAAATGTCACTCCTGTAAATTAGTAGGTTTATACCTATGTCGGCATGAAGCAGATATAGACAGATTGGATCGCGAAGTAAATCAAATGTTACCAAATGTAATTAATTGACTTTGCTAGAAACTTTCTCTATGACATTCGATTGCTTTTAGGGTTCCGTACCCAAAGGGTGCTAAAGGGGACCCTATTACTAAGTCTCCGCTACCCATCCGTCTGTCTGTCAGCGGGCCTTATCTCTTGAACCAATATAGGTAGACACATGAAATTTTCAAAGAGTGAGTAATACTATAGATGCTATAACTACAAATAATGAAAATAAAATAAATTTCAAAATTAAAGGGGGTCCCCATGCAATAACCTTTTGTTTTTGCTCGATCTTAATAATGGAAATACACACAAATGTCTTACTAACAAAATATATCTACTTCAGACTATATTAGTCAATATACTCTTAAGTAAAACAACAAATAATAGTTGTTCTTGCGGGATATAGGGGCGTCAAACTTGGTCTGACCTTTGTGCACATACTATTGAGTATGAATATAACTTACGAGTGTACGGAACCCTTCATGTGCGAGTCCGACTGGCATTTGGCCGGTTTTATTATTAAAGTTTTGCATACGAAATGTCCGATTTTGTTATTTGGTTGCAAATGATAAAGTCATATGCCAAATAAAAGCTCTCAAAATCAGCTGCACCCTTTTCGATTATATTATATTCCCTAAAATTGTAACATTTGTGATCATGTCAAACAAAAGTTCTAGGAACTGTACTCTCCTATAACATAAATGTGACACATCAAATTAAAGGCCAAAATAGTTTCTTATTCATCTTGGTACTTTTCAAGTACAGGTTAACGACAAAATCTATTACCTCTTTTAATTGTTTTATATCCTTTATGAAACACCCTGCATTATATACCTATACTTAGGTAGAAAAAAGCATTTTGTTTTTGTTTGTTCGTCCGGGGTAATATTAAGAGCTACTGGATCGGTTTTGAAAATTTTCCATTGGTGAAAAACATAAACACAACTAGGATAGATTATTTATTCAAGGAAGATAGCCTTAGTAGATCCTAGAGCTAGAGCTAGATAAGTTTCCCATCAATATGTTTTTACTTGACTCTAACCAATTCACACTGCTAATAATTCTCAGCTAGTTCAACTGCATAAAGAGAGGAAATACCTAAGTTTCTACAATTTCCCAACAATAAATTACAATAAAATTGTTTTGCCCACATACCCTATATCATTTTAGCAAAATAAATGTTCAACGTCTAAAGCATTTACGCTCGGAATCTACGGACTTCCGTACTTTGATCTGATTAAGATCTAAGCGTTTACCTCCCATTTGTAAGTACTTTTCTAATTGCTTCCAAAACGTTAAATTTTTTATCTTGGGAAAATTTCTTTGTTTTTCATCATTTCACTTTCATTTTCACTTGTATGTTTTGGCTCTGAGTTCTTAGGTTTTGATTGTGATGTCGATTAAAAAATCATTTGTTGATGCCGCACACACTTCAATTGGATTTTCTAACACACAGGCGTGGAATAAATTTTAATTTTGTGTAGTGTTTTGATTTTCACTGCAGGGTAAAAAAAAAATGTTGTCTCGGAATCTCACACTGTTTAATATTAGGTAGTGAAAGTAAAAAATTTTAATTCACAGATTTATAGTTTTTAAGGTCATATTTACTGAGATTTTGATCTTCTCTAAATTTCTCTTAATTTTTTTTTACAAAGATGATGTTTTTAATATTTTAAATTTTTTGCAATTTTCTGAGACATTGCAGTTGCAGCAATGTTTTATCGCTTCTTTTTATCATCCTTTTTAGTATGCTGGAGGTATTTGTTAAAAAGTAATTCACATTTGAGCTAGTTTAATTACTACCTTAAACGCTGTTGAGCTTACCATGAGTTTCATTAATTTAGTCATTATTAAAGCTGGCTATACAGCAAATATAATTTAAAGTTGGTTTTGTGGTCTCTCACAAAGCTACACTCTAGGCGTTGTCTTGTTCTATATATTAATTAATCGTAGTAATCTAGATTTGTAATTTTAGTATATCTCGTAATGATGATGTCCTTTGATTTAGATTTGTAGAGTAGTGTTCAGGCGTTGCATTCACTGCGACCTGAAAGATCTATTGTGAGTCCCCATTCAATTTACTTCCTTTCTATGGTTAAATTGCTATTGAAGTCTAGAACCATTCTGGGACTTAAGTTCCACACGTAGTTTATGATGATGTCTTGAGATATCCTGATTTTGATGTTTTATTAATATTTTCAGTTCCATCTACAAGAAATGCTCATGTAAACTTGTGTATATGCGAAATAAAATAATTTAAGAATTTAGTGAATGTAATATGAAATCCCTAGCAAGATTAGCCTTATGCGGGACTAGAACCTCGTAGAGAGTTTTGCTATGAAATTTGAAATCCCTAGCAAGATTAGCCCTATGCGGGACTAGAACCTCATAGAGAGTTTTGCTATGAAATTTGAAATCCCTAGTAAGATTAGCCCTATGCGGGACGAACCTCATAGAGAGTTTTGCTATGAAATATGAAATCCCTAGGAAGATTAGCCCTATGCGGGACTAGAGCCTCATAGAGAGTTTTGCTATGAAATATGAAATCCCTAGGAAGATTAGCCCTATGCGAGACTAGAGCCTCATAGAGAGTTTTGCTATGAAATATGAAATTCTCTATGAGGTGCTAGTCCTACATAGGGTTAATTTTGCTAGGCATTCAACTAAATACTTAGTATTTCACCTCATATATAATTCCCACTTAAAAATTATTTTAAGTGTATATATGAGGTCAGCTTGGGTGTTACTTTGGCGTATACGGCAGACAGGAACCAAGCCATACTGATGAGTATACGGTTCCTGCTAATACGAAACGCCTGTTTTTGAATAGAAATTTCTTTTTTTTTTTAAGATTAATTTAATTTCAAGTTTCATTTTTGCTTATATATTCATATTACAGGTTCAACAAATTAGAAACATTCGAAATTGTTATTATTATTGGAAGCTGATCTCCTATAACATCAAATATTCCTTAAATTTGATTTTTAATTAAATAAAATTAAGAAATTTTTGTCTACCCATCCTCAAAAGTAGGAATGGGGAACAGAGAAAAGATTACAAATATTTCTATTTCTATTCTATATATCATTCGAAAAATCCAGTGAACTATCGTGGATTTCGTATAGAACTTATTATTTGGAGTTCAGCAGATTACGTCTATGTAAATAGAAGTCACAGAATAGATCTAATACATCTTGTACATAACTGCATGGAAAAGTTAAGAAAGTTTGATTTCATTTTCTTTTTATTTAACGTTTGGGTTAAGTATTCTAGTAAAACTGAGGTACCTGCGGCAAATAAAAACCCGGAGGCTAATAAAGCCAACATTTAAAATTCGCGGTGTAAAGTGATCCGCAACTTCATACTTTATGCACACATGCTTCAAGACGACACGAACGCCTAGTGCGCCCGGCCCGGCAGCTCGTGCCGCCATCTTGCCAATAACGAACGGTACGTCACCGAGAGGAGTACGGTTTTATAATTTTCACTGAGACAAAACCGTAAGTTTTGTTAATTAATTACAACTTCCACATATAGCTTGTGTTTGTTTTTATTGGCCAAAGTTCAGGAGATACCCTATGATGCCGTAGCACAGCCTTGGTAGGAAAGGAAGAAGGGATAGGGAATTGAGAATTATTGGGTTGAGCCAAGGAAGTGAAGGTGTGCATTAGGTGGGGGGGGGGGGTTTGGATAGAGAATGGCAAAATGTTCCACATTCGTATTGTCCTACTTACGAAGGAATCGCGGAATTTCACGGTACGGTTGAATTTGACTTCAAGGAGGTGAAAGTGAGCCCGGGTTACAGCTCGTGTGTTTAGTTTGAAAGTTAGGTAATGTAGCTTATGAATTCGATGTTAATTTTCGTCCAAAAATGCATAAATCCAGAAGGTCGTAAAAATTACACATCTCAAAAAATTCACAAAAATTTAAAAAACTCAATCAAAAGGAAAGAACCCTGTTAAATGTACAATCAACTCTGCTCTTCCAGCCTGTAAAGCATTGAGTCGCATAATCATAATTGGTTAGCAGCAAATTTTGAAAGTCCTGCCCGACCTCAGTTCCGCCACGTCAAGATAAGTATAAGTTGTTCCCTCGCCGCGCCATTTATTTTATAAGTCATTGTTTTGGTTGAGTGCTGCTAACTTAAGCTGCGTTCCTTTTCTCGTTCAGAATGAATCTGGCAGAACGATTTAGTGTCAATCTGTGGTCGCTTTTTTCGGAGTCTGAATGATTCTGAATGCACCTGATTTATTCCCGGATTTAAGCAGAATGATTTTCATTTGTTTTCGTGAGGATGTGTTGTTTACGTTTTGGTCGAGGTAATAGTTGAAGTTAAGTTCTCTTTGTTGGAAAATGACTTTGTTTTTGATAAACAACCATTTATACGAATTAAATTAATGCTTGGTTTTGTCAAAGAAAAGAAATATCAAAAACGTGAAATGATTCTGTTTCTTTTCTATATGCACAGAACTAAACTATCATTCTGTCGATTCACTCGGATTCATTCAGGACGAGAAAAGGAACACAGCATTCAGCTATGATGGACTACACGTATATCTGTTACTCATCTTAAGTAATAGTTCATATATAACAGTATATTCTTTATTCATTGCTATCAGTCGCACTACAATTTCAGGTAATTGGGAATTCCCAGAATGTGAACGGGGTAGGAGAGGTAGAAAATTCTTAATTACCTTTAAGCAATGGAAGGAATGCCTATCTGCAAAAACTTGTATGCCCTTCTATACAAAAATACCTCCAAATCGTGTTTATGAAGAGGTGTGCTATCCAGTTGTCACGTACTTATATATAACTCCAGAGTTACGCAAACGACATCTAGTGGCTGAAAATAGTAACTAAACATTTTTGCTTTTTATCTCGATAATAAAATAAATACATTTTTCTTACTGCGTGCTTCTAAGCCCATCAGTTTTTAATTTTCCTTTCTAAAGCTTGATCCATTCCATTACTATACCTACGTGGAATGTTTAAACATTTGAAGAAGATTTTCAAACTTATATTGCATGCAGTTCCGTCTATTATCACGATGTTCATAAGAACTATCCTTCTACAAAAACACCACTGATCTGAAGTTGTACACGAACAACCACTTAAAACTTTTACGTTTCGTAAAATAAATGACTCATAATATGCAAAAGGCCGAAAGCAAATGAATTTTTTGCTAGTCTGTCCTTAAACCAGCACGTTCTGCAATCGGTGCGACGACGCCTATAGTGATTGGCGAGATCGACAGTCTATCATTTCGATACGATCACCACCGTACATTACCTTGTTCTCGCACAAGGTTGAAGTCAATCGCAATCGCAAAAATGACAGAGGCCGCGAAAGCTATCAATCAATTGATTACAGAAATGAGTAAATGACCACGAAATGCCTGACTGCTGGGCACTTTGTGTACCAAGCCACAAAAACAAAAAAACTATAGATGGCTCAAGTACCACACAGAAAGTAAGTATCATGGAGTAAAGTAGCATAAATATTCTTTTTGCATACATACATACGTACTTACATGACTCTCAAGTCTGACAATCACATTAGATTGGCGCAGAATTCAGAACAATCAAACCTAACCATGCCAAAGTCAATTTTTTGCGAACACTTTTTCTATTGAGAGTTCTGTTGCTGTTGTTGGTTACTACTTAGATTGGAGATTTTTTTTTGATTCGATTGGCTATCTACATGTACGTATGTAAGACTAATTTATGTAAGTATGAGCAGAAGTGCTGTTGTTAGAATGAAGATATTATTAAAATGTTGTACATTGATCTATTGCATTGGGTGTGATACTCTATGCTTAAGTGGTCCTCGGAAATATTAGCATTGTCATGATCTTGGCTAGAAAAAATCGATTAGTTCTCCTAGCAATTAGCCAACAATGGAGTCGTGTGTACTCCCTGGCGCTAATAGTAAGTACAATCAATTATGGTCTGGGCGACCATGATTTTTGCATTGTTCTACGAGTGTCTATTATGAGTACATGCTAAGGAAATATGTTAATTGGTAGAGAAGAAAAGATATTTTACTTGTTGGTGTGGCATTGTTTTTGGATTTCATTGAAAGCCTCTCTCTCTCTATCTACTTTTTTGAGAAGTTTTTGCATGAACCGTGCTTATCTTTGTTACCTATGGAAATTACCGCAACATGCAAATAACTGTTCTACGACTTTAGCATTTCTATTCATTATATTTGTACTTTTAAGATACATTAGAACCTCGGGGTATTCAGCATAGTTATGATAACTAGGTTACTTCTTCCTAGCGCATTCTCTATATATTCGACCTAATTTAATTCAGTTTTTTGATAAGTGAATGTTAGCGATAAACTGGGGTTGCTCGAATTGTATAGAGCAAATTGATTATGCAAATTAAAAAAAAATTATAATCTTAGTTAGAACATTATTTAAAATTGCATTCACCTCAACATTTTTCTCGGAGGATATTGAAAGACTCGAAGAATATCCAATAAGATCCTTGACTTATTCGACTCCTTTAGCAACAACTCCTCTGAAAATATAGAATAAAAACATAATACCTTTTTTGAGCTCAGTTCTTAGTGACAGTTCTCAACTTAGTACAGGACTGCGTTGGAGTCCATTTCTCCTTCAACTAACTTTCAGTCGCGGAATATCATCCTTTTTGTTTTATTTATGCAACTATGTATTCTACATAATTCCTTAATTACGAGGTAATAGAAGTGATCCACAACATCTTATGACCGGATTAAATATAGTAAAAAGTTCTGAGCGATTTTTAACTTTATTGTCTTGATGGGACTCAACACCCTTCCTATTGGCCAATTTTGGCCGCTTCTGGTCGATCACCATCTTCAATCTGGTCAGTTGTTGATAGTAGAGGTCCGAATTGAGTGTTTGGCCCGATGAGACAAGCTCTTAGTGGATGATTCGTTTCCAATCACACCTAGCACATAGCACAACTGTCTTGGCTGTTAGTCCGGGCTTGGCGATCATTTGATCCGGTTTACTGTGATTGAGCCACGATCTTATTCGGCTTTTGTTCTCGTATTTGACCTATTTTTGATCGCCATTCGCTTCAAAGATTGGTCGATTTCGTTACGTTTCAGCAAAGAATCTCAGGCATCAATTGTGTGCAAAAGGTTCTTTTGCGTCAAGTCCTGTGGCACCCATACATGTAAATGGTTCCAAACGGTTTTCTGGCTAATCTTTAGTTTCTGGGCAATGAAATAAGTGCTCATACATGCCGGTTCGACTCAACCATTTCGACAATTTAGTCAATTGGCCTACCAGATCGTACCACATCTTTGACTTCCATATTACCAGAATGGAATCATTGGAACCAACGATACTGTATTAAATCCATAAATAGCGCAAATATTTTTTTGACTGCCTGCTCTGGCTTCACCAAACACAAACTGTCGTCAAAGAACTTTTTTTGAAGTGTAATGTCACCTTTAAATCGCCGTACAGTATGAGCCGAAGCGATGAATACATCGTGAGATAGATATGGCTCACTAAAGACATCTAGCGGTAAACGCTCAGAACTTTTTACTTCACTCATATATATTAATTTTGGGAAATGTCAAAATCGGACAATCATACGTTCTTAAACTTTGCACCATATTGAACTGCTGGAAAATTACATGTCAAAATTTCTCTCATCTTCCAAACACTTCAACTCTCTCAACCTGATCACACAATGATTGGAAAGATAATAGAAATTCATCATTCAATGAAACGATCTCTTCGCGTTGTCACCCGACGTATAAATCTTATTCAACTACGTTACTGTTCGTTCAATGGTCATCTTGTTCACGTTTTTCATAATTGCCGCTGGCAACAGATTGTGTTTTCATGTCTTCCTGTGTCTTTGACCATAATAAAAAAAAAACATTAAAGTCCTAATAAGGCTGATCCTCTCAGACAGGTGCAATCTCTATCAGATTTCTTTATGTACACTCATATGTATATACAAAAGCTTTGGTAGGTATGTATATATGTATTCTGCAAGTATTCTTTTTATGAGCAATGTATCACCTGGGTGAGATTTATAGGTCTAGACTTATCCAAGGCTTTTTACCATTAGTGGACGTCTGGGTGAAAAGAACATGCAACACTAAAAATTGACTGTTTTACCTTCTTAGAACCTATGTAAAAGGAACATGACTGGGTGATTTATGGCTGAGGTGATGTGATATTTGCGCAACATGCATGCGGCAAAGGAATATTCTTAATACTGGCGCTGTGCTGATTACAGCCGATGTTTTATGGCAATGGAACAATGATTGTCTTTTAAAAGTCCCCCAAGGAATTATATACATAGTGTAGAAGCATTTTCCGTTACTTAATTTTTCTTATTCAAACAGCATCAAAATCTCCTCCGAGCGGTTCTTACTACCCACCCACCGCAGCTTGTTCTCTTATTGAGCCATCAATCACTCCATGAATTGAATTTACATAGGAAGTCCAAGTCACGAATGGTTGCAGTATTGGCTTTTGCCAAACGTAAAAAAAATCATTTTAACAAATGAGTACGGCTATAAAAGGAGCCCCACCCTAGTGGGGAAATATAGTTCAAGAACCTCCACATTATTGTCATTTCATTAAAGTGAACCAAAGACGTACAAAAGACACCTTTATCGCAGTTTCAGGCAAGATCCGTGCCAGTCTACCGAATAAGATCTGAGAAACAGTTCAAAACATGGTTAAAAAAAAAGTCGCTATCTTTTAGTGACGGTGCCATATATATCGAGTTTGAGGTGATTTAGTACTTTTGGGACTATAGTCGTCGAACACTTGACAGGTGACAAGTTGATGTACATCATACTGGGAGGAGGGGAACCTAAATGTTTGCGACTTTTTTTTTTTCACTCGCTTATTTAGTGGTCTCATCATGCATCTTTCAAAAAATCGGAGGCGTTTTAGGTGTGATTCCATTGATGTTTAGCAATATTTTAGTAGACTTTCATAAGAGACATGATAAATTGGATGTTTTCTGCAAATACGGAGAATCTGACATTGTTATTAATGTAAGAAATTTCAGTGAATTATTTGTGATTTAATATGCTGCTCAAGCGTGTTTAAATATTTTTTTTTTCTTGTAAGACTTATCACAGAATACACATTCAACAGGTTATCGGCCGAACTACTTACATTTATAAAAGTCCCAGACCAAGCCCAACCCAGATTTTGCTGTAAGTTTTTTGTTCGATTATTTGAAATTATCGTGAGAAAATTTTTAAACAAAATTTATATTTCCCCAAAAAAATTTTTTTTTAAACTGTAATTAATCGATTCGATTTTATAACATCTGATCTAGTTACTAGCAAAGTAACGCTTTTAATGACTGACTCAGTATACGAAGTATACGAATCAAAACTTTAATATTTTGCTTTCACTTTTCTTTGCTCTTGAATTCGGCTAAATATCAAAGCCATAGCGAAAGTTTTCCCAAGTTTTCGGCAAAGCTTGAATCCATTTCTTGGAAATTTATTCATAACGATTAGATTATAATCGCTAGAGATTAAGTATTGTGAACTGCTGCAGTTGTGAGATTACTCAGCCGCTAATAAATAGGAAATAGTGAAATCCAATTTGGATAACTTCTGATGGTCTACTTTTAACTAAAGAAAAGAAAAAAAGTTGATGTACTCATTTTTTGGTAAGGTCGCAGGTTTTAAACTGAACTAGTGGAAGTTGCTGCTACTTTTAATAGTGTTAGTCACAATTTTTTTCTAGATGAACTTTTAAATTTTTTTTTCATTTTCCTCCGTAGCTATAAAGCCACCAAGTGCGCGAGGGTGAAAGTGAATGAAGTTGTGTTCAAAAGGGACATACATACATATTATCTCGGAAATGTCACAAAGATCAAAATCTTGATTATATATGTCTGCTTTTGGTTGGATCAATTTGAATACCTACAAATATTCCTGTGGTTTAACGTTGGCACCTATCTATTAAGGTTTAATTCCACGGCAGTTTATATGCACTGATTAGTAACAACGCAACAATCAGCGCCTCCATGAGACAGAGTATATCCTGCCCATATGAGTACTAGCATAGATGGCACAAGAACTAGATGTCGCATACAGTACCAAAAAAGTATACAAAATTTATATGGCGGGGTGGTCCATTCCGGAATGGACCACAAGATTTAAAATGATGTATGCGTCGAGTGATTCATATTTTTTCGTATCTGAAGTATGGAAGAAGTCGGTTAAATGTATACAAAACTGCTATTATAAAAATATTTGCTTTTGGCATGCTCTACAATATGTTATGGTCCATTCCAGAATACACTACCCATTTCACAATCTGTATACTCTGTTTTAGTATGCCATGCGACATCTAGTTCTTGTGCCATCTATGGTACTAGTTATGCCAATACATGCTTGACATCAACTTAAGCGGGAAACACAGTGCTAGCCTTTCCAACCTCAGCCTCAGCCTCAACTTTGACAGTTTTGTAGAATATTTGAGATCAGGTTATGAAGAACCTACTGGCAAAGTTGGTGAGGTCGACCAGGTTGAGGTTGAACTCGAGTAGGTCTACTCTCTACTCTGCTGGAACTTTGTCAGCTTTGACAGCTAATGTTTGTTATCGGAGAAAAGTGTACGGGAAATTTTTTGAAAAAAAAAATTTGGGAATCATATTTAACGTAAAAAGTTGTTCCTACAGTAAATTATTAAAAAAAAATTTGAATTTTTAAACCAACAGGCCAATTAACTGCTATCATACAGAAGTTATCAAAGCTCGCATTGTGAGCTATAAAAATTGGCAGAATTCACCAGGTTGAGGTTGTTAAAGTTTTACTGAGGTCGAGGTTGGAAAAGTTAGCACTGTGTTTCCCGCTTTACTGGTCGAAGCGAGACCCAGCTAAAATCTCTACCGATCTGTGCGTCGCGGCACCTGGTTGGGTTAGCTCAAATCCAAAACGAGATCCAAATATCAGAGCATGCAATACATAAGCAATCATCCTTCATATCCTGAGTTGCAGTACGCATTTTATGCAAGCGACATATACTTCTCCCATTATCTAGAGCATGTGCATCTACGCAAAGCTAGACTCTAATACACTTTCTCTGCCCGCATATGGGCTAGTATAACCATCACGATGCTTCCATCAAGGGACCTTTTCCGTGTTCAGGTGAATAGTAACACAATAGTAGAGCTATCCAGGGCTCCTCAACCCCGTGATACTAAGCTAGCAATGTAGGCTATGCAATTGGTATGGCTTTCGTAATCCATGACCTAACTTTGTAGGCCATACTTCAGAATCCTTATAAAATGAGACTAGCGGCTCCGTTCGGGCTTAATCAAATTGACACAGAAGGTGACGGCAGTGGACCAAGTAAGGAATGACTTGAGATAGTTAGTAACCTTATAACTACCAAGGTACTAGTAAATGACAAGCCTACTAGGCTGTATTTGTGAGGCTTCACTCCGAACATGCACAATCATCAGCAATCAGAGTACCTGTGTTCTTTCAGCACGAGGCATATACACAGCATTTCCTTTACATGGCTTTTCCCATTGGTGCCATTGCGCATTACAAACTTCTTTTGCAACTGGCCTTGAATACCTATACAGTCATATTTGGTTGCTCTCTCCATCTTGTGTTATGATCATTTGTGTTGGTTACCAACCATAACCGCACTTTTAATATTTAAATCTTCGCCAAAATGTCGCCATGTTTTCTTGTCAGTCATGATTTTTTTTAGCTTCAGACTTCAAGAAATTTTTTGCTAGCTAATCCATGTCCGGATACTAGCAAAATAAATTGTGTTCAGAGAATAACTTGTTGCTAAAAATGTTTCTAAATGTAAAGTAATGTCTTTTTGCCGAAAATCTACACCGATAGTCTTCGATTATAAAATTGGATATACGTCCGTTTCCAGAGTAGCGAAAACTAAAGATCTAGGAGTCAATTTTTATGCTAAATTATCCTTTATTTACCATATAGAATATATTATTTCTAAATGTTGAAGATTGAAAGATCATCACACCTGGATAGATCTTTTTTACTCGTTAGTAAGAGTCTCTACGGTTCTCTGTATCTGCAGACAGAAATAACTGCAGTCTTAATCAATAACGCTTTTTTTCGTAGCTGATCTGTATGGCCTTTTATAGAATTCCGAATAGTTTAAATATTTTAGATAAATAGCGATTTCAAGAATATCACATGCTGAGACAACTTACAGATAGATAAGAAAATACTCGTCTAATCCACCCAGCCAGCAAGTTTCTTTCGATTAACGTTTTATCTATCGTGAAACATAAAAAACAAAATATTTCTATCGATTATTTCCGCATTCGAAATTATTATAAAACTGAACTGCATCTTCAACCAACGAGAGTAGAAGTTCGTCTTAGTGCAGCTCAGAATATGTCAAAATCTAAAGTAATCCGCTTTAATTGCCCCCATTCACGGCAGGCATCCATTCCATTCACTTTACTTTGTATAAAATCAATGCATGCGCCTCAGCTAGAGGTTTGTCGGCGCGATCGACTACTCTCTGAAATCGTTGCTCGATCGATCCTAGCCGATGGCTGGTGGTCTGCCAGCCAAGCTAAGGGATCCAATCCGTGTTCATCATTGCATCATTCATTATTCATCGCATGCAGTAACCATACAGGGTAATTAATTATCGGAAATTCTTCTTCTTTTCTATTTACAGTTAAAAAGGTAAAAAGACACAAGACAGCCGGTGTGTATGCGCATTGGACCTGTTATCGCGCTGTGATCCAAGCCATTATCTACTATCTGCGCAAGAATATAGATTCCATAGAGGAAGACCGATTGAGTCTGTGAAGACACCACAACCACGACCATCATATACAGCGTCCACAGTGCAGCTGCAAACATGGAAGTAGCAATCGGTGCTAATGGGAGTACACCGTTCCAGCGTGAGGTGCGCGAGTGGCAGCGAGTCGATCCAAATACAGGAGCTCTCCTGAGCGGCCGATTGGAAGCTGATAGATGGATTAATGGACCATTGAATGCTTATGGAAAGGTAAGCACTAGTACATAATATATATTTTTGGTAAATTTGAGGTGTTCCTTTGATGAATTTCTGTAGCCCTTCGACTTAACGTATACCTACTCATCGAAAATCATATAAGTGTATGTATTTTCGCCATTCTTTGGTTTAATACCGTTGTTGCCGGTTTTCATTGTTATTGACTCTGCTCATTTTTTTTTTCTTTTTTTATGCCCTATGGTATGAAATTTGTAGGGTAATACTAAGTTTGTCATTCCGTTTGTAACATCTAGAAATAATGATGGTAGCGCAAAATGGATTATTCTGAATTTTGCATGTCCGTCCGTCCGTCCGTCCGCACGATAACTTGAGAACGCGTTCACTTAGAGGGCTGAAATTTTGCACACGGGCTTCATAAAAAAAAACATAAATTTAAGTTCGAAAATGGGCCGAATCGGGAAACTCCTTCGTGGGGTTACCATACAAACATTTTTCACTGCCTGAGAACGCGTCGACGTATAAAGCTAAAATTTTATACATGATGGTTTTATAGCAATAAGAAATAAAATTTAGAAAATGGACTAAATCGGGCAACCCTTTCTTGGTGTTGCCATATAAAAATTTAGGATTTTTACATATACTGTGAAAACGATCAGTCCTAGACGGTTTTAATGTATTGAAAAAATTTTCATAATGTGAAATCCTATGAAATTAGTTATAAGCATTTTTACTGTCCGAAGAACCGTTTCAGAAATATATGAAGAAAACCACTTCAAAAATCTTACTTGCACAGAGAGGTGACTATATAAAGGGTTTTCCAATAAGAGGTGTTATTTTGATATTCAAAGAAAAATGCCATTTTTTGAGATAAATGATCGGATCTTTATTTCATTATAAAGAGGAAGGTATGCCGTTAATAATGGAAAATAACATCAGCCAAATGACCACCACGACCACGCCTACAGGACCATATCCTTTTCATGAAATTTTCCATAACCAAATCGCAAAGTGGCTGCCCTATGTCCTCGATAGCCTCACGAATTCCATCTTTGAGGTCTTGAATCGACGCTGGGCTGTTGGCGTAGGCCTTCTCTTTCACGTGGCCCCAAAGGAAGAAGTCGCAAGGTGTTAAGTCACAAGATCTCGGTGGATAATTGTGATCACCTCTTCGAGAGATAACACGGTCCGGAAACTTTTCCCGTAAAAGATCAATGGTTTCGTTGCTTGTATAGCATGTAGCGCCGTCTTGTTGAAAGTAAACGTTGTCCAGATTAATACCATCCAATTCCGGCCATAAAAAATCATTAATCATCTGTCGATAGCGCAATCCATTCACCGTAACTGTTGCTCCAGCCTCATTTTCGAAAAAGTAAGGTCCAATGACCCCGCGGTACCATAAACCGCACCAAACAGTCACACGTTGAGGATAGAGAGGCTTTTCAACAATAACTCTTGGGTTTTCCGAGCCCCAGATGGTGGAAATGGGCCTCATCACTCAAGATGAGTTTTCGATGGAATTCCGGATCATTTTCATGCATTTCAAGGACCCAATCAGCAAATACTCGACGTTGTTGATGATCGGCCGGCTTGAGTTCTTGTGTTAACTGAACTTTATAAGCCTTAATACCCAAATCTTTATGCAAAATACGGTGTAATGACGTTTGTGGAATGCCTAATTCCAAAAAACGACGAGGAATGGACAAACCGGGGTTTTCTTCAACACTTTCGGCTACAGCAGCAATATTCTCGGCTGTTCTTGAGCGACGTGCATGGGTTTTATTCTTCACATCACTTACTTGTCCCGACAGCTCGAATTTTTCTACCAATTTCTGTATTGCGGTCCGACAAGGTGCTTCACGACGACCCAAAAATGTTCGAGTTTTACGAACCGTCTCTGCCACATTTTCATCATTTTTATAGTGAATTTTAATAATTTCAATGCGTTGTTGAATCGTGTATCGTTCCATTTTTATTAATGGCGTAGTTTCTACTTGTCAAATGTCAAAAAATTACAGCTCCAAAAGTGACATCTACCGAAATAGCGGGCTAATTAAAATAACACCTCTTATTGGAAAACCCTTTACCAAATTACATACGGGCATTCATCTAGATAAGAATTGGTCTAAGACCAATTCTAGCTTTCTTACTTGTTTTTTATTATTAGTAAGCCAAGCTCAGGGGATATTCTATGATGCAAAGCACAGGATAGCAGGAAGGAAAAATGGAAAGGAATTAGGGTTCACAATGGGAGTGGTGGAGGTGCTGATGTTTGTCACTCTTAAACTTTCGCAGATTGTATGCTGGAGGAAAAACAAAAGATGGTAGACTGTCCCACATTTGAACAGTTCAGGATAAAAAAGCATCACGGAACTTTACTGTACGGCGCCGAAAGTAATTTGAAATGTAAAAGGATGAGCGCAGTTTGCAGCGCGAGTATTGCGTGCAGGAATCATTCTACAAAGAATCAGACTAGATATTTCATCAGAACATTGACCATTCATGGAGCGAAAGGCTTCCATCAGTGCGGCGGTATTGTGAGTCGATATTACAAGTTATTGCCACATCGCCAATGAGCTTGAGAGCTCTGTTCTGTACAATATCTAATGAAGCTAAGGCTTTGCAATCAGCCCCGCCTCAGATATGGGAATTGTATTCCATTCTAGGTCTGATGTAGGACTTGTAGAGGAGCGGTAGATTCGATGAGCTGAAATATTTTATAAACCTTTTCATTACTAGAAATATTAATGCCAAGAATGCATAAAGACGGTGTATCATAAATCAGTGCTCCATAAAAAGAAACGGGGCTGGAAAAACTATGGTCTTGTTTGAAAGATATGAGACAGCTTTGGGCTTTTGACGCATTGAAATCGACGAGATTCGTCCTGTCCCAAGCTAGGATATTGTCAAGGTGATACTCAATGATCTAAGCATGCAATCTCGGTTGACAGATGTGGCATTCTCTCTGGAGTCCGCAAGAGTGTCAAAGGAGAAAATGAAATCAAGGGTGCTGTCATCGGCAAAATTATGAATGGGATTGCAAGTAAGGGAAAGTAGATCATTAATGAAAATTAACAAGAGAGTTGGAGAGGTAACAGAGCCCTGGGGCACACCGGGATATTTTAGTGTGAGGTTCTGATGAAACGCCATCGCCACGTACAACCCGTATTTGGCGACGGAATAAAAAACTTTCAATCCATAATAAAAGAGGAAGAGAGAGACCAAGTGCTTTAAATTTGGCTAAAACGGCAGGATGCCAGACTCTATCACAAGCCTTTGATCGAAATTGTGAAGACTATGGTTCCTACCAGGTGATAGTCCACGTTACGTATATGTAACCAATTGTGGTACAGAGGAAGACATATTTATTTCTCCACGTAATTTAGCTTTAAAACGACTCCTCCATTGTTCTATTTTTGTCGTCTTATAAAAATTTCATAACATACTAATCAGCGATGACATTGAAATTAAATAATTATTCGCTGAGAGAGTCTCACCTACGTGTTAACCCAAATCTAAGACATTTAATTATTTGCAATGAATCGTATTACGATCTGCTGCATGTTTACTAAGTCCACAGTATTTTACCGAATCACACACCATAAAGATGTCAACAAAAACCAAATCCCAAAACTTATATAAAAGTTGTGGAGTGTGATGTGATCACATTAAATTAAATTGAGATCGCATCAAAGATAAGTCAGGCGCCCTGCCATAGGTATTATGGTATATTGTACATAAAGCAGTGAAAAAACTGGAAAACAATAGCCGTCAAGTTGGTAATTTATTCGTTAACATTGAACTTGAATGGGGAATCTTATAAGGACGCGCTAGCTAGCTCTATACCTAGCTAAAGTGTCTAGAAGAGCTTCCTCTCTTTTTGCGGCTGACCGGGTCGGCGGCAGTTTAACTGTTGCAGCTTAGCTAGAAAATGAGCAAAAGAGAAAAAAAAACATACAAACGTGCTTAAAACGACCATCCATTGTCTTAAACGAATGAGATCTCATCTTGAAATCTGTTTGACGGTGAATAGCAATAACTGCCTCGTTTGATGTTATACAGAAATTTCACAAGGTCAAAAGGAGTACACAGGCAGACAGTGACTTTTCTGCATACAAATCGAAAGAATTTTATTCTTTAATGGCTTAAGCTAAGCTAGGCTATATAATTATTTTATAAAGCTTACTGTGAGGAGAAGAAATCTGGTACAGATACAAATTTAAGATTTAAAATCATTTTGGAGTTGGCATTTTAGCTGAAAATTCGATCCGGATTTGCAAATATCCGGATGTCCGGATACCCGGATCTGCGAACTATCCGGATCCAGACTACGTAAAAATGCTTCAAAATTGTGTTGTTTCAATGAGAAAATGAAAATATCATGAAATTTATATTTTCCCAATGAAAAAATGCAATCTGGAGGAAATTTTGGCCTTTTTTGTCTTAGTCTGGATCCGGATAGTTCGGATCCAGATCCGGATAGCTCGGATCTAGATCCAGATAGTTTGGATCCGGATCCGGATAGTTGGAATCCGGATACTAAGATCCGTATTATCCGGTCATCCGGATTTGAGTAATCGGATCCTAATTATCTCAGATAATCCGGATAGTAAATTATCCGGATACTTTCAGCTCTACTTAAAATACCGAACACACACGGAAATCAATAATTATCAATTCGTTTAAGATCGTGTAAATATGAGCGTGTGTTCTTGATGCTCGAAACTTAATTTTTTTGTTTAATTCAATGAACATCTGGAAACAGATAAAGTTGGTAGTATACTGGAATTCATAGCCACTTTTTGTATGAGCATAATGGTAATAAGTGGCACTCTTCCTTTAAAATTCGTGTCGAGAGTGCCTGTACCTATCCCGATCCTGGAGCTTTCTATGCCAGTTCGATTTATCTTTATCACAGTGAATTTTTCTTATAAATACTTTTGCTTTTTGTTAGCTGATTATCTAATCATATGTATGTCTTAAGATCTCTTAAGACATACCTATATATATCAAACACTAATGCGGGTATCGTATAAAATTCGTGTATATGAGTGAAGCTTTCTTCCCCTCATAATATCTGAAGGGGACGACATTAACGAGGGACGGAGAATGCAGAATAAATGAGATGCAAGTACAAAAAAAAAAAATGACAAGAAAAACATTGGAAAAACGAAAATAAAGCAATGGCTGGCCGTAGATATGGCAATAAATTTCCACTCTTATTAGAATAACTTGATTGCTCTTTCATGAGTTTTGCTAGCTGTTTATAGCTTCACTGAGCTCCCACACTCGAAAACTTGTGCTCAACACTAACATGAAGAATCTTCACTTAATTTGGTTTATAAGCATTCCTGTTCGTTATATGTTCTTAAGCCGGTCCCACACAATGTGTGCATTTGTCAGTGCGTCTCATTTGACGAGGTGTGTGTAAACGAAACGCATTACCAAATATTTGACAAATGCACACATTGTGTGGGACGAGCTTTAAGATTAGATATTCCGTGAGTTTTTCTTATTTTTTTGAACTTGTTTGTACTTTAAAATTATTTGTGTTGTACATCAAAAAACAAGATCTAATTAAAGATTACCATAGCCAATGAACATGATGGCTTCTATTAGGATCGTGCAAATCACGAAATTCAGAAAAATCCCCACATGTTAAAAAATCCCTAAATACTAGGTCCTTGAGCACAAAATTCCCAAACTTAAAATCTCCAATCATAAAATTCTCAAGATAAAACACAACACACAATCTTCTGTTGAAGGTTGGGTGCGATTTCGAATTATGTAAGGCTCATGAAATATTCTTTCTTTTCTGGTAAATATCCCATTTTAAAAATCCTCCTTTTCAAAAATTTTGTTGTGCTGAAATCCAACGGCATATTTCCTCTTTTGAAAAATCGCTGTGACGAAATCACTATATGTCAATGTTAATATTAAGCCTAGGAATGGCTAGGCCTCCAGGACCATGCGGATACCGCGGCCAGATTTGATCTATTCAGTCTTTCCTTAAGATGGTTAGGCAGACTCGATGTTGCTCATGGGGATAGATTGCAAACTTTATTTGGAGAGATAAGTGTTCCTGCAGTGATTTGCAGCCTTAGACCTGTAAGCGCTGGACACTCACATATAACATGCATCGAGCTAGGTTTCATCTTCCTCTTCGCACAGTCGACACAGTTCACTGTCGAATTTGCCTATATTTTTCAAGAAGTGACGGAAGGGGCCATGACCAGTGACTGCATTAGTAAACAGTCTAAGCGGCTGTCTGCTAAGTCCAGTAAGTTGGCGCGTCTGCACAAGAGAGTGGTTGAAGAATTTCTTTGCCTGCCCCATATCGGGTGCGCTACGCCAAAGGAGTTGAAGTTGCCTGTTTTCCTAATTATGCTGTTCCCCCCTAAAGTGGTTTTTGGTAGGCCAAATGTGAGGTAGGCACCAGTATACGGACAGTCAGCTCCGGTTTTAGCCAGTTCGTCCGCTTTTTCATTAACGTCCACTCTTTCATGTCCAGGAACCCATACCAAGGTTACTTGGTTGTCCCTAGACAGTAGCTGGAGTTTCGCGTAGCAGCTCCAGACTAGTTTCGACTCAAAGACTTGAAAGAAAAGAGCTTGGCTATCTGAACAGATGTAGGTGTTGGAGTCCTGCTTTTTTAGGCTTTCCTGAACTCCAACCTCTATTCTATAGCATAGACTTCCAGCTGAAAAATGTAAGGAGAGGCACCAAGCGGAATGGATAGTTCCACTTCTGGACCAACCACCCCTGCGCCTGCTTGGCCATCCTTCCGGGATCCATCTGGAGCCCTCTGTCTGGCATCTGGCTTCTTTCACTAATAGCTACCTGGTAACCTCTTTCAAAGGAAAGTCTTTTGGCCATAGTATCTGTTGGAGCATCTAGGTCTTTAATGTTGACCTGCTCGAAGATATTGAGATGACCCCACTGGACGAAGTGCGATCATCTGGCCTTTTCCTTCGTAGCATACTAGCCGCTGCTTCCCCTTAAATACAGAGGTAGAGTGGCTATAAGCCAAGAATGACCTCAAGTGTTTGTTGAGGACACGATGTGAAGACGATAGTGGCGCCTAAACATGCCATTCTTTGCACCTTATCAAGTGTTCTCTTGGTGCTTGCCTGCAATGTTTTATGCCGCCAGACGTTTGCCTCTTAAGAAAGTATGGTTCTGACTATGCCCGGAAGATTCATAAGGTGATTTTGGGGCTCAAATCCCACTTTTCCACTGTTACTTATTATATCAAGGTGGAGATTTCATGTAAGCTTCCTGTCTAGGATTATTCCTAGATATTTTGCTTCTTTGGAATATTGCAATTCGATTTAACTTAGGAGATGAGATCTGGAGATGCCGTTTCCTTGTAAATGAACTTACACTCTTTTGTCTGGGTTTATCGATAGTCCCATTCTCAGGCACCATCTGGTAACGATGTTAAAGGCAGCTTGCATAAGCTCGGGTAAAGTTGATTCAAACTTTCCTTTGACACAAATGACAATGTCATCAGCATGTCCTTGGGCCTTAAAGCCGGCATCTTGGAGTAAATGTAATAACTCATCCACAACTAAGAGCTATAGAAGTGGTGATAAAACCCCGCCTTGTGGGCAGCCTCTACAGTGACCATGATTCACTAGATTCTTTTACAGTAAAAAATCTTGAGGCAGGTGGTTTTCGAAGAAAATTACCTTTATTATGTGCTTTACATGCTTCTCCCCGGCTGATTATATCATGCTCAAGGGTTTTTGTAGTATTCTCCAAGTCCACTCGTATGGGTATATATTGAGTACTTCCTCTAATAGACTTGCTATCTAGGATTTACTCAGTTGCCTGCAATATTGCATTATAGTATGTAGCAATATTCACTGTAAGCCGGAATCGAACCCCAGGTGTGAACTTAGAATACCTGTGCCTGTACTAACAGCTGCCTATTCCATTTTCATGCTATACAGCAGGCTAGCTACCGAATGACTAGTGCCAATTTAGAATCAAGCTGCAGTTTCAGAATTTATTAAGGCTGCTGCCCGCTATGCATGAAATCAGATGAATACAAGCAAACCAGTGCTTGACTTTTATACGCACGATTGGTCAATACAATCGATATATCTACATAATTACACCTTCATTTTTATTTTTGTATTTATTTTTTCTTTTATTTCCCTCCAACTCCTACTTACGTTGAGCATATTCTCGATAATTCCAAAGTTTTGTTGCAGAGCTTGAAGCCAAGCTATATATATCAGCTAGTGGAAAGTGATTTTCATGCGACAGTAAGTTTACGGAGGTACCTACAAGTATGATAGTAGTCTAGTTCTCATTCTCAGTTAACTTTGTTTTACCTACCTACCTCTCTATATAAAACCTGCGCCTATTCTGTTTTATAACTTTTAATTACCTGAGTAATTATTACAAGAGTTGCCATAGATATAATGGTGTGCGATGGCCAGTAAAGCGGTAAAGGCATTGTCGCGGATATTGAACTGACGCCGGGTTGTTAGCCTTCACAGACAGCTTAGATATGAGCACTTAGTATACTATTCAGAGCTGTAACATAAGACGGGTGCGCTTTATTTGAAAACGAGAGAACTTTAAAGCAATGTCAGAATAACACGTTCGCTATTTTCATGATGTCAGCCTCCCTCAAGCTCTTTCAGAATTTCTTTATCGCCGTGTCCACCATCATAGAGTGAAGTTACATAGGAAAGGTATAAGGAGTTCTTTCCCACACTTTTCCTACAAGAATATAACAAAAAACGCCAAGTTGTCGCCTTTACTGCATGAGAATATTCCATTTAGATCTACGGAAGATGCTCAAGATCCATGAGAAACGATGCAATGAAAATCAAGGCCAGAGCACTTAAATGCAGGAGTAAAACCGCAACATAATAATATCTGTCGTCGGGGCGTCGTATATATGTAGTTTGTATGGATGTGATGCTGTGTATCAAGCAATCCAACAACTATACAATGATAGTCGTCAGCAAGCAGCTAACCGATCGTGACAGAGGTAAGACAATGATTGGGATAGCCTACTATACAGGCAGCACTCATCTTCCACAGACAGACGTCTGGGTTGATCTTCTTCTTTAAGTTGACCTCAAACTTGACTTTGTATTCTTCGATCATTTTGCTGCTGCGATCTCCTTGTCCATAGCACTTCCGTCCATCGTTTGAGCGTAATTGCAACACTCGATTCGGTGTAAGCAATTTATTAGGTGGGTTTTCGTCGTATTTCCGATATATACGTTTTCAGCACAAAAATCACGAACATGCAGAGATAAGCTAAGTATTCCGAATGAATGAACTTAGGCGAAGTCGGTTCGACTGAAACGATCATGACATCAAAACGGCGGCGCGGCGGGCGATTCCAGTTCCATGTTAATTACGTAGCGTGGTACAGGTCCATGAGCAAAGAGGCCAAATAGCTTTGAAGAAACAAGAACGAAAGAAAGAAATTATTATCGGCGGGTAAATTACCTTGCAGCATGATAACCTGGAAAACCTTTATGTGATGAGAATTTGTTGCGAAGAAATAGTTTAATTTAAGTTATCCTTTTTTTTCACCGTAGGCGGAGGAGAGTGTATCTATCAAGCGTGGCTAACTTCAGTGTGGAGTAGGGTGCAGAATCTTTTTCTGCATTCAGCACTCTGTATATCCTTTTGAGTAACCTAAAACATTATTCCAGTCAAGGCATACATTGAGTAACACAAATTTCAAATAAATAGATATAAACATGATGGGACTGGTGCTAAACAATACTGTCATGTCCGGGCTTCTCTCTTTCCCAAAATACTAGACACCTTCGAATTGCCGTACATTACAATATTCAAAGTTTTCTTTTTCATTTAACGATGCTTTTTGACCAACTGTAGTCGGTCATGATTTTGTAGTCTATTAAGTCTATAAAGAATGGAAAGGATTTTGGTATCCAAAAGGATAACTTGAACTTATATAACTTTTTTTCTGGTGCAAAATTCACCTAAGTGTTGCAAATAGAAAAAGCAGATTTCTATTCAGTCTAAAACTTGAAGAAAGCTTGAAGTTGGCCGAGAATAATTCATAATTGTTGTACGTCAAGGAAGAGAACAAGCTCATTTTCATCTAAATCCAATTGCTCTTAATGAAGTTAATGACGAGAGTTTGATTTTTCGGCTTACCCCTTCTCCCAATCTTACAGGCTTGTATATGATAGTCTATAAAACAAGTTGGTAATTTATTCGTTAACATTGAACTTGAATGGGGAATCTTATAAGGACGCGCTAGCTAGCTCTATACCTAGCTAAAGTGTCTAGAAGAGCTTCCTCTCTTTTTGCGGCTGACCGGGTCGGCGGCAGTTTAACTGTTGCAGCTTAGCTAGAAAATGAGCAAAAGAGAAAAAAAAACATACAAACGTGCTTAAAACGACCATCCATTGTCTTAAACGAATGAGATCTCATCTTGAAATCTGTTTGACGGTGAATAGCAATAACTGCCTCGTTTGATGTTATACAGAAATTTCACAAGGTCAAAAGGAGTACACAGGCAGACAGTGACTTTTCTGCATACAAATCGAAAGAATTTTATTCTTTAATGGCTTAAGCTAAGCTAGGCTATATAATTATTTTATAAAGCTTACTGTGAGGAGAAGAAATCTGGTACAGATACAAATTTAAGATTTAAAATCATTTTGGAGTTGGCATTTTAGCTGAAAATTCGATCCGGATTTGCAAATATCCGGATGTCCGGATACCCGGATCTGCGAACTATCCGGATCCAGACTACGTAAAAATGCTTCAAAATTGTGTTGTTTCAATGAGAAAATGAAAATATCATGAAATTTATATTTTCCCAATGAAAAAATGCAATCTGGAGGAAATTTTGGCCTTTTTTGTCTTAGTCTGGATCCGGATAGTTCGGATCCAGATCCGGATAGCTCGGATCTAGATCCAGATAGTTTGGATCCGGATCCGGATAGTTGGAATCCGGATACTAAGATCCGTATTATCCGGTCATCCGGATTTGAGTAATCGGATCCTAATTATCTCAGATAATCCGGATAGTAAATTATCCGGATACTTTCAGCTCTACTTAAAATACCGAACACACACGGAAATCAATAATTATCAATTCGTTTAAGATCGTGTAAATATGAGCGTGTGTTCTTGATGCTCGAAACTTAATTTTTTTGTTTAATTCAATGAACATCTGGAAACAGATAAAGTTGGTAGTATACTGGAATTCATAGCCACTTTTTGTATGAGCATAATGGTAATAAGTGGCACTCTTCCTTTAAAATTCGTGTCGAGAGTGCCTGTACCTATCCCGATCCTGGAGCTTTCTATGCCAGTTCGATTTATCTTTATCACAGTGAATTTTTCTTATAAATACTTTTGCTTTTTGTTAGCTGATTATCTAATCATATGTATGTCTTAAGATCTCTTAAGACATACCTATATATATCAAACACTAATGCGGGTATCGTATAAAATTCGTGTATATGAGTGAAGCTTTCTTCCCCTCATAATATCTGAAGGGGACGACATTAACGAGGGACGGAGAATGCAGAATAAATGAGATGCAAGTACAAAAAAAAAAAATGACAAGAAAAACATTGGAAAAACGAAAATAAAGCAATGGCTGGCCGTAGATATGGCAATAAATTTCCACTCTTATTAGAATAACTTGATTGCTCTTTCATGAGTTTTGCTAGCTGTTTATAGCTTCACTGAGCTCCCACACTCGAAAACTTGTGCTCAACACTAACATGAAGAATCTTCACTTAATTTGGTTTATAAGCATTCCTGTTCGTTATATGTTCTTAAGCCGGTCCCACACAATGTGTGCATTTGTCAGTGCGTCTCATTTGACGAGGTGTGTGTAAACGAAACGCATTACCAAATATTTGACAAATGCACACATTGTGTGGGACGAGCTTTAAGATTAGATATTCCGTGAGTTTTTCTTATTTTTTTGAACTTGTTTGTACTTTAAAATTATTTGTGTTGTACATCAAAAAACAAGATCTAATTAAAGATTACCATAGCCAATGAACATGATGGCTTCTATTAGGATCGTGCAAATCACGAAATTCAGAAAAATCCCCACATGTTAAAAAATCCCTAAATACTAGGTCCTTGAGCACAAAATTCCCAAACTTAAAATCTCCAATCATAAAATTCTCAAGATAAAACACAACACACAATCTTCTGTTGAAGGTTGGGTGCGATTTCGAATTATGTAAGGCTCATGAAATATTCTTTCTTTTCTGGTAAATATCCCATTTTAAAAATCCTCCTTTTCAAAAATTTTGTTGTGCTGAAATCCAACGGCATATTTCCTCTTTTGAAAAATCGCTGTGACGAAATCACTATATGTCAATGTTAATATTAAGCCTAGGAATGGCTAGGCCTCCAGGACCATGCGGATACCGCGGCCAGATTTGATCTATTCAGTCTTTCCTTAAGATGGTTAGGCAGACTCGATGTTGCTCATGGGGATAGATTGCAAACTTTATTTGGAGAGATAAGTGTTCCTGCAGTGATTTGCAGCCTTAGACCTGTAAGCGCTGGACACTCACATATAACATGCATCGAGCTAGGTTTCATCTTCCTCTTCGCACAGTCGACACAGTTCACTGTCGAATTTGCCTATATTTTTCAAGAAGTGACGGAAGGGGCCATGACCAGTGACTGCATTAGTAAACAGTCTAAGCGGCTGTCTGCTAAGTCCAGTAAGTTGGCGCGTCTGCACAAGAGAGTGGTTGAAGAATTTCTTTGCCTGCCCCATATCGGGTGCGCTACGCCAAAGGAGTTGAAGTTGCCTGTTTTCCTAATTATGCTGTTCCCCCCTAAAGTGGTTTTTGGTAGGCCAAATGTGAGGTAGGCACCAGTATACGGACAGTCAGCTCCGGTTTTAGCCAGTTCGTCCGCTTTTTCATTAACGTCCACTCTTTCATGTCCAGGAACCCATACCAAGGTTACTTGGTTGTCCCTAGACAGTAGCTGGAGTTTCGCGTAGCAGCTCCAGACTAGTTTCGACTCAAAGACTTGAAAGAAAAGAGCTTGGCTATCTGAACAGATGTAGGTGTTGGAGTCCTGCTTTTTTAGGCTTTCCTGAACTCCAACCTCTATTCTATAGCATAGACTTCCAGCTGAAAAATGTAAGGAGAGGCACCAAGCGGAATGGATAGTTCCACTTCTGGACCAACCACCCCTGCGCCTGCTTGGCCATCCTTCCGGGATCCATCTGGAGCCCTCTGTCTGGCATCTGGCTTCTTTCACTAATAGCTACCTGGTAACCTCTTTCAAAGGAAAGTCTTTTGGCCATAGTATCTGTTGGAGCATCTAGGTCTTTAATGTTGACCTGCTCGAAGATATTGAGATGACCCCACTGGACGAAGTGCGATCATCTGGCCTTTTCCTTCGTAGCATACTAGCCGCTGCTTCCCCTTAAATACAGAGGTAGAGTGGCTATAAGCCAAGAATGACCTCAAGTGTTTGTTGAGGACACGATGTGAAGACGATAGTGGCGCCTAAACATGCCATTCTTTGCACCTTATCAAGTGTTCTCTTGGTGCTTGCCTGCAATGTTTTATGCCGCCAGACGTTTGCCTCTTAAGAAAGTATGGTTCTGACTATGCCCGGAAGATTCATAAGGTGATTTTGGGGCTCAAATCCCACTTTTCCACTGTTACTTATTATATCAAGGTGGAGATTTCATGTAAGCTTCCTGTCTAGGATTATTCCTAGATATTTTGCTTCTTTGGAATATTGCAATTCGATTTAACTTAGGAGATGAGATCTGGAGATGCCGTTTCCTTGTAAATGAACTTACACTCTTTTGTCTGGGTTTATCGATAGTCCCATTCTCAGGCACCATCTGGTAACGATGTTAAAGGCAGCTTGCATAAGCTCGGGTAAAGTTGATTCAAACTTTCCTTTGACACAAATGACAATGTCATCAGCATGTCCTTGGGCCTTAAAGCCGGCATCTTGGAGTAAATGTAATAACTCATCCACAACTAAGAGCTATAGAAGTGGTGATAAAACCCCGCCTTGTGGGCAGCCTCTACAGTGACCATGATTCACTAGATTCTTTTACAGTAAAAAATCTTGAGGCAGGTGGTTTTCGAAGAAAATTACCTTTATTATGTGCTTTACATGCTTCTCCCCGGCTGATTATATCATGCTCAAGGGTTTTTGTAGTATTCTCCAAGTCCACTCGTATGGGTATATATTGAGTACTTCCTCTAATAGACTTGCTATCTAGGATTTACTCAGTTGCCTGCAATATTGCATTATAGTATGTAGCAATATTCACTGTAAGCCGGAATCGAACCCCAGGTGTGAACTTAGAATACCTGTGCCTGTACTAACAGCTGCCTATTCCATTTTCATGCTATACAGCAGGCTAGCTACCGAATGACTAGTGCCAATTTAGAATCAAGCTGCAGTTTCAGAATTTATTAAGGCTGCTGCCCGCTATGCATGAAATCAGATGAATACAAGCAAACCAGTGCTTGACTTTTATACGCACGATTGGTCAATACAATCGATATATCTACATAATTACACCTTCATTTTTATTTTTGTATTTATTTTTTCTTTTATTTCCCTCCAACTCCTACTTACGTTGAGCATATTCTCGATAATTCCAAAGTTTTGTTGCAGAGCTTGAAGCCAAGCTATATATATCAGCTAGTGGAAAGTGATTTTCATGCGACAGTAAGTTTACGGAGGTACCTACAAGTATGATAGTAGTCTAGTTCTCATTCTCAGTTAACTTTGTTTTACCTACCTACCTCTCTATATAAAACCTGCGCCTATTCTGTTTTATAACTTTTAATTACCTGAGTAATTATTACAAGAGTTGCCATAGATATAATGGTGTGCGATGGCCAGTAAAGCGGTAAAGGCATTGTCGCGGATATTGAACTGACGCCGGGTTGTTAGCCTTCACAGACAGCTTAGATATGAGCACTTAGTATACTATTCAGAGCTGTAACATAAGACGGGTGCGCTTTATTTGAAAACGAGAGAACTTTAAAGCAATGTCAGAATAACACGTTCGCTATTTTCATGATGTCAGCCTCCCTCAAGCTCTTTCAGAATTTCTTTATCGCCGTGTCCACCATCATAGAGTGAAGTTACATAGGAAAGGTATAAGGAGTTCTTTCCCACACTTTTCCTACAAGAATATAACAAAAAACGCCAAGTTGTCGCCTTTACTGCATGAGAATATTCCATTTAGATCTACGGAAGATGCTCAAGATCCATGAGAAACGATGCAATGAAAATCAAGGCCAGAGCACTTAAATGCAGGAGTAAAACCGCAACATAATAATATCTGTCGTCGGGGCGTCGTATATATGTAGTTTGTATGGATGTGATGCTGTGTATCAAGCAATCCAACAACTATACAATGATAGTCGTCAGCAAGCAGCTAACCGATCGTGACAGAGGTAAGACAATGATTGGGATAGCCTACTATACAGGCAGCACTCATCTTCCACAGACAGACGTCTGGGTTGATCTTCTTCTTTAAGTTGACCTCAAACTTGACTTTGTATTCTTCGATCATTTTGCTGCTGCGATCTCCTTGTCCATAGCACTTCCGTCCATCGTTTGAGCGTAATTGCAACACTCGATTCGGTGTAAGCAATTTATTAGGTGGGTTTTCGTCGTATTTCCGATATATACGTTTTCAGCACAAAAATCACGAACATGCAGAGATAAGCTAAGTATTCCGAATGAATGAACTTAGGCGAAGTCGGTTCGACTGAAACGATCATGACATCAAAACGGCGGCGCGGCGGGCGATTCCAGTTCCATGTTAATTACGTAGCGTGGTACAGGTCCATGAGCAAAGAGGCCAAATAGCTTTGAAGAAACAAGAACGAAAGAAAGAAATTATTATCGGCGGGTAAATTACCTTGCAGCATGATAACCTGGAAAACCTTTATGTGATGAGAATTTGTTGCGAAGAAATAGTTTAATTTAAGTTATCCTTTTTTTTCACCGTAGGCGGAGGAGAGTGTATCTATCAAGCGTGGCTAACTTCAGTGTGGAGTAGGGTGCAGAATCTTTTTCTGCATTCAGCACTCTGTATATCCTTTTGAGTAACCTAAAACATTATTCCAGTCAAGGCATACATTGAGTAACACAAATTTCAAATAAATAGATATAAACATGATGGGACTGGTGCTAAACAATACTGTCATGTCCGGGCTTCTCTCTTTCCCAAAATACTAGACACCTTCGAATTGCCGTACATTACAATATTCAAAGTTTTCTTTTTCATTTAACGATGCTTTTTGACCAACTGTAGTCGGTCATGATTTTGTAGTCTATTAAGTCTATAAAGAATGGAAAGGATTTTGGTATCCAAAAGGATAACTTGAACTTATATAACTTTTTTTCTGGTGCAAAATTCACCTAAGTGTTGCAAATAGAAAAAGCAGATTTCTATTCAGTCTAAAACTTGAAGAAAGCTTGAAGTTGGCCGAGAATAATTCATAATTGTTGTACGTCAAGGAAGAGAACAAGCTCATTTTCATCTAAATCCAATTGCTCTTAATGAAGTTAATGACGAGAGTTTGATTTTTCGGCTTACCCCTTCTCCCAATCTTACAGGCTTGTATATGATAGTCTATAAAACAAGTTGGTAATTTATTCGTTAACATTGAACTTGAATGGGGAATCTTATAAGGACGCGCTAGCTAGCTCTATACCTAGCTAAAGTGTCTAGAAGAGCTTCCTCTCTTTTTGCGGCTGACCGGGTCGGCGGCAGTTTAACTGTTGCAGCTTAGCTAGAAAATGAGCAAAAGAGAAAAAAAAACATACAAACGTGCTTAAAACGACCATCCATTGTCTTAAACGAATGAGATCTCATCTTGAAATCTGTTTGACGGTGAATAGCAATAACTGCCTCGTTTGATGTTATACAGAAATTTCACAAGGTCAAAAGGAGTACACAGGCAGACAGTGACTTTTCTGCATACAAATCGAAAGAATTTTATTCTTTAATGGCTTAAGCTAAGCTAGGCTATATAATTATTTTATAAAGCTTACTGTGAGGAGAAGAAATCTGGTACAGATACAAATTTAAGATTTAAAATCATTTTGGAGTTGGCATTTTAGCTGAAAATTCGATCCGGATTTGCAAATATCCGGATGTCCGGATACCCGGATCTGCGAACTATCCGGATCCAGACTACGTAAAAATGCTTCAAAATTGTGTTGTTTCAATGAGAAAATGAAAATATCATGAAATTTATATTTTCCCAATGAAAAAATGCAATCTGGAGGAAATTTTGGCCTTTTTTGTCTTAGTCTGGATCCGGATAGTTCGGATCCAGATCCGGATAGCTCGGATCTAGATCCAGATAGTTTGGATCCGGATCCGGATAGTTGGAATCCGGATACTAAGATCCGTATTATCCGGTCATCCGGATTTGAGTAATCGGATCCTAATTATCTCAGATAATCCGGATAGTAAATTATCCGGATACTTTCAGCTCTACTTAAAATACCGAACACACACGGAAATCAATAATTATCAATTCGTTTAAGATCGTGTAAATATGAGCGTGTGTTCTTGATGCTCGAAACTTAATTTTTTTGTTTAATTCAATGAACATCTGGAAACAGATAAAGTTGGTAGTATACTGGAATTCATAGCCACTTTTTGTATGAGCATAATGGTAATAAGTGGCACTCTTCCTTTAAAATTCGTGTCGAGAGTGCCTGTACCTATCCCGATCCTGGAGCTTTCTATGCCAGTTCGATTTATCTTTATCACAGTGAATTTTTCTTATAAATACTTTTGCTTTTTGTTAGCTGATTATCTAATCATATGTATGTCTTAAGATCTCTTAAGACATACCTATATATATCAAACACTAATGCGGGTATCGTATAAAATTCGTGTATATGAGTGAAGCTTTCTTCCCCTCATAATATCTGAAGGGGACGACATTAACGAGGGACGGAGAATGCAGAATAAATGAGATGCAAGTACAAAAAAAAAAAATGACAAGAAAAACATTGGAAAAACGAAAATAAAGCAATGGCTGGCCGTAGATATGGCAATAAATTTCCACTCTTATTAGAATAACTTGATTGCTCTTTCATGAGTTTTGCTAGCTGTTTATAGCTTCACTGAGCTCCCACACTCGAAAACTTGTGCTCAACACTAACATGAAGAATCTTCACTTAATTTGGTTTATAAGCATTCCTGTTCGTTATATGTTCTTAAGCCGGTCCCACACAATGTGTGCATTTGTCAGTGCGTCTCATTTGACGAGGTGTGTGTAAACGAAACGCATTACCAAATATTTGACAAATGCACACATTGTGTGGGACGAGCTTTAAGATTAGATATTCCGTGAGTTTTTCTTATTTTTTTGAACTTGTTTGTACTTTAAAATTATTTGTGTTGTACATCAAAAAACAAGATCTAATTAAAGATTACCATAGCCAATGAACATGATGGCTTCTATTAGGATCGTGCAAATCACGAAATTCAGAAAAATCCCCACATGTTAAAAAATCCCTAAATACTAGGTCCTTGAGCACAAAATTCCCAAACTTAAAATCTCCAATCATAAAATTCTCAAGATAAAACACAACACACAATCTTCTGTTGAAGGTTGGGTGCGATTTCGAATTATGTAAGGCTCATGAAATATTCTTTCTTTTCTGGTAAATATCCCATTTTAAAAATCCTCCTTTTCAAAAATTTTGTTGTGCTGAAATCCAACGGCATATTTCCTCTTTTGAAAAATCGCTGTGACGAAATCACTATATGTCAATGTTAATATTAAGCCTAGGAATGGCTAGGCCTCCAGGACCATGCGGATACCGCGGCCAGATTTGATCTATTCAGTCTTTCCTTAAGATGGTTAGGCAGACTCGATGTTGCTCATGGGGATAGATTGCAAACTTTATTTGGAGAGATAAGTGTTCCTGCAGTGATTTGCAGCCTTAGACCTGTAAGCGCTGGACACTCACATATAACATGCATCGAGCTAGGTTTCATCTTCCTCTTCGCACAGTCGACACAGTTCACTGTCGAATTTGCCTATATTTTTCAAGAAGTGACGGAAGGGGCCATGACCAGTGACTGCATTAGTAAACAGTCTAAGCGGCTGTCTGCTAAGTCCAGTAAGTTGGCGCGTCTGCACAAGAGAGTGGTTGAAGAATTTCTTTGCCTGCCCCATATCGGGTGCGCTACGCCAAAGGAGTTGAAGTTGCCTGTTTTCCTAATTATGCTGTTCCCCCCTAAAGTGGTTTTTGGTAGGCCAAATGTGAGGTAGGCACCAGTATACGGACAGTCAGCTCCGGTTTTAGCCAGTTCGTCCGCTTTTTCATTAACGTCCACTCTTTCATGTCCAGGAACCCATACCAAGGTTACTTGGTTGTCCCTAGACAGTAGCTGGAGTTTCGCGTAGCAGCTCCAGACTAGTTTCGACTCAAAGACTTGAAAGAAAAGAGCTTGGCTATCTGAACAGATGTAGGTGTTGGAGTCCTGCTTTTTTAGGCTTTCCTGAACTCCAACCTCTATTCTATAGCATAGACTTCCAGCTGAAAAATGTAAGGAGAGGCACCAAGCGGAATGGATAGTTCCACTTCTGGACCAACCACCCCTGCGCCTGCTTGGCCATCCTTCCGGGATCCATCTGGAGCCCTCTGTCTGGCATCTGGCTTCTTTCACTAATAGCTACCTGGTAACCTCTTTCAAAGGAAAGTCTTTTGGCCATAGTATCTGTTGGAGCATCTAGGTCTTTAATGTTGACCTGCTCGAAGATATTGAGATGACCCCACTGGACGAAGTGCGATCATCTGGCCTTTTCCTTCGTAGCATACTAGCCGCTGCTTCCCCTTAAATACAGAGGTAGAGTGGCTATAAGCCAAGAATGACCTCAAGTGTTTGTTGAGGACACGATGTGAAGACGATAGTGGCGCCTAAACATGCCATTCTTTGCACCTTATCAAGTGTTCTCTTGGTGCTTGCCTGCAATGTTTTATGCCGCCAGACGTTTGCCTCTTAAGAAAGTATGGTTCTGACTATGCCCGGAAGATTCATAAGGTGATTTTGGGGCTCAAATCCCACTTTTCCACTGTTACTTATTATATCAAGGTGGAGATTTCATGTAAGCTTCCTGTCTAGGATTATTCCTAGATATTTTGCTTCTTTGGAATATTGCAATTCGATTTAACTTAGGAGATGAGATCTGGAGATGCCGTTTCCTTGTAAATGAACTTACACTCTTTTGTCTGGGTTTATCGATAGTCCCATTCTCAGGCACCATCTGGTAACGATGTTAAAGGCAGCTTGCATAAGCTCGGGTAAAGTTGATTCAAACTTTCCTTTGACACAAATGACAATGTCATCAGCATGTCCTTGGGCCTTAAAGCCGGCATCTTGGAGTAAATGTAATAACTCATCCACAACTAAGAGCTATAGAAGTGGTGATAAAACCCCGCCTTGTGGGCAGCCTCTACAGTGACCATGATTCACTAGATTCTTTTACAGTAAAAAATCTTGAGGCAGGTGGTTTTCGAAGAAAATTACCTTTATTATGTGCTTTACATGCTTCTCCCCGGCTGATTATATCATGCTCAAGGGTTTTTGTAGTATTCTCCAAGTCCACTCGTATGGGTATATATTGAGTACTTCCTCTAATAGACTTGCTATCTAGGATTTACTCAGTTGCCTGCAATATTGCATTATAGTATGTAGCAATATTCACTGTAAGCCGGAATCGAACCCCAGGTGTGAACTTAGAATACCTGTGCCTGTACTAACAGCTGCCTATTCCATTTTCATGCTATACAGCAGGCTAGCTACCGAATGACTAGTGCCAATTTAGAATCAAGCTGCAGTTTCAGAATTTATTAAGGCTGCTGCCCGCTATGCATGAAATCAGATGAATACAAGCAAACCAGTGCTTGACTTTTATACGCACGATTGGTCAATACAATCGATATATCTACATAATTACACCTTCATTTTTATTTTTGTATTTATTTTTTCTTTTATTTCCCTCCAACTCCTACTTACGTTGAGCATATTCTCGATAATTCCAAAGTTTTGTTGCAGAGCTTGAAGCCAAGCTATATATATCAGCTAGTGGAAAGTGATTTTCATGCGACAGTAAGTTTACGGAGGTACCTACAAGTATGATAGTAGTCTAGTTCTCATTCTCAGTTAACTTTGTTTTACCTACCTACCTCTCTATATAAAACCTGCGCCTATTCTGTTTTATAACTTTTAATTACCTGAGTAATTATTACAAGAGTTGCCATAGATATAATGGTGTGCGATGGCCAGTAAAGCGGTAAAGGCATTGTCGCGGATATTGAACTGACGCCGGGTTGTTAGCCTTCACAGACAGCTTAGATATGAGCACTTAGTATACTATTCAGAGCTGTAACATAAGACGGGTGCGCTTTATTTGAAAACGAGAGAACTTTAAAGCAATGTCAGAATAACACGTTCGCTATTTTCATGATGTCAGCCTCCCTCAAGCTCTTTCAGAATTTCTTTATCGCCGTGTCCACCATCATAGAGTGAAGTTACATAGGAAAGGTATAAGGAGTTCTTTCCCACACTTTTCCTACAAGAATATAACAAAAAACGCCAAGTTGTCGCCTTTACTGCATGAGAATATTCCATTTAGATCTACGGAAGATGCTCAAGATCCATGAGAAACGATGCAATGAAAATCAAGGCCAGAGCACTTAAATGCAGGAGTAAAACCGCAACATAATAATATCTGTCGTCGGGGCGTCGTATATATGTAGTTTGTATGGATGTGATGCTGTGTATCAAGCAATCCAACAACTATACAATGATAGTCGTCAGCAAGCAGCTAACCGATCGTGACAGAGGTAAGACAATGATTGGGATAGCCTACTATACAGGCAGCACTCATCTTCCACAGACAGACGTCTGGGTTGATCTTCTTCTTTAAGTTGACCTCAAACTTGACTTTGTATTCTTCGATCATTTTGCTGCTGCGATCTCCTTGTCCATAGCACTTCCGTCCATCGTTTGAGCGTAATTGCAACACTCGATTCGGTGTAAGCAATTTATTAGGTGGGTTTTCGTCGTATTTCCGATATATACGTTTTCAGCACAAAAATCACGAACATGCAGAGATAAGCTAAGTATTCCGAATGAATGAACTTAGGCGAAGTCGGTTCGACTGAAACGATCATGACATCAAAACGGCGGCGCGGCGGGCGATTCCAGTTCCATGTTAATTACGTAGCGTGGTACAGGTCCATGAGCAAAGAGGCCAAATAGCTTTGAAGAAACAAGAACGAAAGAAAGAAATTATTATCGGCGGGTAAATTACCTTGCAGCATGATAACCTGGAAAACCTTTATGTGATGAGAATTTGTTGCGAAGAAATAGTTTAATTTAAGTTATCCTTTTTTTTCACCGTAGGCGGAGGAGAGTGTATCTATCAAGCGTGGCTAACTTCAGTGTGGAGTAGGGTGCAGAATCTTTTTCTGCATTCAGCACTCTGTATATCCTTTTGAGTAACCTAAAACATTATTCCAGTCAAGGCATACATTGAGTAACACAAATTTCAAATAAATAGATATAAACATGATGGGACTGGTGCTAAACAATACTGTCATGTCCGGGCTTCTCTCTTTCCCAAAATACTAGACACCTTCGAATTGCCGTACATTACAATATTCAAAGTTTTCTTTTTCATTTAACGATGCTTTTTGACCAACTGTAGTCGGTCATGATTTTGTAGTCTATTAAGTCTATAAAGAATGGAAAGGATTTTGGTATCCAAAAGGATAACTTGAACTTATATAACTTTTTTTCTGGTGCAAAATTCACCTAAGTGTTGCAAATAGAAAAAGCAGATTTCTATTCAGTCTAAAACTTGAAGAAAGCTTGAAGTTGGCCGAGAATAATTCATAATTGTTGTACGTCAAGGAAGAGAACAAGCTCATTTTCATCTAAATCCAATTGCTCTTAATGAAGTTAATGACGAGAGTTTGATTTTTCGGCTTACCCCTTCTCCCAATCTTACAGGCTTGTATATGATAGTCTATAAAACTGATCTGGATGCTACTACTGAATTTGATCTTTGGCCGTATGCAGGCGCGGACATGTTGACCCAAGCTTCTTATTCGGATAATAGAGTCAGGGCCCCTTTTTTAAATAATTGAATAAAATAAAAATGTTACCGTTATTATACCCTAGATGAAATCATAGGGGTATACTAAGTTTGTCATTCCGTTTGTAACACCTCGAAATAATGATGGTAGAGCAAAATGGATTGGACACCCATTCATAATATTAAAAGTTATTTCGATTTTTGCATGTCCGTCCGTCCGTCTGTGCGCACGATAACTCGAGAACGCGTATACTTAGAGAGCTGAAATTTTGTACACGGGCTTTAAAAAAAAAAGTAAAATTAAGTTCGAAAATGAGCCAAATCGGGCAACTCCTTCGTGGGGTTGCCATATAAAAATTTCGTTTTCCGCTATATATTTGGACACTACCTGAGAACGCGTCGACGTAGAGAGCTGAAATTTCGCACATGATGTTTTTACTACATTAGCAAATAAAATGTCAAAAATGGACTAAATCGGGCAACTCCTTCTTGGTGTTGCCATATAAAAATTTCGGTTTTTTACGTATACTTTGAAAACGATCAGTCCAAGACATTTTTATGGTACTAAAAACTTCTGCAGAATACGAAATCCTATAAAATTGGTTATAATCATTTTGTCTGTGCGACAAACCGTTCTAGAAATATATGCGAAAAACAACTTCAAAATCAATACTTGAATAGATCGGTGACCATACGAAATTTAATACGGGCATTCATCTAGGGTATCCTAAGAATTGGTCTTAGACCAATTCTAGCTTTTTTACTTGTTTTTCATTTACTAACGTACATGGACGACTTAGAAATATCACAAATAGTTACGAAATTATATACAAACAAAAGTAATTGCGTGTAAGCATATGCTTAGATTGCCATGCTACGAACTTTCTTTTCGGTAAGGAACGGATTACCTCACTATAGTCGATAGACTGCATTATTTTTGAGTCTATGTACAGCACAGAGAGTGAATTGAGCCTGATCTACTCTGTGGTGGATCTTAAATAGTTCTTCACTCGTTTTAGCATTGAAAACGACCGTTCTGTCAAGCAGTTTGACCTTGGTATACACAACCAGGCGCGTATACAGGGGGAGGGTCACGGGGGTCATGACCCCACCCAAAGCGCCCCTCACCTTCACGGTGAATTGAATGTGGCGCTGGACGTAGATTGAGTTATAAAAGTTTAACAGGCCGATTTTCGTATGGTATACGGACACAATGTGTAGCTGACGCCGGCGATTAATGCTGGTGCTTTAACGCGCTTTTTCAATCTGCGGCGATAGCTAGAGCTGGGTTGGACGTTTGTTTGTCTTCTTTTGAGTAGTAATAATTGAGTCTGGAGTGGGTATTTTAGTCATTCGCTCGTAGCTCTTCGTATTTGAAAGGTGTACTATTTTTTTTGAATTTTCTTGTGTTTTACATAGTGTCAAAAAGTTATCTATCATACCTATCACAGGATGGTAAGTAATTTTGGAATACATATTTATTTTAGTTTTTGATTGTTTAGAAAAAGGCACGCAATGCTTAGCAGCCCAGCTATTATATTGTTTTAATATTTTTGTTGCGCTGATTAACCCTATATATGATAAAGGACACGATTTCGACTTTTGAAAGTGTTATTGTTTCTAAGAAATTGCTCAGCGATCATAATTTTTTTTACCTATCTGATTTTCCGACATAAAATCGCTGGCAGGACAAGTTGGTGGGGAGCTCGTAACAGAAACATACAAACTGACTTAACGAATTTTGATTTGGGGTAGCTGATTTGTTTTCACAAGTATTCTCGTTATAAAGCTTCTTTCGTAAAACAACAAACTTTTTCTTATTAATTCTGACATTGATCTGAACTTCTCTGTTTTTTCAAAATTCAAAATAAAAACTTTAGCCTACCTAGCTAAACTCCCTTGGGTCGTCAGCAAGGTATCTCAAGGTATTTAAAACGGAATTTATTTACAGCAAATACAGCGGTGCTTGTGATCTATCGAATGTACAGCTCGGAACAAAAGCGTCGCCACGCCAGAAGTCCTTAATATCCACCCTGAGTTTGATGTGGATAATGATAATATTATCGATAGGTTTTCCAAATCAAACCGAAAATTAAATATGATTAAAAAAAGATTTTTAAAATTTTAAAAGCGACTACTTTCGACTTTTTCCTTCCCCACGAACATTTTAGTTGTGACCCCCCCCCCCCCCCCACCGTTCTGCAGGTCTGGATACGCGCCTGTACACAACGACATCCGGAGCGCTATTTCCACATTTTGATCAATGTCTAAAAGTCATTTTAAGATTTAACTCCAGGGCCGATAATTGTTTTCCCCGTCCAAATCTCCTAGATAGAGGGCTTTCAAGTTCCGTACGCCCTGGCTGATATCTTGAGATTCCAAGCTATGTAGCTTCAACAAAAAGTCAAACTTTTTACTCAAGTTTTCGTAAGCAGAACCACGTCTTTGTAGTTTTGCAATCAACCTGTTAATAATAATGTTGAAAACGATAGCTCTGAATCTATCCCGGGTAACTTCAATCTCGATTCCTTTTACTTCATCGATTGAGAATTTGTCGGCCCCAAAAATTTTCCGCCCTGCTCTGTCTAATAGACAATTGTAAATGGTAAGTCCGCCCCTATATGCAGGAACAATGAAGTGAATTAAATTTTTTGTTAATGTCCGGTATCGTATGTCCTCCATGTATAGCTTTTCGGATACCCCTACAAGGTTGGGCTCCTAGGCAGCTGCTTAGTTTACCTAAGCAGAATTTCGCCGTTGGTTTTTCTGCTTCTGTCATGCTTGTTTTCAGCATGACCTAGAATAAAATGAAAATTACGCTTTGAAATAACACAAATGAAAAATATATTCTGATCTTTCGTCGTAGCTTAGGCGTATATTTTTTTTAGTCACATTATTTTGACATTTCACCACAAATTTGTCGTACTTTTATATTCACCATATTCATTTTGATTTATACTTTTCATCAGCCACAAAATAAACTAAATGAATTTGCCATGAATAAACGTCAGAATATATGCCTAAAAGTACGAAATTTAGTCAACTGCTTCCGAGGCTGTGACAAAAATTATAAACTATTGTAAATGGATATTCTAAACCAACTTAGAGCAGTACAAGTGCTTAAATTCGAAATAATACTTTTGTGTGAAGTGTTTTCCTAGTACCCCATTTATTTTCTGATAATATATATTTCTTGGAGTTTCCTTTGTATGACTGACATAATTTAAGTGGAAGTAAACAAACAATGAAGCAGGAATGTCACAAAACAAGTGCAAACCTCTATTTTGACCCCCCCCCTACAAGTATAAATCCTTATCACACGTATACGAATTTTACACAATAGGTTATATTCCTTAAATCCTGATTTTTCCTAAAAATTGGAGATTGTACACTTCGAATTTAGACCTCAATGTACGACACACGTCCCAACTAGTACCTTCGTCGAATATACCAAGAAATTTCACAATTACTTTACATTGCAGACAATGTATGGTTGTGGAACAGAGCTGGGCAATACTTAACTAAAAAAAGACTTAAGTACTACTTAAACTACATTTTCGTTACTTAAGACTTATTACTCAATACTTTTGAAATGCCCCTACTTAGTACTTGAACATAAGTACTTGCTTCTATTTAATTGTATTTAACACATAGTTTTGTACTTAATACTTAAGACTTGTACTTAAGTACCAAGATTTTTACTTAAGTATTTCTGAGTCTATTAAGTACCTACAAATATCTAACTTTGCGTAGAAAAGCAAACATAATCTCTAACTCAACTCCTTTTTTGTTGAGCTTTAAAGCACACAAGAACTATCAAAGAATGTGCCACACTCATGCGTCAAGGCTGAACCTTAGACAAACTAATAACATACAAACAAGACTGGGCAAATAGAACAAAAACCAGTAACGTCTAGCTCGAATATAAAATCGACGATGCCTCGGCTTGATGACATAACCACTGACATGAATAATATGGATTGCAAAAAGTGGGCTTACTTCTATATTGCTGACTCTTTCGGCCTAAGCACCAAGTACCAACTGAGAGAGAACTGAAAACAACAAATAAATTGGTGGATTCGTCGAAATAAATGTTTTTAAATTAATCATTATTACTGACAAAAACTGTTTTATCAAATACAATGCATTCATTATTTTTATTAAAATCACCTTCCGAGCTGCGTGTACACTTTTTCAACTTCCCGTCAATGATTTTTTTGAATGTTGGCACCGACGTACGAACTCTTTTTGACACAAGCAATTGTGCCCACGTGAAATAGAAACGTAAACAGTGCATATTATATACGTCAGTAGACATAACCAAGGGTAAGCAAGCAATGCCTCGCTCCAATATAAAATCAACGATGCCTCGACCTATGTATCTTAGAAATTTACTGGAAATTTTTTCCTTAGAATTGTTATACATTATTGGAGGCGATAATGGGTGTGCTTGTGAGTGTAGCAAGGAGAGGTGAAAGTTTTACATTACTTTCAGCACCAAAAACTATGAAAAACTATAAATAGTAGCCACTGGTTACTATACATACTATAGTTTTCAAAAGGTATTGATTTATTAATATCTATTAACTGAACTCGATAAAATTCATTATATTACTGCCAACGTACAAAGATTCTAAAAAAGTACTTTAAAAAGTACTTCAAAAAGTACTCAGTACTTTTTATAGACCTAGTACTTAGTTACAAGTACTTTTCATACAGACGGTACTTGTACTTACGCTGAAGTACTCAGGCCTTCGGTACTTGTACTTAAGTACATTTTCTTTCGTACTTGCCCAGCTCTGTTGTAGAACACTCTAAGATCTGGATGGAACAATGATCGTTCGACACCAATTAATCAATTCATTTCGCCTATCCACCTTACGCAGTATTATTTCTTCTCAAAATTGTACTATACATCTCCTGAGCTTAGGCAACGATATAAAAAAATCCAAGTTATCATCTTCGTGCTCATTTTATTATATATGTACATTGGCGGGCTTTATAGTCTAGCCCACAATTGCTTTAAATTTAGTCAAACCTATAACGAATTCTTGAGATTAGCTTTGTATCTTTTCTATGTAGTATGTATGTGGACGCACGAACTTTACTTAGGTTTCCAGTTTAGTCCTCTTTATAGCGGCCCATTGATGACTACCACTCAAAGTTTCCATCTGAATTCTAATTCGAATTCTGAATCATCGATTTTGATTGCTTGGAAAAATCCCAATAGATTGCTGATCTCATACATACAGTGGAACTTAATCTTTTGTTTTTGTTTTGATTTACAGGTGGTTGATTCGCAAAACGTATCAAAACCAAATGGTACTCAACACACCCAACGTAAGCAGCTGGAAGTACTTCAAGCTCGTACATCCTCTGGCTCACTGCAGGTAGTACGAGCACAGACAGTACAAACGAGTTCATCACGCTGGTCACACAAATCCCCCCGAACAGCCCAATCATTCGAAGGTCAACGAATAAGCAACGGTGTGCACTTGACCAACGGTCATTTGCCATCAGATGGTCACGATCAACAGTTAACGAACCACCATCATAGCAGTAGTAATAGCAGCAGCAACAGCAGCAGCAGCAACCGTCTTCTGACAGCGCCTAGCTTAAAGTTAAGCTCGCTAATGGTAAGTGGTAGGCACTCTAATGCCTGAGATGAAATCTATTTTTAGAATTGTCCACTATAAGGCAACTAGCGATCTAACGTGAGCTTCATTTTTCTTTTTACCTTTCGATTACTTTTGCTGTTTTACGTATACTGAATTCATGGTGATCTTGGAAATTGTAATCATGATGTCTCGACCAACTATGCAATTTCGGGGTTCCCCACGCAATGTTGTCGCCGTCGTCGTCGTTGGGCTGTGTAATCCACTAATAAATAAACAGAAGAGCAGTACTGCAACAGCTAGTTGTGGCGGTGGCAGCAGCAGCAGCAACAGCAGCAACAGCCCACACTCCATAACCAATTCCATGTCACTGGTACAAAGGCATCAGCAACAGCTTCAATTCCAACAAAAGCAACACCAACAGCACCAGAAACATGAAAGCGAATCGCGATCTAGTCTCAGCGATTGTACATATCAACCTACGTTAGGTGAGATCCGTGTGGGTGGAGGCTCCGGTGAATCGATGGAAACTTTTCGAAATGAAAGAGAAATGCAAGATTCAAATAATTTGCTGTACGTTTTCCATAATATTTATTTCATTTATGATGCATATATGTTTTCATCTTGACTATCTCTTTTCCACCAAAGTGAACACAGCTACACTCACCTACCACGCGGCAAATCGATATCAACAGATGATCTTAGTACTGAATGGGATCAAACTGAGAACGGTGATGAGCCATCGGAATGGCGACGTGTTAGTAAAATTCGACGATCATTTCAATTCCCCAAAAGTATATCGCCTAAGCCAACTACACCACATCCCCCAGATTTACCTGAAAATACAATTAGCGTTTCAAGGATTCGAGGTGAGTTAGAAAATGGGAGAAGACTTAACACCGCTATGAGAAATAATCATGTTGATCTAGCAGCATTAGATAGCATCTTAAATGGAAATCTGGAAACAGGTGATTTTTAATAGAGTGCGTGTGGAAAATTTTGCTGATTATAATTTTCCTTTATAGAATCAAAAGGTACAAAAAAGACGTCCTTCTTAACGGCAGAATCTCTAAAAGAAATTCGTGGAAAACTGAAGAAGTTAAGCGATGAATCCTTGTACAAGGATGATTTCGTTATGCAGAGTGATATCGATAATGGAAAAGATGGAAAATCTGAATTTTGTCGGGAATTGAATGTTGAGCAGCCTGTCATTTTGCAGGTAAATACTTATTTTCGTCATAATTCCTTCAAAAATCTTTTAAATTTGCCATTTCTTACCGTTAATTTTTAGTGTCCTGACAAAAGTTATCATGATTAGGGCTAGAAATCAAATTATCCGAGAAGATTCTTCTTATTTGTTGTAGTGAAGATGGTCTGAGGTCTTATGTTGATATGTTATAAATATAGTTCAATTTAATTCAATTTATTATTTTATACTGGTTGACTCTACAACAAGATTTAAAATCTTTTCCTTACACAATTAATTTTAATAACTACAAAATATTAAATTTAATTGAGTTTCTATCAAAATATAATTAAAGCTAAGTGACTAAGTTACTAATTAATAAACAAAATATAACAATTCAGTGGTAAATAACAAGAGCTGGAAATGGAAGGAAGTTAAGAAACCGTGAAAAAAAGCCATAAGAGCAGCAGAATACCTATATGAAAAATATCATAATTACGATATATTTAAAAAGTTTTTAAACTACTTCCGAATTGGCTAGCTGAGGTCGTCCGTTGAATGTCCGCCGGTAGAGAATTCCAGATATTTGTTACATGTACATGTAGACTTTGCTGATAAGAGCCTTAATAAAGTCGCAACAGGGCACACCATCATTCAACATGATTCCAAGGTACTTCACTGTTCTCATATACGGCAAAGAAGAACAGAACTGCAATATACACCGCAAGATTTACTGGCATTAAATACCAAATTATTTACGACAGACCATCAGTAAATTAGCTTAAATTCGTCATTCATGCGTTGTACTCCATCTTTAATCAAACTAATTGGTCTAAAGATATATTTGAACGGCATACAGATGTATTTTTGAATTTTTAACAACGCTAGGCAGATCATTTATGTATGAGCTAAATAGCAGTGGTCCCGGTATCGAGCCTTGAGGGATTCCACAGACCAGTGGTAAAAGCTTAGAACTTAGTTTCACTTATTGGATCCTATCAGACATCAGTATGGCTTAGCTTACAGTCTTTATGGAATAAGATTTCAAAATGGATCCTGCTTTTAACAATATATATCAAATTGACATCATCCACACATTTAGAGATTTAGAGATATTTTGATGATTCGCAAGTCGGGGACTATCACTGAGGACTAATGATCTCTACTAAGTAGCTTCGGTACTGCAGCAGTTGCATAGCCATGTGCACCTTAATGTTGCTATCTATTCCCTGTGATATTTCATTTGAATCTATGTTATTTTATAGATCCCTTTTAGTCTAAATTAGCATTCAAAAAATCCATGTCATCTTCCTATAAATCACAACATTATATATTGCCCCAAAATCAAAGTAATTAAATTTCTTTTATGACTTTTTATTTTCTATTCCCCATTTAGGATTCCCACGTTGTACAGCAATCAGCCTTTCAATATCGTCCCAAACTGGAAAATAATCATACAACCAATAGCTTAGAAAATAGGACGAGATGCCGGGATACAACGTCATCTGAATGGCATCTACGGCGGAAATCATATGGTTTTGAAAAAATGACGCCACAAGATAATACCATATTTCGTTCGGAGCCATCAACAGATAGTGGAATTGGACGTTCTGGAGAGCTATCGAACTGGTCACCAACAACAGAGAGCACTCCACGAACTACGATTATTAAATTCGGAGAACATTTAAGCCCAACTAAGACTACAGTAACTGTGATGAATGGCGCAGAGCGCTTTTCCCCAAAGCCTTTGGTTGTACAACGACGATACTACAATAAAAATTCTGATGCGGAAGAAATCAAACGTCACTCGATTGCTGTTGATGAATCAAAATATGTTCGAGACAATTTAAGAAGAGTTTTCGACACAAAAACCTCAATTCATTTAAATGGACTATACGTGAAGTCAGAAGACTCATCTCAAATGAGTTTTATTGAAGAGAACGGTCGTAAACAGAAACGGGTGGAGTTTTGTAAAACCGAAGTACACTTTGCGGCAGAATCTGGACGAGTTAATATAGTTGAAACGGATGGTAAGCCACCACCTACAAACAATTTTCGACGACGACGTAGAACTTCTGGTGGAAGCATTCTTTTAGACGCTATTAATTCTGGAATGCCTGTGATACATTTTGGAGATGAAAAAAAAACAACTTTCGAATTGGAAACAGCAATAGAAGAAACACAAGCCATGAAAAATAATGTCACAATATCTCTAGCAGTAAGCAATGATTGCTTAGAATCTTCGGCACTATCAAAGGATGACGATGAAGATGAAATATCATTACGTGGTATTCTTAAAAATAAGCCCATAAAGCCAAAACCTTATCATCTTGGTGAAAATATTGGTAACAATGATAGTCTTTGGGGTGTACGGTTGCGTCCAGTGGCTGCCGATTTACTTTCAACGAAATCCAAAACAGAAAATAATGAACCGAAAAAGGTGGTAGAGGCCGATATTAAATCGGATTTAGTTTTAGGTAAACTATAGAATTATCGAAAATCATAATTTCAACTAAATAATTGTTTTTAGAACAAAAACCTGACTCTAGTTGTATTAAATCGGTCGCAGAGAGGGTGAGAATTGTAGAAGAACGTAAAGATGGAAGCGGATATTCAACCAAGATAAATTTGAATTTGTCGAACTCACCATACACTTGGAATTCACCTGGTAAGTTTAATAATTAGAATGTGCTCAAAGTGGATATCTATACTTTCTAAGAGCTTTTAGACGTATTCTTTTAATTATTTAGACATAATTTGTATACTATTTGGGATGATCTATTCTATTTGTATTTTGAAATGTATGTCGAAATGCATGTTCATCTACGAACTTTAGCTGTAAATTAGTTTAGTTTAATATTTTCTGATTTTAATTTCTTATTCTGCATGCCTAATTTTGTCTTATTTCCTGTTTTGTTAACTACTGAAATTTTTAAATCTCATGCAATCATTGATCGTATTCGGATATCAATATTCAACAGATGGTGGTGCGCCTATACATTCGGGCTTAGACCGGGCTTGAAATATCGCTCCGAAAATAGTGATGCGTTGAGCTCTGTTCTGAATAGGAGTGGAAAAATGAAAAAAAAAAATGGGAAAATTGTTCCAGTTGGAGCAAAAAATCTTGCTAGTTGAAAGTAAAACTCTGGATCGGAGAATTTTCGAAGAGCACATTATTATTTAGCTTTACTAAGACACGTATCTGGAACGTAGTAAAGATCAAACCACACAAAGAAGAAAATGCGCGCAATTAATTATATTTACAGCAAAACGTTCGAGTAAGAGCGACGTTTCAAGCCCTGATTTAGACCAATAATGTTCTCTGATAGATCAATATGTATAATGATGCGCGCCCATTCCCAGATACGCAACCACCCTAATATGACATGTTGATGTATGAAATCTCTGTATGCGCATAATCAGTACGCCCAAGATTCGCTATGTACAGCGCCGTGCCTAGGAGCGTGGCGAAGGGGCAGCTGCCTCAGACGCTGTGCGTTGTTGAATCAAATTTGAATTGAAAAATGATTCGTCGAAAAATGTATTCGACACAACCCAACAAAACCCAACCTAAGGTATTTATGACGTCTATAAGACGATCTTGCTGTATGAGACTTATTATACGATTATACGTATGTATTTATGTATATATACAAAAACTATCGATATGTTTGATAGTATCGATAGTTTTATGCCGAAACTATCAATACTATCACGAGGTCAGAGTATCGATGTTTAGAGATAAATAACTCAGATCTGAGTTGACTCAAAGATCTGGATCTCTAAAATGAGTCAAGTGGTCGGCTCCTACTCTTGGCACTAAACAGCTCTAAAAGAGCTATTAAATTCCGCCTCAATATTTCATGCGAATGCGATGCTGTAATATCCCATCACTGACTCTGACTCTGAAGACTGTGAGTGATAACGCGTTGGGAAAGTAGGTTTGATGCCATCAAACCCGTGTGCTACCAGCTTGGAGAGATCTATGAAGCACTTTTGAAAATTTCGCTCGATGAAATAATCTATAGAAACATGAGGTTAGGTGCTTAGCAATCTATCGTGAATCCTAAGCTAGAAATAGCTTGATGATTTGGTTCGATAATTTAAACAAAGTTAATGTCGCTTCTAAATTATTACAAGGTCCTGCTTTGAATATAGTTGAATGGTGTAACATTCTAGACAGAACCACAGATTTTCTGTATAGATCTGCGAACTTTTTTATAGCATACTGGATGAAGCGAAAGGTTTAGATAGCGGAAGAGCCGATATTTCTCCCTAACAACACGGTCCGCGCTCGACGTAAGAAACGTAATTTCGAAAACGAAGCTCGTGATCCGAAAGAACAATTTAGAACAGAATTATTTTACCACGTCGTTCATACAGGAATAGTATCAACAGAAGAGAAATTTCAACAACTACAGGCGCACAGTAATGACTTCAAATTTCTGTATAATAGACAGGCTCTCAAGTCTTCAACAAAAAAAGACATGATAAAGAGCTGCAAAGATTTGCATAGAATATTAACAAATGGGGAGAACATGGATATTGATGGCATTGATCTGTGTGACGAAATTATGAATCTGGCTTTGATTTTGTCAGCTGATCAATCCTCAATTCAAGCTTTCAATTTCATCGTAAAAAATGATGTTCTGTCGATTGTACCCAAAGTTGTCATTGCCTTACAGATATTGTTGAGTTTACCCGTTTCAGTGGCATTACGAGAGCGGAGTTTGTCGAAATGATCGACAATGAGCCAGGAACGCTTAGTTTGATTGGCCACCATACCTATTGAAAGCGAATTTTGTGATCGCATCAACTGTCAAGAACCTATTGAAGACTTTACAAAAGTAAAAGCAAGATAAATAAATTTTGAGTGAAGGCTATTTTTGATCAATTAATAATTATAGTGGTTTGGGTCAATAAAGACGGTGGGAGTGGCGAACCCCTCGGGTCCACTTTTAATTATTTGTTAATTTGGATTCAATATTATATTAGTGGTTTAGAGTCAATAACTATGGTATAAGTGACGAACCACCGCACCGGGCTCACTATCAATTACTTGTTAATCTTTTTCAAAAGTTTGTATTAAAATAAGTATCAGAAAAGGTAGATTCTCTCAGCTTGCCCCAGCTGCCCCAAAGAGCTAGCCACGGCGCTGGCTATGTAGACTGTTTGTATAATTGTCGATATCGGAATTGAAGGAGAGAAGAAAAGACTTTTTACTGAAGGACCGCCTTTTCAACTCGTTTCATTGAATTCGATTAATGTATCTAGTTAAAAAATCTGTGGATTATTCTTCGAAAATGTTAGAGTTATCTTAATTTTTTTCGGAATATTTTTCAATCCTGGTCGGATTGTCTTCTTAGATAGTTGGTTTTCTAGCTCACAAAGTCTGGTACGGACAGCTCACTTAGATTTTTTGGTGATGTTTCTATATTCAGGTTAGTTAGTTTTAAAACCTTTTTCCAATGAAATTACAAGTCAGTGCTAAGGCAATAAAAGTTAGGTCTGGCCGTACCCAGATAGGATGCAATGTATTCATGATCTAATAAACATGGTTCATCAGACACACCAGACTTTCCGTAATCAAACTATTGAACAACTCTAAGACCCTTTAATCAATTGACAGTTCCTTGCCTTGAATCGTAGCAATCTCTATGCCTTCATTCCGAACAGGCTGATTAAAATCATTCATCGAGAAAAGTTTTTACCTCTCCTCTGCGACTTCTTTCAGTGCTTTACTTGGCTCTGGTGAGCATCATATGTAATTCAATTTTCAAAATTTAGATTGTTTTCATTTTGTATTTTACTTTATTATATACACACTATGTCTAACACTCCACTTCTTCTTCTTCTTCTTCTTCTTGTTCTTCTTCTTCTTCTTCTTCCTCTACTTCAGTAAAGATGAAAGCAATTTAATAAATTAAACACTATTGATGAACACAACTAGACCAAATAACTAATGATCTTTTATTAACTCAAAAATAAATATGGTTCAATACCCAAAACAATAACACTCTTTCAGATATAGACAAACAACACCAAGAAACAATAAGGCCAATTCACCTACGTATTGAAGAACATACCACCCACATTCCGAAAGCGCACATAGGATGCAGAAAATTCATCTCACAGTCCCCTGAAATAATCAGTGACGGCCTTAAATCCACTTCATTGATAATGAAAACAATCAAATCGGCAAATCAGTTCGACGAAGCTATGAAGCGTTTACACATTGAAAATGTACCCTCAGAGCAACCTCTTAACTGCACTGCCACAAAATTGATCTCAAACATGCACGCTATTACTAAGTCAAGTAGTGCTAATAGTATCTTTCAACAAGAGCAAATAAAGAGCTTCCGGCCAAAGTACTCATCATCTCTAGATGGAGATATAGTTCTTAATAGTGAGGAATTATCCGATCAAAAAGTCATTCCTTCGTCAAATTTTAGTTCGTCAGGTTCATCGTCCTTTATATTGGATAAATATAGTAATGACAATACATCCAGACAAATGGAAGTTCTTAAGGAAGAACCACCTTGTACTGTTGCTGATGGGAGAGTGCCGTCGTCCATAATACCTATTGCCGCCCCTAGATTTAAGGTGATCGGTTCGTCGAATGCAGTTAGTCATCAGTTATCACAATTAAGTCGAATGTATGATGCAGCAGATTTTGAAAGTGATGATAGTGCTAAGGCAGATGAAGAAGTAAAACTGTATTTAGGAGGTGCTACAGGTGGTGCACTAGCCCCCTCTTTTGAGGAGAAAACTATTGAAAGCCCGGGAAGTTGGAGCCGCCTGAGAGTTCAACGTTCCAACAAAAAACAGTTACAAATTGAAGGCAAAGGTACTAAGATTGATTTGAATAGGTCATCCCAAGATAATATCCTTAAACTTAGTATAGAAATAAATTGGGATTTAGAAGAAAGTCAAGCAATTCAAGTCTCCAAAGGTCAATTAAACGTTCGTTAAATTACAGCTGAACTTGGTATTCAATTGCCTTTGGTCTTTTGCTGTTTTTGTTTTAGATTTAAAAGAATTCCAATCTTAAGTCACACATTTGTAACTTATCTAATATTTCAGCTGAAATGCCACAGTCCAATGTAATGTCCATTGAATTACGATCGCCATCATCAACAATCAACAAATCACCCCAATCTGCAGTAGTGGTGCCTTCAACATTGGAAATCCCAGTAGCTCAACCGCGATCTCTTGCTTCAGGTAATTAACATAACGGTGGAAATTTAAATTCGCGTATTATCTTCTATTAATACCGCAAAAATATTTCAGTGAGAACTACTCGATCTATGCAAAACGAAATAATAGAAAACGGCGTATATCAGTCTGATCCGGTACGCTCACCACAATCACAAAAAGGGCCACTTAAAGTTGTTACTGGTGGTGCTCGAAAGCTTCGAGATCATGAACTGTCATATTTCGGTGTGAAAGTTAACAGAAACAATTACGACGAAAAGACAAAAACTACACAGCAACGAGTGCTTACTAACCACCCAGCCGCACCAACACAAACTAACCGAAAAGTAACAAACAACATGGAAACATCATCCAAATGGAAGCTACCCAATGATAAGCCTGATCTACTTAGACACAGTCCAGATGGATCAACAACAGTAACAATGAGACCAGAAGTCGAAAAACAGAAGCTAACCAACAACGAAAGTCCAATCTATGAAAATCTTAAGAAACCAAGTTCATATAATCGAAAAAAGGATTTGCAGCGTGATGAAATGATTTTGAGTGAAATGACCAAAACCGCTGATCAGACATTAAAGGTAAGACCCGGTTTGATTATATTTCATCAAACTTAATTGTGCACTTTTTTTATTACAGGCTGTAAGCAAAAATAACAATTTACATAAAGAACATCATAAACGAACACCACAAAGAACAACGAAACCCTTAGATACTATCGAGGAAACTATTAGTGCACAATTAAAAACTCAACAAAAAACCATGAAATCCAAGGCAGTTCAAGTGTGTCGTCCTGGCGGGGATGGTTTCCAACGCCAATGCTGTTCTAATCGCCCATCATCAGCTTCATCGACTGAAAGCTTATCAAGACTATCAAGTTCTGGTTCCTTAAGGAGATCCCGTTCCAAATCTCGTGATTCTCAAGATAAAATTGAATATGCAAGTATAAAATCAACCAAAAAACCTGCAACTTCTTCAAGGGATTCTACAAAATGTAAACAAACCAAATCCACAGTCGCATATGATTCGCCTAGAGGTACAGGTCATGCGAGCTCATCTGAAGATCTTGCAAAAAACCAGAGAGGAGAATTACCTCGCAAAATTAAACGCTCAAAAGAGAAAGAGTCAAGGGTTCTAGCTGAAAATCGACATAGATCGATTACAAGGAGACCCAGTACTGATTCCGATGATAAATTAAAAATTAATTTTAAAGCTGTTCATGATCAAACAAGAAACTCCCGTCGCTCAACGAAGCCAGAGAAGGTTGATAGGGTTTCCTCTTCAAAGTCGAAAGGTACGTTGTGTATATATATATGTAGATTATTTTATTGGTGTATATCAGTAGAAGACATTTTCATATGCATATTAAGTATAAGGCAAAACATTTACTTATGTGAGTTGGGTCCACATGCCTTTTGTATTTCCAAAAGGCTTTTATTGCCTTTTGGATCATTTTATCCGTTCCAGTTGAGCGTTTACACATAGAAAGTTAAGCTGGCAACACAATACTACGGTCATCAGAGTTCATCAGCTCAAATTTCAATTTATTCCTATATCTGATAATAGAATTGAATGAAATCTGAGCTGATGAACGCTGATGGCCGTCCTATTGTGCTTCCAGCTTTGACCTTTTTGCGTAGTGCCATCGTTTCACTACTTTAATGGTGGAGTCCTAGTTGTGATGTTACTTTGAAAAACATAGGCCCAAAAACGAAACGTTATTATAATCATATCTTCATTGCTTTAATAAGTGATATGAGAATTTTCATATTTTCAGCAGTGACAGCGACAGCACATGATTCATATCACAAAAGTCGAACAAGATCATCTGCCAGCGGCGGCGGAGGTGTTGATGGCGGGGGCGGTGGAATAATAACATCAACGTATGTATCACAAAATAATGAAACACAATCACTAAATACACGAATAGTCCCGCCACCTAGAAAGAAACGACTACGTAACAAATTGTCTAGTGTTCCACTACAGCATACTTACTCCTCCTCTTCCTTCTCTTACTTTCCATCAGCAAATTTACTTTTAGCTATGAAAAATCGAGAAATGAAAAATAACACGAAACGACTCAATAGACGAAAACCTCTGGGAATTTGTACATGTTCATAGCCCGCAGAGAAAAAAAAATGTAAAAAAACGAATAGAGTCATTTGGGAATGAAAAAAAAAAAAATGCGAAAAAATTAAAAAGCACTCACCAAGTGCAACCAAATATACCAAAGAGACATTTTTTTATCCAAAAAACTCGGAGAGAAATGTTTAAATGCAGTCCGTGTAAGATATTTTTTGAGTATTTTACTAAAAAAAAAATTGTTTGACTTTAGTTTTTTTTCCGAAAATTAGTACTGTTGTAGAGCTCTTCGTAGCAGTAATTTCCATTTTTAATGCCGTATTCATTTACTTTTTAACTAGACTCAATTTTTTCTAAATTTTATCTAAATCTTCTTGTAACCTACAAAAAGACAACATTTCAAAAATTGAATTTTGCTAGTTGACTATAGATGGAGGTTTTCCATGGCAGTTAATTTTTTTAATTCTGCTGTGTGTATAAAAGTATGAAGTTATTGCAAATATGAATGCCCGGGAATAAATTTTATAGTATCTGAAAAAAAAATATAATAAGAATAACGTATATACAGCGTGCTTCCTCCATGGTGGTACATAGAGCCGGAGGGGATAGTGCTCACTAAAAAAAAATATTTATGGCAGAGGGGGGAGCTATATCAACTGTTTCGGAGTTGCAGAGCGATTAAAAACATATGCTAGGCTTTCACAAAACACCCTGTATCTGAGAAAGTACAGGGTGTACGGTCACTGTCAAAAGCTCATTGTGTGCAGAACTTCAAGGCCTTTCCAACGACCAGCTGCATACTCCTCTCCTCTCATTTGTGGTTTAAACTAAAAATTTCAGTTTTTCCTACCTTTTTATTTAAAATTTTACCTCTATTTTTTTTTTTGCAAAAGGTGGTTAATATAACTTTTTTTTTATAAAAACTATAAATGGTGGACTCTTCACTTTAATAAGCTGAACTTGCTAAGATACAAGGTGCTTTGTGAAAACCTAGCATATTTTCTTAATCACCCTGTAACTCCTGAAACGGTTCATTTGGGCTCCCCCCCCCCCCCATACAATATTTTGTGTTTGTCTAATAATGCGTACACATGAAGCGGACTGGACTAGACTGGAATAGTCCTAATTCGCACCAAGTGGTCACATGTGATTGAGTGGATTAAATCGACAAGAGAGACATCTTTCTATTGATAATTCTCAATTTAAAGTCAGCTGTCATTTGAAGTAATTTTTGGAGATATTGAAAGACGGATCATGGAAAGAAGTGTAATTTTACATTTTCTAAAATATTGTATGAAAGCACGAAGGAGTTCGAAGCGAAGGATGAAAGTATACCGAAAAATATCCAAACGTCAACCCACTTCGATCCAGTCAAGTGATCACATGTGATTAATTTCACTCCACTACCGAACTAACGCCGGTGTAGATAATTCCAGTCCGGTTAATGTTCATATGGCGTATTATTTCACTCCGAAGTACGCTAATCCACTCCAGTTCTCTTCATGTGAACGAGGTATAAGTGAGTACTATCACCTCCCGCTCTATGAGCCACCATGGACGAAACACTCTGTATAGAAGGAATCATGTTTTCTTTTATCTAATGTAGAGGAGCCTGAGGAGAGAGCGCAATTAATTATTATGCTTCGTATCCTTATTAGAGCCCTTTTTTCAGTAGATCTAGTCCTGGTATGATATGTTTTCAAATAATTTTCATGCAGAAATATTCATTTTTAATCTGAAGGTCAAACAAACGTACAGGAGATGTTCAATGGTTATAGCAACTCCTTCCAAGCAGGTCAAATCTTACGAATTAACCTTAACAGCAATTTTAGAGTGTTGAACACGAAATACGCTGTAACTACAAAAGAAATTCCATGAACTTACGCTTTAGTTTGTCAATGAAGACTCTAGTCTCTATAGTGTACTTATTCTGACAAATCATGTATTTATAGTTGTTTCATATACAATTACTCTACTTTCATTACGAAACCAAGAGTTTAAATGACGAAACATATGAAATGAGATTAGCTAAGTTCGAATACACAATTTGTGTATTTAAATTTAATATACTTTAATAACAACATTCTCAACATATTCGTCCAAAGAGTTGCAAATAAATTGATGAAAAGTGAGAATAACATGGGCACAAGATTGAACCTTGTAGTATATCAGAAATTAAATGTTGAAATGATAACTATAAGCATAGATGGCACAAGAACTAGTGTCGCATGGCATACTAGAGTAGAGTATACAAATTGTTAATTGGGAAGTGCATTCTGGAATGGACCATAACATGTTTTAGAGCATGCCGAAAGCAAATGTTTTTATAATAGCAGTTTTGTATACAATTGATAGACTTCCGCAACACTTCAGATATGAAAAACTATTAATCACTCGATGTATACATCATTCCAAATGTTATGGTCCATTCCGGAATAGACCACCCACCCATATAAATTTTGTATACTTTTTTGGTACTGCATGCGACATCTAGTTCTTGTGCCATCTATGCAATAAGTCATTGGTAACTATTATTTGATGAAATTGATCCAATTAATTGAATTGTGGATTTACTTGTCAATAGTTAACTTCATAATATGTTTTATATGTCGCACCCGGTATATCTTGCAATACAATTAAAAGCAACACATACTTACCTAACCTGCACACATAATAATATCAACCAGCAAAATTTCAAAACTGTTGTCTTCCTTTCACTATAAAAGTAGACTAAAAAAAATAGTTTCCTAATGTTTTCAAAATTTATTCAAATTACTTTTTTTTTGTATCTTTAATTTTTATAATTATTCGTTAAATTCGAGATTTTAAGGAAATTCCCCTTAAGATAGTTTTGATCGTACTCTCTCATCTTCGAAGATGTCTCTAATTTAGAAGCTTACCGTAGGCGCTCATATTTATCGGCTATGAATACTTATACAAGAAATTCATATGCCTTTGTTGCAGTTTCTTTTAATTCTTTTTTGTTTTTCATTTCTCTAGGCAATTTATGATCTACTAAAGTAGCGTTGCTAATATTTTTGCTTGGAATTTATATTAAGACCACTATAAACTTGTTGTATTTTCTTTATCCTGTCTGTAATCGCTAACAATAACTTTTCAGTTAACATTTTAAAATGAATCAGATTTTTTTTTGTATCTTAGCAAGAAAGGATCTGCAAAATTTACTACTGAGATTCAGCCATTTCAGGACGACTCACAATATCTGTGATACCAAGATTTACTTTTCATAATTTCAATGATTTTATAGATATTTGTAATTTTTCTTATGCCGTTGACACATTTCAATGGGTACTACTCATTTTGCCTAATGACATATGGAAAATGAACTTTTTTGAAGGCCCTTTAGCAAACGTTTTACAAAAAATTAAGTTTTGCAAATTGTTCTATGGCAAAACCAGATGCTTCACAGAAAGACATTTAGTAAGACGATGTTTGGCAAAGGGACATTCCGCAATGCAAGAAAAAAAAAACAATGCAATGATTCTAAATTAAAAGAAAAACTTTACCAATATTTAATTTATCCTTTCGTTTTGGCGATTGAAAAAAAACTCTTGGTATAGCCTTGCCTTGCCTCGTCTCGCCTCGTCAACCCAGGCTATGTGCACAACGAGGCGAGGTGAAGTAATGCGCGGCTAGGCAGTTGAGCTAGGCGAGGTGAAGATACATCTTGAGGTGTAGTGAACGCTTTCAGTTTCTTGGTAAATCGCGAAGTGAGAGCATATATCTTATGTATCAGATTCTGTAGAAGAAATTTTATGTTTGTCAAGTAGTGCAACTATATGGCATTTTTCACACAAGTGTACTTTCCGCTATTTTTCTTGTTACCCGATAAATACGAAACGTCTGAAATTTGGCGAATTTCTTCATCTATATGAAGATTTGCGGAGTGATCGTGATAGATTCTTCCAATATATGAGAATGCGTAAAGAGCTCTTCGATTATATCAAAGAAAAATCCTATAAAAATATTCCAGCTATCAAAATTAGCGCCCTGCACCTCGCGAAATATGCAAAATTTCATTCTCAATCGAGATACCTCGGTGTCTCACCACATCGCGCACTGCCACAACGCCGCTATGAATACTCTCATAGTACAGCGTGCAATCACTTTATTTCTATTTGGCATAGCCTCGTATCGTCTCGCCTGGCGATTGGCGAATTTGAGTACCTACTTGCAGTTGTACAAAACTTTTTCTTGATGGGCCTAATAAGAATTTCTCTGACTTCCTCTTCGAGTTCGGAAGGAAAGAATGCAGACCTGTTGGCATCATCACCGGGCACAGATCGCTTCATAATCATCTAATAAGAATGAGAGTTGTTGACAGCCTTGAATGCTTGTCCTGCCTAGAAGAAGACAACCGAACACTTCTAGTGTGTCCGATCTTTGCCCGGAGCAGGATGGATACGCTAGGGTCTACCCTCCTATCTGTGGATGAGCTGAAAAACTTACCTCACTTAGACCTGTTGTGCTTTATAAGAGGACAGAAAGGTTTTGATGAGACAATTTTTTGTTTGAAAAAGAAAAAAAAAATTTTTTTTTCCAATTTCAATTACCATATATCCATGGTATTAGCCTTCCTACGCTCGTTTCAATTTCAATGGCTTTCATCAAAGTACAAAGAGTGCACACTCTAGCTGAATCAGCTGGAAATTGAAATTTATTAACTTATCCAATTTTCCCGAAAGCGTTTTACATTTAGAAAAGCGAAAAAACTAGGTTTAACTTAACAATGCACACTATGTCTCTCGCTTTTAATTTTGCCAAGTGACGAGTCAAGAAAATGGCGCTGATATATTATTTGGAAAAGCCATGCCTTAATCTCTAATCATGCACTTCAAATACATCTAAAGGTTAATGCACATTTACCGGCACAGCACGAACGGTCACAGACAGGCAAAATATATTTCTATGAAAATAAGTTAGCTAATTCACATCAACCGGCACCGGTAGATACCCGAACGAAATGGAAACTTCATTGCCGATCGCTATCGTGGCTAGAAACCAGACGAGCTTTTGTCGGTTGCTGGTCTATAGTCGCGAAGTTAACATAACTACGATCACTTTTCCGTAGTTTTCTTGCGATACTTGCCTTAACTGAAAGTTTCCTGTCCATTTGATGTCGTAATATGTGCACGAAAATGCCGGTGCCGATAGATGCCTGTCTGTGCCGGTTCGTGCTGTACCGGTAAGTGTGCATCGACCTTAACTTTGTGACAAAATGATTTTTCTATATCCAAAAATGGTTTTTGGTAATATTTTTTGACAAAAGAGTTGGTGGCCAAGAACTTTTGGGTACACTCATATTTGCATGTCGTTGAGTAATTGAGCCTAGTGAGCTATTGCGGAGTTTTTTTTTAGCAGTTTCCTAGAATATTTTTGTGGCATTTTCGTCACCATTTTCTTGAACTAAAAGAAATATTTTATTGTTTCTCTCCGAGACGGAAAGGCTCTAAGTGGGTCAAACCATAGCAACCCATTTTTGGGGGTGTACCTACTTGCTTTCACCCTATTTCCATATTGTACGTACAATACTTAATCCTTAGCCGCTTTTATTTTTATTTTTCCTTCATCTTCTTAAAACTTACTAATTGCATCTCTATCTATCTATCTAATATCTAGTACCCTTCATAATACTCGCTTCTAATATCTATACTGGCTTTTAACATCCAGGCAAGGCCATTATCTACTTACCTGATTCATTCAGAGTACAGTTAATTTAAAAAATTCTTTTCTTTTTTTTTCTCTCTCTTTGTTGAACAGATCATCATCCACGGCAGTCTCAAAAGGTCGCTCTAATAAGCAGCACCAACCACGAAAGTGACAATCGCAGAACTGCAGTTTAAGAATGCTCAACAAATTGTGCAAGAAAGGAGATTAATTAGTTTTAAGGAACTTTGTGATTTTTTTTGCCTAAAAATTGATTTTTTTTATTTTGCTACTTTTTTAATTTGCTAATAATCGACATGCTCATGTTCACTCGTTAAATGATTTTATTTATTATCCAGCGTATCTTTAAGTTCCTCAAAATTACTCTTGTATGTGAGTTCTTCCGTCCTAACATTTAATTTTAAACTTTTTTTCGGTTCTTCTTATTATTTTTATTATTATTTCTGCATTTTGCAGTAAACTTAACAACGAATGATACTCAAGACGATTTTTATTAGTTTTAGATTTAGAGAGGTAATTTTTATTATTCATAACGCGAAATAAATGTTTTAACAATTTTCCGCTGAGTTGTTTTAATTATATTCTTTGTGTTCTGCAAAATGTCTTGATTTCTGATTTCGATTAATTGGTTTAGCGTAGATTCATTGCGACTCTTTAATTTTGTATCAAAACTTAATCCAAAATGTTCTCTTAGATGTAACCATTGACATATATAATATGAACTGACTACGTTCATAGAATTGCACTGCAAAAAGTGGGCTCACTTCTATATTGCTGACTCTTTCGGTCTAAACACCAAGTACCAACTGAGAGAGAACTGTAAACAACAAATAAATAACTGGGTTCGTCGAAATAAATGTTCTTAAATTAATTATTTGGGCTACTTAGTAATAAAAAGTGTTTTACCAAAGGCAATATATTCATAGATACTCCACAGAAATTCGAAAGGTTATATTATAATCGCTTTTCCAACTGCACACTCATTTTTTTACTCCCCGCCAATCATTTTTTCAATGTTGGCACCGGCGTAAGAACTTTTTTTGACATTAGCAATTGATCCCACATGAAATAGAAGGTTAATCAGTCCATATTATATATATGTCAGTGGATGTAACCATTCTAAGTTTGTCCGTTCGTTTTTCTGTTCATCTGCCTGCATGGCCATCTTTAGACAAGTAATGGGCCTGAACACTTTAAGATATAGGAACCCATAACTGAAATTATTTTTTAAGACACTTTGGGGAATAATACCGTAAAGTATATGAAGACCTATCGCGCATTTGAGACTTTTTGTCACGCAAATTTTTTGTCACCGCAACTTTTGGGTGGTGAAACTATCATCGCGCCTTCACGATAGTGTACTACAACGATAGTGTGAGAGGAGATATAGATTATAATGCATTAATACAACAAGTTCAAATAAGACCATCCATATGCAACAACAAAATTGAAAGAATACTCTGATAACGATTTGAAGGAAAATATTTTGGGAAAAATATCCATGAAAATGTTTATAGACCTTACGAGTTCAATTCTCTCCGGGTTCAATTGATGATCGCAACTTTGATAAGTTATAGTTATAACTATAGTTTCAATACTCATACAGACTTTTTCAGAATAGGATCGTAGCTCTTCAAACATTAATTGAAACTTTCGCTCCATATTGGAAGGACCCAATATCGCTTCTTTCATTGATAATTTCTGTACCCTTATGACAAATACACATACTGTATCACAGCTACCTCTTCGAAATTTAAATTGCTGAATGGTGATATAAAACATGAATTTTTGGGGTGACAGTTACTCACTGTGTGCGTACTAAATTAGCCCATGGCGACAATGACCAAAAACTGTGCATGACAAAAAGTCTCCAGTGGGTGTTAGGCCCACTGACTTATAACAACCCAAGTAGCACCATATAATTTAATACTCGTATAAACTTTCTATGTGTCATATGACATTGATATAACTGTGCATTCCGACAGAATCGTCATTTATAACCAATGTTAATTATGTTCGACGCCTCCCGCAGGAGGTATGGAAACTCGTCGCGTAAAAGTCGGAGAGAAGACACAGACAATATAATAATATAAGAGTCGTTCAAGAGTTTTTTATTAGTCATATTCTGTAATTTAAAACTGGAAACTATCTGAAATACAACTAAAGCCATACACAAGGTTCTTGAGCTGTATACACGTCGGTATACAGTCACAAATAAATACGATATACTGTCATGGATAGAGAACAAGACAATTAAAAATATATTAAATTAAAGATATTGATCTACGACAGCGTTCTATAACTGAAACACGATTCCCCCATTTAGTTATATGAACATCCTTGTAATGATTTAATTACGTCGTAAGAGTAATTCGTTATGACTATATTAAGTCATAAGAAAGTGACACGACTTTCTTATGAATGGGTTGTGCTACTTGGGAATGGACTGAGCGATGTGCCATTTCATATGACACACATTTTATATTTCCTTTAAAACGTACTACATAAAAAATATGTAAAACCCAACCAATCAGATGAAATTTTACACCCGAAAAACAAATTTAATTTAAAAAATTTATATTCTTGTGTCCAAGTGATATTTTAATCGCTTATAAGGAATTAAACTCATTCCGACTTTAATTTTCAAAAATTATTTTTACCTGAATCCTGCGTATGGGCACGAGAGACAGAGCATGGTAAACACTATCTTTACCTTATTCTTCCTGCGGTAATTGCATCTACAGCCAACATAAGAACATCAAATGGCATAAGAAAACGTCCAGTAAGCGAGATTTTTGTTGGTAGCTCCAACTCTTCCATAGCGTAAAGGATAAAACTATAAAACTTGTGCCATTCTGCCTTATAGGAAAATGGCAATACGCTCAGTCCATTGTTATAAGTTAGTGGTTAGGCCTAACAAGAAACAACACTATAAAATTTTTCGCTGATTACCAAATATCTACATTGAGTTTGGCTACCATGAAAAAATGCCGGAAATTTAAAAAAACTACTTTTTATGAAAATTTGTTGCCGTGTATAGAAGCTCTCATAAATCACACAGTCAGTAGCCAAATTCTAACAGTTAAACTAGCTTGTAATAGGTTGTCTTACTAGTTGAAAAATTGGTCATAGGTTGGTCTGCTATCACAGGAGCCAGAGAGCCCCATGGATCGTGCCCAGCGTATTGGTTTACAAAGAAAAGAAAAACAATTTACATCAGTTGTACTTTCTTTTTTTTTTATTTTGAACTCTACAATTTGCATAGTCATAAAACATTATCAAACGATTAGACGTATTTCAATTCGCCCAGATGTTAACCTTAATAACAAACAGTTGAATTTTTAATTTTTATGTATGACAAAAAACTTAATCTAAAACTGTTTTTTTTTTTTTTTTTTGTTGCTTTCATTTAGAAAAACCCAGTTCCACCATTTCTGATTTTTATCTCTCGAGCCACATAGCATGCAAAGAATATTCCAGCAAACTACAAGGAGAAAGTAAGTATAATTAACTGTGCATTCATAAAAATAAATATTGCTTACTTGAATTATGGCAATAATGACTCCGGCTGCTCCTAGACTAACTGCATGTGAGCTAATATACTCTCCAAAGAAAGTGAGACATCCTTTTCTGTTCAGACGTTTATTTTCATTGTCTCCACTGCATTTGAACTCGCTAAAACCATTGGGAATATTGCAACATGACAGGGGTATTGCACCATCAAGAGGTTTTATCCAATCAGAATAGCCCTGTATTCCGCAGCACTTGAACTGAATTGACGAAATTTGAAAAGAAAAAAAAATAAATAATTGAATTTTGAAAATCTTATTTAAGCCTATTCGCCATATAGTACCTCACGTTGAACCTTATCCCACATGTAGGTTACAGGCTCACTACCTGTTTTATTGTAGGATGGCAATATTTCGGTAAGCTTTTCTTGTATTAAATCAGATGCATCATTACGGAGAACATATCCACTGATTCCACCTGCCAATTCGAATATGAAGATTATTCCAAGAAGAACAGAGAACGTTAGAATCATGCAATAGTTTTCTTTCATGGCTCCGAAACATCCGAAGAATGCAATAATAAATATGAAGGAGCCGGTCACAATCAGGAGTGTGGGAATCGAGAAAAACTTAGTTAACAGGAACGCTTCATAGTTTCTGTATACTCCTGCTACTGTTACACCAACTGATATCAAAATTATTCCTGTTATCTGCCAAATTTGGAAAGTTTTAATTTTATGGATTTTCGAATTCATTACTTGGTTGCGTGTAATTAGATTCAAACTTACCACAAATAATAGATTAAAAGCGAGCAGGACATATCTGATGCAATTCGCACCTCCACTTAGTAGTGTCATTTTGGTCCTGCAGAAATATGAGAAACAATTGGAAGAGTCTTTTTATGGATATCAAGTGGTTGTTTTTTCTTCAACGTCCGTTACGAAACGAACATGCACTGTATAAAAATGAAAGGAAAAATGATTTCAATTAATTGTTATTTCCGATTCTATTGACTAAAATGAATTTTCGGTGAATTTGATTTATTTGGCTTATCAAGCCAAACCGATAACGCAGTTGATATCAGATATCTGAAGACGACGATGACAACAGTTATACATACATATACATAAAAACCGTATATAGGTATATTTTACATATCAAAATTTGAACTTTAGATTTTAAAAAATGTTCAAAAACCATTATTTTCAATTAAGTATGAAAGCTCACAGACATTAAGATAGAGATAAGATAACCAATTGGGTACTGCTGCCCATATTTTTACCGTACCGCCAGGTATTTACAGAATTAAATAAATAAAACATCTACATCGCAATTATATTCATAATAAAATAAAAACAAAATAAAATAATTATACTGAAACTACGCTTAAGATTTCAAAGCCAAATTTCGGCCTCTGCAATGAGAGTGATGATAATATTGCTTCTGCCTCCATATGCCACATGGAAACAGCCGCGTTAAATGTATTAACTATATACACACATACATACATGGTTTTGAAATTATACAGTCTTGAACATGGAAAATTCGAAATGGTTGAACTCAATTTTATCACATTTTTTAACGTGCCGTCCAAATAAATAAATGTAAGATAATTTTTTCGAAATACTAAAGACGAGTAGGCCTCTAAAGCAAATGGGTAAATTCCAGAAAAGTTGTTTTACCTATATCATTGCCATCTTTATGTTACAGGCCGTGACATTGAATTCTTTGATTGTATTAGAGTCGTGCGATTTCATATTTCTCTTAGAATTTGTTCTTATTGAAAAATGCATTAATTTCAACTTTAACTTTCATGTAAACAAGCCTACGTACTAGAAGTTTGATTCAGGAATATTGTTATTCAATTCTTTGTGCATTTAACAGTATAAAAGTCTAAGTACTTTGTTTAATAAAATTGTTTATATTTTTTTCACTCAAACATAACACTTCACATAAACATGAAAAAATGTGTTGAGTTCTGTTGCCTTCATACCACAAATCACACTGGAAAGCAATCAGAAATTTAACACACAGTAACTTCATAAGTATTTATAAGAAAGACCCTAAGTACCACCATATAACTTAATAGTCGTATAAATTTTCTATGTGTCATATGACGTCGATATAACTGTGCATTCCGACAGAATCGTCATAGAGTTTAAGTCTTATTATAGTCACAATTAATTAGTTTTATAAACATCGTAAATAAGTCTTTAAGTAGTGTAAATTAATTCAGCTATTAGAATGGTTCATATACGTTAACTAAACGACTCTTTGTATTACAGTAGTATTGCTGTCACAAAACAATCATAATAACTGTTTTACATTCCTAATATGACCTAAATAAGATATAAGCAATACGTATAACGGTCGGATATACGTCGCGTACTAATTGGTTGTAGTGAAATTTTAACCCGACTGTTTTAAGACTAATCGCTCGTATTTCTCACTAGTTTACCACTAATAAGTTACAATACGGTTTAAATGTCAAAAACGGCTCAAACAAGAAGCCTTTTAGTCATTATTCCACTTATTACAGGCGAGTCGTTAAGATGTTAAGGTCAAAACGAGATATAAGTAAAACCATTACTTTGATTTCCATATTATTTATGAATAATGTTAATAATAATAATGTATAGAAGTAATCTGTCAAATTTGTATCAGTCGCGTAAAAGTCGGAGAGAAGACACAGACAATATAGTAATATAAGAGTCGTTCAACAGTTCTTTATTAGTCATATTCTCCAATTTAAAACTGGAAACTAGCTGAAATACAACTAAAGCCATACACAACGTTCTTGAGCTGTATATACGTCGGTATACAGTCACAAATAAATACAACAATTAAAAATATGAGAATTTTTTTCCTTTTACTAAGATTTTCAATTCCATTTATCGCTTAAATTGAAGTATTTTTAGTGTGGAAAATTTAGAGATCTGATTAACTGTACTTTAAAATACATTTTGTAGTCAAAAATAAATTTGTGTAAATTTCAATAAAAATAATATTTAGACATCTATTTTTCCAAACTACATAATAAAGTTTTCTCCGCAATATATTTCAACATTTACGGTAAAAGTTCCAAGTCAATCAGATAAAATGAGTACAATTATTATGTATATTATTATTATAACTATTATACTTAGGATTGTTTTTCTAAAAGCTTTTATAGTTGCTAGATGGATTGGAGTTTGCATCTTAAAATTTTGACTTTCAAAAGACTAAAACGTTTCATGAAAGTTATTTCAGGATTTTACTATAGTATGTCATAATGCAATTAATCAATCATGGCGAAAACGTAAAACAGATGCAAAATGGTCTTGAGCGCGTTAAATTGTCAAATTTAAAACTCTCCTCTGATATTTGTGACTTTATTTTTGTTGTGAAAAAGTCTGATAAGGGGTTATAAACACATGTCTAACCACCTCTCAGTTCCCCTCTATATGGAAAACTGCAATAGTTTTACCAGTTCTCTGTTTCTTGGCCAAAGTACCTACTAGAAAAGTTATTGTCTCTTCAAATAATTGAATATTTAGATTGTCGTAACCTGCTCAGTTTTTACCAATCTGGTTTCTGTCATTTGCATAGTTTTGAAACGGCACTGATTTAAGTCTAAACTAATGCTTTACTGTAATTTCTCAAATCCGACTGTTGCCCTCATTGGTAGTTTTCTATCAGGAAGATCTCAACATGTGAAAGTCGGTGATCTTGTATCCAGCGCATGTCCGCTAAGTTGCGGTGCACCACAAGGATCCATACTGGATCCATTATTGCTCAGTATATGTTTATAAGGGATTTGCCCAATTCTATTGACAATTGCAATATTTATTTATATTTATTTATATGCTGATGACGTGCAGCTTCAAATTAGAAGGCCTATCGGCCTCTTAGAAGATTGCTTAAGTCGCTTGAATTCCAATCTGGAGACTGTCTCTCGTTGGTCTACAAATAATAATTTAAAACTGAATCCACTCAAGTCTCAGTGTATTTCCTTTTATCGGAATGATATTATGCTCTCTGATCCCTCGGCCTGTTACTTTAAATGGTTTTACTCTGCCTTTTTCTAGACGTTTCAAAAATCTTAGTGTATTAATTGGTACGAATATGAAATGCTGTGACCATATTGGTAATATGATAGGTAAAATCTATGATGGCGGCTATGGTTATTGGCCAGTATTCTGCCAATTAGCACCAAGTTATTGCTGGTCAGATCACATCTTCGTACTTATTTTACAAATGGCAGCTTAGTTTCTCCACATTTGGATTCCATTTGTTTAAGAAAGCTGAATGCAGCCCTTTATGACTGTGTAAGACTTGTGTATGGACTTAGACGGTTTGATCACATCTCGTCTTTCAGTAACATCTTGCTGGATTGTTCTCTCAAAGAACACCTTAAGGGAATGCTATTATTCTCTCTCCATAAAATTATATATTCAGGCAAACAAGAGTACCTTATCAATCAACTGCGATTCTTGAATTCTGCACGACTTTTTAACCGACTTATTCTTGTTTTCCATTATTCTGTTCAAAGTGACTCTTACTTCGTTCAAGTTTCAAACAAAAGGATCCCACTTTCAAGTGAGCTTTCATTTTTCTGTGTGTTTTGGCATTTGTGGTATGAAGGCAACAGAATTCAACACTATTTCTCATTTTTATGTGAAGTGTTATGTTTGAGTGAAAAATATTAGCAATTTTATTAAACAAAGTACTTAGATTTTTATACTGTTAAATGCACAAAGAATTGAATAACAAAATTCCTGAATCAAACTTCTAGTACGTAGGCCTGTTTACATTATGGAGAAAGTTAAAGTTTAAAGTTGAAATTAATTCACTTTTCCATAAGAACAAATGGTAACAGAAGTACGAAATCGTACTACTCTAATACTTTTGCAAGTAGCAAAATCGCTTTTTGTCATGGCCTGGAGCATAAGAACGGCAATACCTATGTGCATATACATAAGAAAATTTTCAATTTATATACACACATACATTTGTTTGCAGCTAAGTTTGCTACGAATTCTTTCTTATACTACCTTCTTCGCAATCTCCTCCTTCTCCACAGACATGCAACTACAGTCAAAGACTATTACGTTTCCGCACAAGGGAGGTTTTCAAAGTGCTCGCGGGTCTTAATGTGTCTAAGGCTGCTAGACTTGATGGTATTTCGCACCTGGTACTCAAGTGCTGCGCCTCTTCTTTATCTACACCTTTACGCAAACTATTTCACCTGTCCTATTCGACAGGAGTGTTTCCATCCACGTGGAAACTTGCACATGTTCAGCCAATGCTCAAACAAAGAGAGGCTTGACATCCTGCTCTCTCAGCTAAAAACTTGAAGCATTAGGTCTAGACCCTCTTTTTTTTAAATTGATTGAAAGTTTTTTTTTCTCGCCGTTCAGTTCAAGTTATATTGGACTGAGTTACTTTGGATCATTTTATAATCCATGCCGGTGTACCGCAAGGTTCTGTGCTCTCTCCTGTTCCTACTTTTATTAATGATCTGCTAGCTCTCAATTTCAATCCTATTGGATGGAGAAGATATTTCGAACTCGCCATCTCATAACATCTTATGCATTGAAATATCCAACAATTTTAGTTGGTCCGATCATACTTTTGGTATAGCCAAAATCGCGATGATATGCCTGGGCTTTTTGCAAAGATGCAAGAAATAGTTTACAAGTCTACAAGTCGCATATTAGGCCTAGATTACAATATAATTCCCATATTTGGACAAGGACTGAACGTACTGCATTGTACGTGTTCGACAAAGTCCAAAAGAAGGCCCACATACTTATTAGCGATGACATATCAATAGCAACTACTGATTCCCTAGAGCACCGGCGTAATGTCGGTTGTCTATCTCTCTTTTATCGCTTCTATGGCTATTGTTCTGACGAAATCCCTAGCCTGATCCCTTGTAGAATTCTTCCTATGCGCACCACACGAACTGTAATACGAACTCATCCTCACATCCTTGAAGTCAAATTTATAAGCAGAACAGTATAAGTTTGGAACAGTTTGCCATCATCTGCTATTGGCCGCAAACATTCAAGCGTAATGTACACTGTCATCTCCTTGACTCAACCCAATAATTCCGAATTCCCTACCCCTTCTTTCTTTTCTGCCAAGGCTGTGCTGCGGCATCATAGGGTATTCCCTCAGGATTGGCATCATCATACAAAAAATATTGCTAAGTGTGTGTGATCACGAATACATATACTGGCTCAGCATTGACAAATTTGAGTTGGTTTGAAAAAAAAAAAATAAATAAAATAAAATGCAGATAGTTTTTAACATCCTTTAAGGACACATTAGATAAGAGCAAAGTGTTATACACTACATCCATTGTGGTTCAGCCTTTAAACGTAGTTGCTACGACTAACGTCTATTGCAGTCATAAGGCTGAAATACAATGACTGCGACACGCATTTGTCGACGCCAAAATAATTTTCGAATATATGTTACGACATTAGCGCATAGCAAATGCTGCGACGCGGTAATGTCGTCGTCAAAAAGTAGAGCAAATTTCTAAAATTGTCGTTGCGCAGTGCGACTTTTGAGTTTGACAGTAGCACAATTTTCTCTAGGAACGTTTTGCATAAAAATAATCTGCAGTGGTCGTCGGCCGCTCTATTCGTAGTAATTGTATTTAAGCCTATGTGGACGTCAGTGCACGCAATATGGTCGTGCAGTGCCACAATGTCGCCTGGAGTGTATGAGTCATTCCATATCAAATAGGTGACATGTGTGACATGACCATCCCAAATTTTTTACAAATTTTTCATACTTGTAGGACTTGTGAAAGATTTAGATTTAATGGAGGGATGTGCAGGCATTAGCCTCGTATTTACTGCGACCTGAAAGATCTATTCGATTTACTCCCTTCATAGGTTTAGACTGCTAATAAAGTCTAGTGTCATTCTAGAACCTAGGTTCCACACCTAGTTTGGTGAAGGAAAAGAATGTTCGAGGTGGAGTAAACTCAACCTGGCCAATGCTTCGCACTTGCAGAGCAGCTGCTCCGATTTTTCATGAGCATCCTGACAGAAGCAGCAGGGTGAAGTCTCGGCCAAGCCCATCTTGTATAGGTGATACCTCAATGGCCAATGGCCTGAGAAGAGCTCTTTAATCATTTTGAGCTCGGTTCTCCTAAGGAGTAGGAGTTTTTTTGTTTTTGCTCCAGAGATACCAATAAACTTGTTTGTCTGACGAAGTTCTTGTAGCCTTTGCCAATAATGGGATTTTTGTTTGTTCTCCCAGCTATTTAGGGTAGCTCTAAAAACAAAAATAAAAATTAAAATTCTCCCTATACATTGCGTATTTCGCAATTCATAGCATTTTAAAATGTCGAAAAAATGCTGCCCTGGTCTACTAAGGATTATATCCGTTATCCTTGAATATCCTGGAAGACGAACTATTAATTTTATTGTTTGTTTTTTTTTTTAATTTCTATCCTATATTCTGAAAGCCTCGCCAATCATGCAGTTGCTTATAATAAATTCTTAGTATCTTGAAAATATAATTAAAGTTAGTAAGTAATTATCTGTAAAACTGACCCTCGGGGGGTCCCGTTCAGTATGATGGCTAAATGCATTTGTATTTTCATTAATCAGTCTGTTGTTCATTTTGAAAGCAAAACGCCTTCACTTTGATCGTCAATTTATTTTTATTTTTGTAGCTTTGTGTCAATTATTTTTCAAATTTCGAGTCTGGAGTCTATTTTTCGTTTTTCTTCTAACTTTTCATGTTTTGCCAATGATCATTCATTTTAATACCCTTGCAGAAGCTGATCTTAGAATAGAAGAGCTATAGAGTAGTAACGAAACGCTCATTGCTGAAATTTTTCCCGATTATCACTTAATAGAACTTTAACAAAAATTTCAGGCAAAATGGAAGTTTTGGAACAAAGAAAAAGTTAAAAATAGAAGAATTTTAAGAACTTTTATTTTTAATGATTCTAAATCAAATCATAAATACAAGAGGGAAAAACAACCACCTCGTCCGGGGTTTGAAACCGGCAAGGCTATAGTTACAAATTAGAAATGCAAGAGAAAAAGTCATCTGTCTCGTTAGCTCAGTAAGAGCAGTCACATGGCAAGCGGAGAAGGTCCCGATTACAAACCCCGGACGAGGCGGTTGTTTTTTTCTCTTGTATTTATGATTTGATTAAGAATCTTTAAAAATAAAAGTTCTTAAAATTCTTCTATTTTTCGTCTATGACCGATTCTAACAAGTGTGGGTTCAATTCCCGTTCGGGAAAAATAGAAAAAAAAGTGTTACAAAACAATTGTATGTGACTTCTTGGAATATAAATATTAAATAATATTTGTTAAAGATGGCTACTTTTTGGAATTCTCCGGTACAAAAAAATATTCTTTATTCGTTATTTCATCAAACAACTTATTGATTTTGGGCAGCACGTTTCAAGTCTTGGTTCGACTCATCAATAGATCTAATAGCGAAATTGAGTGACTCGAAAAAACAAAACAAACCAAAAAATAGAAAAATGGAAAGAAAAAATTGAGAAAATAGAAAAAAAATATTTTGGTAAAACTTTGAAAAAATCATATTAATTCGAATGAATTTCATATCACTACAATATTCGACAAATAAGAAATTACAGCCGAATGTTCGAACCGGTTCTCTCCTCAATAGGGTTAATCATGTTTAAATTGGAACGTGAAACATTTTCAAATTTTTTAACATAGTTTTGAAATTAGGATATATGCGTTTCCTGCGCCATTGACGCCCTTTACAGCTCGAGATAGCCTGATTCAAACAATGATTTCGTATAGTTTGACATTTTCATTTTTATCTGTGTACGCGCAAAGTTTTGATATTTTCCAACGTACGTCGAATTACAAAATTAAGATAAAATTATTTTTAGGTGAAAAAGCACATAATTATATTTTGATGGTAGCTCAAAATTTTGAATGCATTTATTTCACTCTGGGACCAGTCTGATTCTTTCGAGTGCTCAATGCAGTAATACAGAGACTCCTCTACATGTTTTGACCCAATGCTGAGAGAATTGGGGTCCGAAATTATTTTTAATTTTTTATCAAAATTTGTTTACAGGGTGTCCCGATGTGGTCTGGGGCCCGAAGGTTATGAATAAGTTATTAACGGTTCCCGAGATCACGGGACTTAAAGCTTGGTATGGTTTTATAGATTACCTTGTAACTTCCGAACGTTACACCCTAAGATGATATTTTCAAATTTGTTAGATAGATAATCGTTGGGCCTTTCCAATGGTCTATAATAATTTTCCATATTCAGCGCAAATAGCTTGATTCCCAAGAGATAATTGCCTACTTTCTGACATTTATTGAAATTTTTGCTGGATATGCTTAAGAAAAAATGTAGAAAACGCAGAAAGGGTTACATTTTCGGTACGGAGTTTTATAGGTCATTTTAAAGTGAAACTTTTGAGCTTGGTATTGATGACGTATATTTTGATAACAATAGCAGTAAAATAAAATTAAAACTGAGTTAAGGTTCCGAAATTTGTTGAGACATAACTTTAAAACGGAGAAGAGGAGAGGAAAAGTTTATATACCACTGGAAAGGTCCGACGGTTACCACATAAGGTGTAACGTAACGTTCCGAAGTTATACAGGGTGAACTATAAAAACATACCTAAAAAATATCTTTAAGTTCGATTATATCGGAATTCGTTAAGACCCCCGCCCCGCTCATACAATTTTTTGCTTGTCTAAGCGTTCGAGTCCGAGACCACTTACGGGACATCCTATATAACAGAACCAAAATATTATTTTAAGCCAATTTGTTTTCCTTTCTTTATATTTTTAGACACACAACACATTTGGAAGAAAATATGAAGTAGGTGTGTCATCAGCCCTAGCAACTCTGTTGCTTTTAATTTGTATTTCTTATCTCCAATCACTGATAAACTCCACAGCTAATGTTATCCAGTTGAAAAGAGGCAGAGATTTAAGGTATGTTCCACTAAAAAGAATTATTATTCGAAATATTTTGATTTTGATATTGTACACCATGGAAAAATACAAGGTAAAATTTTTTTCATAATATCTATGTATGTACATATATAGGTCGCTTATTAATGTTAATCGTTGAGGCATCAATTTACCTTATTATACCAATAATGTTAACAGTGACTGTTATTATCTTATATTGGTAAAAAGACAAATCTAATTCCATCAAAGAATAAAGAAAAAAAATGGTCCACATCACTTGTATACTCTTCAAGTAAAGATACACGGTGCGAGATTTTTGGTCTCCAGTCCCTGATTTGCAGAGACCAAAATCTCCGAAATTCTTGCACGGCAAGAGATTTTTGACTGTCTCTCAAGACCAAAAAATTGGGTCTCCGAAGACCATAATAAAAAAGCCTCTAGAAATCTATACACGAAATTTTAAGTTTGGTCTCTAGAAATCTCCAGAGATCTCTGTTAATTGTCAAACAAGAGACTGTTAGAAGGAATTGTCTCAAAATGTATTAATAATTTTATGTTATTGGAAAAGTGAAAAAGCCAAAAAATATATATCCTTGGTGTAAAAACATTACAGGATAAATAATATTAATTTCTTTGTAACAATTTGTCAAACTAACTCCATTTTATTCCTTTTCCTTTCGTGGTAGACCTACACTTAACTGATCAGAACACACAAATAGCCTCCGGAGACCTGGAGACAAAAAATTTAGAAACTTCGGAGACCTGTTTATTTCAAAATCCACGACAGGAGACCGGAGACCAAAAAAAGTCTCTGGAGCCTTGGTATATTTAGGGATTTTCTGAGTCTTCGAAAAGTATACACAGGTCCTTGCGTCTCCAAGGACCAAAAAATTTGTCTCTGGAGACCAAAATCTCTCGCCGTATAGCTTCACCTTTAGATCGAATAAACAAATGAAACTCTGCTTCATGTGTATACGAAAAATCAAGAGGCTGGGGATAATATTTCATATCTTCAATGTTCATGAAACCATAATACCAATATCCGACAGGAGTAAAAGAGAATGAATTGGAATTGATAAACCTTTGGATAAAATCATTTACAGAAAGATCTTAAACAAAACATTGTCTATCTATCAAAGATAACCAAGTTAATCTTGTGGATCTTGTGACATCAAAGGGTAAACTAAGTTGTCAATTGTTGAAGTAGTAACATCCTTTATAGACCCAGATAAGATTTTCGAAAAGCAGTTATTTTTAGCATTTGATGAGTTGATGCGAAACGTTAACCCTCGTAGAAGTCAGCAAGAAAAGTGCTTCCAGTTAATACAGAACCGAGCACTCTTATCTCTTGAGATATCTCACAATTATTATGAAGAAGAGTACCTCATTCTATATACAGCAAAACTCTAACTGAAGGAGAATTGAGAAAATTCTGCCGTTTTTGAGAAAGATTTTGAAACCAGAGAATATGACAGTTTTTGGGAATGTTTTGGAAAATTAGTTGTTTTTTTTTTTTAAGTATCACTTCAGTTTTTAATGTTGTTTCGATGTAAAGTTTACCTAGTATTACGATTTGGTAACAAAATACGTATACCTTACCCCAATTTCCATTTAAGATATACAAAATTTTGTATTTTTCTCTAAAACTAGAGAATTCTAAGGAAATTCAAGATAAAACTTTTCTGTCACCTACATTTTTTATAGACCCCCCCCCCCCCCTTCCCATCTCTATATACGGGGTGTTTTCACCCACCTAGGTGGACCATAGAGCAGGAAGCGATAGTAGTCACCTAGAAAAACAAAAAATTGTATTGCGGGGGGAGGCCATATAAACAGCCTGTATCTTAAAAAGTACGGGTGTTTGGTTGCCGTCAAGAGCTTATTAAAGTGAAGAGTTCACAGTTTATAGTTTTTATAAAAAAAAAGTTAAATTAACAACCTTTTTGGAAGAAAAAGTAGAGAGGTTAAACTAAAAAACGAAGGTAGGAAAATCTGAAATTTTTAATTTGAACCACAATAACTCCTCGTTGGAAAGGCACGCAGTTCTACATATAATGAGCTCTTGATGGTGACATTGTGTCCGCACATCCTGTACTTTTTATGCTAAAGGGTGCTTTATGAAAACCTAGCATATTTTCTTATACAACCTGTAAATTCTAAACGGTTGATATGCCCCACCCTATGCCTACAATTTTTTTTTTTGCCTAGGTAAGTACTATCACCTCCTGTTCTATGGACCACTTAGGTAGAAACACCCTGTAATATAGCATCTTTATCGAAAAAATGACAGCACAGAATAAACGTTTATGTAAAGTTTGCATATCCACTCAATTCCTAAAGAAAATATCTGGAGAAGCTATTGCGATTGCGATTGCAAGTAGATGGTCTTGGTTTTCCCAAGACATAAATCATTAGGACCGCACACTCTCAATACGAAAGCAGCTAATTTGATTACTGATGCAGCAATTTTTAAAAAGTAGCAATATATGTATAAATATATATAATATATGTATAAATATATAAAATTTACTGAAATTTACTGAAATTTCGATGAAGTATTCATTTTTATTTCCATTGAAATTAACTCATTGTCAGCCATTAGATGGAAACTTTCAAAATTTCTTGTTATCTATCATTTAACGTTTATCAGAAATATTTTTAGATAACATTCAAAATACGAAATACAATCAGAAAACAAAAGGAACACATGAATGACGAGAGGTTCAATCAGCCAGAGCCCATTGGTCTCTTTTATTGTTATCACGACAAGATATAGGCAATAATAAGTTGATAGCGACCGCACTGTACTGACGGAAGGCGTCTTTTATCTGAATTCTATGCCAATCTCTCATATTTTTTTTTCATATTTTCCCTTTTATTTCACATTTTTGTAATTCAAACTGCTTAAAAAATTTTTTTGTTTTAACCTTTACAAAAAAAGAATGCCATTTCGCAAAAAAAAACTTTTCAAATTTACATTGATAATGACACGTTCACAAAATCCACACAGATATTACGTGATCACTTCTTTACAGAGTACAGTTGTCGTATCCAGTCCAGCTGCCAGCACTTTTAATCACTAACCACTGAAAAACTGTGCAAAGTGTTTTTAGCTGCGCGATTCGATAATTTACACTCTCTCGACCACGTATGTAGTAAGTAATTAGTGCGCCGCTAATAATAATTAGTTCGCGCACAATATTTGTCTGTCCACCTCCACAGGGCGAGAAGCGGTCAGCGAAATAAAAATTTTGATACCACCAAACTCAACTTCCACTCACAAAGCATGCAGCAGGTTCTACTAATTTCGATTTTCGATTTCGACACTACTCTGAAGGGAAACTGCAGGTCGTCTACTACTAGACTTGCCGTTGACGATTGAATTCACTTGACTTGACGCACTTATTCGATCGCTGTTGGTTGAGGGGAGGGGGATATTTTTAGATAGACAACCTGTTCGCGACTTCATGATAAAAAGGTAGCGAGCTTTTATTTCGAAATTTGTATAAATTCTCCGCTGACAATTCATAGCCAGACCGCAGTAATAGTGCTTACCTGGTGTAAGAATGTTTTTCATATTATAACTTCTCACAAAGTCACAGCTGTACAACACGCGATAGGTAATGAAATTCTCAATACGCGTGCTGGGTGGTTTCCGAGAGCGGATTGATAAGATTTCGGCCTTATTTGGGTAACAACTTTAACAATGGCAGCGTAAAGTTTTTCCAAATTTTATACATAAAGTGCGTAACTGAGAAATTTCGGATACTCCACAGCCGATCAACCTTCGAAATAAAATTCTTTAAAAAAAAAATAGAATGCGGCCAAAGCTGAAGGTTTTTTAAGGCTATCGTAAAAAATATTTTCAGATTTCAGACAGCTTTAAAGATAAAAAATCTAATAAATGAGGGACACTTACGTACGTAAGCACTTACATATGGACATGGTTGTGTACTTTATCTATGTTGGATTGGAATAACTTACTCGATATGGAGTCGGTACATTTAATAATGATTCACTTTAAAAATCTTCACCATATTAGCACCATTCTGAGGGATGGAAATCTTTAAATATAATCAAAACTCGTGACAATACTAAAATGATTCAAAGCCTGAGGCTCTTTTTTCGATAGGCCTATACAGTTATGGTACTTTGTTAATTATTCTAAACGCAAGTCTGATGGATTCCCCTCATCCTCATCTTTTGATGATGCTGAGAGTGCTGACTCCACAAATATTGCCAATTTGTTTGCTGATTTTTTTTTTAATCTGCCTTTAATGATTCCAACTGTGATATTAGTTTTAGAGATTTTAATCACTTCACGATGCTTCCTTCACAATCTTTTGAATAGAAGGATTTACTTTTGACGATGCCATGATTTCGAAATATATTTGTAATTTGGCGGATAGCTTTTGCCTGGCCCAGATGGCATCCCATATTCTTTGTCGTTAGAAATGCCATCCTGTCCTATTTATATGGCGCCTTTCCTAAGTTATGGAAACACTCCTTAATTTTTCCACAACATAAAAAGGGGAACAGAATTGACATAACTAATTATAGATCAGTTGCTAATCTTTCAGCTATTCCTAACATTTTTGAGGTTATTGTTTGTGATACACTCTATTTCCACTCTAAGCCGTTTATAGGTAGTTTTTAGCATGGTTTTACTAGGGGTATAAGTCAACAACTACCAACTTATTGGAGATTTCTAATCGCTGTATGTCTGCAATTGATGCAGGAAAACAAGTTGACTGTACTTATACTAACTTTAGTAAGGCATTCGACAGGATTATCCATAAGATACGTTATCACATAAGCTTACTTTGCTGAGCTTTCTTCATCGGTTTGTCCTTTGATTGAACTCTTATCTGTCTAACCGAACTCGGCGCAAGTCTGTTTTTGTGGGATAACTATCTATAAACATGCTTAATACTTCTGGAGTATCCCAGGGTAGCCATCTAGGTCCTCTATTGTTTGTCATTTATATCAATGACATACACTTATTATTATCTCATACCAACATTCTCTGTTATGGTGACGACGACGTCAAGATTTTTCGAACTATCTCGAATGACGATGACTGTGCTCTGATTAACTGTGACTTAAATACCTTCTACTTCTAAGAATTTTCTTCCTTTGAAAATCGATAAGTGTTTTGTTATGTTTTATTTGTCGTAAGCGTAGGCCTTCATATTTGAATTACTTCATCAATTGTCCAGACTTAACAGCACCAAGGATCTGGAGGTTATTTTTGATTCCAAACTGTCATTTGAGAACCATATTTTAAATATTGTCAATAGGGCTAACACTAATTTGGGCTTTGTTAAGAGATTATCTCGGGAGTTTAATGATCCTTTTGTAAGCAAGATTCTCTATTACGCTTTTGTTAGGCCCATCTTGGAGTATGCTATGCCAGTCCTGTTTGGGCACCATTTTACTGTTTACTGTCCATAATAATCGGATTAATTCGGTTCAATGCAAATTTCTTAAATTTTCTCTTCGAGGCCTTCCTTGGAATGATCCTGTAGCCTTGCCACCTTACGCTGATAGACTCAACTTGCTCTCCATCGACACCCTTGAGAGAAGGCGTGACATTTCTAAGATCCTTTCTGTATTTGATTGCTTGCATGGTACAATTAATTACCCTGAGCTGCTTGACCTCCTAAATATCTCTGCTCCGTATCACTCCTTGAGATACCGTGACTTTGTCACACAAATTACAGTTTTAATAAGTCTATTACGTCGATGTCTTGTTTGTTTAATGCTCATTGACATGAACTTGATTTACATATGACTAAAGCCCAAGTAAAGCGACTGTTGAATGGTCAGCTTACTTGAAGTAGCTTTTTTTCAGTTCATTTTTAGTTTATATTTTAGTTTTATCTTGCTCTTATAATCTAATGAATTTTTTTCACTCATTTCGTAACCTTTTTATACCCTAGATGAAATCTAGAGGGTATACTAAGTTTGTCATTCTGTTTGTAACGCCCAGAAATATTGACGGTAGAGCAAAATGGATTGGACATCCACGCCGTCCGTCTGTCCGGCCGTCTGTGCACAAAATAACTCGAGAACGCGTATAGTTGGAGAGCTGGAATTTTGTACACGAACTTTAAAAAAAAAAAAATTCGAAATGCGACAAATCGGGGAACTCCTTCGTGGGGCTGCCATATCAAAATTACGTTTTCCACTATATATTTGGACACTGCCTGAGAACGCCTCGACATAGAGAGCGGAAATTTGGTACATGGTGTTTTCATAGTAATAGCGAATAAAATTTCAAAACGAACTAAATCGGGCAACCCATTCTTGATGTTGCCATATAAAAATTTTGGATTTTTTTAGTATACTATGAAACTGATACGTCCTAGACTGTTTTAATGTACTGACAAGTTCTTCAGAATATGAAATTCTATGAAATTAGTTATAACCATTTTTACTGTCCGACGAATCGTTTCAGAAATGTATGCGAAAAACCACTTCAAAAATAAAACTTGCATAGATCGGTGACCATACGGGTATCTAGGGTATCATACTGGTCTTAGGCCAATTCTAGCCCTTTTACTTGTTTTGTTTGTGTCCAAAATGGTTATACTGGTCAGCCAAAAAGTAAATATGGTGTAGAGTAGGCGCTATTAGTATAATACAAAACTTATAATAAGTATTATATGAGCAAGTTTATGTTGGCACTCATCTAGTACTTTGCGAGGGATTTCGTCTGAAGTGGAACTATGAAATGAATCGTAAGTCGAGTGGAGTGAAGTTTTTTCTTTATATATAATATAATAGCACATAATAGCTGGGTATAAATTCGAGCCAAGCGCAATTTTCGTAGCCACAGCTTAAAAGGAATAATGAAATGGAACATATTTACTGTCTCTTTCTCAAGAAACTTACCTAGTCTGAATAGGGTTTTTTCTCGCCGTATTTATATTTATGTTGAATTCATTTAATTATTTCCCTAGTATTAGATTATTAGTGTATACTGCCATTTTACCTCCGAAATTTCAACTTCTCTGGATTTTTTATTCAATTGTCAAGCGAAAAATTGTATTGTACTTAGGAGGGATTGTGTACGTAGGAAGAGAAAGGGTATTTTGTTTGCAGGTTCATATTGTATTTATAACTCTAGAACTTTTTTATTATACACCCTATCAGTGGATAGAGAACTAAAAACTCATTTTCATAATCCATCAACTCTTTCTGTACTCTTTAAACAAATTTACAAATTAAGCAACAACGCTAAAATTTGAGTTTTGGGTGAGGAGTTCTTATATCGGACTATGTAATGTAAAAGTGAAGGAAATAAGTAGTCCCCTAAGGGTTGCAATGCCATTATTTATGGGACAGAATATAGAAGTCACTGCAGGGGTTCTTTTTTAAGTCGTTTCATTTATATATTTTATTTTTGGAACGAATCTTTTTTCTTTTTGAGTGAATCCTGCTTCACCTTTGAAGTTTCTTTCTGTAGGCTTGTGGCTCATTTGATTCCAATGTACGGGATATGTACATAGTATGAATCTTTAACAAAAAGAACTTCTATTAACTTGATATTGTACCCTAAGTCCTATGTACCTACATATGTAGATGAAATTCAATGATACCAAACATGACGTATTTTGGACAACCCCCAATGAGAGGTGGTACGACCCCCTCCCCAAAAGCTCCTACCCCAAAAATTGTTCATCTATATTTTTGTATACTCTACAACCTAAATCCGAAGGAAAACACCCCAATACTCTACGACCCTTCAACACAGACTTAGCCGTCCTTCAATATTGCGATACTTCTCACGTTTTCCCTAACTCCATAAGTATTTTAGAGAATCGCGAATGTAGAGTTAGGGAGTTTTAATCGGGGAAAACGAAAATGCTCATCTCCCAAACTCTCAAGTTCTCCGAGTTACAGAATCCGGCCCCCACCCCTCATAGGGGGTTGTCCAAACTACGTCATGTTTGGTACCAAATTAAAGAGGGAGAAGTGGGTAATCGAGTGGTGTAGTCTCTTTTTTGATCATTTTAACTTCATAACTGACTTTTTACCACCAAAATATGGGTTTTATGCACTTGGGTCATATACGCCCCAGTTCCTATATTTTTTTTTATATACTTCTTCCATTCTTTGTTTCACATCAATTAGTACTCTGTTATGAACATTTTTCTCATGAAATATGAATTTCCATGACTTACCAGTTCTTCATAATGATGAGTTGAAAATATGTCCATTTTTGTACCAAATAACGGCCATTTTTACATCTTGCAGTTATCTCCAAAACTGTTTACCGGACTCAAAAACTAATTACATATCTAATTAGGGGAAAGAATGTAGATGCGATTTCATCTTATGTACATACAAGCTTTAACGTGCATATTTAAAATTTTTATAGCATCTCTTCTGTAATGGAAGACGACCAAATTGATCATTTTCGCATAATATAAAATTTTTAGCGGCTACCTTGAGACACCAAAATCTTTATTTCTCTGTAAGTATTGTAAGGATTTCCACAATATGTTTTTGTAAACATAGCCAGGATATGCGGTGAGCCCATATTTAATTTGAAAATCCTAGTTACCTAGGCACCTTCACAAAGGACAATAAAAGCAGACAATACTGTCAGTTGAGAAATATTTTTCTTACTTCTCCACAACTAACACAGCCGAAAGTTTTGCCAAGTGAAATAGAGAGTTTGGAAAATCTCAATACAAATTCCACGAGTTACAGAATTCCGAGTGGAGCAAAAGAACTCTCATCTCCACAACTCCACAATTCTCCGGGTTAGTCAATCCGGTTCCTGATGTCTTGCCTTTACTTGCCTTTTATGTGCTGGGAGCTATTTAGAGATTCTTTTCTCAGCTGCTACATCTCTTCTGACCTCAATTTCTTCCTGGACACATTTTATTATAGATATGGTATCCTTCAATCCCGTGCTTCGACCCTGTAAAGCTTGTAAAGCCGCATCAGACGGTGGCAGAACACATGATAATATCTTTTCCAGTCGAATTTCCTTGTTTAAGATAACGCCTTTGATGTCAATATTTTTTGCAATATCATCACCATTGAGTCTTCAAAATCAGAGAATAATTTTCATATACGACCCTTGTAACAGCCAAATGTCCTGACGAAAGCTGTTCAAGTAGTCGACCAATCGTCTTATATTCATATATGGCAGGAAAAGGTGGAAGATAACCAACGCAAACATGGCCGAGTAGTGTCTGACTGGTCAGTGTTGCCCATCATACAGATTCGCCGCGATTTTTTTATGACGTCGCCGTAGAATACGGAATAAGTTGGCAATTTTTAAGGTAGAGCATTATCATTTTAATGTAGGGCATTGCTCCTCTATGTCCTCTCCTACCTACGGCCCTGCTACCGCTTACATTATCATGGGATCACTTTTCTATAGTTGTCTCTTTTTGGTTTAAAGACTGGATTCCACTGAACTTGAAATAATAAGTTCTATACGAAATCCACCATAGTTCAGTTTCAATTCAGTATTTTTTTCCAAATGAATATATAAAATAGAAATAGATGGCAATATAACATTTGTAGTCCTTTCTCTGTCCCCCATAGCTACTTTTAGGGATAAGCAGACAAATATTGCTCTTTTCCTCCATTCATGCATAAGACGAAAGTATATGAAATTACTTGTTTCATTCTAAAAAACACGAAAAATTTCCTATTTTGTTCGCCTCTGTCTCTACTTATCCTTATTTATACTTTGATATATGGAATCTACTTGTGCGCTGTTGCCAATGTGCTTTTCAATTTTTCAATTAAATTCCTATCACACGAAGTTTACAAAAATAAAAAAACACCAAAATTTCCCAATACTACTGTAGATTATAATATTTTGATAACAATCGAAAAAATTTCAAATAAAACACGTTTAATAATTCAAAAAAATAATAAATTTATCAATTAACGCTGGGACTGTTTGCTGTATAAGTCACCGGCTCTGGAAGATGTTCCGATTTCTGAAGTTGAGTGTAGCCTGTTTCCTCTAAGTTTTTGCCACCTGCTACTAAAACTCCCAAACTTTGCTGTAATTGCCAACGTCGTGCTTCTCGTATGGATTTATTTCTCCTAATAGTTTTTGCCAACATAAAAGCGGAAAGAACTCCCAACAACTACAGAGAAGAAAAATCAAAATTTAAAAAAATATTGTTTCTTTTTTTTTTTTTCTTTTTTTTACTTGAACAAAGGCAACAGTTGTTGCTCCAGTAGCAATTAGCATTGCACTTTGTGTAATAAGAAAATTCATTTGATGCAGGCATCCAGATTGGAAAGGATCAGAATGTTTTTTTTCTTCCTTGTCCGAATATTGTACACTGCATGAATCTGGAATTGTTGTGTTGATATTTTTCCAATCTTTTGGACCATTTATTCCGCAGCATTCCAACTTTAAAAAAAATTGCCACCAATGTATAAAAAGGCCACAAAAATCAACAACAACTCGACGAATAAATACCTGTGATTGCATGAAGTCAATTCCTCGCTTTGTATCGGTATTGTTTTCGTAGTGCAACATGGATTGGTGCATGCTCTTTACTAGCATCGAATTAACTTCACCTTGGACTAGAAAAGCTGCTATAGCTGCACCGACCTCTAATATGAACACCAGGAATAGGAAGAATCCATACTGGAAGAAAAAATTGTGTTGAATTTATTATTGAACTCCTGAGTATGAATGTGAAGTAACCTACCAGATTTATAAGCATTGTGCTCTCTTTAATAGCTCCAATGCATCCAAAAGTGGATACAAAGAGCATAATACCACCGACAGCGATCAATATTGCAGGAGGTGAGAAGAAATGTTCATCAATGAAGATTTTAAAGTCGCCGAAAATTGTTTGAATTGTTGTTCCAACTAAAATTAATAAGATCGCTGTAAGCTAAAAAAAAAAATATATTTTTAATTATCAGCCATCAAAATCTTTTAGGATTCCTGCTGCTTCTTTTTTTTCTTAATTTTTGTCCTAAAGATCCTCAAATGATTTCATAGATCTTTACTCGAAGAACCAGAACACAGATAGGCTACATAGAGAACGTCCAATTCTTTAGAGGATCAGACATTGAACGCAAGGCATTAAAGCAAAATTAAGAAAACTGCTAGAACGGGACGTGGACATAGGTTTAACTATCTGTAACTTGTTGCTTAAAACACGATACAGAACTGAAGAAAGTTGTTTTTGCATCGAATTGTCGTAGGTGGCGAAAAATGGTTTCATTATGAAAACTTTAAATGAAAAAGAAAAAAAAAAACTTCCGGAATATTCATGGAAGTAAGGCTATGTTGTGCATTTGATGGGATCAAAAGGGCGTGATGTACTACATATGAGCTGCTAAAGTCGTGGCAAACTATCACTGCTGATCGTTATGAAGAACAATTAATCCACTTGAATTAAAAAACGACTACAATATGCCACAAGACATAACATAAAGTGATTCGTCAATATGACAATGCTAGTCTACATATTGTAAGATCAGTTAAGAAGATGTGGGTAGTCGCTAGTATTCATTCCTTCAAATTACAGTTTGCTTTGTTTGACCTACATATTTAGCATGGCCTTACTGCGCAGCAATTCGAAAATTTTGAAGTTATCAAAACTAGATAATTCAAAGAAGAACAATTTTCTTTATTGCTGAAACCACTTGTTACCTGAAAAATGGGGAAAGCTATAGTTGGATTGGATTGAATTGAAACGAGGCTGGGATCCAAAATGGGTCCCTAGAACGTAGGCAACACAAGGCCCATTGTTCACCCTCCAGACTTATGAGCAACTGGATGCTCTAATAAAATTCAAAATTGTCCCCAAGCCCTTCTTTTCGGCTTCATGCAGTTCTGCCAGGAGGTGTAAGCCAAGGAATCTGTAACGTTCTCCTGAGAGGGCCGAACAGTGACAAAAAAAAATTAGTCTCAATTTCGCATACTCTGCATACCGGATCTTCAACAAGCCCCATCCTATGCTAAGGGATCATCTAAGAGTGTCCAGTGAGAATTGACACTAGGATTTTCAGGGTTGGCTTGCTCAGTCCTACTAGTAGCTTTTTAGTTTCATTTGGGTTGAGTATGCCCCACAACTCTTTTGTAGTTTTACTTGAAGGGTCATCCAACTAAAGGCGACTGTGTTGGCAGTCGGCCAAGCCAAGATAGTAGAGGCAAGGTGTTTTGGTGCGATCCCAATTGTGGAGGAGGATACCTTCGAGGTTACATCAAGTCGCTGTGACCTATCACTCAAGGCGCCAGTACCCTGTTGTTCCGAGAAGGGGAATTCAGGATGGTTTTATTATTCTATACACTTTTGGAGGTTGTCAAAAGTTTTGACAAGACATTGACAGCTGCTTGGTGTCCGAGCAGATTGAAATATCCTTGTTCTCAGTATCTGACTTTAGGAGATACCTTCTCGCTTCAAGGATGACCTTGACTTCCGCCTGGAAAACCATTACATGGCTTTCAAGATATGTGGAAATTTCCATGTGAGGTTCAAAAAAGCTATATTTAATGAAATAGAGAATTCTTACCAACTGAAAAGTTTTTAACTATTTTTTCAGAAGTAGCATCAAATCGGAATGTCATAGAGTGAATTAAATGCTGTCGCACAAAGATTAAATTCTCTTTTTTTCTACAATATGTTCCTTAAGGGATTAAAAGAGACTGGTTATGACGATAAAATTAAAAAAAAATGATGCAATTTTGAATTCTTTCCTTCTAGAACTATAGATTTTGTATGAATCATTTAAAGGGAACTTTTAACCGCCCTAAAAACATAATTCCATTATGTCGCTTGAAAATTGAAAAAATGGCGAAATAAAAATGAATTCATTAAAAAAAATTGCAATTAGTCACATTTCACATTCTTTATCACTCAAAAATAATAAAAACAGATAAGACTTCTGGCGAACTGATAACATGCGATCAGAGAAAGAAAGATCTTTTGTGGGATAATTGTGTCTTCAGAAAAGTTAATTTTTATATAAAATTATGAAAACATACCAAAAACATGAAATTTATGATCATCAGCATGTACTTGACGCAGCGCATCCCAGAGTTGAGGTCATACGAACTGGACGCCATTATTTCTACACTTTCTTATTATTTTTTAATCAATTATTTTTTATTTTCACGTAATTCGCCTTAGTAAATTAAAATTAAATGCAATCCTAAGTCACTTAAACAAAAGAAATAATTTTTACAAAACGATGCAAGCCCCGCACATTATTTAGGTAAGTTATAATTTCAGGTGCGACATAAATGGCACTGTTCCAACCAGAGCAGGGGCTTTGTTATCTTATCGGATCGCGGCCTTATCTCCTTTAAATGTGTTAATTAATTATCGGCCAACTGATTACAATATTGTTTTTCGTGACGGTGTAGGTAGAGTGTACCTATGTGGAGTTTACTTGCTACCACTACTTTCTGCGATCGGTGAATAAGTCGATATTCGGGCGTAGAAATATAGGTAAGCAACTTACACCCGCTCGCGAGTAAAGATACAATTTTCTCGGATTTCGTGGTACCTTGCATTTCATATTTTGTAAACACACACACACACATAGACGTTTACGATGGTTGGGTGTAAAATAATACTTGAATCATTTCCGGTTATTTTCGAATTTTCCATCAAAATTAATCTTAAATTAATTTTTGCGAAATATGTACGACGATTGTGGTGGGCGTTGCACCGTACCGTTACCATTGATTATCATGTTGGGTTGGGGTGGAGAATTTTATTGTCAAGGTCGTGGGGTGAGCTGCAGGTGACACATGTAAAATATATCGTCGGTGGGAAAAGGCGGGTTCGCTAGCTCACTTTCCCTTAGAAAACGGAATGACTTGGTGATTCGGACCTGTTGTCCGAATCCCGAAACAGTTTGGGTTGTTGGTGATGGTCAATAGTTTAGTCCAACCTTTAGGAAAGTTAAGCTTTGAAAGTTGAGATGGTGCGCATCTTGAAGGCGGAAGACCTGATGGTCTCTCATTGGCGTAAATAGGTAAGGGCTAGGGTGGACCCGGCCCTCCCCCTCCCAGAATGCGGAATGACCCCCCAGGAAATTATGAGAATTTCCAAAAGAAATTCGTCTAATTATATTGAATACGTTCGGATCGGAATCGAAAAGGCTTTAAAACGAGTTCTTTTCTTCAATAAAACCAATTAAAATCTTTTTAAAATTTTAAAAAACTATTCTGAGATTGCTCTGATTCCACTGAATTTTGACAAAGGCGTGATTCGTAGGAAAAATCATGCAGAACTATTTTGACAGTTAGTGCGGAAATTTTATTGATAACATTTTTAAGCTTTTTCGCTTCCGATCCCAACGGATTCAGTAATAAGGCTGATTATCTTTATAAGGAAGAAATATTTGCTGCGCAATTAAACACTACAATAATATTCTTATTAAGTTATATTGTGGAATAAAACTATATTAGGACTCTAGACAATAAATAGATACTACGGGAAACTGTGAAATTCACAGAAAAACATTAAGTTTGTCTAGAACCTCCCACAGTCTCGAAAAGGAGATGGCAACCGGAGAGAGCAAAAGACTTTGTGATAGAGTCTACTCTAGGTTAAAGTAATTAAGTAGACTTTCCATCAGATACAAGGCCTTCCGAATATTGGAAGATACATATTTACAACCAAATGATGGGCAACATTATCACTAACTTCAAAAATAGGTTTGAAAATCTATCCTTGGAACAGTCAGTTGACTCATTTATAAAATTGTACCTGAAACATAGAGAGGCATTTATAGAAAATTGTAAAAATGTTTTCAATATAGACATTTTCACCTTACAGGCTGAAACAAAAATAATAAATAATATGTTCTAAATCAAGAGCATTGTTATAAATTTGAAAAGACTGAAAACAGAAATTAATAAAGACTTATACTTATACTACTGTCAGATCGGTTGGCTGTGAACGGAGCTTTTCCATCGAGTTAAAATTTGGTTAACAACAACTGCTTCAGGAGAAGTTTTCGAACATGGCACCCCTAAACATTTGAAACGAAATAATTAAAAACAAATACCAGCGCAACAGTTGCTAAATAAGCTTGCAGAAATAAAACCGTAAACTAAAGCGTATACAGACCTTAACTATCTCTTTATTAATGCTTAATATAAATAATTGTTCTACAATGTGTAGGTATCTAACTTCAGACCTGCAAAGTACTTAAGTACATTGTTACTTAAGGATTAGTACCAGTATCACGATCTGGACTTATTTTTTTAAGTACAAGGCCCGGTACCGGTACTTACGCACTTACTTATTACAAATAACGCCATAACGCAAAGTACTTCAGCTCTTGTAAATTATTTAAATATGCCTTCTAATAATAGAGGTTATGTGCACCTCGACAGTGCCTCAAGAAATCTTACCGCCTTCAGTAAAATAGGAAGAGAATTAGCGCAATTGTTGAGAAGGTTGGTTGGCAAACAAATGCAATATCCCATCTATTCCTACGTACTTGCTAAGCGCTAATTTACATTTGCAGGTCTTTTAAATGCTACATAAAGGCAAACATTATCGACATTTGTTTTTCTAAAGTCAAACTCAAAAACCGTATGAACAACTTCCAAAATTAAAACCAAAACAGCAAAAGCTTATACGATTCTGCTTCATTTTATATGTTTTTGCAACATATTTTATAATATTTCGTAAATGGAAACCTCATCCAGTCATTTATCTGGCTAAAGATTTTTCAAAATCTCTGATCTGAGTTTTATAAAGCTCTTGAACCTTATAAGTACCAGTACTTGGACTTGTACTTGAAAATTTTTAAGTACCAGTACCGGAATTTGTACTTGTACTTAAAACATTTGAAGTAAGGGCCCTGGTACTGGCAGGGCGTTACTATCATATCAGTTTCGTGTATAGCACTTGAGGATTTTGAATTATTTTCCTTAATACGAGAGAGAAGGATGTGGAAAATAAAGGTCTCTCTTAATGAAACACCACTTTCTTTTATTTTTCTTTTAAAATTGTGCAAATTTTATTTTTCAAATAAACATTACTTCCTATGATTTAAGAAAAATTTAAATCGCGTTGGATGTTTTGAGTGGACTGTAGGGAATAGATGAATGTCGCTTGAGTTCATTGGGATTGAAGAAAATTCAATTCAATTCGCCAATTACATTATGTACTAATCTATTTTCACACTAAAACTATTTTGTAAATACTCGACGCTGTTCGCCGATCGCCGAATGTTTACTGACTAGTTATCCAAAGATTGATTGAATACTGATGACTTATACTAACTGATAAGCGATGTACCATGCTCTGTACCGAGTGCTCAATAACATTCAACGAGAACTATAATAAAGAATGGGAAACAATTGAAAACTGTTCCTTGTTCCTCTGGTCTCTAATATCGGAATCTCGACAAAGACTGTCCTATCTCAAAAGATTTTCTTATTAAAATCGCCCCAAATACACACTGCAGTAGGTTAAAAGTGCTGATCTAGAGTTTTTCTTTCTTAGGAGCGGAGTTAAATTTTCACATAGGAAGACCACATATTACAAAAGTAGTGACACGATTTTTGCGACTTGTAAAGTGACATGTTATCTTAGAAGTGCTCAGAGCAAGTATAAAAAATTTCGATCAATACCTGGGAATACTCATGAGCTGGTGTACTTCGCAAACAAAATGTTTGTTAAAACTAATGTACGAAAGTTGTGGGACCTGGCCCACCCCAGAAATAAGTCGTAGTTACGCCAATGTTGTCTCTATGAGAACGCGAGATTGGGGATAGAGCTTGGCTGGTTTTGACGATGTGTATGACATACAGGATCCTTGTACTACATCCTGGTACCTTCTGGCGATGAACTTCTGTGGACCAAATCAGCGATGAGTAGGTTGGCTTGCTGTATGTTTGATCCCAGCCCGGTTGTAAAGATCCGGTTCTAGGTGACTGAAAGATAATTTCAATTAGATATGACCACCGCCTGGGCTTAGCGAGGTCGGTGGACGTTTATAACTGTGTACTCTGTATAATGAACTGTTGTTACTGTCCAGTCAGGTCGTAACCTGGTACGCTAATCTGAGTCTTGGGGAACGTCGGAAATATGTCCCTACGACAGTGCGGCTGGAGCCGGAAAGATTGAGTTCGACTCCATCCACTGGGTGTAGTTTCTACTTGATTGACGATCACAGACTTATCGCCCATAGTTTTTTATTTTCTTCAACGGTGCTGTCGTTGCATTCATTAGAAACTAAATCATTTTTATTTGTTATGTTTTTTCATCCTTAATAAAACCGAAAGCCTGACTAGCTACGGCTTTCTACGTTCGTCAAGGTATTACTAGCGGTGAATTTTGAAATGTACGTTACAACCAAAAAGAGATGTTATACTTTGTCAGGACTATTGAAATTCTATTCTATGTACCAACCCTGCCGATTTTTAAGGTTTAGATAACTTAATGGCCAGATCATGTTTGTAGGCGATCCTCCAATTTTCTGAAATTGGAGGACTAATCCAGTTGTATAGCTTTATGTCACAGTGTTCATCTCCAGAGTTTCCATACAACCTTGGTGAGCTTATTATTCGACCAGAGTACACCTCTGTTGCTATTTCTTTCAATCTCTGGACTAGATTCAGTACTGGCAGCTCTAGTAGATGTACCGAATTCAACAACTGCTGCTGCCTAAGATTATTTTTAATTGTACACGATGGGAATAGCTAGCCTCTGATCTTGCAGATCCCAATTTGTTTTCTTTAGTTGGTTCATCGTCATTGACATTTAATTATGTAATTACGACTGAGGTCAACGATCTAGGTACGTGGTTTAATATCGTACAATAAGCATTACCGTCACATCCGGTGATGAGCTGCAGAGTTCTCCAAATGTAAACGTTCATTATGCTCTTCAGCGGTACTAAATCCGATGTTGTTGTGACCCCAGGAAGATAAGCAGATACGGAAACATGCACTCCATTCGTTGATTTAATTGAAGATTTGTGCTTTCTATTAATTCGTAGTACCATTTTTATTCCATTTTAATTTTTACATTGCACTTTTAATCATTCAGTAATAATTTAATTGTTTGGACACATTGCGTTCTTACGGAATGAGCGATTCTTAGCGCACTATACTTACGGAAAATTTAATATTTAAATTTAACGAAAATTCCCTCACACGAGTTAAAGTTAATTTGTGTACGCCTGTTAAATTAAAGGGCGCGTTCGTAAGTAAATGTACTTACGTATATGTCTATTATACTTCAGCCTATTGTATTCCTGTTTTTACAACATATGTACTTAATCTGGTCAGTCATTGATCTCCACCTATTAGAGCGGGTTGTCCATCCGTATCTGTAGACAACACTGGCGTGTATAACGTGGACCGCTGATACTACTGAAATTTGTTTACATGGGAGGGATCACTTTTCTATAGTGTTCTCTTTTTTAACTAATTTATTCCACTGAACTTCAAATAATAACTGTGTTCTTTTGGGTGCCTTGTTCTAGAAGTCCCATATACTGGAGAGAACAAATTGTTCTGTCGATTGAAGCGAACTATTTGTACTGTTCACTTCATTTATAAATCTTCTATGAAATTGTATGAGGCGTTCTTTTGTGTAGCGTTTGTTCTACCCTGTTCTGCAGACACAAAAGAACACAGCTAATAAGTTTTATACAAAATCCACCATAGTCCAGTTTCAGTTCATGTGGATTTTCGAAATGGATATATAGAATAGAAATAGATGGCAATACAACATTTGTACTATTTTCTCTGCCCCATACCTACTTTTAGAGATGGGCAGAAAAACATTGCTTAATTTTATTTCCTTAAAAATCAAATTTAAAGAATATTATATGTTATAGGGGATTATCTTCCAATAATAATAATAATAATTTCGAATGTTTCTAATTTGTTGAACTTGAACATGAATATTTAAGCAAAAATAAAACTTAAAATGAAGGTCAGAACCCTGCCAACAAAAGTTGTCCCATACATATGCTAGGGACATGCTACACTCTTCGTCAATGAGACACATTTGGAGGGGTGCGGGAGAAAAATTCCGCGCTGTAGTTTTCTAAGCTGCACACGGACAGCATACCAATCCTACTGCAAGCAAATAGTTTCGGCCATTTGGAAATTGTGAAATTTATGAACGGACGGCTGTGCAGTTATTAAAAACATTTCAAAAAAGAGCAAGTGCAAGGTTGGTGTCATTCATATCCAGGAGACACCCGTGGATATGAATGACGAAACGTTGTACAATAAATGGGGCACCACATTCCACCGTTGCGGTATTAGTTTATCCACCGTATAGTACGGTACTAACAGATTTCAGTATAAAGCGGTGAATAATTCCATTGTTATGGTCGTAGCGTATTGCATATAGCAATATGCTACACGTACTGAAGCGTGTAGGACGGCTGCGTCAAGCATAAAAAAATGAACGCATCCCGACCGAGAGAAATGCGGTTCCTCGGTCTCGGTGTGACACGTCGATGTGACAAAGAAGAAGAAGACAATCAATCTGTCTTACCTCTCGTACAAAGTATACGCGCGTGAAAGAAGTCCAAAAAAAAGGATCATCGAAAATTCTCTACGACATCTTGGCCGAAAGGAATTTCCAATTGATACTGGAAATTTGGAAAAACAAAAAGAGATTCGAAATCGTCTCAAGTGTAAATCATTTAATTGGTTTATGCAAGAAATCGCATCTGACTTATTGAAAAAGTATCCCCCCGTCGAACCACCAGATTATGCTCATAGAACGATAAGAAGCAAAGCAATTTCATATCTTTGTGTTGATAATCTCAACCATAAGCACGACGGTGAGGTAGGCTTATTTCAATGTGCTACAAACAACGTTAGGCCACATGGAAATCAAAATTGGGCCCTCAGTTGGCATAAAGATATCACACTTACAGGCAAAACGACCTGCTTAAATGTTTCTAAATCGACAAAAGATGCCCCAGTAATCCTGTATTACTGTCATACACAACAAGGTAATCAATTATGGTTCTATGATTTGAAAAATAGATGGATAGTTCATGGAAAGAATATGCGATATTTGGAAGCCGATGCCAAGACAAAGAAGATTTACGTGAATAATTGTGATGCTTCCAATAAATACAGGAAGTGGATCTTTGGGTATAAGAATGAAACAGCATTAAAGGATTTCCATAGTAATCATCCAAAAGATTTATAGTGTTGGTAGATATTTTTTCTTTTTCTTTGGCATATCAACTTGTAAATATTTAATCACTTAAGTGACACACGTAAATGCATTAAGACTAAAATTAATTAATTTATCCAAGAGGCCATCCATTAGTAGACGTGATAGATGCTAAGGTTTATTCTCGTAGCCTAATTTTATAAGTACATATAAAAAGAGTATGTTTTATTTTGACACTCGGTAAAAGAATTTGACAAGAAGATCGGCATCATTTACAAGGTTGTTTTTACAAATTTTTATCAACAAAAGTAACCCTTGTAATTACTTCGGTGGTGTAGTTAATTTTAGTGTGCTTCGATTGTATGTATGAATTGCAAATTTTACGGAACACAACTTTTGCTAAAAGAAATTTTACACGTCAGTAAATCAAAGAACTGCTCAACATGTAACTTTTAAGTAATCGTCGAAGTTCAATAATATTTATAATTGTACTGATAGGTACTTACAATGATCCATTAAATAAGAGTTTTAACTTCCCTATATCGGTTATAAACAGACGGAAGGTTTAGTCTTAGTTTCTTTATATAATTTGTTGAAACTTTTGAAAACAACAAGAAAATGATATTTTTTTTAAAAGTGAGGAAAATTACATGTTTTGTTTACAATAGCACTTGAAATGGGAAATTTGTGACTGCAAACAAACATAATTATACACATTGGATCAAGTAGATTTCATGGCTAGGTGTGAATTTTTTAAGTTCCATAAGCTTTTTGTTGTGTAGTTTGTTTTAGTAGGAATTCATATTTCGTGAATAAACTCAAACAATTATGCGAGTTGTGTTTCGATCGAGAACAAAGTGATAGCGATTCAGTTATGTTTGTGGTCTAAAGCCTATAGTTTTCATTTTTTTCTTGAGTTTAGTGCTAAAGTTGAAATATTTGGTTTAATTTCTTTTGATATTAATTGGGATTTTGAATTTTATAAAATTACATAAAATTATTTCAATTGCCTTTAGTTTTGTGTAGTGAGTAGATACAGATAGCAAGTCGAAGCATTAAATTCCAATTTAATTCTTTTAACTAGATGGCGGATGCTGAAGCGCTTCATCATGCCGTGGAATTTTCACCGTGAGTATTATTGATATATTACTTATTTTCTTTTGGTATACGCATACTTCGGCTTCTGTAGCGACTTACACATGTAGAACTTCCTTTTTATTGATATTCTTTTCATGTAGCTATATATAATTTCGATTTAATACTATAATTATGTATCTACACCGCTAATTTAGTGAGATCTTTATACTTTGAAATGATAATACGTTTAAGTAGACACTCTATATGTATAAATATATGTATAATTTAACGATATACTTACCAGTATACATTTTGAATGGATGATCCGGTTGAGTCAACACTCTACATACATATATCTATATAAACGATAATGATATACTTACTTGCATGTATTTAAGAATGATGGCCTTTTGATTTACTAATGTATCTACATATGTATATAGTTAACTCAATAGTATACATACCTATATATACATTGGAGTGATGATTTTTTTGTTAATATTGCAATTATAACGTAAGTATGAAATTCTAAAAGTTTTAATTCTCCTCTCACTATCCTGGAGCCCTCGCACGTGAAGGTCGTTTAGGTCCGCTACTCTCTCTCCTTTCAGGTCAAATAGGGACACAGTGTCAAATGGGTGGTTGGGGCATGCAGTAAGGCCGAAACATCTGCGCCTTCGTTTGTATACAGGTAAGTGACGTAAGGGTCACTTCAGGACCGAATGTGTGCCGGCTTTTCGTGTTAGATAGGCACGAATTTTTTTGATTATGGCTGACGGCAGCGGCAGGTCTTTTGTGGAACCCCTCACACTCTCCGCCAATAGTTGAGGCGAACTAGCGTGCCGCCCTGCAGTCAACGCTGTCCGTCGAGTGATCTGTCAGCTCATGCTGGCAGTCGGGACTTTACGTCCCAAGCAAATCACTCATCATAGTTCCATAACACCATACTTAAATGAAGTGTATTAAATTATTTGAGAAAATTTAAAATACCTAATCTTGTAAGTAAATATAACAGGCGATTGCAGTGAATTTTTCGAGAAGTTATAGTCTGCATGAATCTGTCAGTTGAATATGTCAGAAAAGAGAGATAAGGGCAAGTCGTTTAGACTTAGCTTTGGCTCACTCGACCAGGTTTCGTCCCCGCCAAAGGACTCATCAGGAATATTGATTCTTGGCTGAAGATAGCCGGAGTGCATTTAAGTGCTGCATTAGAAGGGTATTGTCCTAGTTTGTCATGTCAGGTAAGTGCTTATGTATGTTCATCCCACATTTATACCTACTATCCTAATGCCTACACTTTCTCTTTACTGATCATCACAGTGCTGGGTGTTGGCTAGTATCGTTGTGTTTACCCTCCCGAGCACACTATCAGTGTTCAGGACTGTCTTGGGAGCTCCAGGTTTTACATATAGTGGTATAAATTATAACTGTATCACGGCACATAATGAGAATTGAACAATTATGCTATCACCTCAAATCACAGGTAAAGAATTGCACAGCCGTCCGATCATAAATTTCAAATTTCACAATTTCCAAATGGCCAAAATTATATGCTTCCTGGTATTGGTATGTTACTCGTGCTGATATTAAAGAAGTGCAGCACGGAATTCCCCCCCCCCCCCCCCCCGCCAAACGACACTGCAACGTGTAAGTCTTGGCTATCACTTTTCTATATCAAAATATATTACAGTTCTGAAATTGTACACTGTTTCAATGATGCGTTTTTTTATCTCTCTGATCTGATCCGGTTCAATTTTATTTAAGTAAAACAACAACAACGCGTGATCCATTGTTGTTGTTAGGGCTTTCCCATACGAAAAGTTTTTAGAAAAGAAATGCATTTCTTCTTGCCAGCACAATATTGTTGCTCCGCGAAGTTCCGTAAAAATTGCCTAAAATCTTCCGCGTGTGGGGTACTGCTTACGAATTATTTATCAATTGGTTGCTTGCCTCATTTGGCGACTATTGTCACAAATTTGTTCGTCTCAATTTCAGTCGTCTTTATCAAAGTAAAAAAAAATTCTATTTGGAAATTACTTTACTTTCCCAGTAGCACATAATTACTTTTCTCAAAGTGGTTTAAACGAAGAAACTAATGTTTTGTTAAATATTTTGATATCTTCAAAACGTATTTGAGTCAATAAAATACGAAAAACTCAAAACAAATTCGTTCGGAGTGACATTGACACCTCATGACGTGTCAACAAAAAAATCCCTCTCGAATCAGCCATACTTGTTATCATGATTGATATTAGACCATATATTTTGCAACGAAGGTATAAATTTGATATAAAACGGTACCACCACTAGTGAACATATTTTTGTTCTAAATTTATTTACATGTCGATGAAGAAGAAGAAAGTAGAAAAACTTTGCAGTAATTTTGCAATTTTGTATTCATATTCTATAACATATGGTATAACATAATATACTGTGAGTGTCCAAAGATAAGAAATATTTCTTATCTGTGCTTTAACGTTATGTAGTGATGTAAAAGTTGTGGGGAAATTTTTAATAAATTCTAACCTGCTAACTACAGGTCCACAACGAATTCAATGTAACACCGGTCAGAAGAGAAAAACACGGAAAACTCTACCAGCTCTAATCAAAAGAATAGAAAAATGTTGGAGCCCATTAAGCATTTACTTAAAACCAAAAGAATTATATTAGCTAGTGGCTCTCCACGCAGGCGGGAGCTTGTTCAAAATATGGTAATATATTTCACGTACTTATTCCATCTTCTAATTTCTATAAAGATTTCCAAATTTTCTACAGGGCCTAGACGCAGAATTATGTTCATCGCAATTTGAAGAAAACCTTAACCCCTCAGACTTCCCGAATTTCTCTGGGTTTGTTGAAGAAACTGCATTCCAAAAGGCCGAGGAGGTCTATAACCGACTTTCTAAGAGTTCGGGGAGATTTCCAGATATTGTGATAGCAGCTGATACCATGGTTACTCTGAACGATAAAATGTTTGGAAAACCGAAAACAGCTTCTGCAGCCTTTGAAATGCTAACCGAGTAAATTAATGAGCTCACGTTTAACCCATATTTTTGAATATACTTTTTTGCAGGCTTATGGGGAAGTCCCATGTAGTTTATACTGGGGTCGTCATCAGGCACGACAAAGGAGTCAAAAGATTCACCGAAACCGCCAAGGTTTCTCTCGGAAAAGCAACAGCAGAACAGATTCAGGCATATGTCGACACAGGAGAACCAATGTAATAGCTTTTCCGAATTTGTTTTCCTTGTTAATTTTCTATTCTATATACCTAGGGACAAAGCTGGCGGATATGGAATTCAAGGGATTGGTGGAACTATGGTTGAGCGTATTGAAGGAGACTATTTTACTGTTGTGGGATTGCCCCTGCATAGGTTATCATGTGAAATCTGTGAAATTTTTGGATACCAAATAAAGTAAAATTTATTTTAGAAAATTATATAATTTAGACACAAAGTCCTTTAAGGATTCGATCTGCTTCCTAACAGACGACTTAGAAGTTCCTCCGGTTACGTTGTACTGGTTTACAATCTCTTCAAAATATGATAAGTCCTTAATGTCTGATTCAAATTTATCACAAATTGACTTCATAACATGCATGGGCACTTCCCGCAGATCCAAATGAGCCTTCTCGGCATATGCAACAACTTGTCCAACCATATCATGAGCTGTCCGAAAAGGGATACCTTTTTTCACCAAATAATATGCCTGCAATTGCAATGATAGGTAAGACTTGAAAGGTTTTGCAAAAGATAAAAGTACAAACAATAAAAATAACCTACCCAATCTGTAGCTAGCATATCACTACTAAGTCCTTGTTCACAATTTTCTCTGTTAACGGAAAGTGTAGTCAGTACTCCTTTTGTGACGTCAAGAATTTGACTGAGCAAATCAAAAGATTCGAATACAAATTTTTTATCGAATTGCAGGTCCTTGTTGTACGTTGATGGTAAACCCTTGATTGTAACCATTAAGCCTGTTAAATGACCAATCAATCTTCCGGATGCACCTCTTATTAATTCTAGGCTATCTGGATTTCGTTTCTGCGGCATAAGACTGCTACCAGTCGAAAATTCTTCTGATACAGTCACAAAATTAAACTCCTTACTAGAGAATATGATCAAATCTTCTGCTAAACGCGATAAATGTAAGCTTGTCACTGAGATGGCAAAGTTAAATTCAACTGAAAACGAAGAAGATATCAATTTTATGGTTGTTGCAAACTAAAAAATCTTTCTCCTTTCTTACCTGCGAAATCTCTATCGGCAACTGCATGCATGCTATTTTCAGTTACTTTTGAAAATCTTAATCGTTGCGCGATATAATCACGATCAATACTTAAAGGATTGCCGGCTAGTGCTCCGCTTCCAAGAGGAAGTATATCGACTCGTGCAAACATATCCTTGAATCTTAGACAATCTTCACGTAGCGCATAAGCATGACTAAGAATCCAGTGTGAGAAGAGAACTGCTTGCGCTCGTTGCAAATGAGTATATCCCGGCATTACAATGTCAATTTTACTCTCAGCCAAATCAATTGCAACTTTAATTGTATCAATAACAGCAGCCACCACTTCCCGGACAGCCTTCTTCATCCACAACCTCATATCTGTAACAACTTGATCATTCCTACTGCGCCCTGTATGCAATTTACGTCCCAAAGAGCCACATATTTCCGTTAGTCGTCGTTCGTTAACTGTGTGCACATCTTCATCTGATTTTTGGAACTTGATTATACCTTCAATCCATTCATAACGAACGAATTCTAAACTCTTGACGATTCTTTGACATTCATCTGCGGTAAGAATTCCAGAGCGTTCTAAAGCTTCTGCATACGCTTTACTCCCATCGAGATCTATTGAAAACAGCCGCGAATCTTCTGGGAGACTGCAATTTAAGTCAAATAGACTAGAATTTGTTGTCTTCGTAAATCGACCACCCCATAATTTCGACATTTCTATGATGTGTCGGTTTTGCTAGTTCAAACTCAACTATACACAGCTTGAGCTGTTTGAAGTCAAGATATGGCGTAGCAAAGGTTATCACTAGACAGCATATTTTGTTATCGCTTTAAAGAGAAAAGAAATCTGGCAGAAGAATTGCGTTCACTTTAAATTTTAGTCACAATTAATTAAGTTTAGACTTCTGCAATGTCAAGGCTATGTACATACTACATATTAGGTAAGTTTTCTACCGAAATATCACACTAGCGCTATCAGTCTATAAAATTCTTTCCCTTTGGCTCATTTTCTAGATGAAATTTGCAATTCCATAATAGAATTTTTCTGAAGAAACAGAAATGCATGGGCATGGAATATTTTCTTACAACCCTTAATTTGAGATCTTTGAACTTCAACCCAATGAATAAAAAACTTCATGCTATAAGACACTTATTGGATTGGATTTCCCAGAGTCTCACCATATCATTAATTTTCTAAATATATTTCTAGTAAGAGCACAACAAGTTGCTTTTCTGTTGCCATACTCATCTAATTACCCGGAAATAGGTGTAGGTTATATTGCGTCTCTGTTGATTGCACCACTTCTGGTTATGACGCCTTTCCAAGTTTCTGTGACGTCATGCATGTTGAAATTGAATACGAAAGCTAAGCTCTCAGACTCAGACGGGTGGGCTAGACAGCTGCGAGTAGGTGGATGACAAAATAAATTTTGTTACAATGATTTCATCTATATATTTCGTGAAAATGGAAGAGTCTATCAAGTTACGTTCCGTTGTGAAATATGTACAATGATTGTGGTGGGCGTTGCACCGTACCGTTACCATTGATTATCATGTTGGGTTGGGGTGGAGAATTTTATTGTCAAGGTCGTGGGGTGAGCTGCAGGTGACATGTAAAATATGTCGTCGGTGGAAAATCCAATTTTGTTATTCTTGAGAAAAAGGGCAGCCGCTTCAAGGTAAAAGGATGCGCCTTTTATCAAGTGAAGAAATTTACTATTAAATAATTTAATTCTAAATTAATGTATTCCGCGGTCAATTTCCATTGACAGTTTGCCCTTTTTGGGTAGGAATTAGATGGGTGAAAAGTTAATATTTTTTCATAATCCTCAAAGGGCATAGGTCAGAGGAATAGGTAAGTAAAACAGTTCCAGTTCAGGAATAGTCTTGTCATTTTCTTATTTGTAGGTTATCAATCAGTAAAATTGGTGGGGGTATGTCCTTTTTTACCTGAGCAAAATCGTTGAAATGATATGTTTTCTGTTTATTTTTTTTTTATTTAATTTTCGTAATATCGAAAATATCCAGTTTGCAGTTTATACATGAAGTTTTTAACATAAATAGGCTGGAAGAGAGGTGATACTTATTTTTGAGATGCAGTAACAAGTTTAATGGAGGAGTGACATCTGTTGGAAAATTGTATAGCCCAATTTTTTCATCACTCATTACAATTTTAGTTTAGTTTGTGAGATGAAGGACCTCTTTATTCACAACGCATGTTGTCACTTAATTTTTACAGGATTCCCGTGTGCGATAGAAATCGAAAATTTGTTTTCGTTTTCCAGATTTCGGAAAAACGGAAATGCGTTACAAAAAACGTTACGTGGCGTGACTACCACAATAGTGCAAAATATGGATTTTTTTTTTTTGCAAAATAATCGCTTCCAAGCGTTTCAGTACACTTTCATTTCAAACAAAATATATATACATACATACAAACTCGTATGTATACAGGGTGTCCCGTACGTACCGAATTTCCTTTATACCACGGATTCCTCACTCAATTTCGAGAAATAAATTGAATGGGAGGAGAGCCGGAAAATGCACGGTGTGGGCGGTAGGGGGGGTTTTGTGATTTTGGGTGCTTTTTATCCTAATACCATGTAACTTTCTTGTTATACACCCTATGAAGGTGATTTGCAGCTCAGATGATAGTAAACCCTCTACTGTTTCCAACAAATGCCCAACCACCTCTCTACTCCTTTCCGTAGGCAGTTATAGGATGTCAAAGTAAAAAAATTGGATAATTTTGCAATTTCTTTTTTAATTTCACCGATTTTCCCGCCAAAATGCATGATAACTATACAGTTTTATGACAAGATTTAAAGACCCCGGAATGTTACCTTTAATTTGACTATGCGCATATACCTACCTAAATGCTACCGTTTTTTAGATATTCCCGTTTTATGATGCATAATTTCATGAATTTTGTTAATTTGCGTGGAATTGCATAAAATTAGGCGCGATTTCTATTATTATTAGCAAAATTAATGAAATTATGCACCATAAAAACGGGAATATCTCAAAAACGGTAGCATTTAAATAGGTACTACTTTATACTAAATATTTCAGCTGTCAACTCAACTCAGAAGCCGTTCATGGAAACAACATGGAGTTAACACTAACTTAACTCTGGCTCATGGAAACATATGTAGTAATTGACTATAATAAATGTTTCCAGAATCATTTAAGCGAACTTGCATGACGTAAAATCATAGCAAAAAAAGATAAATAAAAGTCAAGAAATAACAGTTATCAACGCTCACACTGCATGTTCACTACGTCGAAGTTATCGGTCTATAGGCTGCTACAAGCGAAGGACAAGTAGAGACATCTCAGAAATGATTCTGGAGACATCTACTCCAGTCCACGGTATAGAGAATACAAGTAGTCATCACTGTACGAAGCTCAGTTAATGGTGGACGAAGTGACGTGTAATGTATAGAAAAGCACGGTACAGAGAATGCAATGCTCCTTCTATACATTGAATTGAAAAATTGACATCAGCTCCAATATGTCAAAATTTAATGAAAATAATTTGTATTTTCTGTACCGTGCTCGTCTATAATCAAAGGCAAGCTCTAGCATAGCAATTCAGCCGACATACCTCAGTTTACCCGGGAGTTACACTAGATAGTACAACGCCATCTTAAATTTGACAGCTGAAGGCAATTCGCTGGATGTCTTATCATCTTGCATGCAAATTCATTAAAAATTTCATTGAGGCGTAAACTCTTGTGTTTATTGGAAAATTAATAGTAATAAAGGAAGTAGCAGAATTAAAAAAAAAAACCAAGAAAAATGAAGAGGTAGTTGTTGGTAAATGATGTAATGCAAATGATCCCAGAAAATCTCATTTTTCCAGTATAAATGTATCAATTTCTCTCCAACATTTCTTTTCCGTCCGCCATCTTGAAAACTGTTTAATGTCAAATTACTATCAGCTCAGTTGCCATGATTTTTCATCATGCAAGTTCGCTGAAAGGGTTACAGATGCAAGAATTATGGCATTGCAAGTTGCATGCAAACTGTACTATCTCGTGTAACTCCCGGGTTAGTAATGTTATTGAATGTTCAGACAGACAATCGTAATATTTTTTCTCTCTCCTTCGTATCAACCATTCACTGGCAACCCTATTTCATTAGAATTGCGGCAAAAGAAAAAAGCGAAATATTTTGAGAGACTTCTGCAAGTTTCGAATTGAATGAAACTTCTGTTCTTCTCAAACTGGTGGCAAAAATTCTCAACTTCTTATTTGAAATTTTTCTTAAAAGTTTACTTACTTTTGTTTTGCAGTAATCGGTAGTTTAGATCAAAAATACGTTTTAAATGATCGTTGATTTAATTCCCATATATGCGCTCTAGTATCACCCAATTTCCCCAATATTGTAGCTGATCCCATTTCTTTTAAAATTAATTGACGAAGAATTTTTGTGGCTACAAAATTTTTAATTGCTGCGGCAACACTGTAGGTGAGAAAAGTGTGCAGCAGAGCTTTGCAGACTGCAAACATAATAAGAGTTCTCAAATCTTATTGGCTGGATGGCAAGGCAAGCATCGTAAATCTATATATTGAAGTGGGAGCAGATCGAGCAGAGCAACGCAAAAGTGTAAAAGAGAGAAAACTCCAGCACAATTCTCAACAAATCTCGTTTTCCACACGCAATAAAAATCCTTCCACAAATCCATTCTCAGTTTATTGGAAGAGTTTCCGCTGCTCAGTCAGATGTTAGAAGTGTGAGAGAAGTGTTGAGTAATTTTTTTTGGATTAAAAAAGTGAATATCTTCAGAAAAAGGTGAATAACAGTAAAAAATTCGCAATTATCTTGTGCTTTAATTATTCGTGCATTGCAAATTAATCGTTGATCGAGTGTTTTCAGTCAGATTAATAGAAAAAAGAATTGTTTTCCATTGTCAAAATTCGCTTGCGATTCTGAAAGAAGTGCAAGGGCAAGAGAAAGGCAGGAAAGTGCTTTGGCCGCTGCTTACTTGGTGAAAGTTTTTCAGTTTTTTTTTTTTTTTTTTTTATAAATCAAAAAACCAGAAAGAAAAATTTTCTTGCAAAATAAAAAATCCTGAAAATTTGTGTTTGGATGGTGGAGAAATAAGAAAAAATTAGTGGGGTGTTTTTTTTTTTCTATAAAGAAAAGCAAGTGTTTGGTGAACTATCAATGAATTGAAAGCTCCAAAATTGTTGTGTAATTTTAAGAACCTCAAGTTTGACTTTCTCGTGATATTTTTTTTTTTCTTTTCCCCAAGGCGAATTTGAAAAACGGTTAGAATCCGTCCGTGCAGCTATTTTCAATGTGTATGGCTATTGTGGTGAGTAATAAAATTTAATACAATTTTCCTGAGTGGTGGAAAGATTAAATTAAGCGTAAAAGAGGTCTTCGATGATATTTTCATGAAATTGTGAAATTCAACAACTTTCTTTCCGTGAATGTTTTTATTTTATCAAGCGATGAAATTTCTCAGAAAAAGTACAGCCAAATGTATGCGACGACGACCCTGTTTTTCCTGATGATGGCTGCGCTGCCTATGCCTATGCGATTTTCGTGTTGTCTCCCTTTGGTTTTTGAATTACATGGAATAAATGAGTGAGTGAGTTGGCTACAACATAAGAAAATATTTAGTGACGTTACGTGGGAGTTTTCTTGAAATCGCCGTCGTCACCTTCCGCATGTGTGCGGGGACAGTGGGGTCGACTTCAAAATATGATTTTTATTTTTATGCCACAAATATTGGATCGAGTTACAAGATTTTCGGAAAATTTTGAGGCATCCACATGAATTTTGTTTCTGTTTTCTTTTAAATTCGGATATGCCAGACTGGGTTGGAGATTTTCTCGTTGTTGGATTCCCTCATCAGATTGTGACGCAATGCAATACAGTGACGACGTTTTGCTTCTGTTTTGTTTCGAAACTGCAAATGCAGCACTGATTCACTTGTTGTGACGTCATTATGATGCATTGTTTGATTTTTTTTGACAACTTGATTCTTTTTCCAGCGCCATAGTTTTTTTTTGTGCGAGTTTGGTTTCATCGATTTTTATTATTATTTGAATGTCAAATTCTATAGTTATACATCTCCCAACAATAATGCAATTTTTTTAATTGCATTCAGTATGTGCTTGAGGAATGGGGATAAGACATGTATGTACGTGCCCTGCATCAACTTGGCAAGGCCCGCATAGATTGATACTTTGGTGTAAATTTTGGAAATTGCATGCAGTTCGGTTCATTTTTTTTTTCAATGAAAATAACAAAGAAGCATTTTCGGCATATTACGACGTTTTATGAATTTAAGAAATACGAAATGCGGCTGAGGCTGATGCTATAGCCAGTAGGTACTACGGTCGTGTCGTGTATTTCTTTGTTAACAAATGCCTCGATCCGGATCAGCTGATTCAGCTTTTTCAAGCCCTCAGGCTGGAATGTAACAAAATCAAAGAGACAAGAATATAAAAATGGTGCCATTAGCTTTCATGCATTTTTTTGTTCAACGAGCAGTCTATTTACATACTATATACATACGTACATGTCAGCGAACAAAATCATTATATCCAGGAAGGGGAGTATGATCATTGCTGTCATTTATAACATTGACCGCTTATGCTATTAAAATTGTTGACAGATCTCCATTGTTTTCTCGTTTTAAGAATTTTATTTGGATGAACTTAAATTGAATAAGTTCCTGTGAAATCCAAAATAGTTCAATGGATTCTCCAAATAGAACTTATAAGTAAACAAAAAAACAAATGATGACAATACAACAATTATAATCCTTTCTCCATATCTCTCTCTTTCTCTTACTTTCAGGGTTGAGCCCACTGACATTTATATAAATGGACTGCTCGTTGAACAAAAAATTCATGAAAAAAAAATGGCACCACTTTCATATGCGCCTTTCCGTGAGCGCATACTTTCCCACCGAACTGTAACGATTGGGAACGAGAAATTTCTTTAAGATCAGTGATATTTCCAGAGCTGGCAACCTGACAACCAAAACAGCCTTGAAAAACACTTCCTTCAGTTCATAATTAAAATTTAACAATACAAATAGTCCCAAATCCTTTTGTGATAAATTCGATAAATCCCACTTCCTTTTTTCTTCTGTTTATCCGATTCTGCTTCTTCCTTTATGGCTAAAATTTCCGATATACACAAGACTTTAAGTCTCAATGAATTTTTTTAAGCAAACTTGCATGCAAGATGATAAGACATCCAGCAAACTATCTTCTGCTGTCAAATTTAAATCTCGTTGAAAGGGAGGCTTGCATTCAAGCTGGACTATCTTGTCTAACCCCTTGGTAATGGCCAGTTTCGCAGTATAAGTTTAAACCAAATATTTAGTTTAAACTCGACAAATGGGTTTCACAGTTTAAGGTTTAAGCTCTGTCTTAAACTAGAGTTTAAACCGTGCCATCCCTCTGTTTAAACTCAAGGTCAAAGTATCTGACAAGTGTGACATTAGCATTGTTTGCTTAAAAAAAATAATTTTATAATGGATTCAGATTTAGACATTTTTAGCGGTGAAGAAGTTTTTTTTTTTAGTTAAATTTAAAACTCTGTCAACGACCGAGAGTAATTAGAAAACGTCCAAATCATTTTAATATGTAGGACGACGTTGATTTTTATGCTAGACTCGGTTTAAGTAAAGAGCTATGTCGCACTTTGTCTTCAAATCTATACTTGTCCGTTTTCTTGTCTTTTTTTAATGCACTAAGAAAAGTAATAGCTCAAATTTACATCTACTAAAATTTGCAGCCCTTTTGGATGGTGGCATATTTAATATTAGTCAATATAACTACATAAATTTTATTCTTTTTACCTTCTGGTCTGTTTATTCCGATTGCCAGATTGATTGATGAAAAATTGCTTCACATGGCTGGCGATAACTAATTTAGTTCACAATTTAACCAGTACTACCAATATTACTAACAGAATATACTCTGAAATTTGATTAAAGCCGTATGTGTGTATATATTGCTCTTCTAACAGTCTCCCTCTCCGTGTGCGAAGATTATCTTTCCGCTGAGAAGAAAGAATATAATTGACACTTGTTATATGATGTTGTGAGCGGTATAGATGACGAAGGAGAATAGACAATCTGAATTCTCATTTTGCAAGTAATAACCAAGATCTAATAGTTGCTTCCCTCAATTTTTACATTGTGCGGGTATCTATTTATTTAGCAGTTAGTTAGACATGAAGGACATCAAGGTCTCGAAGAAAATTGTTCTAGTTATTCCATTGTAGATTTGACCTAGTTACTACTTATTCAAAAGACTAATTTCAAACTTTCAAACAATCCGCCAAAAAGGCAAATATTTTTCTCTACTTTAAAGATGATTAAATCCCGGAATTTTTAGTTGGACCTGCATAAACAGGTAGGCTCGGGATATTTTTAAGAAGAACTTTATGGTGAAATATCTGATCATGTATGTGTACAAAATCTTTGGAATTACAAAGCCTGGCTTAGTAACATTGACGTTGACAACTCTATGCTGTTTCAATGAAATGATGTAATTAAAAAAAAATTAAATACCTTCATATATGTATGCATTCATTATACATAGGCTTGTACAAAGGCCTGCCAAAATTACAGTGTCGCGTTTGTTCTTTTAAACATCAAGAGAAGATAAAAGAAATCAAAATCCGCAAACGAAAACCGCTTACTACACAAAGGTGACCCTATTTAGAATCTCTACAAGGAAAAATAAAAAAATTCTTATTCTTGTGCATTCAAATTCAAAAAATTCTTTCATCGTCTTGGGTTTTGTTTAGGAATAAGTAACCCCGAAAATGTGAATATCACGGTCGCTGATAGACATCAGCTGATAACGATATAACTTGTTTGGATGTAGTCCCGATATATTGTCAAATACCGTCCATGCATGTGCACATCTCCATAATTTTTTTAATTTGTGTAAAAATTTTCACTAAAGGTTTGAATTGTTGTTTTTTTTTTTTATTTCTAAATGTGTTCACGTCTGGAAGTGATGGATAAACAAAAACCACAATAAAACGGAGAAAAGAGCAAAAAATGCCTTAGCTTTTTCAAAGAAAGCTTTTGTTGCTATGCCGTTGGGGCTGTGGCTGACTTGAGATTCCTTGATATAATTGGAAACACATGGCATAGTGGTGCGGCATGTCTCCCTTCAGCTTTTTTGTGTCGTGTGAATAAGAGCTTTGTTGCTGTGTGCCCTACATAACTGTGAGGGGGGGGGGGGACGATGAAAATACGATTTGTGATGTGATTCTGGTGGTAGACTGACTGCGGCGATGGCGCCCAAATTACCATCGAGTCACAATAAATTCAGAGCAACTTAAACCAAAATTTTGGGAATATTTGCTTCATACCATACCTACTACTACTCCTTTTTAGGTTATACTTTCGTCGTAACTTATACGAGTTTGTGAATCATCTGGATTTGGTGTGGAGTGAGTGAAGAATATGACTGTTGTGTCTTCGGTTAATGAGAGTTTCTTCTACGGCTTCCAAGAAGGCCGTTACTATGCACCAAAATTTTAACGGGATCACGTTTTTCAGCTTGGTTAGTAATTTCATTGGAAAACTCTTCCGATGAGAGGGAGGATATTAACGTGATACTTTCCACGTGGTTTAACTCCTTCACGAAATACCTAAATCAGGGATTCCCAAATTATTATGGGCAAGAGACCCCTTTCCCAAAATGAACTGATACCTCAGACCCCCATAGCCAAATTACTTTAAAATTTCTATCTCTAGGTCTTTTTCGTAATGATACAAAATACTTACCAATTTAAAAAGCTTGCGGTTGGTTAAGTGAGTAAACTTGACATCATTTTCTCATCAAAATTTAACAAAATAAATAGACATAAAATTCAGTAAATATCAAGTGTAATTAATAATTATTAATACAAATTACGTATTTTTTGAGAAAAACATTAAAATCGCAAAGTAAATATAAAAAAAAAATAAAAAATTCTGTGTGATGGATGAACTTGGTGGTTCAATAGTGGTGAGTTGCAGCCTTAAATCTCCGCGGTCGTTGAATTTCAAAAGGTTTCTTTGTTTTGTCAAAATGTTTGTAACCACACTGAAGCCTTTTTCGACTAGGTATGATGATGGAAAAGCGATAAGGTATTTTTATTTTTCAGCAATGTTACACAATGCAGGATACTGTGTTTCAATGTTGCGTTGGAAGCAGAACTTCCGATAGCCTTGGCTGAACTTTTTCTTAAGCTCCTCGTCTGTGCTGATGGTAATCAACTCTTCTTGCATTATCACATTGGCTTCTTCCATGGCTGTGATATTCTACGGATTTATTATCCATTGAGGAATTTGTAAATTTAAGAGATCCTCAAACCTCTTAGTAAAATCCTTGTGTAATGCGTCCAAGTGAGTGACATATGATAAAATAACATCGTATTTCTGGTAGTTTTGTTTATAAAGGATGAGTTTACACTACCCACAAAGGCCGATATTATAGATTTTGTTTTAATCAAGTTGAGATCGTCACCCTGCAGCTGCAATATAACTTTGTTCAACATACCAAAGATATCAGTCAAGTAATAAATATCTGTTTTACAATTGTTCAGATTTTTTTTTTCAAATTCGGATCTTTTTCTTGTAAAAACTTCAACACATATTCAAAAAGAGTTAAAAATCTTGCTAAGCAAGAGCCTCTTGATAGCCTGCGAAATTCAGTGTGCAGAAGTAACCGAGTAAAGACTTCGTCTTTTACTTTACATAGCTGAGCAAATAACCGAGAGTTCAAAGAATTGCTGCGAATCTTGTTGGCAGCTTTTATAACATATTGTAAAGACTGATGCAATCTAGGACTAAAGTTTTTTGCTACTAAATGCTGTCTGTAAATCACGAAGTAGTAGATGAGTATGTTATCATACAAGCTCCAACGAATTTCAAAACGCAAATGAATTTTCAACCTAAGTGCCGGCTTGTTATTTAGTAAGATATCAGGAGCATGTTTGAACTTGAACTTGATCATGATTTCGTTCGTGTTAAATTGCGTATATGCGTCAAATACAAAGCAAGTCAAAACGTGCCTGAAAGCTTGTACGCTCGAACACATTATCATGCACGAACTTGTCCACGCTTATTGACTTGCCCAGTTTTTCATCTTGTATGAACTTTTGCACGCTTATATACTTGTTGGGTTTCTTAAAAGTACAACAATGACACTTCCTACTAAAATATTAGTCATTCTTATAACAAGTTGGTAGACGTAACTCAACTTATACAGTATCTTGAAGATTTCAAATAAGAGCTTATGTTGATTAATAAGGCTCGATTTTTAGACCTCGTCGACCCCCAAAATCGGTTTTCATTTAAGTCGACCCTTGGGAAACCGATATCGACCACTTTGGGAATCCTTGACCTAAATTATGGTCAGGCAGGCAGTGAGCTAATAACTCTTAAACGGCTACAGAGAGTACATTGGGAGTAATGGGTCAAATTAAAGAGGTACTTATATATAAAAACAAAAAAAAAATACAGGTCAAATTAAAAAAAGGTAAGAAAATCCGAAACTTTTAGTTTAGATCACAATAACTCCTTAGAGGAGAGGAGTACGGGGCCATGAAGTTCTGCATACAATCAGCTTTAGACTGTGACTGGTGCTTTCTAAAAAAAAATGAAAAACTAGATTTTTTTCTTAATCACCCTGTAATTCCGAAACGATATGGACCCCACATGCAATAAATTTTTTTATTTGTCTAGGTGAGTACTAGCACGTCCTGCTCTATGGACTACCTATAGGTGGGTGGAAACACCCCGTATAATAGGTATTAGAAACCTTTTTCTAAACCGCAAATAAGATATTTTTAGCCTGTGTATCGTAAAGCGCGTTCTCATCTGTCTCTAACTGCGTTAAAGTACAAATAAGCAAATCCAGTTATCTAGTAGACCTAATGCATTCGGACATGACATATTTTATGGTCAGAAAAGTCCTGCTAAAGTCATAAGATAAAGATACACTGTGAGAGACTGTTGGTCTCCAGTCTTCGGTTTACACAAACTAAATTCTCCGAAATGTTAACACGGCAAGAGGCTTTTGTCTCTGGAGACCAAAAAATTATGTCTCCGGAAACCATAATAAAAAAGTCTCTAGAGACACGTCTCCGAAGTGTATACACAAAATTTGAAGTTTGGTCTCTACAGATCTCAAGAGATCTTTGTTAATTGTCAAGAAAGAATTATCTCAAAAGTTATTGAAAAAGTGAAATAGCTTGAAAAAATTTATCCTTGGTGTACAAATTTTACGGGATAAATACAACAAATTTTCGGGATTTTTTTTTTTTTTTTTTCTCAAAAATAATCAGAACTCTATTGACGAAACAAATTTTCTGCCCTAAATTCCTTATATTAATTATTCAATTTTTTATAAATTTCTTTGTAACAATTTGTCAAACTCACTCCACTTTATTCCTTTTCCTTTCCGAGTATGGATCTGGAGGCCTATTTGTTTTAATATGTACGACAGAATACCGAAGACCAAAAATGTCTCTAGAGACTAGGTCTCTTTAGAGATTTTTTTTTCTTCTCCGAAGTGTATACAGAGACCAAAAAAGTGGTATCTGGAGGTCAAAGACTCTCACCGTGAAGCTGAACCTATATTGTTCAAGTTAAAATCGGTTATTTGCTATCTTAAAAAAAATTTCTATGTGAACGATCTTTAAAAGTTATCATACAGACATAGATCTAAAATTATGCCTGAAAAAGTGATTCGTAATATTTGTAACATTTTTGACTCATAGCTGCCCTTGCCAAGTATAAATGCTGAAGTGCAAATTATGTAGATCAATTTGACGTAATTAGCTGGCCTTATTTCACTTCATCAGATCAGATCCCATATGAAAGATAATATTTTGTCGCTAGAGACTTACAGCCCGAAAGCCTTCGTTGACTTGAGACAAGCGGCTGATTGTACCATGAATAAGATACGTATCTACACCATTGAATAAATAACTAATAAGGATGCGGGGTACCGTGCGAATACAGTGTAGGTGTTGAAGCAATTTAATGACAGTATGACCTATTATCTAATTGGGGGGGGGGGGGGGGGGGTGACAAGAGGGCCTAATGTGCGTTAATTCAACATTTCTGACATTTCATATTTTATGAAATTGTAATTGCTGCGTAAATTATGTCAGTCATACAAAGGCAACGCCAAGAAATATTATTTGAATATAAGGAGGCGCTAAAAATTTGTTATTATACATAGCAATTTGGATTATAAAAAATTTCCCCTTTAAAATTCAGAAATTCAGGATTTCACTACTGCCATGACGAAACGAATACAAAAACAGCACACTAACACATTTCGACGAGTGGCTTAGGTTTTCACCCGATATGCCGTTTCCTTATTAGTTATTTATTCAATGATCTACACCTAGTGCCCAAAAGCCTCAGAACCTTTTGATTATGTAATTTACAAAGTACACAATAACACCAAGTGCGCACGTGTAGGCAAACATTCACTTCACCTTGACGAAAAAATAATGCCAAGCAAAATGCCAAAACTTGCATAAACGATAGAATTCTGATGGAATTTTTTCCCATGTTATACCTAAACATCACACGAACAGAGGCGTACACAGTCAGCAAAAAGAACTGAAATTAAAAGAAAAAAAAAAGACGCAAATTGCCAATGAATTGACCCGCGGTTAAGTAAAGGTCATCAGAAAATTTCCACTGTGCCCGCACGCTCGCCTTTGTTTAAAAGGCTTGGTATGACATGGAGTCCACTGAATAAAATTATGTACAATATGTAAGTGTGCATGGGATGGATTTCTTTAATTTGTTGCTATTATGCCGGATGTAATTCTGATGTTTTTCTTCTGCTTTGCAAAGATGCGCTCTGGATTCTCTTGAATTTTTCCAGTAACTGCCCACAATAATATTGATTTGATAGTGCACGCTATAGAGGACTTAGCCAGCAGCGCATCTCACCATCATGACACAGATAAAGTGGATTTTCTTGTTTGGCTTGAGTGCTCGCTGTACTAAATTTCCTTGGTAAGCGAGGTGCGGTGTGGTGGTAAGAATTCTTTCGCCATTTACTTTATATGCGCGCGCATGTTGTACGAGTATCAATTAACAGAGCCCCGATAATTTCTAATTTACAAACAAATTGGGACAACGTATGCCCCGCTTCTCTTCTCTGATTTGCCTCTGCGGCTGTTGTTCACATCATCAATCAGTTTCAGCTCAAAAGAAGCTTTGCGGTTAGTTGAAATCAAAGCGCCCGCTGTCACTGTGCGCCCGTCGTCTATAATTCAAATTGATAGCAAGCGTGCACCTAAAGACGTGACGAAATGTTAGTAGAACCTTGACTTAAATAGAGGCACCATTTACGGAATATATATGTATAGGTATGTTTGTATGCCGGTTGGTTTTTATGCCATTGCAGCTGAAAAACTGTTGGCTAATTTTGTCAAATGTCAGAATTTGGACTGCTCAAATCGACGGAACCAATAAAAAAAAACTGTATTTTCGATGTAATCTGAATTAGGGCAATATTGGCTCGACTGCACTCCAAAATGGATGACGCAACCTGTCCGCTTATAGCCATTTGAATAATATCAAATGCATTTATGATGTAGGTACTAGGTATCAAGATTATATGAAAATCGTGCTTTACTGATAAAAAGTATACCTGACGGAAATATAGCTACATATGGATTGTAAAGCTAATGTACAGTTGCATATCGCACCTAAAAAAAATCATTTCTGGCAAACCTTATCGCGATAATCGTGAATAATTTTAACCTATGGAGGAACAACATTTTGCGCTAAATACTTCTGTGGTGAGTAAGTTTTATTCCTAAAAATACTCAAAATAATCATGCAGATAGCGTAAAATTGTTTACAAGCTTCATAGGCATTTTTTCTTTTTTGCAATATTGAAGTTGATGGTTTTTTGTTTAATTAACGACACTACGGAGGTATACAAAAAACATATTCGATGAAAAGTCGCCACATTTTGAACAAAACTATTTTTTTGGTTATTTTCTATAAACTAAACACAGTTTAGTTTACGCACGATCATAATATGTGGCATCACTTGCCTGTGTCGTATCATTGTCGTTTAACTGTGTAATTAATGTAACAAAAAAAAAACCAAACAATAAGTGATGATATTTGTCAGGTCATAATTGTATGCACTCTTAGATTATATAGCAAAAAGGATAGACTATGAGGAAGAAAACCTTAAGCATTTTTCTTTATGCAGTAGAACCACTGACATCTACATATAATGTGGACTGCCTGATTTTCTATTTCATATGGGTCAACTTTTTTTGGCAGGGGTGTGACAATTATCTTAATTTCAAATTTTATTTTCGCTTTACTCTTCATACAACAAATTACAGATGGATTCGGGGTTATTTCTATTCTTGGAAGCTTATCTCCTACAACATCAAAAAAAATTTTTAACTTGATTTTTAAAGAAACAAATTTAAGCAATTTTTGTCTGCCTGTTCCTAAAAGTAGGTATTGGGGACAGAGAAAGGATTACAAATATTGTATTGCCATCTATTTCTATGATACATATTCATTTGGAAAACCACTGAACTCGAACTGAACTGGTAGATTTTGTATAGAACTTATTATTTGTAGTTCAGCCGAATAAACACTGACATATAATAAAAATGGACTGAGCCATCCTATCTAATTCCTATAGTCAAAAATGGCACAAATTTTAGCTAAAATCTATTTGTCTCTTTCAAGCTCAAAAAGTACACTGAACTGTAACCAACTTTGGAAACAGTACGGCTGTATTAATTGGAATGCGTTGGAATTGACATAAAAATTCAGACAAATATATTTTTTATATACGTCTATCTCTTACGAGCTCAATAAAGTTTGACTTCAAATCTGCAGAGGAGCACATTTTTCAGTAACATTAAAAATTAATTTTTGTGTTAATTAAAACAATTTCAACTTCTTAAATAATTTTCATGTAATGTAATACTATTTTTCAACATCTTTAGTGTTTCTAATAGACAAATAATAATAAATTATGAATCGGTGTACATTTGTACGCAATTTAGGGTTTTCAAGCCTGTTCAATATTTGTGCCATTTTTCAAGCAAGAACGCTCAGTCCATTCTTATTATATGTCAGTGCGAATAAAGTAACTAAACGAAAACGAGACAACTATAAAAACGTGATCCCATAATAATGTCAAATAATGTAAGCAATTTCAGTAGTGTCAGCAGTCCATTTTATATATGTCAGTGGGTGTGTTCACCGACAGAAAAATAGTGACATAATGCCACTACCGAGTCACTACACAACGCTATCGTACGTTCACTGTGCACAGATAATGACATCTAGTCATTTCCTTTTACTTTCTCACGTGTTCACTGAGACGGACAAGAATAAACGGTAGCGCGCATTATTTCACTATCCGCATTTAGGATAGTTGCGGTAATAAATTTGTGTTGTCAAAGTGACATTTATATGGAAATGGAATCAGAAAATATATCAAATTTGGTTGATGAGAACAATATGGCCTGTGTGATTGGCCAAAAAGTTTTTTTTTTATTATAAATCAATTTCAATGCATTACTTTATTTCCTTGTAATGTCGAAAAAACTTCCAACTATAATGCTATTTGCAATTTGACGTTCATGTTTACTTTTAATTTACTTATTTTTTGCAAACGTCGAAAATATTTGATTTGCTACGTTATTCTCTTTTGCGTTCACTGCAATTTGGTTACACAAGAGTGACCACTGTAGTGACGTAACTGTCAAAATAATTCTTTTAATATTTGTTCACAACACAACGCTACAGGATGATATCGTGTCAGTGAACGCACCCAGTGAGTAGAACAGCATCGATGGGTTCGTTTTAGTCATGGAAGTAGTAAACTACGAAATTTTCAGAGCGGGCACATAATTTAGTGGTTGAAACTTTATTAAATATTGAAGAAATTTAATAGAATATCGCAAAATTTTTCAATTAAGTTTTAAATTTTAATTTTATAATTTTTTAAATTTTTAAGGATTTTCTTAGTGCCCAATTTATTTTCTGATAATGGCCCCTGTTTTTCAATCCGACGGATTAATGATTTCCGCCGTGGAAGTTTCACTCCCTCTTCATGATGCGAGTTTTCAATCCGCCGGCGGAACTGCCACATTCAAGTATTAGGATCTTAGAATATAGAAACAACAGAAAGGGTTGATATCTGTAAAATTCGTGTGCATGAGCGTGGCTTTTTTCAGGATATCGTGAAGGGGGTGAGAATTATATGTAAGAAAGAGACAAATGTATTTTCAGCTGTCAAACGAAGTTTCCTCATTTGAAAGAATTTGAATATACGTGGAAAATCATTTTTTAGCAAGTATAGTTATAAAATATTATTTTGTGTAGTTTACACACATTTTTTTATAATTTAAATTGAAATTAATAACAAAAACGATGAAATATCGAAAATTTGTTTACGTTTGTGACAGCTGAGAAACGCTCTTGGGTATTTTGGCGCAGTGGCAGCACGACTAGGAGCATTGTCGGTGGGAGCAACTGCAGTACTTTCAACCATATATCTTGTTGCCCCGCTCTCTATATTGATTCTACTACACGGCTGTACTGAACTTTCACTTGAGCGGGAACAGATACTAGACCACCAGAATTTGACTATATTCTCTATATTTTAAGATCAGCATTCGATTCACTTGTTTTCAATAATCAAGGGAAACTTGATTTTTTCACTTCTAACGTTTTCGATAAACACAAACTGGCAAATCCGCAAACAAAGTTCTCCCGGCAGATTCAGCAATACGGGCCGGTATTCCTTGGCGTTGCCTTTGTGTAGCTGACATAATAGGTTAAGTAGACAAAAAAAGATAATTCATTTGTGAAAAAACAAACCGACATTGGAAAATGATAAACTTTTTTTGCAACGGCTGTTTATAACTATTTCATTTTTATTTAATTTAAAACATAATAATTTATTATTGGAACAATTAAACTTGCCTGAAAAATGATTTCCAACGCAATCCCAGCTGTTTCTACAACACAGCACAGCTCACTTCATCACTATAAAAAAAAAAAAATACTCCGGAGTCGCGATTATATAAAATCACTTACACAAAACAAAATGTCACCATAATTTTTGACTATAACTAAATATAAATCGCTTTTAATTGCAATCTTTTATAAAAAATCACAAAAAATAGGTTTGTTTGATGAAAACACGGTGTATATTTTCATCTCCAATATTTACCCAGGGTTTTCTGCACTCATCGAACAAGTTATTTAAATTAGGATAAACCTAGTGTAATGACAGTTCGTCTGATTATAATTAATTGTGAAAAGTTTATAAAAGTTTAAAATTATAAAATGGGTGAAGACAAATAAAATGTGCTCTAATTATTTTTCTATTTAATATCTTCTAATTTTTGCTTATTTTTACTTAAGAAATAATTTATATGCCCCAATCAGTAACACATTTCAAGTGACAGTTCTCAAGTGTCAAAATCTTACCTCAAGAAATTTTTAGTGTAAGTTCGAGGTAGCTCTATGTTAAAAAAAAACAAGATAATGTAGTCCTGGACTGCCATAGATTTACCTGATGTATTCATCGAATAGACTTACATTGAACATTGGACTTATTTTCGTATAATCTGAAAAGCTTAGAAATGTCAAACTGGCATCAAATATGTCAAGGCTTCGCTTGTCATTTCCCTTCCATGTAAAAAAAAAGCTAATCACATGTATACGAATTTTACACAACATAGCCTATCCTTTTTGCTATACAATGAAGAGTATGTGTCGTTTGAGTCCATGGTTGGCTGTGAATATAAATCGGAAATAAATTTTATTTGTTAAATTTGCGAATTTTCAATTGAAGTGTAAAATTGAAAATATAAATTTTTTTTTTTTAATAATTCAGATTAAGTAAAGCACTTAACTGAATGCCATATTCGATCAGCTTGGAAGTCAAATGCTTCGCCAATTTTATATGCAATATGGCGCATCACAAAATGAACAGAAATACTGATCAGTTTGCCACTCGAAATCTTTTTAGTGTTGCCCGAAAGTGGTTTGAGTAACCACACTTGAAAAAATTATAGAAAACTTGAAATCTTACATAAATACAGCCATATGAGTAATTAATTGAAAATTTGTCTTAAAAAATTATTTTTCATATTTTATCTGTACAAAAATTGTTTACAAATATTTCAGTGGGGTCGAAAAGGGAATGCCAATTTTATGACCGACACCTCCAGACATCTGAGATATCTTAACGATGCGTTATGATACTCTGAGCATATTTTATTAACAATGTTTATTTCAATTAAGCGGTGGAAGCCTTGGGGGAGAGGATCAAAGTTTGATCTAGTACTTTTTGGTAAATCTAGTACAGAATTAAATTCCTTAGGTCCTGAAAAGAAGTTTGAGTACCCACACTCGTATACTCGGAGGCTTAAGTATTAGCTATTTACAGCCAGCCCCATGCTCACTTTTTTAGTATATTTCTCCTTTTTATTCGAACTGAGGTACTAGATTTTTCGCACGTTAGATCGGCTCTAACTCGGCAGGGTTATGTCCGATCGGAAAACGGGTATCACTGTTCGCCTCAGCTCATTACTTACCAGCTACACTTCGTAAAAGGAAATTTTTCTCTGGATATTTTAAGGGAGGGGTTGCAAGACAGCATGTTGTATATCAAATTAAAGGTCTCCCCGATTCAGTAACCTTTGCAGTTCTGTCTTCCATTAGTGTTCTGTTGTGATCATTTTTCTCATAGGAAGTAATTTTCCACGATGTGCCGATTCCGCACAATCACGAGTAGTAGAAAAGTCCACTTTTTCATCCACGAAAGTCGCTTAAGCTACATCCGATCGCCAAAGCTTTCCCCCTCTTAATTGAAATAAACATTGTTAATAAAATATGCTCAGAGTATCATAATGCATCGTTTAACACGTCTCTCATATCCTAAAGTTGTATTAAAAGTGGGTATTCCGCTTTATAAAGGGTTTTCCAATAAGAGGTGTTATTTTGATTTTTAAAGAAAAATGCCATTTTTTGAGATAAATGATCGGATCTTTATTTCATTATAAAAACCACGCCTACATTATAAAAACCACGCCTACAGGACCATATCCTTTTCATGAAATTTTCCATAACCAAATCGCAAAGTGGCTGCCCTATGTCCTCGATAGCCTCACGAATTCCATCTTTGAGGTCTTGAATCGACGCTGGGCTGTTGGCGTAGACCTTCTCTTTCACGTGGACCCAAAGGAAGAAGTCGCAAGGTGTTAAGTCACAAGATCTCGGTGGCCAATTGTGATCACCTCTTCGAGAGATAACACGGTCCGGAAACTTTTCCCGTAAAAGATCATTGGTTTCGTTGCTTGTATGGCACGTAGCGCCGTATTGTTGAAAGTAAACGCTGTCCATATCAATACCATCCAATTCCGGCCATAAAAAGCATTAATCATCTGTCGATAGCGCAATCCATTCACCGTAACTGTTGCTCCAGGCTCATTTTGGAAAAAGTAAGGTCCAATGACCCCGCGGGACCATAAATCGCGCCAAACAGTCGCACGTTGAGGATAGAAAGGCTTTTCAACAATAACTCTCTTGGGTTTTCCGAGCTCCAGATGCGACAATTTTGCTTGCTGACGAAGCCATCGAGGTGGAAATGGGCCTCGTCACTCAAGATGAGTTTTCGAAGGAACTCCGGATCATTTTCATGCATTTCAAGGACCCAATCAGCAAAGACTCGACGTTGTTGATGATCGGCCGGCTTGAGTTCTTGTGTTAACTAAACTTTATAAGCCTTAAGACCCAAATCTTTATGCAAAATACGGTGTAATGACGTTTGTGGAATGCCTAATTCCAAAGAACGACGAGGAATGGACAAACCTGGGTTTTTTTCAACACTTTCGGCTACAGCAGCAATATTCTCGGCTGTTCTTGAGCGACGTGCACGGGTTTTATTCTTCACATCACTAACTTGTCCCCACAGCTCGAATTTTTCTACCAATTGAGGTCCGAAAAGGTGCTTCACGACGACCCAAAAATGTTCGAGTTTTACGAACCGTCTCTGCCACATTTTCACCATTTTTATAGTGAATTTTAATAATTTCAATGCGTTGTTGAATCGTGTATCGCTCCATTTTTATTAATATTAATGGCGTAGTTTCTACTTGTCAAATGTCAAAAAATGACAGCTCCAAAGGTGACATCTACCGAAATAGCGGGCTAATTAAAATAACACCTCTTATTGGAAAACCCTTTATATGAGTGACGAGAGAAGCAAACGCATTCTGGATATTTTGCAGACCTCGTTTTGTCATTGTGGGCGTCTCCGAGAAATTTTACTCCCATAAAAAGTTCTCAAGCATGGTAAGTTTTAATTACTGACAATCCTAATCTGGCAGTATTGACTACTAGCAACACGTTTTCCTATAATTTTACAAATGGCAAAGTAATGTAATAGGTCTGTTTGGGTACTTGCCATGCAAAAATTTTCTGGCTAAAAACTTACTCGGTGAGGAATAAATGTAAAAAGTATTACAAAGTACGCGAACGCTTTTCCTGCAACTTCTTTAAAAACAAGAAGAAGAATCAGAATCTGATCTCTGTTCTGTGGTTTTATTTATCTTGTTGCACTCTTGCTAAAGTCCCAGGAGAACATTGGAATAGTCAATTCATCTTCATTCGACATTTTGATTGCGTTTTAAAAACTTTTAAGAAAATTAAAAAAAAAAATAACTTCTTATGACAGCTGTCAATTTTCCTTGTGGTGGTGCAGTAACTAAAAACTTCGGGAGCGCGTTCATAAAGCACTGACATGTATAATATGGACTGCTTAATTTTCAAAAAAAGTTCTTACGCCGATGCCAACATTGAAAAAATCATTGGCGGGAAGTTGAAAAAATGAGCGCGCAGCTCGCAAAGCGATTATAATAAAAGTTTTCGAACTTCTGCTGCACATCTTATGAATATATTGCCTTTGGTAAAACAAAATTTCTCAGTAATAACCCTAAATAACTAATTTAAAAACATTTATTTCGACGGACCCACTTATTTATTTGTTATTTGCATTTCTCTCTCAGTTGGTACTTGGTGCTTAGACCGAAAGAGTCAGCAATATAGAAGTGAGCCCACTTTTTGCAATGCATTTCTATTAACGTAGTCAGTCCATATTATACATGTCAGTGTCATGAAGTCGGCTGCAGCTACAACCGCAGCCAGTCATTCATATCTCATAGCGAGGCATAAGTGCGTGTAGCTGCTCCTGAGACTTTGTCATCATTGGAGTATGAGTTATATTTCAGGTACATACACAAAAAACAATTTATTACCTGCTTCGCCTGTTAAATTAATAAACACGCTCATTCATACAAATGGTTACTTTTACCAATATTACAATATTATTTCTTTTCTTTTCTGTAATTTAAAAATAAAGATTCCCAAGTCGGTATCGTCTGTAGCCAGCTACGAGAGCGGCAACAATGACTTTCCGAACGCCAGGAACTGTCATTTAGCCACGTCAAAAATCTGGCTATTGCATTTCCGAACGACGATAGCCCTTAGATCATATAACAAAAAGGATAGGCTATGAGGAAGAAAAACATTTGTCTGCATGTAATAGAACCGCATTTAGTCATGGAAGTAGTAACCTACAATATTTTCACACCGGGCGAATAGTTTAGTCGTTGAAAGTTTATTAAGTAAATTCAATAGGACAAATCCCATTATATTACAACATTTTTAAATTAATTTTTAAGTTTATAATTTTATAATATTTTTATAATTTTTTACATTGTTACGAATTTTCCTAGTGCCCCGTTTATTTTCTGATAATATTTTTTGGCGTTGCCTTTGTATGGCTCATTGACGGCATATCGGGTGAAAACGTAAGCCACTCGGCGAAATGTATTAGTGTGCTCTGTTTGTATTCATTTCGTCATGGCAGTAATGAAATTCTGACATTCTGAAGGGGAACATTTTTTATAATCCAAATTCCTATATGTAAAATAAACAAATTTTTAGCTCCCCCGATAATATTTCTTGGCGTTGCCTTTGTATGACTGGAATAATTTAGAAACTAATGACAATTCAATTGTAAACAAACAAACCGGCATTGGTAAAATGTTAAATTTTGTTGCTACAGCTGTTTATTTTTATAAATACTTCACTCTTATTTTATTTAAAACACTATAATGTATTATTAAAAGAATTAAGCTTGCCTGCAAAATGATTTCCTAAGAGAATATTACCGGTTGTTTCTGCAGCACAGCACAGCGCACTTCATCGCGATAATTCATTATTGTACCGCACTACTATTAAGTAAAAATCACTTTTAATTAGTTATTTACTATAAAATCGCTAAATCAAACCCAAACTTGTCATAAAATCTGAAATGTCAAATAAATTAGAATGGTCGAATTGACGAATAACAAGGCGATACCCCTCTTGTCATTTCCCCTCCGTGTCGCAGGAAAAAATGCTTATCACACGTACAAGAATTTTACACAGCATACATAGCCTATCCTTTTCGTTATATGATTTAAGCGATAGCCACATCTACAGCTACCATACCCGGCTGCAAACTACTTTATGAATGAGCTCCGGGTAAATTCATGCAAGAGGGTAAGCTGTGACATTTACAAAACTCGTGTAATTTTGTGTTCACGAGAAAGTAAGCATTGCAATGAATTGTCCAAAAATAAGTACGCGACTTATTGTAAATCATCCTTAAACATGCAAAAATAGTGATAACACATATCAACAGAACTAGTCATTACAAACTGGGAAAAAGAACGTTCTAGGAAACTTCCTGAAGCGGTTCCCTGGAAGATCGCAACGCTTCTTTTCTCTATCCCAGTTCATTGCTTTTTTACATAGATATATGTTCGCAATGGCGAGCGCTTCACTGCTGTTCTTAAGAATAATGGTGAATTATTTTCAACAAAACAGAACAGTGACTGAACTGAACCAGAATCTGTCATATCTACACCGAACTTAGCCCTGTCCCAAACGGGGACAAGCTGAAAAGAATGCAAGAAAGTAGAATATTCGAAAATGTTCGTCCTTTATGATTTTAATAAAAAAACAATAACCAACTTCAATAAAATAATTGTATTTTCACAAAATGTCTACACATCCGCACTTTAATTACAAATACTTTCGATTTGACGTTTAGCTCCGAACCGTAACCACAAATTTTCATGGAACAAGAAAGTTCAAAACCGGTGCAGAAACCGAACATAGAATCGCGGAACCAGTTCTGTGTCAGTGTGGTGAAGAAATCACTTTAGGCTTCGGAACCGAACGAGTTGCGGTACCATTAGAAGCGCTCTAGGAGGTATGTTAAATTATCGACGAAGAAGTTTTTTGAAGGTGTCGTTTCAAAATCTTTAATGAATTCTTTGAATAATCACTGTGCTTCGTCCTTAATCACAAAAGTATATTTATGAAACAAGGAGCTGGGATAGAGAAAAGCAGCGGTACATGCTTCCGAAGAAGCGCTTCAGTAGACTACCTAGAGCGATATTTATTTTTATATGTTGATCTAAAAAATTTAATAATATAACCAAAACTTCAGATTACATTTTTAATCACTCTGAACTTCACACTATAGACCGGGAGATGATGACAGAAAAATATAAGTCATTTGTTACAAGTATGGCAACCCTTAAAGGGTCGAATTAGGTGATTTAAGAAATGAAAATCATAATTTTAGGTCTGGCCGGGCGCGGCGTAATTACAGGCAAATTAATTAAGCTTGTCGGAAAAATTACGGTATTCAAACGATTTGTTACACAAAAATTCTTACATTTTTTTGTAGTCCATGAAAATAAACATGGCGGTAGCGCAATGCCATACTTTTATGGCGGGGTTTATGGCCCGCCATACTAATTAAAACTCATATGTTTTTTTTTTAAACATTTCTTACAGGATAACTCTTTTTTAAATGACAATAAGTAAGTAAACATTTACTAGAATCACAATGCCATACCATTACGACGGTTCCAACTAGCCGCCATACCTCTGCAAAGACGCAGATTTTTTAATTATGTAAAAATGTTTTTTACAGTATGGCACTTGAATCCTGAACTATCTAAAAATCTACGTCTTTACAGCGGTATGGCGGTTATTTGGAACCGTCGTAATGGTATGGCATTGTGATTCTCGTGAATGTTTACTTGAATATTGTCATTTAAAAAAAAAGTTATCCTGTAACAAATATTTAAAAAAAAACATATGAGTTTTAATTAGTATGGCGGGCCATAAGCCCCGTCAAAATTGTATGGCATTGCCATGTTGATTTTCATGGACTAAAAAATAATTTAAGAATTTTTGTGTAACAAATCGTTTGAATACCGTTTCCGACAAGTTTAATTAGCCTGTAATTACGCTGCTCCGGCCAAACTTAAAATTATGATTTTCATTTCTTAAATCACCTAATTCGACCCTCTAAGGGTCGCCATTTATAACAAATGACTTGGATTTTTCTGTCATCATCTCCCAGTCTATTAGAAATGACCAATCCGTTATTTCGCACAATAGTGGAAAAGTCCACAATTTATTATGAAATCATCCCTTGTTTCACTTCTGCTGGAGATCATAAAAGAATCTTCTATATAGCTTGCTTCGAACTAATGACTATGAAGCTCTTGCGCCTTTGCTTACTTTCCTATGGATTGATCGGTGAATATTCTTCTAAAGAGCTTCCAAATGATGCCTAGGGAAGCGCTTAAATTGTGCTTTCTTCAAATGGGCTGGTTTTTCGTTCGAATGCGCACCTATTAGATAGAATCTAAAAACATGATTAACACAAAAAAAAAATTAGTTTTCAATCCTTGTATTTTTACACTGCTTTGTAGTATACTTACAAATAATAAAACAAATGGTGTGATACCTTTAATAATAAATTAGCGGCGTGTAATCCCATTTTGAAACTATGAATTTCCGTCTATTTTTACCTTATTGGATCCGTTTCATAAAAAGAAACCCTGGGGGTTTTTCCCCACTCCCTCACATTTTTCTCGTATCATCTTATCTTCTTAGCGATATTAATAGACCTCTTACAGCAGTTCTTGAAAAGGGTATTCGTTTTAAAATCAATAAAGTTGTTACAAAAATAAAAAAGAAAGCTACACGCAGTTTAATAAATTATAAATTCTTGCAGTCCTCAATCCATTAGAGATCTTGGGGTGGGTATTAAACTAATAAACACGTCGGTTTCCTTGAAGTTACGTGATTAATTTGTGCAACAAGTGCAGTACCTGGAAATAGGCCTGCAGTGCTTATAAACACAGAACACACATAATGCTCTGTCTGTGCATAATTCATGCATTTGCGCATTTAAGCGATGGAGCAATAAAGTGCAAGAATGTTTGTTTACTCAGTCTTCACTATATAGACACACCTTAGCCGGAGCCTAATTAAAACGAGCCTCTAATTTAAGATGTGCTTACAAGCCTACGACAAGCACTTAACAAATTATTTTAATGACGCATTTCGTTTTCGATGACGTCTTCTCTGAGTATTTTGAACCGAGCACGTAACTATTTTTCTATGAGCTCAATTGGAAACTGGTTTTCGTGACAATTTGACGTCTTTGGATATTTCGATTTGCTGCATAATAAAAATCAATTGACCATCTCAGTCCTGACCAATTTCGAAATTGACATTTTCTCACTATTTAGAGAAGTTTCTTTAAAAGAAACTTCAAATTAAATTCAAAAAAGAAATTAATTGAAATTATTTTTTCGAGAAAATATAGGTCAGCTGCATATATAAGTTGTGGATTTGCACTTTTCTACCGTATATTTACCACGGGAAGATGAAAACTTCATTTTCTTCTACATTTTATCCAACCAGGTAGGCGTTGCTCATAAATCATGTCTACTTCCGTAGCATGTACCTATTAATACCTCTACCTAACCAGAGAGTTACAGTGGATTTAAATTCAACCAACATTAGATGAAGAAAACGAGGACGGCGTAGGTGGTGTATCATTAAATTATTTTCTAGACTGGAATTGAATGTTAAGTTGCTGAGTGCGAGGAAGGATTTAAAGTTGAAGTCTGTTTTCGATTTAAATAAATTTTAAATTCGTATCAACACTGCAAAGGAGCTTTCTAAAGGCTGAACCAAACTGGACGTAAAGTTACTTACGTAAGGCGAACGCGCCCTTTAAATTAAACAGACGTACCTACTCAAAATAATCTTAAGGGGGCGGTAATGAATTCTCGTTAAAATTGCCGTTAGTAAAGTGGTGTTTATCCAATGATATTAATGAAATCACTCTTAATTTATATATATACTATATATATATTGTTTTTTTGTTATTAGAGAAGAAGAATGTGAAAGAGGTGGTCCTTTCCCTTCTAAGAGGAAAATTTGGAAGGAGTTAAGAAAGTGAGATTTTGCTTCTGAAAGTGCTGCCGAGTTTTCTTCAAATTCTTCATATATTTTTTTATATAATGTCCATAACAGGCAGAAATCTTCAATTAAATCAGCTTCCAATTTTAAAGTTTTTGCTTTTACCACTTTTTAAGATTTAAAAATTAAATGTCAGTCATGCGTAAGTAAACCTGTCTGGTTCCAATTCGTAAAGTGTCTATTTTGGTTCAGTCTTACAAAGAGAATTCAGGAGAAAAAGAATGTTAGTGTCAATACGCTAGTTTAGACGGCATAGTTTTTGCGTCGAAAATGGATAGGTAAATCAAATTTTTTCTTTAGAATTTTTATGCATTTTTGGAGGCTGACAACGGCACTCATGAAAGTATTGTATCTGAAAGTAACTCCAGTCGTCCATCAAATTGAATAAAAATTCTGCGAAGTATTTTCCGTGAATTTTCAAGAAATAATGAATGCTTATTGCTCATCTACGTGTCTACGCTCATAAAACCCAGTTGTCGTCCTCAAATAATGCATAAAAATTCTGAAGAAAAAATTGAGGGTCGAGTTGAGGCATCGTTGATTTTATATTGGAGCGAGGCATTGCTGGGTTACAATTTGGTTACATCACAGTCATCACATTATCGTTATACACTGATTTTAACAATTTATGAGCTTCTTTGGCATTTTTTTGCAACTTAAAGCAAAACTTAATATTAACACGTTGTTCAAAATCTATGATGTGCGACAAACACGGTAAACATTCCCTCACTCTCCTATTCCGTAAGCCGACTGGCAATGACAAGTCAAGTAACAGCTTGTCCAAGTTCAACACTGACTTTCTCAAAGAATCAGGCTACAGCCAGATAACTTCAAATGGATATATCTCTTTCCTGCCGTGCTGTGCTTTGTTTTATGGGCTATCCCCTAGCTTCGCTTAATAATACGTGATTCATCGTAATTTTTGATCACACCTCGTAGAACGAAGCAATTTTTATATGTGAACACCAAGAAGGGTTTGCCGGATTTAGTCCATTTTTGAAGCTTTATTTATTATTACCCTTGTGTCTATACATACATATAGTGATTGCGAAACGCAATTTGACTTAGTATCTTGTTTTGTTGTAGAGGGCTACTACGGCAGAACAGACGTAACCAAAGGGTAAGCAAGCAATGCCTCGCTCGAATATAAAATCAGCGATGTCTGGACCTGATGTATGGAAAGTTGTAATTTTTTCTTAGAAATTTACTGGGAAGTTTTTTCTTAGAATTTTTATGAACTAATGAATGTATGATTGCATCTGAAAATAACTCCAGTCGACCACCAGACTGAATAAAAATTCTCCCGAAACATTATCTGTAAATTTCTAAGAAGAAATGAATGCTATATGCTCATCTACGAGGCTATACTCATAAAAATTGTTAGTGGCCAGGAAGCCGTTGTCGGCCTCCAATAATACATAAAAATTTTAAGGACAAAACTTCCAATAAATTACTAAGACAAAAATTGATGCTTTCTTCCCTACATCAGGTTGAGGTTTCGTTGATTTTACAAGTAACTAAGTCAAACTTCGTTTTGCAAGCACTATATATTTTATACACAAGGCTATTAAGATTTGTGCACAGAATTTCAGCCATCTACGTCGATGCGTTGTCAGGCACTGTTCAAATATATAGTGAAAAACGAAATTTTTGTAAGCAAACTCTACGAAGGAGTTGCCCGATTCATTCCGTTTTCAAACTTGAGTTTGCATTTCTTTTTAAAAAAATCGGTGTGCAAGATTTCAGCTCTGTACGTACACGCGTTCTCGAGTTATCTTAAGGACGGATAGACGGACATGCAAAACTCAAAAGAACTTTTAATATTATGCGTGGGTGTCCGACCCATTTTGCTCTACCATCATTATTTCGAGGTGTTACAAACGGAATGACAAACTTAGGGCTTCCATAAATCAGACCGAGGCATCGTTGATTTTATATTCTTTCATTTCGCAGCAAGGACAGAAACTTCTAAGGGCGAATGATACTAGAGCACTCTTTGTAATCTTCTTCTTGTATACTGCAGAACATCACTTTCGCTCAAAGGCGCTGATTATCTGTTGTTACTTGTCTGTAGCATTACTCTATCGTTCGAAGGGTTCATTCCAAGGCCCAGTCATCCAATCGTATTGTACCTACTTATGCTCCAATTTTGATTCTTGAACCACGAGACTGACGATATTTGTTTCGGTTTCGTGAGTTATTTGCATCACGATTAGAGCGGCCCCCTCTCAATCGTGTAGGGTCACCAAACTACATATATGTACATAGATACTAATTTCGCGAGCTCTTATTTTAAAAAACCTCTGTATAGAAATTTCCAAAATTTAAATAACACCAAACGGATTCGTGGCTTACTTCTAAAGAAAGTAGTACTAAGGTGTGGGCAGCAATAAGTTTGAGATTCGTTCCTTAGCTTTCCAAAGATACACTACAAGTTTCAGCGCAGCTATAGCATTAGGTCTCAGTCATATTGCTTTGCTTTTTGCGGGGAAATTATAGTCTTTATCATTCATGAATGACATCTTACACAATAGGACGGCTTACACTTGAATCTGTTGTTGCTTTCTTGGCTTTGAGAATTATTTCCCACGGGTCTTGCCTTATTACATAAATGCTTTTGCATTCCACACATAGACGTTTCACACCACACCCAAAAATGACTACTTTTTTCTTGTTCAGCGAAAATTGGTAAGAAAACCAAAATCCATCTTTTTGTAATCATTATTTTGCTCTCTGTTTTAATTCCATTTTTACTGTTCTTTCTCCCCACAAAGAAAAAAAAATACGCTGAGCACTAGAGCTTTATACCTGAATGGAGGCCATCATTAATTTATGGTTGCTTGTATGCAAAATGATCCGTTTTTTATTTTTCTGTGGACACTTAATAGACACACGTTCCAGCAATATCAGCAAATTCAAAACAATGATGAGAGAAAATAAATGAAAAAAAAAGGAATCAATTAGAGCCAAACTTACGCCTCCGAAAAATACAACATCGACCGTACGTGGGGGTTACTAGCAGTCTCATACACAGTCTATTTTCGTTGTCTAACCTGATTATAACTTTTTTTTTCTAAATTTGTAATTCCAACAAGTCTAACTCAACCGTTTCCTAGTTTGCCCCTGGATTTTCCCTCATACGGCGGGCAGGGGGAGAGTCTTTAATGGTTTTCCAAAGCTTCAAATACTATACTACTTCAATACATACATAATATACTCCTTACCCCATTTACCTATGGAAGTTTTTGGTGTGCTCATTTTTTAGGGGAGAGGAAACCACTGTTGCTATTCGTCCGCCTCCCCTCCCGCCCGTCTGGTAGGTTGGCCGCTCCTGTAAAAAGCAATGTTGTCGATAAAAGCTTTTTCGGCAGCGCGTGTATCTATCAGTTCAAAATGTTAACAGAGCCCCTTCCCTCCCCTTTTACATCGAGGCACGCGTGCAAATACTTTTGTCCTCTATAATTTGGGGTTCAAGCATGTCTGTCCATTTTCATGAGTACATTAACCCTGTGAGAGTCTCATTTGCATATTGGGGCGGGTGTGACGGACAAGGGGGCTTGCACCCACACGCATCTAGATACGAAGGATTATATTGTGCAAGATTCTTCTTATTGCGCAGAATCTTTTTGAATGACGGTTTGCTTCTTGTTGGTGGATTTTGCTTTTTTTGGTTTTTTTTTTTTTACATTTTTCTCTCACAAAGCTTCAAAAGCTTCACAACCCGTTTTATGTTTAGTAGTTTCAAGGTTTTTTTTTCATTTAAATTTCTCATTAAGTTTTCCTGGAGACACAAAATGATTAATGACGAACGGATTTGTGTATGTGTATGTGTGTTAATTTACTGTTTTTTAGTGGAATAATTTCGTACAGAAATTAATATTTTTGGTTTGGAACATTTTTGTTGCATTTACTGCATTTTTAAATCCAATACGACCGTGTAGTAGATGCATATGTATTTTGTGGTGTAGAATGATAACGGACTTAGGTATGCTTTTTATGATGATTTCAATCAATTTTTATCGTATTGGTACAAAAATAGACATACGGACACATATTTTTGATTAGAGCCTTACCAGTAAGAATTTGACAAATTTTCGCCTTCATAATGAGTTTTATTATCAAGTTAATGTTATCTGGTTTGGGTTCGGCGGAACGAAATCATTTAGGGATTTTCGAAATTTATCACTTATCTTAATTTTAATTGAAACCCAGGATTAGACCTATGGTGAAAATTCCGAAATTTCAATTTGGATATAGTGGTGATGGTTCTATGAAAAGGGTGAAAGCTTAGACAAACTAATAACTACAAAGGCTGATATAGTTAAGGCCTAAATTTTTTCCCAAAAATTTACTGGATATTGTTCGGCCGCCAATAATGCATAAAAATTTCCAGTAAATTACTAAGAAACAAGTAAAAAGCTAGACCAATTCTTATGATACTGTACCTATCGTTTTTCGCATATATTTCTAGAACGGTTTGTCGGACAATAAACATCATTATGATAAATTTTATAGAAGTTTTTATTCTGAAAAGCTTTTCAGTACAATAAAATGTCTAGGACTGATCATTTTTACAGTATACGTAAAAAACCTAAAGTTTTAGATGGGAACACTTAAATTTGGTTACCCGATTTATTCCATATTTAAAGCTTTATTTACTATTTCAATGAAAACACAGTGTACAAAATTTGACGCGTTCTTTGGCAGTGTTAAAAACGAAGTTTTCATATATCAACCGTACGAAGGAGTTGCCTGATTCGTTTTATTTACGAACTCAAATTTGCATTTTTTTTAGAAAATCTGTGTGCAAAATTTCAGCTGTCTATGCCGACGCGTTTTCAGACACTATTCAAATATGTTTTAAAAAGCGACATTTTTGTATGGCAATCCTAAAAAGGAGTTACCCGATTTGTTCCATTTTCGAACTTAAATTTACGTTTTTTGTTTTTAAAAAAGCCCGTGCGCAGAATTTCAGCTCCCTAAGTGAACGCGCACTCTAGTTATCGTTAGGACGGACAGACGAACATGCAAAAATCAAAATAATTTTTCCTATTATGCGTGGGTGTCCATTTTTTTCCCTACTAGCAGTATTTCTAGGTGTTACAAACGGAATGACAAACTTGGTATACCCTTTAGATTTCATCTGGGTATAAAAATTAAGGTCCTTCATATATTAGTCGAGGCATCGTCGATTTTTGTATTGGATCGAGGCTATTGCTGGCTTACCCATTGCTTACGTCAGTAAACCGAGGTATCGTCGATTTTATATTCGAGCAAAGCGTTGCAGATTTTTGTTCTACTTGCCTGCGGCTATGATAATCAGGGCTATGAATCAGGGCTATGAAGATACCGGATCATTACAATTATAGGCGCAAACATGATCGGATAATCTCTGATCTAATGCAGAATATCCTAAATATAATTCGCGACTGGTATTAAGCAATGGAACTTCGAGCCAATCCTGGAAAGACAGTAATTGTTCCTTTCACGAGAAAAGTTTCCTTTTTCCTTTTATTTATAAGCACAATGTCTTGAGGGAACGGTAGTGAAACTCTCGAATAAAGTCAACTACCTAGGCATTACCCTATATAGTAGACTAACCTGGATTTCCCTCTTAAAGGGAGTACTGGAGAGTGCCACTGTGGCAACATGGACATACCGCAGCCTTTTTGACAGAAATTTAGGTCTTAAACCAAAATCGTATACATCTATCATAAGACCTATGGTCACTTACGCTTCACTCGTTTGGTGGCCAAAAACTAAACAAATGACAGTTTAAACTAGTTTACAAAAACTAAAACGGCTTGGATGTCTAAGAACAATTGGTGCTATACATACTTGTCCAACTGCAACCTTAGAGGCTATTCTGGATCTAATCTAACCGCGTGAAGTCTTCTAAGAATTTCTAGGGGATGCCAATTTAAGACGTTATGCCGAAACGTCATAGCTTTGAAACACTATTTAAGGTGATATTAGGGGACCGTCAACAGTGGCACCTGAAGACCTACCCTTTGAAAAAGGATCTCGTAAATGATACATGGATGGGTCTAAATTGGCAGGTAGAGCAGAATTGGGCATATATGGGCCGAAGTACCTTCTCGTAGATGCACTGAGGACATCTCCAATCATTTTACAGGCAGAAATACACGCGATAGAACTTTGCGCTCGCGAAATAATTCACGAGAATATGCGTGGAGCAAATATATACATAATATCAGACATCCAAGCAGCACTCAAAGCGTTAAACTCGTTTACCTTTGATCTAAGATGGCAACAATACTACCTTGCAAAGGAAGGAGCCAGATCTCTGTTTATTGGCCCTGAGTCAGTTTTTGGATACCCAAGAAGCCTCCTCTCAGCACAAATCAGACTTTGGGATGGCAGAATTAAAATGGCCCACTGGTAAAATATCCCGGGGCTGAAACAAGTGAAGATATTCGTAAAATACTCTCAGCAGAAGTCCTCTCGCTAAGCAGAAAGGAATTAAGGATCATAGCAGGCCTAATTATCATCTTAAGAAGATAAGCAAGGTCGATGATGAGACCTGGCGCTTCTGTATGAACGGCGACGAAACCACTCAGCACATCCTCTGTGACTGTGATGCTCTATGCTGCATATAGCTAAGACGTTTAGAAAAGGCATCCCCGCGAGCAGAAGATATTGCAAAGATGGCTCCCCAAGAACGACCGCATAGGCTTCGTAAAAGTCCTTAAGTTCGTATGGGCGCCCTAGGGCACTCATTGGTAATGGCAGGAACTCTATCTCCATCTCCCCACCAAATAATAAATAAGTAATCTTCACTTTTACAAAATCTCGTTTATTTTTGTTATTTTCTTTAAATAATTTCAGTTGCGTGTCGTCTTGTTTTTTCTATAGATTTTCAGTGTTAAACGCAATACTATCTGCAATAATAGTCCAAACTTCACTTTTACAGTTACTTCTTATCAAAGGTCTGCTTGCGTGATATTTAAAAATTATTTTGAACAAGTCCACACGTCATCAAGCGAAAATTCCTGAGACGATGAGTAATTGAAATCCTCTGTGATTGAAACCTATATGTACTTGAAATTGGCGATAATAACTTGACTCTGCTTTCTCTATCTCTGTAAGTCGTAAATGGCGCCATTAAGTTCATAATTTTTTTTTTTATTGACAAAAAAACAACAACTGAATTTTGTTAATACATGCACACAAGCTCAAGAATTCTTATGATTATCATCGCTGCATGACACAAACTAAACGCGTTCAAAAGTGTATTGAAGTTTTTTTGTTGTTGTGCTGTAGCACATTAAGATTTCGATTTGCTTCACTGGAAAAATGTTTGAGTATAGGTTTTTGTTTTTGCAAATTTTCATCAACTATGTTATGTGAAATGATTTATATTGATTGAACAATAATGCCGCGAAGTGATCAAAGCGCGCTTTTAAGATTCGCTCACAATCAGTATGACGCGTGAATCGAACAAATAAAATGATTTTATTTTTGTATGTATACCGAATCGATGACGTCTGTTGGCGGAAAACTTTTCTCCTCCTCCACTGTTTACACAATAAGTTTTTCAAGATAAAAACAGGTGCACGTGGGTCTGTTTTAATCTGGCCGATGACTATTTTTATGGAAAAGGCATTAAATTTCGACCTACATAAAACGAACACTATACCCTAATGGCTGCACACAACAGCGCTGCATTATTATGTACGATTGTAGGTATATGTCCCTGCTAAATTGACATTTATTGAGATTAAGGTTAGTAACGTACATAAGTGTCGCAGACGCAAGTATTTTTATCTACACGATGCTTTTTAATTACAGGATTTTGTTAATTTTATCGTAATCGACAAAAAGTTTATCGCTGCCAAGGCCCTTTGCAGACACTTCAACCATCAGCTAAAGGGAAAGCTGGTTATCTAGCGGTTTTATAAAGAAAATTTGTTTCATTTACAGACTTGACATTCTTTGACTTTACGACCAATTCACTTTGTGAATATTTGATAATGTGTGGGATCTAGGCTTCTCCATTAATTGAAAGTGAAATTAGGACAATAATCTGACAATTGGTATGGCATAAAAGTTTTAAGACAAGTATGGTGGTTCGAATATGGCTGGTGAGACTCTTCTAACACAACAAACAGAACAAATAACCAGAATTGACCAATTCGTATGATACCCTAGATGATTGCCCGCCCGTATGTGCATATGTAGTTACGTATGATCACCCATCTGTGCAAGTTTGATTTTTGAAGTTATTACTTGCATATATTTCTAGAATGGTTTGTCGGACGTAAAAATGGTTATTACCAATTTAATAGGAATTAATATTTTCAAGATCATTTTCAGTAGAATAAAGACGTCTAGGACTGATCGTTTTGACAGTATACATAAAAAACCTAAATCTTTGTATGGAAACAAAAAACGGGTTGCCCGATATAAACCATTTTTGAGCTTACATTTACAATTTTTCTGAAAATGACGCGTACAAAATTTGGGTCGATGCGTACTCAGGCAGTGTTCAAATATATGTATAGTGAAAAACTAGAGTTTTGGACGGCAACACCAACAAGGGATTGCTCGATTTAGTCCAGCTTAGAAATTTTACTTATTATTTTTATGAAAACGTTGTGTACAAAATTTCAGCTCTCTACTTGGACGTGTTTTTCATCGGCTGTGTCCAAATATATAGTGAAAAACGAAATTTATTATATGGCAACCCTACGAAGGAATTACCAGAATGGTCCCATTTTCGTATTTAAATTTACTTCTCATTTTTTAATCCCATGTGCAGAATTTCAGCTCTCTAAGTATACGCCTTCTCGAGTTATCGTGAGGACGGACGTACGGACATTCAAAATAATTTTTAAATATATACTTGGGTGGGTGTCTAATCCATGCACGTAGGGGGTTTTTTTTTAATCAAATTTCAAAAAAAAAATGAGCACTTTTGAAGAAATATCTCGATTTTTGTGCCCAAAAAATAAGCAGTAAATGGTTTATAAAACAAAAAGTTTACATGTAATCAAAAAACGGCTACGTACTCTCATAGAGAATATATGTAATTGTGAAGCTATATACTATTTCAAATCAATCCGTGCAAAGGTATTCGAATAATCCGTTCTCCCAGTTTGAAAAAAGTGGTTGCGAAAAAAACGAGTTTAAAGTTGTACAAGCACTTAAATCTTTAAAAAATTTTTACCTTTGATCTGCAATGCCTACATCATACATTTCTGCGTTTATTATAGCATTTGCGTACTCTGGTATTTGGTGGTGAGTTCAGCATTCGCTCCGAGGCGCTGCAGCGAAATGGATAATTGAATTAAAAAAAAAAAAAAAATTTTGCTACAGAAACAACTGCATATTGCTTTTATGACCCCAAAGTATTTTTTAAGGGGTAACGCCACTGTAAATTTTTTGAAAAATCGATTGTGTTTTTATTGTCTTAAAAAATAGTTTAAACCCTCTACCTGACTGAAAAAGGCGAATTGAACACAACTGACCTTTTTGACATTTGCAATTTTAAATTGTTTATCGGAATACTTTTATTTTTTATCTTCATTTTTTTTTTTTCCCAATAAAAAAAAACTATTCTCAAAACTTTAAACGTGTTTTTCTCGAAACACGGGTTTTCAAAATGGCACGCAGCATAATTCGAACAATTTTCATATTTTCGACTTGAAATTTTGACCAGATGTGAACATTAACATTATCTATAGAATGCCGTACGGGATTTTCATTAACTTTATTTGTTGATTTTTTATTAACAAAAAACCTGCCATTTTTTTCGTCAAAATTACAATAATTAATATTTTTAAAAATCCGTACGGCATTCTTTAGCTATAAGCCACTAGATTTATGTTTTTTTTTTGTTTTGGTCTAGGTTCAAATGTGCACCAGTGGTGCTGCATGCCGCGGAGCCCTGCAAGCAAAACATGTCCCGGGAAGATGGCTGTGTAGCCGCCATTTTGTTTTTTTTTCGCTGTCAAAAAAATTTATCAATAAAGTTCAATGTATGCTCGATAATACCCTTAAAAGGTTTTTTCAAACACCTTTAATTTCGCGAGAAAAAACATTTTTTTTAGCCGTTACAGTGGCGTTACCCCTTGAGAAAAAAAAATTAATTAACTTTTCCAAAATCCTAGAATGGTCCTTAAGAATGAAAATAAGTACACGCACTTAATAAAACAAATACAATTAAATCGCTAAGATCACGTGACTTAAACGAACCAATGAACTGCGTCGTGTGTCAAATTTCACTTATTTTCCTATAATACCTATGTCGCAAATTTCCTCGTCTAATCAGCTAACAGTGTAAATTGAGTCGTTGCCATGCCAAAAAAATGTACATTTCTCAAAAGTGTGATTGCGCTGACTAAAATAAACGCGGAAACACCGTGTAATTTGTTTATAATTAGTTTTTAGGCGTCTTTTTCTACAAAGAAATATTCCACATCAATTAACACTGAACTTTTGCACTTCTTGTTGATTAGACAAAATTTGTTTAACATGCATACTATCCCTCTCGCTCCCCCCCCCCCCCTCCCCCCACTATGTATTCATTTCATCTTTCATCTTCAAGTTTCCAAAGTAGAGACATCGCTGATAACACTGCCAGACAGTGGATGATATCAATATGAGGACGAATGCAATGCAGTCTAGTCTATCTGCCAAAGGGCGGACACGACGACGACCAACGGTCAGCCAGAGAGGTACTTGTTGTTTGTTTTGTGGTCTGTGGAACAAATTGAAAGCATAGGGGCAATGTCTGAATTCAAAAGCGCGTTTTTTCCATGTCCATGAAATACATTTTTTTTTATTATTTTTTCTTCGAAAAACAACGAACGGATAGTGGATACCCGTTGTAGGGACTCAAGTTCCTATCTATACACGTTCCTTTTCCTCTTGCCTTTGCGGGATTGTAATTCCAAGAAGTTAATAACCTTAGTAGCGTCGCAAAAACTCCAATAAAACATGATATACACCTTGGCAAATTATAATTTTTTTTTGTTAAGCGTACACAACAGACACAGTGCACCCCTGTGTTATTGCACTCTGCCGCCAAATATAATGTTATGTCTGGTAACCACCTTTGCAGACCAGACCAGATGTGTCTGTGTGAATCCACACTACTTATCAGAGCAGCTATATAGTATATGTAGGTACTTGGATTTTAGAGCATGGACCCTTTTATGGTGTCGCCAACATGCGATTCCTTCTAAATCCAGACAAATTGAAAAAAAAAAAGATGCAAAAAGTCCATAAAGCAGTCTCGTTCTCGTCCTCTAATACGGACAAAAAGAAAAAGTCCCGAAAATTTTTGGGGTACAAAGCAGTCATTTTATGATCGCATTGAACTCACTCCTGTGAGAAGTTTCATTCTGGCGGCACACGAAAGTTCAAGTTCGAGGCCAAGGACCTTCATACATCCAGGGTCTTTCAACCGAAGTTGTTGTCTGGGAATTTAGAGCCCCGAATTTTGATTTGATCTAAGAAAAGAATTTCAACTCAATCGTCAGCAGTAGCGGCAGCAGCTTTCGTTTGTTTTTTTTTTTCTTATTTTGAGCATTCCCTCAATTTAAATTTCAAGCAAATTCGAGTGAAAATGCTTTATATAACCTCAAGAATTGAGTGAGCGAACATATTTTGCTTTTTTGTTATGGCTTGTTGGACGGATACTGAGACTACGATAATTATTGACTTTACGTAAATGTTTTGACGTCAACGGAGAAGACGACGACTCTGATTCGGAAAATCGGAAAACTTGTTAAATGAAGTTGAATTCGAATAAATGTAGATATGTACATACCCACAACTGTATGGGGGGTATTTGAAGGAGAAAGATTTCAGAAATTTGTGCGCTTGTTATTGACTGGCTAAAGAACAATGATTCCTGGGAATTTAATTAAATCACAACAAGAAATGGGGCAGATGGCTAGTACATGTTGCTTGATTAAACGAAATTCACGATTAGCCATAAAATTTTAAAATTGATCTTAGAATTTCGCTGTAGGATAATTAACGATGTAATGTTATTGAATCGCGGTCGATGAGTCATAACCACTATTATTTATAAAGCTATCGGCACTGGCAACATCACGCCTCCTTAGTTTTAATCCTAGCAAAAATTGTGTTTTGGTTGATATTCTAGTTGAGATGGAACATATGAAGTAAGTGAATAATTGCCAAGACCAAATTCTTACTTCTTAACCATCCCTCTGCTAAGCACCATCATGAAGTAAGTCAAAAGCTACAGTTACAGCTATTGATGGCTGTGAGTCATTGCCATTGTCAACAAAAGATATCCATACTTTTTATAGACCGGTACGAAACATCAATTTACCCTTCCGGGACGGAAGTGGATATGGCCATGGATCATTCTGTAAAAGCAAAAATTCTTGGCTGCGGATTTTATTCCATGGTGCTCTTGCTATTAAAATATTTAAAAAAATGTATTGGAAAAACCTCGGCATCGAGGACTGCAGGATAGGATTATAAGATCTGTAAAGTTGACAATGTCCTTGCTGGCATCTATAGGAAAAAGACACAAGGAAATTTATGAGAAAATAGAACTGGCAGGGGCGGCATTATATCAGAGCCTGCCGTGAGCGTTGGATCTCCCATGACAATTTTATGTGTCTTATTTAACTGTCTATAGATGACCAGAACTTTCGACATTTAGTTCAAAAGATGTCTATCCGGGCCGGCCGTTACCGGAAAGCATGTTGAACTCTTGGTGAAATTAGCAACGGCTCACAGTGGTTCATTGGAGCCAAAAAGTGCACTTTTTTATTCCACATACTTGTGATTGACAGTGAAAGAAAATTTTCGGCATATTATGTATTTTGTTGACTAATTCGTATATAAAATTTTATTTTATAATTAGTTTTATTTCATTCAAAATTCAAAGAAACTACGGTTATTGTTCAATTTGAAAGATTAAAATTTTTTCTAGACTCCACGGTTTATTTTAAAGTTATTTTTCAATCTTCGAAATCAATTTCTTTAAATACAGAATAATACGAGTTCAATCATCATTGCTCTATAATCTATAAAAGTTAATTTTGGAGATAAACTCAAAACCTCTATAAATAGAGTATCATCGGCGTTGTCGTCGTCATCATCATTTGCTTCGAAAGTGAAGCATTCTGGTTGCATAATAAATCCAAACCTTCTCTGGTAGAGCTTCTCTTTTTCGCCTTTGCCATCTCACTTTGTTCAATCCGATTATATTTCCTGACATTGTCAATTCTATCTTTTTTATAATATTTATTGCGCAATTCTAATTTCTAATCTGGTCGTCAAATCTCTTTTTCCTCAACTTTTATGGATGGTTTCCTTTTGAAACTTCATGCATTCAAGTCTACAGAAGCGAATAGACTGTAGAGTGTTATTATTCCAAATAATATGATTTATATCACCTTCGTAATAAATTCGGAATGGATTTAGCGTTGTTATAAATAATTTGAAGTCTTCACTTTGGCCATAATTTGTCCATTATTTTGACTATAGTTGGAAAATCCCGAATCATCACCCCATGAACAAACTAAAGTCACTTTTACCTCTATGTTGCTTTCATCAACTTGATCAAATATTTCCTTTTGATAATTAAAGATTCTTTTCGCTGTATTTTCAATTTTTTTAATTTCAATTCAAATTTATTTGTAGACACATCATACATGCTATTTTATAAAGAGGCATTTAGCTTTAGAGAATTAGAACGATTGTTCTTTACAGCTTTAATATTGTAATTAAATTAGGCATATATTAAATCTCAGAAACATTTCGCTTAAGGTAAAAAAAAAGTCATAAAAACACCTTATTTGAGATCTTATCCTACATATCTTAATTTACTACAATTCACTTAATTAGGGTGCTAAATTGGTCTAAGTTCATTTATTAATAGGTTCTCTGAATAACTACATTTGTCAAAGAACTGGTCAAAAATTGTATTTACTTTATCAGTAACTAGCTTTACATTTGCTAAGTTGTATAGCGATACGGTAGAGAAACGCCAAGGCAGGTTTAGCATTGTTTTTAATATTTTATTTTGGGAAATTTGAAGTTTTTTTAAATGACTCATTGCACACTTACCCCAAACAGGGGCCCCGTAAAGTAGTGTTGCTTGGAAGATAACTTTAAAAATAGTAAGCTTGTTTTTGATATTCAAAGCAGATTTTCGATTTATCAAAGGATAGAGAACTCGAGTCAGGATATTAATTTTATGTATAGTAATTGAAATATGTCTTTGGTACGTTAGGATTTTATCTAGTGTAATTCCAAGGTATTTTACATTCTCTGTCCAAGGTATATCATGTCCGTTTAGATTCAAGTTGTTTGCAGGAAGATTTGTGCTTTTACGTTTCCGGGTGAAAAACATCGCTTGCGTTTTAATAGAGTTTATTTTTATTTTCCATTTGTAAAAATAGCGATAAATAGTATCTAAAGCAATCTGAAGATTGCTAGTTATAGGTATAGTAGATGATGAATATATCCCCGTATCATCGGCGAAGATAGTAATATTACAATTGTTTAAGGGTGGAATATCAGCCGTAAAAATTGTGTATAGGGTTGGACCAAGCACTGAGCCTTGTGGTACTCCAGCGGGCACTAGTTTGGCGACAGAGGAAGAATTTTGCACAACAACTAAAATTGTTCTATCTCTCAGAAAGCTATTTACAAGTGCTATTAAATTGGAAGGAAAACCGAATGTAATCAATTTGTAAATGAGTGCGTCATGCCAAACCGTATCAAATGCAGCTTGTATGTCTAGCAAAACCAGACCAGTAGTTTCCTGGCTAAATTTATTTTTAATATGTCTCGTAATTCTAACAAGCGGATGTGTGATGCTATGATTATTCCTGAAACCGAATTGCTCCTTTGGTAGAATATCATTTGCGTCCAGGTAGTTTGCTAGTTGGATTTTAATCAGCTTTTCAAATAATTTACCGAAAATTGGTAAAAGGCTGATTGGGCGATAAGAGTTAATATCATCCGATGGTTTGTTAGGTTTTGGGACTGCAATTACCTTAGCTTTTTTCCAGTGGGAAGGAAAATATTTTATTTTGAAGCAACAATTAAAGATCAATGTAAGAAGGACTAATGCAACCTTCGGTAGGGCCTTGATACAATTTCCTTTAATGTTATCAATCCCGCTTGCTTTTCTGGGTCGAAGCTTTTTGATTAGTTCCCTTACATGACTGAGTTCTATGTGGATTTCCTGATCCGAAGATGCTGTATTTACAGCAAATTCGTTAATCCTTTGCTGTACTAACATTTTTGTGTTACTATCACTTAAGTCATGTGCTATACGGTGGTTATTTGAAAAACAGTTTGCTAAAACTTCAGCCTTTTCCAAATTAGTGATAATTTTGTTGCCTTGATATTTAAGGGTAGGGATGCCTCTATTTTTGTTTTTAATGAGTTTTGTTATATTCCAGAAAGGCCTATCAGTTTTGGTTAAGCTTGCCAATTTGTTATTCCAACTTGTATTTCTAAAATTAGATATTTCGCGTTTTATGGTTTTTGTTAATTCCTTAACCTCGTTAGCGTGGGCATTTGTTCGATGCTGTATAGATACTTCAGCGCAAGTATCCGTAAATATTTCCCTTTCCGGTCTGCATAGGTATTGCTTTTTTAAGAGTTTCCTTTTTCATAGGATTATTTTTCTTTGTCAAGCTTAGTACCGTATATGGCTTATGGTGGGAAGAAATCAAATATTGGATTATCGCAGCTAAATCGTTGTAAATGCTTAATTTATGCAGCTTTATGTGCTGCTTATATATGAGTTACTAGCAGAAGGTGGAAAGGATCCTTATTTCCCAACCGGCATAAGCCTATCACTTCTTACTATTTTTTATAGACTTACCTTTAAAAATTTTTTGAAGGTCGCCCTGCTGCTGCTGCCGTAGAAGTTGTTGGTAGAATGAATTACACAACTTCGTTGGGAACCTTGAAATATGAATGCACCCACTTTTCGTAATTCCGCACTAATCGCTCGAATACATAATGATGATTTTTGAACAAAGCACTAAACTTTGATTCAAATTTCCTAAAACTTTTTAGCACGGGGTCCTTTTGTTCCTTACTTATGAAATTATCGAAATGTTGTCCACCATATTCCGATAAAACAAATTCTGCACAGTATTTTTCACTATACTTGTCTTTAACAATAAAATAAGTTATTATAGATCTAAATTCATAAATTTAGAATTAACCCACATCTTAAACTTTTTCACAATATACTTTTTTTTTTCAACATACACTTCGATCAATAGCTCAAAACGTTTTTATCACTTCTTATAACAAACCGCGTTTGCGGAAAACTCATTTTAGGCAAAGTTAGTAAAGTAAAGATGGAATTCAATATTCCTGACAAGAAAACTGCAAATGTAAATATACTATTTTTTGCGAAATAGGCATAAATGACCCAGAAACATATCGGATTATAATAATAACAAAGGTAGTAATCTGGGTAACAAGCTCTGAAATGTGTGGATAGCACGGAGCACTTGATATCACCTTCTATTCTGCATTAATTCCTTGAAAACCTGACTCGAGATATATGGACCCTGTTGACCTCAAAATCGTTTTTCTGAAAAAAGGAGTGAAATGTGGAAAAACTGCTGCTAATTTCTGAAATCTGTAATCTGCGAACAATTTAATATATTCAACTTGGAAGGAATCGGAAGGACTCATTTTGAATCTTATGCAAAACTTCAAAAACTATAAAAATATCACATTCACGTCATTGAAAACAGATAACGGCATAAAATCAGTTTTTTCTTTTTATAACAGTTATAAATATACAAAGAGCTTCCAAAAATACATTATACTTTTACTCTATAAAAAAAATTGTGGGTACCGCAGCATTGAATTAATTTTATGAATTTCGTACTCATAAATTTTTATGTGACTTTTCCTTTCATTTCAATTCAACTTGAAAATTTCTTTTAAATTGGATTTAAGTACTTCAGAGCCTCTACAATAAGAGACACCAGTCGAAATCTAGAAAATATAAAATTCACAAGTTACCAATAAAGTGAACTTTTTGGCTCCAATGAACCACTGTGCGGCTGTCTGTAACTTATTGATACTTTTCTTAATGTTCCTCAATTTGATCCCCAGAAAGCCCATATACGGAGATTAGGATTATCTAACACTTGATCCTATATTTATACCTGTCATTATATGGCTTCGTATTTTTATACCCTAGATGAATTCATAAGGTATACTAAGTTAGTCATTCCGTTTGTAACGCACACAAATAATGATGGTAGAGTCCGTCCGTCCGCCCTCACGATAATTCGAGAGCGCATTCTCTTAGAGAGTTGAAATTTTGAATTTTGTAAAATTTAATTCGAAAATGAGATAAATCGGGCAACTTCTTCGTGGGGTTGCCATACAAAAATTTCGTCTTTCACTGAAATTGTGTAAGGCGTTTTCATAAAAAAGTACATATAATTTCAAAAATGGGCTAAGTCGGGCAACCCCTTCTTTGTGTTTGCCATATAAAAATTTTGGATTTTTACAGTAAACGATCAGCCGTACAAGTTTCTATTGTACTGAAAATTCTTTAGAATATGAAATCCTATAAAATTGGTTATAATTATTTTTACTGTCCGACGGATATGCGAAAAACCACTTCAAAAATCAAACTTAGACAGATGGGTGACCATAGGAAAATTACATACGGGCAATCATCCAGGCCTCTAAGGTGTCATAAGACCAATTCCAGCTTTTTTACTTGTTTTTAAATAGTAGGTATTCAAGCCGCAAGAAGCCTGCTTGAATTAGCTATACTCTTATGGATTTTATTTTTATACCCTAGATGAAATCTATAGGGTATACTAAGTTTGTCATTCCGTTTGCAACACCTCGAAATAATGATGGTAGAGCAAAATGGATTGGACACCCACGCATAATATTAAAAGTTATTTTGATTTTTGCATGTATTGCATGTATTTTGATTTTTGCATGTATTGCATGTATTTTGATTTTTGCATATCCGCACGATAACTCGAGAACGCGTATACTTAGAGAGCTGAAATTTTGTACACGGACTTTAAAAAAAAAAGTAAAATTAAGTTCGAAAATGAGACAAATCGGGCAACTCCTTCGCGGGGTTGCCATACAAAACTTTCGTTTTCCACTATATATTTGAACACTGCCTGAGAACACATCAATATAGAGAGCTGAAATTTGGTGCATGGTGTTTTCATTATAATAGCAAATAAAAATGGACTAAATCGGGCAACTCCTTCTTGGTGTTGCCATATAAAAATTTAGGTTTTTTACGTATACTGTGAAAACGATCAGTCCAAGACATATTTATTGTACTAAGAACTTCTTCAGAATACGAAATCTTATAAAATTGGTTATAATCATTTTTTCTGTCCGACAAACCGTTCTAGAAATATATGCGAAAAACCACTTCAAAAATCAAACTTGCACAGAAGGGTGACAATACGAAATTTCATACGGGCATTCATCTAGGGTATCATAAGAATTGGTCTTAGACCAATTCTATCTTTTTTACTTGTTATTTATTACAGCAACTAATTTTTTGTAATTTTTCCTTGCCACACTTGTCACCAAATGTGTCGCAGGCTTTTACCATCTCCAAAATTTAAGTCTTGTTATCTAAATCCGATTTCATCTCGATTTCATTATTATCAAGAAAAATAAAATTGTTTATTTTACGTGATAAAGCGTTCGTACCGTTTTTTTTTTTGCTATTGTTCATTTATTAAAAAATGAATTTTAAAAAAGTAAACAATTAAAAATGCACAATAATTCCAAGTTAAAGTTAAAATTTGGGTAGAACATTCTCAAAACGCTTCACGGATTTAGGGGTGTTACGTTACCTACTACCTACTTACCTAATTAGTGGTTATAATGCCATTATTTCTTAAATTATGCATTTGAACGCTCTGCAACACCAGTCGTCTGTATAAGATTTTATTAAATTTGAAAACCGACACACTGCAGAAAGACGTAGGATGTTCACCTAGTCATTTGCTGGAGTGTAAAGTGTTCGCTCTACAGAGAACGAGTTTTATGTGCTCCTGCTGCGCTTATATAGAAATTTCTCTATGCTTCTCTCTCTCTACATAAGATATGTTTTATTCAAATTTACAAGAATTCCTGTGATCTGCCCCGTATATGTATATATATATATAGAGCCAATGCAAATATAATGCTTTTCCTGTTGCGGACTCAGGGAAAAATAAGCCCAAAAATTGGATTACCGCTCCCTTTCTTGTCCTAGGTCAATAAATTTGATGCCTCATTTTTAAGTAAAAGTAGTTTATCCTTTGCAAGGACAAGAAATAGTTGACTTCACACCTACTTTAGTTTAGTTATGTATATTCGGGTAAAAACGTAATAAAACGGATCTGCATTTCTACTGCGCATTGCAATCGATACGAGAAAAAGGTATATCAGCAACGTTAAGAGTTGTTTTTGTTGTTGTAGCTGCTAGTGCATTTCATCCTGTTTAAATTAAAAATCGATTATCAGGCGCCACAAGGTCTAAATTTTTGCTGGCATAAGGATTCATATCGGTATTTTACTAAGGACATATTATTATAGTTGGAAGACAACTAGTCTCTCTACACCGGGTTATATTTTGTTTGTTTGTTTATTTCAAACAAAAATTTAGGAAAAATGTCAAGGACTACTGACTGTAATACATAACTAGGCAGGATAACTTGTGCTTCGAATACCGAAATAACATGAAAAATTAATCAAAAATTGGATCCATTAATGTTTTTGCATATTACATAAGTAGTATTTTTTCTTCCTTGGATTTCTTTTTATTTTTGAAAAGTTTCTAGTTGATAAGCGTTCCTGTTAGCCAAGGTGAAATAAATAAAAAACAAAAAATTTATGCAGTAGGACTCATTTTCGACGGACAAAGTTTTGAAATGATCGCGTGATAATAAATAAGTAGGTAGTACCTGTGGAGTAAAAACGTATACGACTGCGACATGCGACAATATTTGTCAAACTAATTGTCGATGAACTTGTTGTCTGACCAATTTAATTATAGAATGCTTGCTTCCAACAATATAAGGCACACTTCTAATCTGGTGAATTTATTGAATTAGGAAAAGTTTTTTAAAGAGACGTGAATTACATACTTATTTAGATGGTTCCGATTACATTAAAAATTGCCTAGACACTAGACCAAGTCATTGATTCTTTATAAATATAAAAAGTTGAAGCCGTATATTAAGTTTTAAATACACGCTGTATTTTGATACATGTTTATAAATAGAAAGGGGGATTGAGTTTTACTGTTTCGAGACCCATATAGAGTCTACAGGCAATTTTTAAACTTATACTGCATTAAGTAGAGAATTAATAGACAAGTACCGAGGTACTGCCAGCTTGTTGTCTTAAAGCCACAAATCAGAATTTCATGAAGAAATTCTGAGAGTATACTGTGTGTTTCGACCAGCAGTACGTGGCGATCTCATCAGGACAGCAATGAAAACCTGAACTGCCTGCTGCTACAGTGAGCTCAGATGCTCAGATGTTTATAAACGTCAATGTATTATTAAAAGCATTGCCCGCTGGAAATAGATTCATACATGCATGAGTTCGACCTGGTTTAGTAGTTAATATGCAATAGACCTTTTTAAATTGTGACTATACTACCACGAAAAGAGATTTTGCTAAGTAGTAAGCAAGCATTATTTGAATTTAAGAGCTCATACACGAAAGTAACATCGGTTCTTTGATCCTCGTAATTTGGAAAGGTCAACGTAGGAATTTGCGTTGCACATAGATTTGATATTTTTCAATAGGCCAATATATAGAATTTCAATTTTTTTTTTTAGCATAAAATTAAAAAAAAACTTCTGTTGACGACATTACTATTTTGGCGCATTTTTAATGAAAGACAGCCATGCTATACGAGTGCAATGTCTAATAACTGTATATTCAAAATTAACTTTTATTTAATGATATTTTGGATGATTTGGAAAATGGTTTACCTAAGAAACACTCAATTCATATATTCAGTTGGCTCCGGGCCAACCATGTACATATACAGGTGTTTTCACCTAGGTGGTTCATAGAGCAGTATCTACTCACCTAAACAAACAAAAAATTGTATGGCTGGGGAGGAGTCCATGTTGTTCGGAGTTACAGGGTGATTAAGAAAAAATCTAGTTTTTCACAGAACACCCTGTATCTTAAAAACTTAAAACTTACAGGGTGTACGGTCACCGTCTAAAACTGATTGTATACAAAACTTCATGGCATTTCGAATGACTGCTCAACCAGCCTCGTACTCCTCTCCTCTCAGGATTTATGGTGGTCTAAAGCTACAAATTTCGGGTTTTCTTTACTCTTTAGTTTGACCTAAATTTTTTTCATTTTTTTACAAAAAGGTAGGTTAGGTCATTAACATGACTTTTTTTCTTATAAAAACTGTAAACTGTGGTGGTTGTAAGCTTATAACTCCTTAACGGCTGCAGACAACATGTAGGTGTAATAGGTCAAATTAAAGAGGAAAGTCTACAGTTTACAGGTGAAAAAAAAAGGTATGCTAACGACCTTCTTGCAAAATAAAATAGAGGTCAAATTAAAAAAAAAAGATAAGTAAATCCGTTATTTTTAGTTTAGCTCACAGTAACTCCTGAAATGAGAGCAGGTTCTGCGTACAATCTGCTTAATACGGTGACCGTACACCCTATACTTTTTAAGATACAGGGTATTTTGTGAAAAACTAGATTTTTTTTCTAGATCATCACCCTGTAACTCCGACACGGTTAGTATGGGCCCCACCCCCTGCCATACAATTTTTTGTTTGCCTAGGTAAGTACTATCACCTCCTGATCTATGGACAATATAGGTGGTAACACCCTGTATATAGTTACTAATGAGATATCAGGAAATGAGGAAAATGACGAATTAACATTATTTCTTCTGCGAAGCTACCGACCATCTAGCTAGACGAAGATACCATCTTTCACTTTTGGAGATTTTTGAAACATTTCCTAAATATATATCCGAATCTTCTCCATGCTGTTAATAACAATAACGGGAACATACATATACATTTACTGCTAAAATATCATTGGTCTCAGAAAGAGATAATTTACAATTATTATATATTATGGGGGTAGACAGAGCTGATTAGAATATCTGTCTACGTAAAAATTTTCAAATATAGACAATAAATGAAATCTCCAGCGAGATTAGATCTATGAAACCGCGAAGAAAATATAAAATTGGACAAAATGTATCAAATGTGACATTCCATTTCATTCATGCAAACAGGTAGCATTTTCTCAGATAAATGTAATTTAAATAATCGAAACTGCCTCTTGCAGCAATTTTCATTTACAAGAAGCTCTGGAAAAAAACCTCATAAAATATGTATAATCCACCGTTTTTCGCCACAGCTAAAGTGAAAAACTATGACTGCAATATGAACACATTAACCTTAATTTTACCGTAAAAAAAGTATCTGCGTATCTACCTATTAGCAAAAAGGAAAAAAAAAACTCGATTTACGAAAAGCTCATCTGATTCGGGTTATTGACCTAAATCTCAATAGTATAGCAGCCATCTTAGGTCTGTGTTACCGAAATATACATACTCCCGTGTTTCAAACAACCCCTATACTCTACTGAATCATAGCCCCCCAACAATCGCACACATCCTCATTTCATCATTCCTCTTATTCTTGTTGTTAGGATCAATCCTCTCTTGCTGTCCTATTTACATTGAAAATTCCCTTCCCCTGACCGCCGACAAATTTCTATTGCCCACAAAATATGTGGAGGAAAAATGGCTGGAAAAGCTCTACTAAAAGCTGTCAATTTACCATGCTTGCAAATTTTTCCTTAAGACTTTCTTCGACCTGAATGAATTTCTCCCTGTTCATAGTAAAGAGGTTTGATATTAAGGTGGGTTCGGCTGCGTATGTTCATTACCAACTTTATTTGCTTTCTTTTAATCGTCGTTGGTCGTTATTCGTAAGTTCCCTACCTTTTCTACTTGAGTTTTTTTTTCTCTACTTACCATAGCAAAAATATGAAATTTCGGGTTATTCACTTTGTTCTTCCTTGATTTCCTGTTCTCGATTAGGTAGAACTTGTTTTTTTTCCTCCTGTATACTTGAAATAATCTTTTCAATTGGTTCATTATGAAAATAATTTTTCTTTTTTTTCCTTTCAGGTGAGTGAAACTTAATTTTTTTTTAACAGAGAAGAAATCATGTCTTGCGGGAAGGTAAGATACTAAAAAAATAATAATAGCTCTATTCGAATGCTGCTCCTTCTCTATAAAAAAAAAAACAAAAAACAATGAGCGACTTGGCAGAATTTATAACGTACACAATCAAACATACATAAATACATAATTATGTATATACGTTTTCGAATTTACAACTTCATGGAAATATGTTAAAATTTTACATAGCCTAGAGATTTCAAATAGGATTAGAATTCTGTAGATAATAATAGCAACACTATAGGAAATGTAAAATTACACATTAGGTGTGTTCACTCAAAACCCCGGGTAAATCTAGGACTACACCAGGATACACTATCATGTTTTTTGAAAAACCTAGAGCTACCCCGAACTTACACTTAAAATTTTTTGGGGTAATGGTTTGACATTTGTCACTTGAGAATTTGCTGTTGATTGGGGCATATAAATTACTTCATAAGTAAAAATAAGCAAAAATTAGAAGAATAGAAAAATAGCTAGAGCACATTTTATTTGCTTCATCCATTTTATAAATAACTTTTAACAATTAATTATACTTAGGAGAACTGTCAGAAATGTCTAGTGTAATGACATTTCCCGGTGTTTTAAAAACTTGTTCGATGAACGGATAAACCCTGGGTTAATATTGGAGGGGAAAATTTACACGGTGTTTTCATCGAGCAAACCTATTTTATTTACCTAAGTAAAAAAAAAAAGTATACAGCAATCGGTGGAATGGTGCGTACCCCATTTCTGTAGTATATTTCAATCACTTTTATGTTGTAAAAATACATTTCTACTATGTAATTATGCATATTATGATTAAAAACAAGAGTTCCAGGCAAGCGCAGCTTGTGTTAACATATCAGTCGACGATGACAGTAACAAAGCAATGTTGAAGATTCTTTTATTATCTATTATACATTAATTATAATATATAAAAGCAAAAGTTGAGAAATTATGGTATTTTCAATATAAAGCTACTACTTCATTTTACCACCAGTCAAGATTACACATTACGAAATCAAAACCTTAATCTAGATAAGATCTAGTGTAAAGAAAAGCTCATCTCGACCTTGAGGTAGCTATTATCGCACATGAGTAAAATTACATATTTTCGTGTAAAAGTAATGTACAAAGACCAATGTACACTATTGTTACATGTTAATTTTATCTAATACAATCTGTGTAAAATTACATTCATTATCCGTAAAATTTTTTTCCTTTCTTGTAAATTATTAGGGGAGGATTCCATAGGTTGCGCAGGTCTGTAAGTTGGTCCAACATGCTTTCTCAAATTTATTATGTTGGTACCACAGATTTTTTAACATGGCGTGGAAGTTATAATACTAGTTGTTCACATTTGTGCTAGACGCAGCCAAAAATTTTGCTCTACAAAATTTCACAGTTTATTTTTGAAGTGCTCGTGAAATGGTCATTTGCCATTCAAAGGTAAAAGTGCAATTTTATTACATTTGTTATATTGTACACGTCCTCTTTTACAATCCATACGCATTTCCAAACATATTTTGACGAGCGAAAATAATTTGTGGTTAATTTTCAAAATGTCAAAAGCCTGTAAGTTGGCTGACTCGAGTCATGTAGTTGGTCCATCTTTTTTTTTTCGCTCAAACGTCATGTATGTGCATTGTGCAACTTGAAATCCTTTTGAGAGTGATTTAAACTCAAATTTCGTTTAAATGTATTGAATTTTTGACATCGTTCAATGCTATTGTACAGTTATAAGCATAAATTAAGTGAAATATTTTATAACATTAACTATAAAGTTTAATTTTCCCGAAAGTTATAATGAAAAAGCGATAAAATGTTGACCAAAAGACATTCATTCAAAATATTGCCACGTTTAGAGAATAAAAGAAGAAGAACACCGAGCTCCTACACAGAAGGAAAAAAGACGACAAGAAAGAAAAGCAGGAGACAAAAAGCAACCCAAATAAAAACTCCCGTAAAAAGAGCCAAACCGCCATCTTCATCGAAAAATGATGTAGATTTTTGCATTATTTGCTTGCTTGACCTGCCGCGCAAATTGATTCGGTACAACTCTGTTGACTGAAACTCATGAAACAAACCGTTGCGCAAATATGAAGCGAAGGAATTTCAATTGCGACTCCGTTTAATGTACATAAACCCATTTTCATTTATTTTGATTAATTTTTTATTACTCTATTTATGCATTTTTTGGTTCTCTTTCTAAGATATTTTGGAGTGGGTCAAACCCAACTTACAGACCGATTTTGAATCATTTCAAAAATTGGCTGTAGTATTTGATTTTGAAGTAGAAAGTAAATATTTCATTTTCTATTAGTAACGGAATTTTTCACGTCATGGGAAATGCACTGCGATAAAGCCTTTTCAGAAATTATAGTATCTGCCTTTATTTATCTAATTTTTAGTAATGTTTTTATGGTGTGTGTCAACTTTTCGACATGCATATTAAACATAAAAAATGTATTGTGTGTTTATGATGAAATTGAGTGCTCATAGGCTAAAAAATAAAGCATTTTATCGACTGATTAAGTTAACATAGGGCTATCCGGTGCGGAACGGGGTAGCTAAGCTTTGATTACAATTTGGAAGATTTTAAAAGAAATAACACCATTATTTGTCAATTTATACGTTTATTTACATCTTTATCTCTACAAAGAAACTACAGCTAAACTTATGTAAATTAGTAATTATTATCCAAAATTAGTGTTTAAAAAAAGAAGAAAATTTCCCATTCTGCCCCACCCCCGGGGTACAATGCGAAATGCACCTGTGGCACAATAGGGTACCATGAGAATTCATGATGAAATAAAAACTGTTCTTTGAACACGAGTTATATGGCCGTTATATTTGTTAGCCTTGAGTTATCACTAGAATTTTTAATCAGTTAAAAGTATGTTGAAAGAAACTGTGATGTATGTAAATTTCCGAATAAAGAATAGTGTATGTGGTGTAATTACCTTGGTGTCGCAGAGCGAAAATTAGGCTTTGCAAGCTTTTTTTGTGATCTTCGTTAAAATCCAACTAAGCATTTTCTCTCACTAACAGCAACCATTCTTTATAAGGGTACGTACACAACGAGGCGAGGCTAGGCTAGTCACTTGATCGTGGCGAGTTGAAGATACACTTCGATGCGTTCAGTTTCTTGGTAAATCGCGAAGTGAGAGCATATAAATTATGTCATCAGATTCTGAAGAAGAAATTTTGTGTTTGTCAAGTAGTGCAACTATATACCACTTTTCACATAAGTGTTCTTTCCGCAGTTTCGCTTGTCACCCGATAAATGACAAGCGATTAGAATTTGGGGAATTCGTCATTCACATATGTATATGAAGGTATACATACTCATCCTAATATATTCGTCCAGTATATGAGAATGAGTTAAGAACCCTTCGATTATATCAAAGAAAAAACCTACACGAATATGCCAGTTATCAAAATTAGAGCGCTGCACCTCGCGAAAAAATTAAAAATTTCATTCTCGAGCGAGATATCTCAAGGTGTCTCGCCATATCGCGAGCTGACACAGCGTTGTTATGAAAACGCTCATAGTTCAGCGTGCAATCATTTCTTACTTCTTCAATTCTTGATTTAGTCTCGTCTAGACTCACCTCGCCTCGGTACCCCGTTCCGCCCGGGTTTCCCTACCTATTAGGATTGTGTCGACATAATTATATGCTATGAAAGACACTAACTGCATGCCTTCCATTGCACTATGTACGTAAGATCAACATTAACAACCTAAATTCTCCAACAGATACTATGGCCTAAAAACTTTCCTTTGAAAGAGGTTACCAAGTAACCATTAATGATAGAAGCCAGATACTAGACACAGATCTCCAGTTGCCGCTACGCGCTAAATTCTGGCATACTGACTGATCCCGGAAGGATCGCAAAACAGGCGCAGGGGTGGTTTGTCCAGAAGTGAAACTATATCCATTCCGCTTGGTGCCTCACCTTCGACGGAAGTCTATGCTATAGAGGTTGGAGCTCACTAAAGTCTAAAAAAGGGCTATAAGAACTCCAACATGTACATCTGTTCAGACAGCCAAGCTGCGCTCCCAGCTCTTTCCTGTTAAGTCTTTGAGTAAAACTTGGCTGGAGCGGCTACTCGAAACACTCGAAACTCAAGCTACTGTATAGGGACAACCAATTAACGTTGGTTTGGTTTCCTGGACACGAAGGAGTCGACGGTAATGAAAAAGCGGACAAATTGATTAAATCCGGAGGCAGGCGAAGAAATTTTTCAACACTTCTCTTCTCCAACGCACCAAAATATTGGACTTAGCAGACGGTCGCTCAAACTATGTGCTAACGGATTCACTGGTCACGCCCCTTTTATCACTTCTTAAAGAAGATACCCAATTATCAGCAAAAATTTTATTCTACCTCACTGCAGATCGGAAAATCCAATTTTTGGAATAAAAACAGATTAAAAATTTTAATTTGTTGGTCATATATGGTCATAAGCATTTGCGTGTATAGCAATTGAGTCCATTTCGAAATAAAAGATAATGTACGCGAACCGTCTGTATTTATTGTGCAACGTGAAGATTTCCTTTATTTTGGTTTCTGTCTCAAATTACTCTTGTCATGTTTTTTTCTATTCACTTCATTCGGCTTTTTCACAAGCAAAAAACCTCAGACAGACATGATGAAATCCGACCAGATAAATTCCCTCAATTAGAAGATACCGAAGGAGAATGAACTTTACATGCAGCGACAATACCCAAGAGACAGGCAATGCTACTTACCACTTTGTGAGGTCAAGGATCCGCAAAAAGTATATCGACGGCCCAGAAGAATTTCAAAAGTTGAATAATAAGAAAAACAGACGTGACGTGGTAGTGCCTACCTCCAATTCTCGCAAATGCAAGCGAAACGCATAAAACTAAAGCAATCGTCGACCGCCCGCCATCAGAAAGTTCAACAACATCAATTTTAACATGTTCGACGAAAATACAAAACAAATCTTTAGGTGAGATGAGGTGCGGAAGCTAAGGAGTGTTGCTTCGGCTTCCAGCAGTCGCCAATACAGAGAGAGTCCCCCATCAGACAGGATGCTATGGCCAAAGCCAAACGAGTTGGGGCTCGGTTTTGTTATAGCTGTACCTAGGAGGTACCTATGGACGTACATACATATATAGAGTAAATCTTGGTTTGATGCACGCTATCCTGGAAGATTTTTGCCACTCATATAGTCAGTGTACAGGTCAAAGCACTGGTAGACGCGGCGGTGAACAGCCTTTTCTTTGTCCGAGGTCGGGGATTTTTCTCAGCGGTTTTTTTTTCCAATGAGATTTTCCTCCCTGCATTCTCGGCTGTTGCATTTCATCAGCTAGTTAGTAATCGACTGCACCTCCTTTTATTTTTATCCTTTTTTGGAATTCTTATTCTCATTATTGTCTGCTTGGACGTTATGTGCATACTAAAAGAAGCTCAGTGGGTTTATTGAACCGAAAGGGATTTTTTCTTCCCCACAATTTAAAAGGGTTACCGAACTATGAAAATAAGAATCAAAGAAGGGAGGGAAGATGATGCGCATCTGTTGTTTGTTATTCGTTTGAACAATTATAAAATTCCATAGAAAAGACATATATAAAATCAGGAATGGGAAGCGACAGGTTTATTTTATTACAGCAGGTTCAAGTTATAAACAATAACAAGTCTTGCGGAAAGTGGGACTTTTCGAATTAAGATTATTTATAGAATTTCAAGTAAACTAACATGAACCTATATGCACTGATCACGTGTATTTGAGGTTAAGACATTGAGTGGCAATGGTAGCTAAACACTATAACGAAAATATCTTACTGATGTTCTTTTTCTTCGACTTTATTGAAACATACATCGAAATGGAGAGAGGGGTAGAGAACAAATGTTTTGAGATAATTGATTCACCACCTACACTGTAAAAAATGCACAAATTGTTGCCACAAAGCTTAGGCATTTTCCCTAAAATGTAGGGAATATTCCCTAATCTTTAGGGAAAAAAACCTACATTTTAGGGAATTACGAAAAATACCTAAGCTTGTGGCAACAATTTGTGCAAATTTTTTACCAAGTTAATGCAAGATTCAAAATTGAATTAAACTATATTATAAAAGCGAGAACATTACAAAATGATACTACTATAGAGCATAATAAACAATAAAAAAAAAACCAAAAATAAACTATGCTAATCTATGCAAAAAGTGTCACTGCCGAAAAAAAAATTCAATTAAGAAAATCTGTTACAAGTTTCCTGAATGTGCCGATAATGCTGGCCTTTTGAATACTATGGGGCAATAGATTCCACAAACTAGTTAGTTGAACAATGTTAGAACCCTCATAAATAGCAGTACGAAATCGCAGTATCGAGAGTTTATATCCCCTGGTTGACCGAAGAGGGCGGACCATATACTACTTAGATAATGGGGTTGAGAGGTAACCAATAGATTATAGAAGAAAAATAAGGCCCTCCGTTTTTAATAAGTGTCCAGTGAACAGCTGGATGGAATCTGTGTAGCCCAAATATGAATCTAACACAGTCATTAAAAGCGACATTTAATTTTCTACTTCAATAAGAGTTTTGAGAAGACAAGGGAACCAAATGCAAAGTGCTGTAATACTAGAGACTTAATTAAGTGGCAGCGAATTTACGGCAAAAGCATGCTAGACAACTACCACAGGCGCCTAAGATTAGTATAAATTTTAGAAAGATTCATTTTACCCGTGATCACATCAGCCATCTTTGAGTTAAGAATAACGCCTAAATTGCGAACTTTCTTCTCATAAGGAAGTTGAATTCCATTCAATATTATTGCAGGTAAGGCCGACGAGTCAATGGTCAAAGAAGAGAAGGCAATGTATTTAGATTTGCTTGGGTTAAGGTTCAGATTATTTCCCTTAGACCATTTATAGAACTCATTCAAATCGTCGTTCATTCCAGCCACACAATCTTCATTAAAAGTCCTATTGCTCGCCTTAAATAAACATCACGTACTACTTGAGGCTGAAAAGCAAAGGGGGACAAAGTCAGAATGCTTATTATTATCTACCACTACCCTCTGGAAACGTCAACTCAGAAAGTCTCCCAAAAGGCGGATTGAACCTCTAGAGAAATCAAAGTGGTAGAATAATTTTTCGAGCAGGCTCTTATTGCATACACTTTCAAAAGTCTTAGAAAAGTCTAGGAGTGCTAGAACGGAAATTTTTCTCTTGTCCATCAATGCAGCGTAAATGTCGTTGGTGACCTTTACAAGATCGGTTTCACAACTATGTCTAGGCCGGAATCCTAACTGGTCAGCAACTCAATAAATTATTTTCCATTAAATAGTGCTGAATCTGCCAATACAACAACTTTTCAAAAACCTTGCAAAGAAAACAGAGCAAACTAATGGACCTGAAGTCCTCTGGTGACGTAGCTAACGCCTTCTTAGGAATTGGATTGATAATCGCAAAATTTCAGGCTGTTGGGAATTGGCATTTTGTGATGCATGAATTAAAATCATGCGAAATTGGGCCGACGAGACGTGGAGCAACGGAGTGAAGAAACTTCGATGACATACCGTCGGGCCCCAGGGCATTCGATTTGACAGCGAAAATTGCTTTCAGCCATCACCACTAACTCCACCAAATGCGAAGTCTTCACGTATATTGCTTTTGCTGATTGCCGATTGTAGCGAAGTGATCCCAGCTCAATAAGATTGACTGTGCTGTTTTGAGATCTTTTATTTCCACAGATAGATTGCGCCACAATACTTTTGGTGGGACCTCACGGTTAAATTAAGCGCGTTTAGCTGCTCGGATTTTTACATTTGTTTTATTTTTTATACGTTTGTACGATTCACGACATATTATCTCGAAGAATGTTTTGCTTATCTAAATCTAACCCTTTAAAATATTTGCATCTCTTTCTAAGACACGCTGTATAAGGTTACGTAAATGACGATATATTATGCTAAGACCAACCGCCAAGAAGCTGATTAGCTCACATTAAAAAAAAAACTGCAAAACTCTTCTAAATTACTTCTTTAACTGTGCAGAAAAAAAAGAACATTTGGCGAAATTTCAATATTAACGCTAGAAAGACAGAAAAAAAAACAAAGCATCCAAATACCAGTTAGGATTTACCTTACATTAAAACTGCGTCTTCATAACTCTTCCTTCTTCATATGTATAGGAATATCCTAGTGAAAATTGTACCGACTAATTGTGTGTAGAATAACATCACTCTCTTTTCTATGCAGACTTTGATGTCTTTTTCTCTGTAGGAATAATGCGAGAATCATCCAGGTGAATATTGTGCGAGGTTAAGGTATGTACATAACGCGGCTTAAACTACATACATTGTGGAAGGAGCCCCACTGTTGAGTGTCTCATCTGCAGTCTGCACTTACGAGAACAGAAACAATTTTCAAAGCTCACCGCCGTCGTCGTCGTCGACGACTGTAATTACCATAGGCGTAGAACGGGCACTTTATCGATTGGTCAATGAACCCTCTTCTTCCATTCGCTTCCACCTATGACGCACTCTGATTATTCGCGTGTTTTTGTGCTCTCGTCTGTTTAAAGTAGGATCTCGGAGAGGGGCACGGGGAGAGGATTGAGTTCGGGCAATTGCCCTTTCATCTATACGTACGCAACTCACCACACCGTATGGTACTCGCAAGCAACGCACTGCACATAAAAGGGGTTCACTATTCGCTGTTGGCTTGGATGGATATACACACATATGAGAAATGCTAAATTCTCTGCTGCACTTCCTCTTAATTTTGTTTTTTTGTTTTTTTGTTTTGTTTTTATCAACGAATTGAAGCGTACCAAGGCCTTTGTCATTCACAGTAGTCGCATAAAATACAACACAACAACTGGGCTCCATATGGATTCCACACACATCAAAGACACTATCGTACCCTCACTGAGTTGGTAGATTTATGGACATCACATGCGGTTCGCATTTATCCTCCTGTTCCTGCCCGGCCCGGCTAACTCATAGTGCTCCTCAAGGCGAGTGACTATAATTATTGTGCTTTTGTTATTTATAACGAATTTTGCGGATGATAGCCATTTGGGATGGGGAATTGTCTGCACTATGATACTCCGTACATATTTTGTTAACATGTTTATTTCAATTCAGCGGTGGAAACGTTGGGTGGGGGGAGGGGGGAGTTCAAAGTTTAATCTAGTACATTTTGGAAAATCTAGTACAGAATCGAATTCCTTAGGTCCTGGAAAGAAGTTTGAGTACCCACACTCCTATGCTCGGAGGCTTAAATAGCTATTTATAGCCATTCCCAGACTCACTTCTTTAGTACCGTGCAGGCTTTTGTTATTTGAACTGAGGTACTAGATTTTTTGCACCTCAGATCGCCTCTATGTTATGTCCGATCGGCTGGTGTACTTTTTTCCCCGATTCAGAAAAATGTCTCTGGACGTTTTTGCCGCCGGAAAATCCATTTTCATGCACTTGGGTCACATACCTACATTTCGCACGTATTTTTTCAGTTCTTTCTTTCTTATAGGAAGTCATTTTCCACGACTCATTCCGCACAATCACGAGAAGTAGAAAAGTCAACTTTTTCACCCAAGAAAGTCACTCAAGTTACATCCGATTGCTCAAGCTTTCCTCCGCTTAATTGAAATAAACATTGTTAATAAAATATGTTCACGCCTAAAATTGTATGAAAAGTGGGCATTCCCCTTTATAGATCGAATTTCTTTTAAAGGAGTCGGTCATCGATGTGCAAGATAGGTATAGAGGCATAGTGAGTGAACATTGCAAGTACTCTGGAAACTGTGGATAAAGTGCATGGCTTCCTTGAGGATTCTAATTCAGGGATTGGTTTGCTTGTTTCCAAAACTCATTATATAGAGTGTGGGCAACCTAATACTATTTAATTTCGTCTTTGTTGAAGTTCTAATATAGTTTACATTATATGCCGCTACATATGTATGTCGAGAGTCCTTACAAGGACATTGCGTTTGTTACAGTAATAAATGTGATGAAAGCAAATATGCTTGTCGTACTTTATCACATTCGGTATTCACATTAAGGTTGTCCGAAAATCTACTGTTATAAAACAAAGCCAACTCAGATTGAATTCAACTCTTACTTTTATTGCGTTAATATAACTCCTATTAAGTGTTGATTCAGGGAATTGATTTTTTTTTCATAACAAGTTTGTTTTCCTTTAATTTGTTTTTCTTTTTTTGTACATAATAGAAAACCACACAGAGAGAAGAAAAAAAAATACCAAAACAACCTAGATACAGTTTTAGCCATTCTATAGAAAACCGTGGCACACAAAAGGAATATGTTTCCCACACGTGATTCCATCAAGAAATCAATCAAATTTTCTATTTTTATCACAGACACGTGCTTATCACCGTCAAATTATTTGTCGTCCATTTCTGTCTACTTTGTGGTTATTTGTGGCGTGTTGTTGAAGTTCTTGTGGTTCTGTGTAGTAGGCAAAAGTATATGTATTATGGTAACTCGGTACGTAAATTGTGTGCCATGTCAATGTCGAGTAAGATAGAAAAAAAGGTATAAATTGGGACAGAAAAGTAGGTTTCTATCGATCGACCGGCCTGACCTGACCTAGTTGGGATTTGAGATTTATACTGGCTTTGTTCTTGTGTTCTTTTGCAGTGTGAAACGTTAAAGCCGAAAGAGATGTGCTACTTTTTTTTTACTTTTTTTTTTATATGTTGCATGGAAGCTAGACAATGTGTGACAGATAGAAAAACAGAAAACAGCATACATTTTAAAGAAATTGTTTGCCAATCATGTCAGAATCTCTAATTGTCCTTGCCCAAACTCTATAGACACGACTGGCATGACCTCAGAGAGAATGCCCTACAATAAAACAAAACAAAAAAAAATTGTGTTTGTCTCGAGCAAGACCTCCAAGGAGGTGGTGCGCCTAATATTGTTTATAGCAATTATTTTGAATGAGTAAACAAAGTTCCAAGTATTTTTTCTTGATACACTCTCTGTTTCAAATCATAGTTTTTTATCGAAATGCGATAATCGATTCGTCGACAAGATTGTTTATTTTCCGTGGATATATTCTCATTGCAAAGATGTCGTCGTCGTTGTTGTTCTGTTATCATCGTCGGCGGTGGCGGCAGCAACACAAAGTGCGACATTTCCTTTCAGACAAAAATAACTTTTTGATTTCGTTTTGATTTTTTTTTATGTATTCACTCTGCTTTCTTGCATTTAATTTTAAGCTTTGGTTTTGAATTTCATTTACACAAAAAAAAAATTATTAAGTGCAAAGAAAAAAACAACAATTTTCTAAACCTTGTGTTTACGGTAGTGCGATCATAATCAGACTACCTTGAGCTTGGTCTCAACTTTCATGGCGGGCCGTCGCGATATTTTTAAGCCTCGATTATAGATGTAAGTTTTAGATTTAATCTCTATACGGGCGGAGACTAGAATGCGCGTGTTTAAAAGTAAACAAACAATGTAATTTTTTTTTTTTTTTTTTTTTTTTATAATATAAATTCAAACAGTAATTTTTGGTGTTCGATTTCATAATATTTCGAGGATAGGGGAAGTACCGAAGAATCTATGCCATATTTTGATCAGAGACATTTAGTGCGGTTTTTAAATTGATATCTGTAATTTTGTTTTATTTATTTGTTTATTGCTATAACTTCTTTGGCGCCACACCACTGATGTATTGATTAGGGATACTCAATTAAAAGAAGCGGTTCTATTGTACGTCTTTATTCAGCGACGACCTTCTAATAATTAGCTTATATGTACATACATGGTACGTAAGTGCGCAAAGAACTAAGAGAGAGAGAGAGAGAGAGAGAGAGAAAGAGAGAGAGAGACAGAGCAATCAGCATTTGGTTAGGCAGTATTACCAGCATCAAGCTATTATATGTACATCACCTCCCCCCTTAATTAAATAACTTAAATTTTTTATGTCCATTTTACTCCCTTACGAAGTGGTAAAGAAGTCTAAATTTTGAACAACACGGCCATATCTAGTCGTATAAGGAAATCTATTGGTCGATTGTGTCGAAATTTATTTTCTAGTACTATCAATATCAGAATTAGCGTTTGACTTATACCCTAGACAGACTGTCTCCATAATGACTTAATGGAGTCAAGTGTGCTGTGTCACACAAATGAAGTCCATCAAGGACCCATTTAGAATATTTCGTTTTATTTTCAAATGGACCAAATTTAACTTCATTTAGTGAAATTGCAGCAAAAGTGCCACCTACCGTCATTAAAATGAGTTGAATTTATTGGAAAGTAGAAAGTTTTTCCAATAGTTAGTTAGCATGAATGAAATTTCTTTGCACCTTTCTTCTCTTTTTGGTCGCTTTTAACAACAAAAATTGCCATCTACTAAATGTTTTGCAACTATACAGCAAATATTCGTAAATTTTATTGATAGCATTTAATTTACTGTCAATCAAATTCCAAATGAAATAATTTTCGCGCATAGTCTGTCAGCTCTTCATTCTCTTGAAATGATTGAATTTCAAATTAAGTATGGGCACAGTGTGTCTAGGGTATTAGGATCGTCGGTATCACCTGAATTATCCGGGAGGATCGGCAAGTAGGTTTCAACATAGAGTTATTATACGCTTTACTCGTATCCTGAAATTCGTCTGGAATTCTTATTATTAGCATGTTTTGCGATCTGGGTGTACGTCGAAGGAAATTATTTATTTCATTATGTATTAGGTATGATCTCCGTGTACTTTACAGGCTTTCAATGACTACCGGTATCCATCGATTTTTGTGCCTGTATACAACATTTCCTCCCTTTTTATACCGTAGATGGAATCTATAAGGTATACTAAGTTTTCATTCCGTTTGTAACACCTTGAAATAATGATCGTAGAGCAAAATGGATTGGACACCCACGCATAATATTAAAAGTTATTTTGATTTTTGTATGTCCATCCGTCTGTCCGTCCATCTGTGCGCACGATAACTCGAGAATGCGTATACTTAGCGAGCTGAAATTTTGTACACAGACTTTAAAAAAAAAATTAAAATTAAGTTCGTAAATGAGACAAATCGGGCAACTCAACTCCTTCGTGGGGTTTTCATACAAAAATTTCGTTTTTCACTATATATACATATTTGTACACTGCCTGAGAACGCGTCGACGTAGAGAGCTGAAATTTGGTACATGGTGTTTTCATTGTACTAGCAAATAAATAGGGCAACTCCTTCTTCGTGTTGCCATATACAAATTTAGGCTTTTTACGTATACTTTGAAAACGATCAGTCCAAGACATTTTTATTGCACTAAAAACTTCTTCAGAATACGAAATCCTATAAAATTGGTTATAATCATTTTTTCTGTATAAGATTATTATTTTTGGGAATAATTGTTCTTTTCGAATTGGAAGTCTAGCTCTCAACTTCTTGTTCGTCAGCATTTCTGTTAGGGAGTATCCTATTCCGGGAATCGGAGTACTTCGCTATAGTCTAACTGAGCCATGTCCAAGATTTCATCACTCTGTACTTTCCTCAATAATTGTTTAGCAATAGGACGGCCTTTTCTGCCAGTCCATTTGATCTTGGATACTTGGTGTACTTAGTGTATAGAAATTCAAAATTTAAATTCATCGGAAAATTTTTTAGTTCAAAAGAATTAAATGTTTGCTTATCTGCAACTACTATTTGTGGTATGCCATGGATTGAAAACAATTTTTCTCAAAATTCTCGACACACTCTTCACTGTCTTACTAGGAATACCTACTGTATAACTCCATCCATTTCGAGTAATACTCCATGACTACTAAATAGTTCTCCTATGGAGATCTAAAAAATCAGTACCTACTTTTTGGAATGGTATAAGTCTGGTATCGGCTGTGATTTTGTCTGCTATTTTTTATTACTTGGTCTATATTCTTCATAAATTCTGTAACCAGCCTATACATCAGACTCTTTTAGTCACATCTAAATGTGATTCGTGAAGAAGTTGCAACATCTCACCTCTCAAGGCGCTAGGTATCACGACACGATTTTCAAAGAAAGCTAGGTCATCTTCAACGTATATCGTACCTTTAAAGTTCCAGTAAAATTTCGTATTGTCTGCTAACTTTTCTTTTGGCACAATCCCGAGTATAGATACTATTGGCTTGGTGGAATTAAACGTAAGAATATCTTTAATATGTCCAAGGATGCAGTAGTTACGCTCCGTTCAGTGAAATTCTACATTTTTGGTTAATAGCTGTCTGTGACAAAGGACACCGTAATGATGAACAATCTTGCAACTGTTAAAGTGAAATTATTATTAACTGTACGATTTTAGAGCAGACTGTGTTGTGGGGTTCATTGAGTTCCAATAATTGGTATGATGAGAGAAACGCTTGCTCTAATGTGATGTGTACACTTAAATATAGTCCAGCAAAATGGATCGGACATCCACGCATATTATTAAAAGTTATTTTGATTTTTGCAGGTCCGTCTGTCCGTCCGTCCATGGAATAGTAAAATGCAATTCTACGTTTACTGTGAAGACTATCAGTCCTAAAATACGTCTTTAGAATATGAAATCCTATGAAGTTGGTTATTATCATTTTTATTGTCTGACGAACCATTCTAGCAATAAATACTAAAAACCACTGTAACAATCAAACTTGCAGAGGACCATATAAAATCACAAATTGTCTTCTTAGTAGACCAATTCTATCTTTTTCCTTGTTTTTATTTGTTCTTGTTATTGAATTTTATATAAAAAAATTATTAAAAAATAAATAGACCACAAATAAACAAAAAAATCATAAATTTATCTAGCTAGGTCAATGCCCACTTGAGCTCGATAGGAACGTTCGATACTTACACTGCTTTTTGTCAGTTATTACCGTATTCGTTCGATAGAGGGTGGGTCAGTGGACAAAAAGCCTTGGCCACATACAAGAGATATCAGATAGACGCCAACAGTTGATATTTTCTTATTTTAGTAATTTATTACTTGTCCCATCTCGTACTTATCTCAGCTTCTATTAAAAACCACTTGAGAAAAATTCCATACAGCCCAGCGGAAAGGCTATAAACGCATGCGCGATTGAACGCGGGCCACAGTCGGTTGTGCTAACAGCCGGAGTTAAATTCTTACAGTTAGAAGAGCCGCTTATAATTCACACGATTATGTTTGGATCCAAGGTTTTTATTATTTTGTGTTTTATGTTATTCGGTGATGTTTACGGAGAGACCAAAAGTGTGATAGTGTCAACCAGTTTGGGTCAAGTGCGCGGTATTGTTCAAAAAAGTCGAAACGGAGATGATTTTTATTCTTTTCGTGGTATTCGATATGCCCAGCCACCAGTGCGGCAATTAAGATTTCAACCACCTCAAGAGCTTAAACCGTGGGCTGATGTGTATGATGCTACTAAAGATGGACCTGTATGTTTCCAAGAGGCCGCGAAAGTCAAGCTACAAATGTCTGAAGACTGTCTTGTCTTGAATGTCTATACAAAAACTATGAACGGAAGTAAACCTGTTCTGCTATTCATCCATGGAGGCAGTTTAATATCCGGATCCGGACACAGTGAATCTGTTGGACCTCAATATTTAATGGATCGTGATATTGTTCTTGTAGCTATAAACTATCGTCTTGGAATTTTTGGATTTATTACCACAGAGGACAAAGAAGCACCTGGTAATTTGGGCTTTAAAGACCAGGTGATGGCATTAAAATGGATTAACCGGAATATCGATAAGTTTGGAGGTGATCCAAATCGAGTTACAATCATGGGTCAAAGTGCAGGCGCAATCTCAGCTACTTTGCACATGGTATCGCCAATGTCAAGAGGACTTTTTCACCGAGTGATATCAATGAGTGGGTCTCTGACTACCCGAATTTCGGCTCTGAATAAACAACAAACAAAAATTATCGCTGATACTGTTGGATGTAGTCTGCCCGGCCGTCGATTATCATCGACACAACTTGTTCATTGCTTGAAAAGAAAACCAGCCGTCGAGCTTATCAAGGCTAGTGAAAAACTGAATGAGTTTGGAAATAATCCCATTAGGAAATGGAATTTCGTTGTGGAAGATGATTTTGGCCAAGAAAGATTTCTTGTAGAGGATCCAAATTTGCTATTATTACATGGAAAGTTCGCTAAAGTGCCTTTAATGATTGGAGTGACTTCTTCGGAGTTTGCAACATTTGCACATGGTAATTTGGCATTTTAGACAAGAAAAAAGAAGGAAATTTTGCAATATAATAATAATATTCACATATGATTGCAGATGTCATTGTAAACGATACTCTTGTAAAGCAGTTCAATGCAAGATTTGCCGAAATCGCTCCGATTTGCTTGTTGTATGAGCGTGGAACAGAGAAGTCTCAAAAGATCGGCAACGCTATTCGGAAGGAATACTTTGATGAGGAGAAAATATCCGATGATAATTTTGACCAATTGGGACAAGTATAAGAATTTTCTGTTAATTATCAAGCGAAGCCTCTCATATCTGGTAAAACGACTTTTGATAGATTTTCAGTGATGGCATTCTAAGGAGTGGACTTAAAAGATTTGTTGATAGGGCAAGACGGCACACCGATATTTACCTCTACACAAATTCATTTTTGGGTCGATACAGTAAATTGTATTATCCTGAAGGCGAACCCTACGGAATGGTACATGGTGATGACTTGTTCTATTTGTTTGTCAGCAAAGGACCAGCACCGATGTTTACTCGCGGAGATCCTGAAAATTTTATGGTTGACAAAATGACACGGGTTTGGAGCAATTTTGCGGCTATGGGGTTTGATTTTAATGAAATCTAAAACGGAATAGTTTCTTTTTTATATGAAAAATATGTTTTTACTTTATTTTACAGGATTCCTACAGATTCTGCTGATAAAATTTGGACTCCAACAAACAGCACTTTTGTGAATTGGTATGAATTGTCTGAAGATGACTCCCACCCAGATTTCTTGGATTATCTTCATATTTGGGACCGGCTATTCCCAGAAAATGAATGAAAACATTTTGTTTAATTTTTTATAATTTTTTGTATTGTCTTCTCGAATATTGTTTAAAATTATGATTTTTCTTAAAAGTATTTCAAAGCAAAGCATTTATTGAATTCTATTCTATTTCAATGAAGAGAAAAGACTATCCCAGAAAATGTCCTGTTCAAAATTTCTATCTGTTTTGATTTACAACTTATTAGTGATTTCAGCAAAGGTGTTCTCAGAATATCTCCATATTACGTCAGACTGTCATGTTGATGTAGTGGTTTACTAAAAAAGAATTAAGGAGAAATTAGTAAAACTGAATTACAATAATGGACACAATTTGCTTTCGTAGTAGACCTATAAGAGAAGTACTTAAATGAAGGAAACGTTGGTGAATACTTCGCCAAATACGCTAATGGGTACAATTTAAATTTCTTTAGAAAGTGGTTATAAATACGTCGGGTGTCTTCGTAAATGAGATTGTTGGGGATTTTTACATATAGCGTATTTCATAGTTAAATGATTGTCAATGCTGTTCTAGGGTAACTTAGATAAGCTGTTTTTAGTATAAATGAATTTATTAGTTTTGTAATTCTTCTTGAATAAACTCACCCGTCTTTGGCAAAATATTAACTACCACTGTTATCATTAATTCCACCACAACACTTCTCTGTCCAAAGGAGTAAACATTGCTGGTCCATTCTTAAAAATGTACATTTAATCGTCCATGTGCTCTGGCCCTAAAATATAACATTTCTCAAAGCTTATTAAAATTGATATTCAGTCGCGATGCTCTATATAACCAAATACGTCGCCAATATTGGAATAGTAGAGATTACTCCCCAAATACGAGAATTTATAAGTGAAAACATCTACAAAACGGGAAGTAGTCTGTGCTGAACGATGAGTTCCAAATCGTATAACAGAATCCGAAAATAGGCTGCATAATTGGACTAGGTGAGTTTCATTTAAATCGCCTTCTGGAAAGTAATGCCGACGAATTAAATTCGTACTTTCATTAGAAGATGTAGGCGAATACAGGAAACATATTGGAGCAAGACGATTTAAATTTTCATTGAACTTCTTTAAAAGTGTTGAATTCGTGAGAATATCTGCGAATAAAAACAATTTTGGAAATGTTTCACTTTATGTATGTAAGTTTGCAGGTTTACCTACTGTAGATAGCTAATTTTTTGTGAACCCACATTAAATTGGAACTTTATTAAAATCTCCTTTTTGAAGTGCTTTGTACGGATCCTCTATTAAAAATCTCTCCTGCCCAAATTCCACTCAATTACTGGTAGTCATAGAAAGACTGGATTGTCTTTGCCGAATTCAAACATTCGCCTCAAAGTGCTCGCAATTGTGGTCCCATTGAAAGAATTTAAGCACTCTAGAATTTCCTGTGATGTCCTTTTCTTTGTACATCCTAAAACTGTAGCTTGTCTAAATGAAATTGATTCACAGGAAGATGAGTTTCTGGTGGAATCGATCCACTCATGATTATTCCCCGATGAAATAATCCTGGGTTGTGTAAGCAAACACTAAATGCTCCTGCACTGAATCCCATTAGAATTATAGAATTTAGATCTCTTCCGAATTGTGAAATGGGTTTCTTCATCCATCTCAGAGCAAGAACTTGGTCTTTGAGGTCAGGATTTCCTGGTATGTCTTCAGTTCCAAGATTAAGAAAACCTAGTGAGCCTAATTGATAGTTAAAAATAACTGAAACTATATCTTCGTTCAGAATGTAATGTGGTCCAATGAATGTACTTAGTCCAGAGCCTACATAGAAACCTCCTGGATGAATAAATGCTAGAACAGGTCTCAATCGCAAGGTTGATGAATTTGTGAGAAAAACCTCAAATATGTATTTGATGGCGGGGTATTTATAAAAGTTTGGACTAAATTAGAATGTTATAGAACGGAACAGCAAATAGAGGCTTACGTATTACCCACGTTTTTTTTTTTGCTTGTTCTCCTTTCTCGCAGATCAATATAGCAATATGTCTTAAAAGATTTTTCAAACAATTACAAAATTTCCACGATTTTCAATTTTTATAAAGGGTTTCAGCTGCATTCCTAACTAGCTGTAGAATTTTAAGTTTCTAGAATGAAAGAGCCTCAACTATTTTAGAACAAATGACTGCAAATGAAGTTAGTGGCAGTTGCATTTGTATTCAACCTTTACGAAATTGTGAAATTATGGTTATCCGATAACCAATCAAAATAAATCGAGAAATAACTCTTATCTAAGCTTAATAATTACATTTCAGCAACGCTTTTTATTGTCATAATTTTGGTAGAATACGAATATTTTTTGTCACAAAACTTAGGAAAATATCTTACAGTCCTTGCTTAAACATTAAGAAACGAACGGTCTTCAGATGGATTTGTAGTACAAGGGGGCAATCATTTTTGTCCTCTGTAGCATCGTCGTATACACCTGACTCATACTGTAAAATTGGTTTTGGATCGTACACGAACGAGCAGGTATATGCTAAAGCTCATGTACGCACGTTGCTCTTGTGTACGTGTATGGTTGCTAAAGTTCATATAAATGTATTTTGTCTATACGAACATTGAGAACTGGTGAATATGAGTACCATTTTCAGTTTTTTTTTTGTAATAGGGACCTCAGCTTGCTGTTGATAAAGGGAATGGAAGGTTGTAGATGATAGTTGACAAAAACGATTTCTGGTTAAGATAGACGATAGGATGAAATTAAAGAGTGTGTAAGGTTTGTGGAACTGTGAGGTCGACTGACAGAGGGAGTGGACGGGGAGGTCTTAAACAATTAAACACGGTGATGGTGTCAGCAAAAGTCTGTGACCATTCTTCGACCTAGAAATGGTACCTAGGGTCATAGAGACCCCATCAAGGATTTCATTTGACAGTATCCTTAAAAATGGTCAACTCGATAATCTAATCCTCCCCTCTCAAACTTACGATCCGCGCATACCTTACGTCCGCGGAACGCCATCTTTGCATACCCTCACGTCACTTATCCACTTGGTAATTTTCCTACATCTATTGATTCTCCTCATCTATCCGCTGACTCCCAAACTTCGACATAATCAATCACACAATTCTAATTTTCAAGTTTTACATTTTTTCTTTTAACAATTTGAATTTGCTTATATTTGTCTAATCGTACGACGAAATGAATAGCAATTCGATACTCCTCAGTGGAGCCATATAGGGACACTGCTTTTCATAATATACATAAATGCAATGCGGTATCTGGTGATCCTAACTCAAAAATTCTATACTTAGTTAGAAATTCCAATATTTTTTGTATTTTTTCTAATGAAGTCGAGGGGTGCAATCTGAAATTCGAGCCTGGACATTTTTATAAATGGGGTTTCTATGGACTGCCTTCCTTTTAATATAAATAAGTCCACTACCATGTTTTTTTCTCGTAAAAGGAAGCATTATTCAATTAGATTTGAAAAAACCAAAAATTTGGGTGTATGCCTTAATCTTCATTATTCGTCTTTCTTTCGAGAATCATAAATCATATTGGATACATATGTCAGTGTTCCCAATCGATCTTATCCAAATTTGTACAGCCAACAAGGTTCACCACTAAGCTTCAATTAATATATGTATGTTGTATGAGAAAGATATCAAATTACTATTCATAAGCTAAGGGTTAATTGTTCAAAAACTAAATCTGTAGAAAGATCAAGAACAAGGAATAAATCTATAATGGTAAATTTTCTTCAACAAAATCGAACAGGCACTGAACTAAACCAGAAGCTGCTAGATCTATATCGAGCTTAAACGATGATAAGCTGAAAAGAGTTCAAGAAAGTAGAATACCTTAAAAAGAAATGAATTTTAATAAAAAACTAAATCACTTTAATAAAGTAATTGCACTTTGACAAAATGTTCATTTATCCCATTGAATAAACAACTAACAAGGAAGCGGCATATCGAGTGAAAAGGAAATCTAAAGTCACTCGCTGACAGACATTTGAAATACATATATTAGTGAGCAATAATTTTACAAAGCATTAAAATTAAATGAAAATATACACTTCAAGCTTTAGAAATAACAGTATTAAAATTTTTTAATGTTTATTAATATTAATAAACTCGAAAAAGTCGCTGAACTCCCGCAACTCTGAAATGTTTACTTTCAGAAACGACAAAATCTCACTTATGAAGTGAAAACCAAACGTCAGTGAGTGGGTTATTCACGTAATACTGTATTCACTCGATATGCCGCTTCCTTGTTTTATTTATTCAATGACTTATCCACACGATGATTACGAATAATTTTTATTTGATGTTTAGTTCCGAACCGTAACCACAAATTATCATGAAACAAGAAAGTTTAGAACGGGTGCAGAAAACCTAACATAGAGCCGTGAAAAAAAAAGTACGGAACCAGCTTTGTATCAGAGTGTGGTGAAAACACTACCCTGGTAGACAGATGTTGAGCTCATCAATGAGCTCCTAATGAGTAATCAAATGAACGTCCTGATGAAATTTATTCGCGTTTAAATCAAAACCGGGAAAACAATTATTTATTTCCTTATTCACAAATAGTGTATATGAGATATTGCATCTCTTTCACTTATTTAGAAATGTATACTTTGCTTCTCTTTTGTGCATTTTACAATATTAGATGAGCGTTTCGATGAGTACATAATGAGTGTCACGATGAGCTTATTATTGAGCATATCAATGGGTGTCATGATGAGTTTATAAATGAGAATCTGATTTTACGATTGATTTCATATATTTTTCCGAATTCAAGCTTCGGCTGCAAATCAAACTCCGCTGAGGCATAAGGATTTAGGTGTAATGTCTTGTTCAGCATATGCGCGTGGGCGACAGTCTTTCCGCGGAAAAACAAATCAATAAATTAATTTAAAATAAACAATTTAAAACCTTAAATAAATAAATCACAAAAATCAATTGCAAGAATAAATTTACTTATTGCCGGTTTAGTTATACAGGGAGAAGTTTTATGATATCCAATGAGCCCTTCGATGAGATTTAATGAATGTTCATCAGACGGGTCATCGGGACTTGTATCTTCATAAATTGCAAACACTTGATGCTTTTCAGTCAAATTAGTATTGGGTTTACATAATAACTGCCCCTTGCGGGACAGGAGACAAGATAAAACTGAGAGCAATTTCTACTAGGGTAGGCTTAGGAACCGAACGAGTTACGGTTCAGTTCAGGTGAAAAGAATTCACCATTAGAGAATTAGGCTTGGAGGACGGAAATATGCATAGCACTTTAGAATCCACTAAAAACCTTAGATAAATTATTCACGGTTATTTTCGGTTCTTATCGTGTTATCATCCTTCAAATCAAAATTTAAAGGTCGTTGATTAAAAATATGTTTTTCAGGTATTTATCTAAAGATTTTTTTCATCGATTAAAAATAAATTTTTTTTGCCCTTTCTTTCTGAAAAATTGCTGGATACACAAAAATTTAAATTCAAATCGAATTTAGTTCGTCGTCACGTTTTGACGGACATTGCCCTTACTCCTCCAAGAGTAAGCCATTTTTATGCGTACTTATACATACATACACATGTGTGCAAAATGAGACTGCAAAGAACTCATTCTGATTGTAAGTCGGATGGTTTTTCCCATTCTATTCCCGCTCCCCCCAATTATTTTCAATGTAAAGCCAAAGACACAAGAGAGGTCACAACGTTTGTGGTCGTTCGCTTCCACTTTAATGACTAATAAAATTTCAAAAAAGTTGATAATGGTAGCCAAAAGAAGCAGAAGAATTTCTTTGCAGACGGCGATTGCGATGAATATTATAATTCTCTGTGGATTAACTACGTGCATCCTCTGGCGGAAGGATGGGAGTCGTGACGTCTCTCCAAATCTTATGTGAATGTTCGCTTAATCTATATACAGAGTTAAAACCAGTTGGTTTTCTGGAGAGAACTTTTAATCGCCTTGTACAACCTTGTCGGCTGTTTTATATTAGGGAGGGGCAACTAACTAATTATTAATTATAGTTTACAGCAATAGCCTAGAAGTAATTTTTACGCTAGACCTGTGATTATGACGCGTGAATAGTCGTTTAAATTGTTAAATACCCGAATCAGTCTGGAGGCCGCGAGAGCTATCGTGCGTCAGAAATTTGCTTTAGCGAGAACAAATAATTTCATAGAAAAGCAATGAAATGAAGCTTTTGAAGCTTTTGTGCGCCTGTGCCCCACCCACCCATCCGAACCCACACTATAATAAAACAAATATTTCTACCATTGCTGTTGCTACTTTGCTAGTGATTTTGATGATGTTTCATAGCGCCCAGCATTGCCATGTGTGGCTCTCTCCATGTTCATGTCCCCCATACTAACATATAGTTACAATTCAGCCAGTCTGTTAGCTCCATTTGGAGCACAGCTATAAAAATTTCTACGTTCCACCTATATACCTACCCATAGGAATGGGGACGGGAGCATTTATGTACTTGAATCCGCTGGCAGCATGTACCAAAGCAAGCAAGCAAGTAAGCAGACAACTCAATATATAATGACTTCTCCTAGCCATCCATTAAGACTCTCTAGCCATAGCCACACAGCCACCAAACAGCACAGAACTCAAGCAGCATTCAGTCAGTTAGTTATCAGTCGTCGTCGTCAAATGATGAAAGAGCTCTCTTGCTGTCAATCGATCAAAGTTCTCGATCAACGTCTCAGAATAGACACTTGTCGATATCTTCTTGAAATTTTATCGCGTCGTTTAGCATCCGCGGATTTCGCGAGAAAATGAATTCAAATTCGAATTAGAAAGGTAAAAAAGGAATAAGCCTAAGCAAAGTAGGTACTACTAGTTCCTTTATACACAATAACAAGAACAACAACCAAAAAGAACGAAAAAAAAAACAGGTTCGTGTTCGTGTCCGCGCTAACAGAAAATTTCAATATTTTTCGAAAATTTTCACAATTTTGTTTTTCAACGAATTAAATTTTGTGGCTGTGCTGAAAATAGAATTTCCGCGACATTTCTAGATAACATTGAAGTGTCATTCCTCACAAAAATACACAAAATTCACCACAAACAGCATCATCATCATCATCATAGCAGTTTAAAACGCTACAAGTGCCAATCAGGATTTCAGAAAAATATAATAATTTTTTTTTCCTTTTGCGTGCTGTTTTGAAAATTTTAGATTTATCAAAAGTGGAATCTATAGTGAGAGGAAGCTGTGTTCAAAACCTATCTAAAAAAAAAATTCCATGTGAGCGATGTCATTATCGCGTTGTTGAAAATTCAAATTTGTGCAGTGTGCGCGATGGTGTAATTGTGATTCATAGCGGGTTTTTTTTCTTTCTTCTCTTATATGTTTTTTGATAAGACGACTCTGTAATCAACAACACACCACACACCTGTGATAAGTTAAATCTGTGAGAAAATATCTACAATATCGAAAGATATTAGGTATATTTTTAGCAGCAACCGTATAACAAAAATGTCTTCTTCGTTTTTTCTTATTGTAAATTATGCTGATTAATTTTGTTAACAATATTATTATTGCAAACTCCTCCAAAGTGAAAAACGGTGATTCGTGAAAGGAGAAAAATATTGTGTGTTTGCTCGCGCGTATTTATGGACTGCTGCTTGTGGTGTTGTGATATAAAGAAAAAGAAAAAAAATCGTTTTTTTAGGTTGTTGTTTTGCAATATTTTCTATTTATTATTATTATTTTTTTTTTTTAATTTATAAATTAAGAGCACTCGGAAGAAAAACAGCCTACAGTGGTTGTGTTGACTGCTTTTCTTCTGTTGTTTTTTTTTTTTGTGCAGTATTATTTTGCCATTGTAGTAGTCACTGTACTTTTCCAGAAAATATTTTTCTTGTGACCGGCTCTGTGTTACGTACGTACGTACGTATGTAGTAAGAACATTTTGTTTGTTTTGATTGCAAAAGACTGATAATTTTTTACGAGCTGTGAAACGCGAGGAAAGATTTTTCATAGGTAAGTGTAGTTGTCGAAAATTCAATTAAAAATCTTTTTATTCAACGGTTAAAAAAATTGATTAGAGTTATGACAAAAAAAAAAGAGACAAGATATGAAATTTTTTAATATACATTAGAATTGCTTTGATATTTGAACAAATTAAATTATTATTACGATCTTATCGGTTATTCGACAAGTTATGTAGGTATGTAATAGTTGCGTGTGCAAGTCTTATCTCACATTTTTTCTTTCATCCAACTAATATCTAATCAATCAGGGTTTATCCAAAACTTCACCGGCAATACTCCATTGACTTGATTTTGTTATTCAGAGAGGTCACTTTTGTTTGTCGGTCATTCACATCATTGTTATTGGTAGAAGGAAAAAAGAAGAAGATTTTAACGATTGACAGACTTTGTTTTCTTTGAGTGTAAAAAAAAAACTACAAAACAACATTTAATTTGTTGCCAATTTTATGGCTTGTGCCATTTTTTCCCACCTATTTTAGAGGAAGAATTGTGTAGCTAAAAATTCAGAAAAAACGTGACATCGTATCATCGGTGTCCTATACTAATACATACAAAAAATGTATATGCACAAAAGTCTTTTCCTGCTCATGTTAGTTTTCCTTTAATTTTAAAAATTAAAAAAATGTATTTTTCTAGAATACGAATCACCAGTTGGCAATGATTTATATACATACATATTATTTTGTCTATAAAAGAAGAGAGAAATTGAATTGAACTTGGATGACTTTCATTATGTCGGAAAATTTCTGTATGAAGGCGTTTTTTTATTGCACGGAGACATTTGGATGTGACTTGAATGAACTTGCATCAAAATTATATTTGCTATTTTTTGTCTGTTCGACACAATGGAGGTGGTTATTTGGTTCCGTTGATCAAAGTTTCTTCTTCTTCCGCTTTATCCACTTACAGCGGTAAGTTTCAATGTCAGTCTAAATTGTGCTTGAAAATAATGTAGAAAAAATGTCGAGTAAATTCGTAAAAAAAAAATCTATACCTACATATCTTACGAAAATCCCAGCGTAAATCTTTGTATACTATAAATGAGTTATGTACGACTAGCCGACGATATCATGTGGGATAGCCGGTCGGAGACTCCGAAAGAAAACTTTGTGATATTCAACTTTTGTAGGTTTTTAGAAAATTAAATTAATTGAAATGAAATCACAGCATAATTCATGAATAATTATTCTAGCTTAGCTTTTGCACACTTGCACAGTGCTTGTTTACAGTACGTCGTATTCTCCCTTCTCAAGGCCATTAAAAGATTATTAACTAAACGAATATTTGGAAATCAAGAACTAGACATGTACATAGAGTGCAACCCGCCGATACAGTGAAATAGATGTGTATTCGTAAACCTGGGGAGGAAAGTAACAATCTCTTTTGGCCTTTTGGCTTTATTGTATTTTCCTTCGGTTTTAGATACCAAACTAAACATCTTAACTGTTTAGGAAGTTCTGTGTTGCTAATGGATGATCTTTGAACTCCATTAACTCAGATTATATAGATATACATATGTTTCCACAGATGGATAAATAGATGTCGCAGTGGAAGTTGAAGAGTATACTCAGTCTGTCTTCGATGATACAGAAGTCCTACCCCTTACCGGATTATTGCAGTGTTTTTTAAGCGGAGATCTCATAGCCATAGCTATAAAGAAAGCAATTACATAATTGCAATTCCAAATTCTTCACTTGACGATCACAATTTGTATTGAAAGTGAAGCTGCAATCCACAGATCGACAGGTCTTTAATAATATGTACATCCAGTTGTCTGTTACACAGTGATCGCTTTCACTGCCACTTTGCATAGCGTAGTCATTGCCATAGTGTAGTTGTGTCAATTCGACTGCGCTCGACTATCCTCTTGATCGCAGTCGAAAGTAGTCGACTATTTGGTACATTCAATTCAAAATGCGGAGTGAACGATAGTCGTAGTCAAGCGCAGTCGTTAACTGTCAAAATTTACCAGAGTGAACGCAAAATAGCTTTTGGTAGTGACTCGTAGTTGACAAAACTTCACTATGTCGGTGGCAATTGGCCAGGAAATCAGATTCATAATTGAAACGCCTGCATACCATGATAGTTTGTTATCCTGAGAGTTCTTTGGAGAAAATACATTTGAAGGCGGTAATTCAAAAATGATCGAGAGTAAGGCATCACACTAATATGCAGGGTGTTTCCGCCATAGAGGTTCATACATAGTGTAGGAGGTGATAGTCCTCACATAGACAAGTGGCATCATAACCGTTTCGGACTGTCAAGGTGATTGAGAAAAGTACATAGCACACAAGTCATAGGTGTAATAGGTAAAAATAAAGAGCAGAGTCCACAGTTTACAGTTTTAATAAAAAATTAATCAGCATATTCTAAAAAAAAAAAAAAAAACGAAATCAAACTAAAAATAAAAGCAAGAAAATCCGAAGTATTTATCTTAGACCGTAACTCCTAAGGGGAGAAGAGTACGGGGCTGGTTGAGCAGCCGTTGGAAGGGCCATGAGGTTGTTCATCTTCTGTTAACGATGACTGTACATCCTGTAATTTTAAAGATACAGGGTGTTTTATGGGTCGGCATATCTTTGTAATTTGCAAAAATGCATCGAGAAAAAATATTGTCAAATTAAAAAGTTATGACAGAAAATGTTGAAACAGTTTTCTTGAAAGTCCAAAACAACCAAAAAATCATTATTTTTGATTTGATCGACTTCTAAATATTGATGAAACTGAAATTACATTAGATAACAAATTTTGAATGAGCATTTAGACATTTTAACACTTTTGCAAATCCATACATGTTTGGGCCACCCTAATGTAATATATGTAGGTGAACAGAGACTAAGTACAAAATGTAGAACGCTGTATAAAATATAAAACAATTAAAAGTTTTCTGGATTCAAAATCATTTGAAACGCATAAAATAAATCGCAGTTTTGTATATATGTTTGTATTTATCTAGCTACTTTCGTTTGTGAAACTCCGATCGATCACGATTTTATCACCTAACTTTAGTTTTATTACACTCGAATGGAACACACAAACTCCATTAGTGTATCGAAATTAACAAGGTCCAATGAGACTGCAGTCAATCGGCAATTATCAGCGATTCAGTAAATTTTACAAATTAAATGCAGAGAAGAAATTGAATAAGAGTGAATTAAATTTTGTGTAAATAGTACCTAATTGATTTTTTTTTAATATTTTATAAAAAAAAAAAAGCACTCCAAATACATCAAATTAAATTTGGCTAACTCTGTACCATTCAATTAGTGTCTGTTGCGAAATTGCGCGCGAATATTTTTGAAATGCGTAAATTTTCGTTTTTGTTGCCTAATTAGAATTTATAAGTCATGCCAACAACTGATACGTAGACGTTGCCTAGATAATTCGAATAAAAGTTTTGAGAGCGTAAATAATTTTTGGTAGATCGAAATAAAGCAAATTATCAACTTAATTGACCAATTTCTTCGAATTTATATTGTCAACGGAGGTCGTCATGACTACCTATACTCATCCCGCAATAGTCTCGATCCCAGAGGATTTTTCAAATTAAAAAGGTCATGGAAGAATTTATTTTTTTTTATTTTTTTTTTATACAAAGAAGCAAGTAGGTAGGTGCTGCTAATCTTGTAGGAATTTCAATGAAACTTGCTCCATATTTGTACGATTTGGTAATAAAGTTCAGATTTAAGGTAAATTTAATAGAGAATCAGAGCAGAGATGAAATGTTAAATAAAAATTTAATGCGCTATGGAGCCAAATAGTTAGAATTTATTTGTTTTAAGATATTGTGAGAGGGGCGTGATAAAATGTCATAATACATTGATTCCATAGACATAGGCACGATATAAAATCGCATTAATTATAAAAGTTTCTTAATGTGCAATTAAGAGAGAGTATCGCTATTAAAATAATTTGAGGTTTTAAGGAAGTCCTTTTTCCATTGTCCTGTTTTTTCAGCCTGTATGATTTCAAAGAGCCAGTTTAGACAGGTCGGTATACTGTCTCTGCCGCACGAAATATGTAGGTAGGGTGACGGTTTGTTCCTCCCCCCCCCCCCCCCTCCCACCACACAAGTTTTCGTGAGGCAGGGGCAGCATACTGACCTGTCTAAGCAGGGTCAAATAATGCCCGTGTGAGATTTTCGCTTGCACTCCATATTTATAATGTTCTATCCCTCTTCTTTTCAAATAGATACCATTCCATCTTATCGTCTATTCATTCCATCCAACTTTGTTTTACAATTTATTCCATACAGAAATCCTGTCTACCCTATCGATTCAGAAATTCTATCATTCCATTAAAAAATATCATCAATCCAATCCATTAGAAATATTATCCACAATATATTATATTCATCCATCTAATTGACAATCCTATCCATTCCGTCGATCATATCCATGCATATATATCGTCCATCTAATCACTCCTTTCCGAAAATTCATCTCATCCATTTACATACCTTACATACATATTTATTGCGTAATATAAAACGCCATTCATCCATTCAGAAATCTACACAATCCCAAAAATGTCCTGCCTAAAAAAAATCATTTTTACATCTTATAAACGCAAATTTTCAAAAAAGCTTTTTCAGTCAATAAACCAGATTTTCCGCTCCACTAAATTTAGTCAAACAAGCTAATATAAATCGGAAGCGATCACATTTGACTAATGGCTTTGGTAATCTGTTGTTTGTGGTGTAATAGCACAAAGCAAAGTAAACCTATTTTGTTCATATCTTCGTTTAGAACTCCCTGAATAGTACTGTTCAATGCTGCGAAGCGATCGTGGCCTCATAATGCGTTCCGAAACAGACTCAGCTGTTAATCATAATTATTTAAAAGTACCATTTACACATATGCATCGAATGAAAACCATGTTCTGCTAGAATATATGTCCCATGGAATCTACACTATAACAATTGCTAGAATAATACGAAAATTGAGTCCCATGAAAATAGGCGTTAAGGAATATCCGAAACGGAACATTTCATTGTGTTACGTATACAGAGCCTGAGAAATATGTTTTTGGTGGCGCTATATTCCACACAAATGCAGCTCCCCGTAGCTCCAGTTACCCTTTGAAATTGCAGGCGCAGGTATGTAATGTCCGTTGTGATGACCTGAAAGAGTAGCGGAGGAGCAAACCTTATTCAATCATCGCCATCGAGAGAGGCCTCGAGGAGAGTGAGTGGAGAAAAAAAGCCTATAACATTTCACGTGTAAAAAGCTTCTATTCAGTTGACATGGTGACATTCTTAGTATTACTAAGCTCCTACCTCTTTTCTTTAACAAACTCCTATTACAAGCTCAGGAATATAAATTACTTATCGTGAAAAGTCTTCCAGCTAAACTTTGAACACTCATCAAATATGAGAACGATTTTCTCCTGCAGAATTAGTACAGCTACGAGATTAATTACAACTAAGTATGAATAGAATTATGAAAAAGATATTTATAGATATGAACAGTAAAGGATACGAAATTCCTTGTATATGTATATGACTTACGACTATACAAAAACAATGCAATGCAATGTCTTTAGACCAAAATAGTAAATGATAACGCTACGAAATTCATTATTTTTAAGGATAAATCAATATATGAGAACGATATTTTCCGGTAAGAAAGCGCGAAAGCCACGAAATTCATTATTTACGGAAGAATTTAACTGCGTAAACCAACATATTTAGTTAAAACAGTGAAAGATACTAAATTTTGTGTGTATGTCTAAATATAAATATATAACAACTAGAAATGGTAAAAGTAACACTTACATTGGAATTGTTTGTGGTCCATCGCCGAGGTGCCTCCGTGGATGTTGCGCTGTATCACAAAAGATTAAAAATACCACTCCCAATGATACGATTGAATTCCGTTCTCAAATAAAGATTTACAAAAAGGTATTATCTGACAATATAATAGACTAGTGATTCCCGATTCCTGGCTTAAATTAGTCTACACAATCGATAGTGGTACTCCTGTTCAATCATCTGAGTTAGTCATTTGGATGGATCTCGGAACTAAATTCGTCATAAGAATGAAGGCCCACAGCGACTACATCGAACTGCTGAAGTCGGTGACCTCTCGGTAGAAGCACTTAGTGGATTGAAGCGAAATCCAGATGCATCCAATCAGTATAATTACTTTTGTATATCCTTCAACAAACATTAGGCTTTACCACCTTCTCCTTATACTCTAGTACGGACTCGAACTTGTAGATCCCATTTATGGATTAAATTGTGGATTAATCAGAAATTCCTTGTCAACAATTGGGGCCAAATTATTTCTCGCAGTGAGATAGGTATATAATGTTGCAATATATATATATACATACATAATCTTACATAATTCACAGAGGAAACGCCAATCAACTTGTGGATTATATAAATAGGTATAGATATTCTGCAAGATTAAAACCTCTCATGTGAGATCATGCTGTATGGATTATCTAGTGCCTAAAAATTGCTTCCACTTCCATAAAATAAAGTCTCTCCATAACATGGGGGAGCAACTTTATCAGCCCTTTTCTTATTGTTGTCTGCTTTATCAAACCTCTGTGACTAGATGTTCACAAGAATATTTTTCAACTTTTCCACACCTCTCTAAATTCTTTGTCACCATAGTTTTTGACCAAAAAGCACACTAGACAGTCCCGCCTTGTTCTTCTTCTTCTTCCTTTTCAGCCCAAAGCTAAACACGCCAACAGTCAGCTGACAAATGATCGCACCATCACAGTGTGGCCGCTAGATGACAGTGGCATACGATGTAGCATACTGCTTAGGGTTTCTGTACTCGATTCGACTCGGACTCGTCGAGTATTTTGGTAGTTACTCGAATTCGGAACTCGACTCTAATATTTTTTAATATTAAGGAAAAACCAGTATGTTTTATTTTTTATTTTTGAATTGTTCACATTGCTGCGAACATTAATAAAGACTCGTCTTCACTTTCCATTGGTACTAATTAAAGTCAAATAAAACTACACACTATCGCTGTATTACTATGCGTTCTTCGCTGTAGCATACACATTATTCGTCATTCAGTTCGCGTAGTAAATAAATCAAGAGATTCTGACAGAAATTCTCTTGAGAATTTTTTTAGCTCAGCCATTTAGGCCAATGTGCGCCTTCGTCCGCTCCCTTTTGACCGCGCGCTATGAGAGTATGTACATATAATGGTGCTGTACACACGAGCTCCCCGCGACCAAAAGGCCGCTCTGTGGTCGCGCGAACCAATTTGGTCTGGCGGAAGGGAGAACCCTTCAAGCCGCGCGAACTGTAGAACGTCATGAGGACTACTGCTAGGCGTCTGCATTGCCCACTGCCATGTATAACGTCGACAGCTTGTTCTTCTATTTCATATGGGTCCACCTTTGTTGAAAACTTTGTGAAAACCTTTGTGAAAACTATCTTAATTCAAGTTTCATTTAAATGTCATGTTACAAGCTCAACAAATTCTAAATATATTCAAAATTATTATTTTTATTGGAAGCTTATCTCCGATAACATCAAATATTCCTTAAACTCGATTTTTAAGCAAATAAAATTAAGCAATTTTTGTCTGCCTATCCTCAAAAGTAGCTATGGGGGACAGAGAAAGGATTACAAGTGTTATATTGCCATCTATTTCTATTCTATATACAGGGTGTTTCCCACTAGGAGGTCAATAGAGCGGGAGGTGATAGTACTCACCTAGACGAACCAAAAATTGTATGGCAAGGGGGGGCATATCAACCGTTTAGAAGTTACAGGGTGATTAAGAAAAAAAGCTAGTTTTTCACAAAACACCCTGTATCTTAAAAACTGCAGGGCGTACGGTCACAGTTAAGAGCTCATTGTATGCAGAACTTCATGGCCTTTCCAACGACTGCTCAATCAGCCCCATACCCCTCCAATCCAGAATTATGGTTGTCTAAACTAAAAATTTCGGATGTTCTTACCAATTTTTTTAATTTAACCTCTATTATTTTTGCAGCAAGGTCGTTAACATTAACTTTTTTTTATAAAAAGTGTAAACTTTAGACTTTCCTTTTTAATTTGGGACTGGTACTGGCTGAGTCCTAAAAACCCGAGTTTCCAGAAACCCTAATGTTGATGCGACCATAACAATATCACAAAAAAACTTTTTTTTTTTCCAAAAAGCCAAATATGTACATATGTATCTTTTTCGGTTACTATATGGACCATCGTCAAAATGGCTATATTTTCACCTCTTAGTCCGAAATTTCATAAAAATCGGAACTACTTCATTGTTATTCTCTTAGCCTGGATATAATTTCTAAACGCTAACAAAAAGGAAGCCAAAAACATGTTTTTTTTTTTTTTTTTTTAATTTGTGTATGGATAATTAACGAAAGATCGAAAATGTGTGTTAAATAAAATTCACAACGCGCTTACATTTATTTTTCAATCCGTCCTATCTGTGGTACTTAATTGCTTAACGTTTGTATGTATCCTAATGGCTAAACCGGCCGGCCCTGATGTTTACCTTGAACAGAATTCTATTTCAGATAGATATATGCGATATGACCTTGAAACTAGCTCACCTGAAAACTTTAAATGTGCATTTTAAAACTGGTAGCGAAAAAAGTTTGATGTGCATCCATCCTGTAAATGAATACGCTCCAATAGTTCAGAGCGTTGAAAATAAATTGACTTCTGCCCTAGTGTGACTACATAGTAGATAGTACCGTTTCTTCTTTTGCTGCTGCTGCTGCTGCTGCTGCTGCTACATACTAGCTATAATATGACTATAGACAAGCACACCAAAATATGGTAATTAATGCGCATCCATAATGGAAGCCAAAGCTTGCAACTGCCTTCAATTGATATTCAATTTCTATCAGGCTTCAATTCACACGACGAAATCGAGAAGACTGCGGCTACTGGCTATTATGGCTAGCTATGGTTATGTTATGATTGCTTTATCACTTGCTGTGGTCGATATGAGTGGCTTTTTACGGAACTTGTTATGCCGTTTTTGGCTACCTCATTACCTAGTCAAGTTAGCATTGCACGATATTCTGTCAGTTTATATAATTCAATCGCGAAAATTCGCGGATTGGGTAATCGCTATATACAGGTTAATCGGAACACAAACATCCAATCAGAAACGTAATTGCAGCTGCTAGCTAGCTATCATGCAGCAAATCTGAGATATGGATAGCTAGCAAGGGAGAATATTGCGGTTTTATCTCATTTATTTTATCTCTCTCTGCCATGAGACAGTGTTTATCTATTATAGTTGCGTAACAATATGTAAATACGGAAATCAAGCCATATACGATTCCGACAATAGGGTGATAAAAAAAGGTTTTGATTTCATCATCATACACCGTCGTCGTTGTCAAGAGAAACAACAAAGAACCTTCATCTTCAGAACTTTGTAAAATGAGAAGGGGTGTTCGCTGGCTGGAGGAGGAGATATTACCCTTTTTCAATTTCTTATTTCTATATCGTCTGCCCTACTTCCGCCGCCTCCTCTTTATCTCTTATGCAGACACTTTAAACTATTTTCTCCCGTCACACTCACACTAATTTAGCCGCAGACTGTTGCTTCAGGTTCTAATGTAAGACGACTTTCTCATCTCATGCGGCTAAATATAGATCGCGCACCAGAAGATTGACATTTATTCGCAGTGGATTTAAACGTGAATACTGAACCAGCACGCGCTGCATTGGCAGGAAAAAATAAATAAACACAGAACGAATGTGAATTTGAATGACGGGCAAAATATATGTATGGATGTACGTACGTAGATGTATCGACAAGTGCCAGCAGCGCAATTAAAAACATATGAGAAATGGCAACATAAAGCAAGGTCTCATACCTTGGCAAGAATTATCCGGTAATTTTATTGTTGTACTGCGCTTGCTTGCTTCGTTGAATTTTTTATTTATTTTTCCCTGTAGACCAGTGCGGGGCGGGGGGATATCTATAATATTCTGTCTCGGTATAGATTCGAGGACAAAGAAACCGTGTGGTAACAGAGCTTAATCTAAACACAGAAGTGAAAAATAAAAAAACCAACTACCAAGTGAATGTGTTTTAGAAGTTTCGCCACTTCATTAAATAATAATTAAGCGGGCGTCTATAACTGATTGCGAATATTAATTTCGCAGACAGAAATATTGTAAACAGGCGAGGATTTTTGGTATCTTTGATTAAGCACGAAAGAAAGCTTTCCTTAGCACCCGATATTCATAATGAAGCCGTAATTGATAGCGCGTGTCTCTCTTCCAAGTACACAGTTATGATTATATTTCCTGGAAAAAATTGCTAAATGTATTGAAATGAAATGCATTTCGTTTGTAAATTATCTTTTTAGATTTTACACATACACATTTACATTTTTATTTTCTAGCATTCTATCTGATAATACTCGTAGGTTAGGTTGGGTTAGGTAAGAAGTACCTAGCCTGCTTCACTTAGACCACCAGTGGGTCTATTGCGTGCCCTTTTTTCATTTAAAATTCACCCTAGATCCATCCTGCTTCCCTTAAGAAACTCAGGATGCATCTGAACTATTTTCCTTGAAGCTCCTCCAGACTAGCGAAGAAGTAGCCACCTAATAGCGTACCTCTTTTGATAAGAGCCAACTCATCAGCCATATTGTTGCTTAGAAAGAAAGAAGAATAGAACATGGAGGTTATGGAGTCTAAATCGATTTCGATTGAAAAGTATATCTTCAACATCTTTTAATATCATTGATTTTATTGACCATCACTTAATTGTTTCCACACATATGGAAGGAGGCTTGGCTAAAAAGTTTAAAATATCGAAGCTGACCATCCAAAATGTTCTCAGTAAATTTCGGGAATCTTGTAGTGTCCAAAGAAAGTCCGCGGCATAGGAAGGAAAATTGGTCTACGAATTGATAGACAATGGCTGATAGGCTTGAACGTTATCTGCTGCGGCTCATCGAATTGAAAGAAGAGAAAGCCTACGAAAATTCCTAATACTACGTTTTCATTTTGATGAAATCATAGAAATCAGTTCAAAATTATGTAATTTCTCATACATTTAAAACAACTGATATATAAAAAAATACGATTGAAGAAATTACGTACTTTTTGACGAAAGCATTCCAAATTTCTGAAGGGATGCTAACTTCAATTTGGAACATTGGAATTTTATTCCTTTTAACCTGGGGATTACACCTGCAAGTACAGCTTGCATGCAAGCCTCCCTTCCAACACGATTTTTAACTTGACAGCGGAAGGCAGTTCGGTTGATGTCTTATCAGCTTGCATGCAAGTTCATTTAAAAAATGGCATGGAGACGTAAACTCTTGCGTATATTGGAAAATTATGGCAATAAAAGAAGTATCACAATGATAAAAACCCAAGAAAAAAGGAAGATGAAGGTGTTGGTAAATGATGTATTGCAAATGATCCCAGAAAATTTCATTTCCCGGTATAAATTTATGAATATCTCTCAAGCATTTCGTTTCCGCCATTTTGAAAACTGTATAAATGTCAAATTACTATCTCCCAGCTGCCATGATTTTTCATCATGCAAGTTCGCTGAAAGTTGCATGGCGGTTGGATTACACCTGCAAGAAGGATGACAGTGCAAGTTGCATGCAAGTTGTACTTGCAGGTGTAACCCCCGGGTTAGCTGGCCGACCGTGGTTCATAGCAGTCATCATACCTCGTGTTTTGGTGTAAGAAAGAAAAAGAAGAACAAGAAGAATACCACGTGACAAACAGTCAATGAAATTATCAAAAACATAGGGAAATCAGGGTCTCGTAATATTGAAATTTTTCGCGAAATTACATAATTTCACGCCCAGAAAACACGTATTATAACGAAATTCGACTGCTGTCCTATGGATGATGAAACTTAGGTGAAAATGGACTTCAACTAGGAATTTTATATGACAAAAAAGAAGGGTGCCGCAGATTCCAAGATTAAGAATCATCGGTGCACTAAATTTTCTGGTAATTAAATACTTAATTTGGTAAACAATATGTTCGTGTGGCCAGAAATCATTAACCTTTCATCACAATCAATACGGATGTATGTAGCTTGATGCATCAGCTTTCTTTTGGCCGGATTTAGCAACTTGCCACTACGGCAGAACAGCGAGGGATTTCTACTACGGCCAATGCATACCCGTAGTACCCCATGAAATGAATACTCCAAATTGGTCTTAAGCGAGTGTTGTGTTCTTTGTGAAGGGCCGGTTAAATGAATAGAAACAGTGTACTTCTAAGCTCTACTTTATTTACTAGACTACTAAAATTTACACGTCTGATTTCTAATAGGAACTGGATACGACTCTATACTATGAAAAGTTACATGCGATATACAATCATCTAATTCAATGTATATATTCTATGTACTGTAATGATTTGGTATCTGTATGTACAGGGTGCGCCAGGTATTTGAGAACAAACTTCATTCATTCGTAGATGCTCTACAACGTACGTACATAAGTGACTAACCTTAATTTTAGTTTAATAATATAGCTATATCATATCTTCTAGTCTTAATCCGAGCATGGCATCATTTAGCTTGACACAGGAAATGAAAAGGCATGCCGTTCTCGTTGCCTTATCCGCCAACCACAGCGATTATGAGATTGCGACTTTTTTTAATGTGGCCCGGTCATTCGTGTTTAAGATAAAAAGGGAGCTTTTGGAATCTGAGAGAGATGTGGCAACTGTAGCCAAGAGGAAGAAGCACTCGCAACGGTCAGACACTCTCAAAACGCCCGAGTTTGTCCAGCAGGTTCAGGACATCATCAATGACAGCCCCAGCAAATCGATGAGTGCCATTGCCCGACAACTCCACGTCGCAGAGTCCACAATCAGACGTGTGGTGCATGATGACATACGGTACAAATCCTATGTTATGAGGAGAGGGCAGTTTATGTCTGATAGTAGTAGTAGTAGCTCCCCAGATTTAAGTCCCCTAGACTACTACGTCTGGGGCGTAGTTGAGAGGGAGACCAATCAGCGACCCCACCATACCCAGGTTCGTTAAAGGTTTCCATAGTAGATGTTATGGCCAAAACCAAACAGAAACATCTTGTCCGGGCATGTAGCCGCTATCGCAGCCGCATCGAAGCCGTCATCGAAGCTGAAGGCGGTTTCATTGAATAAATATTTAAAGTAACGATGTAAAAATATTTTCACAAAATTTTATATAAATATGTTTATTTTTGTATGAAATATATTAATTTTCCTAAAATTATATTATTGTTCTCAAATACCTGGCGCACCCTGTATATACCAATGACTAAATGCATGTCTGTATTCCTATAATTAATTAGGTACTCAGCAGCGAGAAAAATTGAGCTAATATTCAAAGCAAATTTATAAAATGAAAAAAGAGTTTCTGTACAGAATTTAATAAAGAACGTAAAGCAAAAACTTCACCAATTTTATAGCACGTAGTAATTATATTATCATCTCGGTTATGTATAATGCAGATAAAAAATAAAAATATTTTTATTGTTGATTTCATAATTTATAGGTGGTCGGTGTTTTCTGAATCAGTCTTTACTTAGCAAAGAAACAGAAGAAGCTTAACCACTCTCGAACAATTTTAAATATTTTTAATTTGACATATCTACTTAAAACTTTGTGGATGGAAAATGTATATCAAAAAGAAAATGGAGCGACATCTATTATCAAATTCATTGACTTATTATCCCAAAACTTTTGCCAAAAAGCGCTAAAAACATCTCTTGAAAATTAAGGGGCTCCCAAGTTTCGAGTTGAAAAAAATCGAGCGAACATTTTTTGTAATTCTCTACTCAAAGCTAATCAAAATGGAGTAATTTTTTTTTTAATTTTCTTTTTACATTATTCTCGTTAAACTAAAAATAAATACAGTTTTAAGCTATGCATACAGTTGGCGTTGGTATTTCATTTATGTAAATTTTCTTCCGCCCACATTAATTATAGCTTTGTTTTTTTTTGTATAAACTTAGTTCGGGCGGATGCAATATGCGGCCCAACTTTTCGCGGTGCTTAATTTTGCAAAGTATTTGGATCTGCACAAGTTCATACATACATAAAAATTGTGTGGTTAACGCAAATTATAAATAGCCTCAAGTGTGTGAATTCCATTGAATAGCGTTACAACGCTACGATAAATTAAAACGGTTATTAAAATTGCAAAACAAAGAAACTTCTCTGCTGTGCTGGCAGTTGTGAGAAATTTCTAAAGGCAACAAAAAAAAAAAAAAAACTTGTGCATGGAAATGTGCACATTTCTTGTTGTTTAACTAAAAGCTGCAAATTAATTTTCAAAATAAACACTTACGACTCAAATTTGTGAGGAAAATCATATGCCAAAAACTCTCCCGTGACCCGTCTCCATATTGCACTGCAACGCAAAAGTATTGTTCTTAACTGGGGACCGATTCGGAGCTTGGGTGACGCCATTCAACTTTAAATCCGTCTGCCTCCATTTGCCACTTATTTTAAAAGAAAATATTGCGCCTTTCCCATTGCAAGATTGAACGAAATAAACTGGATCGCTGCCTCCTGTCTGCCTGCCTGCTTGCCTGCCTCAGCAACGCGTGCAACACGAACATTGCCCGAAGGACATGAATTTATCTTCTTTTCTTTGTTTTTGTTTTTTTACAATAATTAATGTGGAATTGAACGATAATTTATCGTGGTTGGGTAATTACAGTCAGACATTGGTGTCTTTGCCCTTGTTGTCTATACTTATTTTACTCAGTTCTTATATTCTCGTCAAATTATTTATTTCCGGACTGATGAATGTCAGACGATTATGGTGATACTGATGATATTTCGTGGGAGGGAGCAAAATGTTGACAATTTTTATAAACAATTTAAGTGTTTTTTTTATGTAGTTTACTTATTAACAAAATTAATGTAATTATTTTCTTATTTTCCAGCTGGTTCGACCTGTTCCCACATCTATGGAGTTTTATCTAGACAGTGCAGAATACTGCCAAGCCCAGCACAAATAAGTAAGTATCCACCAGCCTTATAAAACATTTTAATGAACATAATAGTACCGAGAAAAATCATAATTCAAAATATCACCATTCTCCTCAGTTCCTTCTCTATAGTTTTTAGAAAAATATTTTGTGCGGCAGAGTTTCCTTCATCAGGTGACAATTTCGATTGCGGTATTAAATTAATTGAATAATTTCTTAATGTTGTAGTTATTCCCCAGATTTGGATAGATAAAAGGCATTTTTAAAGTAGAAAGAAACAGGGATTGAGAGGAGGGCTACGAAGATATCAGTGTACATATAGGTAGTACCATAGATGGCATAAGAACTAGATGTCGCATGCAGTACCAAAAAAGTATACAAAATTTATATGGCTGGGTGATCCATTCCGGAATAGACCACAACATTTGAACTGATGTATAACGTCGAGTGATTCATATTTTTTCGTATATGAAGTATTGAGGATGTCGATCAAATGTAACACTTGCTTTCGGCATGCTCTAAAACATGTTATTGTCCATTCCAGAATGCCCTACCCATTTCACAATCTGTATACTCAGCTCTAGTATGCCATGCGACATCTAGTTCTTGTGCCATCTATGGTAGTACTGTGCTCATATAGGGTATGGGGTTCTTTCACATGAGCATTATTTCATCACCGAAACCGAACACAAAAACAAGTAAGAAAGCTAGTATTGATCTTAGACCAATTCTTATGATACCCTAGAGGCCTGATGAATGCTCGTATGTAATTTTGTATGGTCACCCATCTGCAATTTTGATTTTTGAAGTGGTTTTTCGCATATATTTCTAGAACAGTTCGTCAGACAGAAAAAATGATTATAACCAATTTTATAGGATTTCATATTCTAAACAAGTTTTTAATAAGAAAAAAAAATGTCTAGGACTGATCGTTTTTACGGTATACGTAAAAAACCAAAACTTTTATATGGCAACACCAAGAAGTTGTTGTCCAATTGAGTCTATTTTTAAAATTTTATTTACTATTGCTATGAAAACACCATGTACCAAATTTCAGTTCGTTACGCTGACGCGTTCTTAGGCAGTATCTAAATTTATAGTGGAAAACGAAATTTTTGTATGACAAACCTACGAAACCCGTGTGCAAAATTTCAGCACTCTTAAGTGAACGCGTTTGCAACTTATCGTGTTTACGGACATGTAAAAATCAAGTCCATTTTGCTCTACCATCATTATTTCTATGTGTTACAAACTGAATGACAAACTTAATACACCCTATGATTTCATCTCGGGTATAAAAAGGTTGTCTGTGTTGCTGCACCGACCAATCCCCTGTTAATTAAAAGCTGTGCCTTATCCCTGTAAACATCTGTGCAAAATATTCTATTTATCTTATTATACAGGAAAATTTCCCACTGGTTGAAAAGTAGCTTACATTCAGCTTATTTCCAAGAAATTATCGACCAACTGCAATTACTTCGATTCTTTCAAAGGTTTTTAAAACTATTCCAAATTAATGAAGTATCTAGAAATCAAACAACTCATCAATGTTCGCCAATATGGCTTCCAGACTGGATACTCATCTGGAGACTTCTGACTTTTCTTACGGAACGTTGGAACCGTAGTCTTCACAATTTTGGTAAGTCCAAATTCGTTGCCCTCGATATTTCAAAGGTTTTTGATAGAGTCTGGCATCCAGCCCCTTTAGTTAAACCTAAAGCACTTGGTCTATCCCCTCTATTATGGTTTTTATCTGATTGCCTAATACATGTTGTATTAGATGGCGTTTAATCAGAACCTCACCCTATAAATGCCGATGTGCCCCAGGGGTCTGTTATCTCACCATCTCTCTTCTTAATTGTCATTAACGATCTGCTTCCCTTACTTTCACTCCCATCCATAGTTTTAGCGATAACAATACCCTTGAGTTTGCCTACTCCTTTGACACTCTTGGAAAGTCAAGAGGGAATGCCACATCTGTCAAACGAGATTGCATAATTAGATCATCGAATAACGACCTTGCCAATATCCTCGCTTGGTGCAAAGCGAATCGCGTCGAATTCAATGCATGTAAGTCCCAAGTCATCTCTTTAAAACAAGATTATAACTTTTCCACTCCCATTCCTTTTGATAAAGCACTGATTTACGATACACCGTAAGTTTTAAGTTTTATAAAATATTTATGTAGACAAAAATTTCATTAACATTTACTTAATGACCGAAAGTCTAAAATGTGTAAACACAGATTTATAGTATTACCAGATCTCTGATTTTGAGAGAAAATTTGTAAATTAAGTTTACAAAGAATAAAGAAAGAAATAGGCAGGGCAGGCAGGCCTTGATCTGCTATTCTGACGATATTAGCTGTTTTTTTTTTTATGTAAGTAGATAGAGTGATACTGATAGTGATCATCATAATTAAACTTTTTTACGCAGAGCATAAAGTGCCTTTTGTATGTACTTTTAAAATAGTCGATTTTTCCAAGATGGGTAAGAGACGTTTGCACGCTCAGCAGAAATAGGTGCTCCATATATTTTTGTTGTGATTACTTAAAAGAATATGTGTTTACTAATGTAAGCCATAAACGTTAATTCATCTAAAGAGCCACATTGCCCCCCAAAATTGACTGCGCACGACATTGATTAATTTGATGAGAAGTTTGAGCTTAATTAGTTTAAGACGCATTATTCATCATAAGCTACAAACTGTGTTTTTATTTACTTAACGCATTCAAAAGTTATTAGAAAAATACTTTAGTTAGAATTATGGCTCACCCTGTACATGAAACATATTAGAGGATCCCACTCATATAAAATCTCTTGTTTGCTGGAGAGAATATAGCAGAACCAGGTATACGGTACCATGTTCTTCCTACTTTTGGCTTAAATAGAAATTTTTGCATTAAAACTTGACTCTTGTGGTTAGTTGATAGGGATGATATAGACGCATGATAGAACTGTCGCTCCTTATTTGGAAGTTAGGTTGTAGGGTTGCCCCTGCTTAAATTAGACCACTATCGAGTCCTATGTGCCGCATAGATTCATAAGACAAACCCTAGATGTACTCTGTTTCTTTATGAAATAAGAATACCTAAAGGCTTTATACCTTTGCAGCTCACCTAGCAGCCCGCCTCTTTTGATCGCTAGAGTACATGTCGAACTAATTAGAAAATGGAAGAATTTTTATTTTTAACAATTAACAATTGTTAGAATCGGTGTTAGATGGAAAGCGGAAGGTCCCGGTTTCAAGTCCCGGATGTGGCGATTGTTATTTGTTTTTATAATTTAATTCAGATTCCTTGAAATAAAATTGAAATTGAAATCGTTAAATATAAACATTCTTCCATTCTCCATCTGACACCGATTCTAACAATAGAGCCTTACAGCATCGACAGATATCGTTAGACTCTAGATCCAGATCCAGATCCTATGGCTCAATGATTCGTTATCATTATTCTTGGTGTCCGTTATGCTCACTCTAAGGAGCTCCATTGTTCTCTTCCTATAGTATACATGGCATAATTGCTTTGCAATACAGCAGGTGTCCCGATTGGCCAACCAATGATTAGCCCTCGTTGGTGATGTCGGCGCCTGTTGGGTTCTGATCGGGATTCTCACATACGCTATTGCATTTGAACTATCAATTTCAGAACGTTTTTGGGCTAGCTCATTATATATTTGTTGGCTCATTATATTATAAATTCATTTTACGAATGTCGCTACTCATTTAAAAGCTACGATAGAGTCGATCTAGTGTATGAAATTGTACTATGCTTTAAGTTCCTTTCAACGATCCAGGAGGAGTAAGAAAATGAATAGGCTCTGGATATATTCTATTCCATTGTTAGCACGCCTACAATATGGAGAGTTTCGGATTTATATCAATTTAACAGATGACGTGTGTTTAAAATTTGAATAGCACAGCAGTCGGCTCGTAGTCAGCTGAAATTGCATACATCAGAGATAAGCATAACTGCCTTACATATTTTACCAAATTCAAATCCCTAATTCCCTTACATCTCACCTTCCTCTCAATATAGACAAACATTATTATTTTGACAACTAGGTACTGTATTTTTGCCATAGCGCAAATATTCTAATTTTAAAAAACACGACAAAGGAAAGTAGGCAAAAACATATTTAAAATTAGGACCTGCGTGGGTCTTGCAAATCTCTGAAAACACCTGATGACTATTTATTTTTATCACTTGGCAGTGTACCTACCCACCTACATATCTATGTACCTACAAAACAGACGTACGCACCATCAGCAAAGAACAAAATCTTAGCGCCTCTTCGAAAAAACCGTCACCGCATTTTGTTGTCATTGAGAGTAGCACACACTCGAAAAGGTTAACGTAAGACGCAAAATGTTCGCCTATTATTTACCACTAGCCAAAGCCGGAAGTTTATGAGTTTGTTTAAGTTTTTCACTTTTCTCTTCGCGATATTTTGAAAAACTTATCTCGACATTTTCAGATGAATCTGAGCGTGATGTCGGCTGTGTCATAATTAAGCATTTTATTTTTAGTTCCATCGTCGAAATAAATTTACCTAAATTTGCTGATTTCGACGAGCATCTCTGTAGAAGCGAAATTCATTTTTTTTTATTTATTGTAATGCGATTTATTAGATTAAAACAAATATGTGAATGTGCATTTTACAAGTTATTTTGTTGTTGTTTTTTATTTGATGTTTAAAGTCCATCTGAAAATATCGGGCAACGTGCGTAGCTTATGACCTTAATAATTTGCGATGCGCTTATATGTTATGAGGAGAGTTTAAAAATATAAATCGAAATATTTGGGCTGCGTGCGACTGGAATATAGACCCAATTTTGAGGTGACTCACTCAGCTGGTTGGTAGTAACAGTAGTAACTGACTGCGTAGTATGTATTGAGGGTTGATTTTACCTTTTAATACATTCCACATTCATTTAACATATGTGTTAGTTTTTAAAATGCTGATCTAATATTATAAGAACGTCTAAACAGATTTTATAACACAGTTTCTATGACCACATAGAGGGGCAGGTATACGCATAAATCTGTAAATTATGTCAAATCACAGTAAACGAAGACATTTGAAAATGTGACGAAACATGATGAAAATTCTCCAACGGGAATAACGAGAAGTTTTGAGTGCTTTTGAAACGTTCCTCGTGTACCTCTTACTATTGTCCTATTCAATTGATTTTCGTACTCGAGTCGATGCTTTCATCTGTAATCATTCTGCTTATTAAGTCAAAATTTTGATATGGCATGAGTCTAATTGTAAGCAAAATAAGTGCTGCTTTAATAATGTTGCTTGGGAATGGAGAGAATACTGACCGAGTCATGACATTGTAGGTACTAACGAAAATGTTAGTCTCTATGACAGGCTCAAGAAAAATTTGTGATCCGCAGAGCTAATCATGATTGCTTGAAGGGATTCCACCCGAGGTCTACGTTACTCTCTTCATATTCACCAAAGAGGGGTGACGCTAGAAGTACCTAGTTTGCTACACTTAGACTACCAGTGGGTCCATTGTTCGCCTTGTCTTCATGGTATAACGTTTAAAGTCGCCCCAAATCCATCGTGCTTTCCTTAGGTAACTCAGCATGCGTTTGATCTCTTTGCTTTGCAGCTCCCCTAGACTTGAAAAGAAGTAGCTACCTAATAGATTCGCTCCTTTGTTCACCAGAGCAGGATTCTCCTAAAGCACGTTTTGGTCGGATTCGATTTTCTCCGAATCCTTACTACTACTATACCCAGTTTTCTAGCATGGTATATGGCCCAATTAGCCGTAATTCTCCCTACTAGATTCCTGGTATATGTTCTGCGGCCGTTAAGCAGTTCTCTTGTCCTTTTCCTGTCATATGCAGGCCACAATTGTCTCGGGATACGGCCGGTTTCCGTTTTGATCTACCGAAGGCTTGCCTTTTGGTAGGCGCTCTGATGATCTCCTCTTTTACAGCTCTTATCGGGATCCTCACATAAGCTATCTATTTCAGAGCCCTTTTTGGCCAGCACGTCAGCCATTTCGTTGCCTGTGACTAGGTCCAGCATATATGTAGGTAGGGTCACCTTGGCCGCGTAGTCAATTCTTCAAGGCAGGCCTTGCATAACTCCACCAATTTTGATTTAGCCAGCATAGCATCCAGCCCATTAATGGCTGCCAGGCTGTCAGTGTACACCAGGTAAATCGTGCGGACTCTCTGCACATAGATGCCAGTACTACCGCCTGGTAAGTCGCTACGAGCTTTGCCTTAAAAACACTACATTAGTCCGGCAGCCTATAAGACTCTTGTAGCCCCTGCAGTACACTCTATCCCCTGTGCCCGTACTCGTCTTGGATCCATTCGTAAAGATAGAGATATCGGATGTTACCGCCATCTCCTTCCCAGCCTAATCACTCCTGGTGAGCATCATTGCATTGACATTGAGAAAGATATTTGATAATCAGTTTCTTCCCTGCAATCACTGCAGTCTATCTTCTACAGTATATTGGAATGCCCAAAACTCCTCTCCGTTCACAAGCCCTCAACTCTGAGCCTGACAGCGCTAATTGTCGATATACTCCTGCAATGGATATCTGGCGGCAATAAATCAAGCAAAACCTCCCAGTGCTGCCGTAGACAGTACATTCAGGGTACATTTCCTCGTCAGTGCCGTCCACCAGACCATGGAGGCTTAACAGAGGATCGGCCGAACTATAGCTGTGTACATTCAACGTACCACCCAACCAAAAATTCTCTTGCACGTGTAGAAGGCCACACTGGCCTCCTTAACGCGTTCTTCTAGCTTAGCCTATCAGCTCAGCTTGGAATCGAAACCTTACTCCTGCCTTTTTCTTGTAAAAAGCAATACCTTGGTTTTTGAATGGTTTACACTCAATCCACTATTATTGGCCTAGCTATCCAGATTCAGCAGCACATACTCGAGCCTTTCACTAATAGTAGAGAGAAATTTGCCGGTTGCCAGGATGCATATGTCTGTCATCCGCATAGGCAACCGCTTTAACGCCCTCTCTCTCTAACTTAATGAGGATTTCATCTATTACCAGTAGCCACAGGAGGGGTCATAATACCTCCCACGCCCCACCGGCCCTCTGCAGCTTACCTCTGTAGACTGCTAATCTTTCTGCACTGAGCTGATCAAATCACATAGACCCTTATCAACTCCCACCCTTCTCAGTCCGTTGCATATAGTCTCCATTTTAACGTTGTTGAAACTACCATCAATGGGCCATCCCAGACGAGTATTCTTGATGCAAAATGCAAACCGGTTTAACAACAGAGTACGCGCCTCCGCATGGGTATTCTTGCTGCAGGGGACTATGAATGTGTGCGTGCATTATTGTACTCACCGGCAGATAAATCAAGAATGGAATCAGATATTTCATGAAAATTCTCGGACCCCACTGAACAAGAAATATTTCGTTGCGGTTGTATTAGTGCGGCACAACAAGTGAATACCATTTGATTTTTGATGCAAAATTTCTTTCCAAAGTGCAGCACAATTGTAGAGATTTCTCTCTGCTTCTTTTACCTCTTCCCTAAAAAACCGGTTTGCATTTTGCATCAAGAATACTCGTCTGGGATGGCCCAATATCCAGGAATGCACCCAGAGTGTACTCCTTATATTCTAGAGATTTGTCAACAACGGACGCCAATGCATGTAGTGTCGACTCTACCGATTTTCCTTTTGTGTAGGTATGTTGGCTACCACTGCTGCCCTGCCATACACATCTTATATGCACGTCAATTAGTCTATCCAATTGAGCCCTCTTGCAACATACACATGCTCCAAATAGGACACCTAGCCTTAACTTGAATGACCACATTCAGGAATTGGCAGGTTGAGTAAAACCGCAAGAGTGGACGTGATTTTTTCCCTTGTATTATTAATAACGCATGCGCTCAGTATAGTTTTAAATTAAATTCAATTTAAAAATAAAGAAAAAATACTTTTATATCTAATAGACATTTTTCTTTTCTTACAATTCCAGACCTCTAAAAGAGCTTACACGCTCCTTCGAATGAAATTTCGAATTTAAGACAGCTCATTTACAAAAGGATCAAGACGCATATCAACATAAATCACACTCACAACAACAGCAACAGCAACATCTCATCGTAACAACCTGCTGCAATATCGTGATTAAGAAAATTACAGATTACAGAAAATCAAAACTATTTTTCGGATAATTTGTGTATAGAACATTTTTAAAGAGAGAAAGAAAAATCCGCTTCATTCACATACTTTTCCGCGATTACTCTATTTTATAATTTGATTTTAAAAAGCAAAAGCAAAAACAAAAACACAACTTTTCATTTTTATATCTCTAAAACAATTATTAAACTAAAATTCGCAAAAAAAAAAAAAATCGCCTGTCAACTAAATAGAAGTAAAAAACTTAAAACAAACACAGCAGGAACACTAGAGAAAATAAACTAATTCAGGTCAGTCGAAAGTAAACTAAGATAAATTTCTTATAGGAAAGTATATTTTTGTGATATAAATTCAATATTAATATATATAAAAAAAAAAAGTAAAAAGTAAAACAAAACCGACGACACACACACTAATAGCAATCCGAGTCGATTATAAACTTGTAAGGAGAGAAATAAGAAAACATCACCACTGCTTAGCCGCTTGTACACATGAGTTGTGACTACGAAAAATTATTCAAACGGGTGTGAACTTAATTCAAAATCGAAATCATAAATGTAATTAAATTCAAAATTATATTTTAAACACACTCTACTAAAGGGAGCGGTAAAAATAAAATAATTACACCACAAAAACCTGATTAAAATTACAAGTGTTTTCGTGAAGTGGAAAATTGGCTGGGAATTTTCACGGAAATCTCGCATTCATTAACGAAGGTATTAAAAAAAAATTAATTTTGCTTAAATATAAAATATGCAAAGGCAAAAAGAAAAAAAACCATTGATAAATTTATTTTTTTAACTTTTTGCGTTCCTTTTGTTTTCGTGTACAAGTACTTATCTACCTACATATATTACTTATAAACCGCACATTATTTATCTTTTTGCTTAAGGCAGGATTTTAAGGACAATTATAACAATTAATATCCATAAAGAGAGAGAGACAGACAGAAGAGAGCAAGTTAGCAATATTTTTGTACTCTATAAAAACCAACAAATGTGCTTAAGAATTTATATTTTCCGTAAAACTCTAGACAGACAAGAAAGAAAAAAAATTAAATAAAGTCTACAAGCTATACATAAAGTAAAAAGAAAAAAAAAATACATTTACCAAAGGCCTTTTACTATACATTATTCAAGTAAAAGTATTTTCTTATTTCCACAATATAAGTATTGCCACAAAGCAGAAAAAAGTAAAGAAAGCTGTAAAAAGGTAGCAAAAGAGGCGGAGGAGGAGGCACCTTTAAATATTTTTGTTAAAAGCATAATTTTACACAAACACACATTGAGATAGTTAAACATAACTAGCGGAAAGTATTTTTTAAAGAAAGCAAGAACAACTAAAAAGCAAACTTTTTATTTATATTATTCTTTCCAATCATTTTATTGTATTATTTCGGTTTTTACTTGTAAACTTTTTCTTTTCCGTGTATATATAAAAGACGCATCTCGCAAACGTTGTATAAATCCACCGCTCTCAAATAAATAAGAAAAACAAAAATAGATAAACACACACACACACACACACACACACACACACACACACACACACACACACACACACACACGAAGATTATTACTATATTTTACCTTATAAGGACATCAAATAATAATTCAAGTTTTTGTTGTATTATTTTTGATCGATCAGGATAAAAATTTCGAGAAAATATATTTTAATGACCAGCATAATGCGTCAAAAGGATATTAGACCAGCTCCAGCACGTATCGAATACAAGGGAATGCAATTCCTAATAACAGATCGGCCATCAGATCTTAATATTTCGCATTACATAATGGTAAGTACCTCAATTTTAATTCTAACACAGATTTATTAATTTAAGTATTTATTTTAAGCTTGGTAACTTCGGACCAGTGATTATAAAGCGGAAAACACAATGCGACGATCATCAGCTCAGGTTTCATTCTATTCTATTATCAGATATAGATAAAAATTGAAATTTTGATCTGATGAATGCTGATGACCGTCGCATTATGGCATGAGAGATGTCTTAAATGATGCATTATGATACTCTGAACATATTTTATTAACAATGTTTATTTCAATTAAACAGAGGAAGGCTTGGAGGTGTCAAAGTTTGATCTGGTACATTTTGGAAAATCTAGTACAGAATCGAGTTCCTTAGGTCCTGAGAAGAAGTTTGAGTACGCACACTCCTATACTCTGAAGCTTTTTTAGTATTTCCTCTGTTTTATTCGAACTGAAGTACTAAATTTTTTGCACTTTAGATCGGCTCTAATTCGGTAGGGTTATGTCCGATTTGGAAAACGGATTTCACTGTTTGCCTCAGCTCATGACCAGCTACAGTTCGTAGAAGAGAATTTTTCTTTGTATACTTTTAGGGTGGAGGGTAAGTACCTCCGGCGGGGGGAGGGGGTTGTTCCAATACGACATGTTGCAAATTAAATTAAAGGTCTCGCTGAATTACACTTGGGTCACATACACTCCAGTTACTACATTTCGCATATAATTTTTGCAGTTCTTTCTTCCATGGCCATTGGTGCTCTGTTGTGAACATTTTTCTCATTGGAAGTCATTTTTCACGATTCACCAATTCCGCGCAATCACGAGAAGTAGAAAAGTTCACTTTTCAGCCAAGAAGTCTCTTTCCCCGCTTAATTGAAATAAACATTGTTAATAATATAATATAAATATGTTCATAATGCATAGTTTAAGCATTGAATAAATAACTAATAAGGAAGCGGGAGGGGGGGGGGGGTACATACAGTGTACGTGTTTAAGTAATTCAATGACAGTAAGACCTATGATCCGGGGGGAAAATCACAAGAGAGCCTACTGCTTATTGTCCGTCAGTTCAATATTTCTGTCATTTCATATTTTATGAAATTATAATTGCTGCCTAAATTATGTCAGTCAACGCCAAGAAATATTATCTGAAAATAAGGAGGCGGTAAAAATTTGTTTATTATACATAGCAATTTGGATTATAAAAAATGTCCCCCTTCAAAATATCTGGATTTCATTACTGCCATGACGAAACGAATAAAAATACAGCACACTAGTACATTTCGACGAGTGGCTTACGTTTTCACCCGATATGCCGTTTCCTTATTAGTTATTTATTCAATGAGTTTAAGCAAAGAACATCTAACAGTTAACAGTTAAGTTATATATTCTTTGGTTTAAGTCATATCTCATGTCTGGAGGAGATGTCGCGCCTAAAGTGGTATGACAAGTGGGCATTTCCTTTTAAACATATGGGGAAATCTGAGCAAATTAACTAGTCATCGGCAAATTCAATTCTCCCATTCTTGCATTTCTACTTTTCTCTGTTCCTATCAACTAAGCCACCAGCTATTTGTCCAATTTCCATCCGCTTTCATTGATGGTGAAAACCCGGTCCTAAACATAATATGTGGGAACGCTCTAAGTTTAACATTTTTAGCTCTGTACTCTACCAACTGGGGCCCTTTATGTCCTTTATGAAAAGATTCCTCTGTCGTTGTGCGAAAAATATGAAGGTAAATTTGTTTCCTTCCACTTCATCTAGTGGTAATAGGATTTATGCTTTGACTATCGCAACACCCACCCAGCAAATGGTATAAAATACCAGTTTTAATTTTAATATTAAATTTTAAAATTGTTTTTTGCATACTCAATAAAAGATGGAAAATGGCAAAAATTAAATTACTCTTGGCATTTAAGCGCCATCTATTATTAAAGTCATTGACTTATCACACAGCCTCCAACTCTCATTCACACTGTACCAAATTATTATTATTATTAAAAATAATCATCCCAATCCAGTATTTAAAATGAAATACCCAACGTACGCACCTACATACCTTCTAGATGGCAAATACATACAATGAGAAGAAGTCATTCCGTTTGGGACAAACGTCTAATCCTTAATAAATTAGGTTAGAACATGGTAAAGTTTCGTTTTACATATCGTCAACCCATTTAAATTATTACTAAATTTTATTTATTTAATTAATTCCTAAACAATTTTAGCCTCATGTTTATTATTATCTTTTTAGGAATTACGAAAGCACAATGTCAGCACCGTTGTACGTGTCTGTGAGCCCAGCTACAAAACACAAGAGCTCGAAACTCAAGGCATTAAAGTCAGAGACTTAGCATTTGAGGATGGCACATTTCCTCCACAGAAAATCATAGATGAATGGTTCGAAACTTTAAAGCAAAAGTAAGTTTTTATTGAAAGATTTATTTAAGATGGATGATGGAAATGTTAACAATAATACAAAAACTTGGTTTTCTTTATTCACAGTTACTCACAGAATCCAGAAGCATGCGTTGCTGTACATTGTGTGGCTGGCTTAGGTCGTGCGCCTGTTTTAGTTGCATTAGCATTAATAGAACTCGGTCTTAAATATGAGGCTGCTGTCGAAATGATCAGAGAGTAAGTCAAATTTGTTATTTTTATACTTATCGCTTAAGATTTTGTTTGTTTACTGTGGGCGAAATAGGTTAGTGACGGCTTGCCATTAACTATGTATATTTAAACACTAGGGCGTCCTAGGGATTTTTTTTTCTCAAGACTCTGACCTCATCTTCCTTTTTCTTTTGAGTCTAGTTTTGATCTTAACAAACTATTAGGTGTGTACCGAAACTCTACCAGGTTTTCATAATGCTTATTTCAACAACAAAATATCTGACGAGGATTTTGCAAACAAAAGTGTATTCCATCGTTGGCTCTGAAAAATTCTTGAAGAAAACAGAAGCTGCAGATATCAGCCATATTCTAGACGTCCAGGGTTTTCAAAGAGGATTTAACCAAAACCACGACAAATGACGGATATTTAATGGTTGGCGAGCTAGCAGAAAGACTTTGTTATTAAGGATGTAAACCGGGTGACTTAGTAAGCTATGCTGCATCTAACTCAGTTATGAATGATGATAGCATTCAACAACATGTTTTCTACGCTACTAACCTTTGGAGACACCTGTACATCGATATGTTTTCAGTTTGATGTAGTTGGATCTAGGTCTGCATGCGTTATTCTATGAATCATTCACAAATAGACGTGACATCAATTGTCTGGATATAAATAAAGTACGGTGCAAGAAACCTGTTGAAAAGACTTACAAATGTCTTCTAAATAAGTTTCCCCAAGATCTCTATTAGTCCGAGCTCTGGTTACTGTTGGACAAAGAAGTCAAATATTCTGATGCTCTAGATTAAACGACGATAGTTTTGAAAATAGAGATTTTCGCCAGCAAGAGAACTGGATACGGGAAGTGTCATTGCAGATGGATCTGCTTCTGTAGTGACAGTTATATTGCACTCGAAGTGCTCGAAATTCGGGTACGCACTCGGATATTATCTGTGAATGTAAGATCAAACTTAACTCGGTTGCAAACAGATTCGTGTTCTCCTTATATATATATATATATATATATATATATATATATATATATATATATATACTTTCGGCCAACATTGGAAAGCAGATAACAAAATCTTGGATTCTTTAACAAATACAGTGTTAGTCTGGGAGCGACATTTAATGTTAGCAGCAGACCTGTTAAGAGAATTACAAAATACCTACTCAAATTGGGTAGAAAAGAATTCTCACACTGGTAGGAGTAATTACAGGACACAATATGGCCTTGGAAAAGTATTTTAATTTAATCTTGTTGTTTTCAGACATACTACAAAAAGAAATCACCCACATTTCACCTGTTTGGCTCAACATGTGGACTAAGGCCAAACATAATGATTTACCTATACAAATCAGTAGTTAGAACCATGATCATCTATGCTGCAGTAGCATGATGGAACAAATGTACACAAAATCAACCACCAAAGAATGGCCTGTCATTGGCCTGTCTAAGAATCTAGGAAATGAAGCTCTAATCTGGTACACCGACGGCTCTAAAACTGAGAAAGGAGTAGGAGGAGGAATATACGGTATAAAGCCAAGAGCTTATATCGATTAATGCCTAATAAAATACGCCTCGATATTCCAACCGGAAGTTTATGCCATCACTTGATGTGCATACGAAATCCTCAGCCGATCCTACACCAACAGAAAAGTTTATTTCTATTCAGATATCCAAGCGGCATTGAAAGCCATCTCATCACCTGAAGTCAAAACGAAGTTAATGTGGGAATGTATTCAATTCAATTCAATGGGTGCCAAGACACTCAGGGATTGATGAGAATGAAAACGCAGAGGTACTGGCCAAAAAAAGAAGCATCCATGCCCCTCATAGGACCGGAACTTGTTTGCGGTATTTCTTACAACACCGTAAAACTTACCATTCAGAACTGGATCCAAACCGAATGGACCAAAGATGGAATTCAATGACAGGCTCCAAAAAAGCCAAAAGATTCATTAAACGACCTTCACCAAAGAAGAGCCTCAACTCAGAATCATTACAGGAGCTCTAACCGGACACTGCAAAATAAACATATGCATCGGATAGGTATATCACCCACTGATGTATGGAAGCTATGTCTCGAAGAGGATGAAACATCGAAGCATGTCCTATGCGAATGCGAGACCATTGTACACTGTAGTTTCCGGGCTTTTGGTTCATACTTCTTAAAGCCAGCCGACTTTGAAGAAACTTCATAAAAAAAATACTGCTATTCCTAAGAAGTGTGGGATTGTTGAATGAATTATAAAGAACGCAGTGCACAATATGCCAATAAATGGCTGCAGTGCAAAGGCCACTCGCCTTGCTTAATTCCTTAATCTAAACTAACATTGTTGTTGAATTGTGTGGGCAGTTGCCGGTTTAATAGAGAAATTTCCTTGCATTCACTCTTCTTCTATGATAAGGAGCTAGCTCACAGAGTATGCTGACGAGTAGGATTCATTGTAACGGAAAGTTTTCAATACACATTCATACAATACAATACAATACACAATACATATTAGAAATCTTGTGAGGTCCGCAGCCACTTTTTAGGTGAGTTCTCCTCTGGCTTTGCATTAACTCTCGTAATTTTTTTAAATATGACTGACCGACAAGCACATTTTGTGAATTTTGCGGTAGTAGAGCCGGTAGTAGTCCATCTTGTGTTTTCTGAAGTATTATGAAATACTCATATATTCTATTCTTTCCTGGACATTTATACGTTTGGAAGAAATTTATTGGTGATGTCTGCCTGTTAGTATTAACTACTGCCGCACTAATTTTCTGAGGTCCACTAGATTACTATTCCGCAACGATCTTTTGTACTTCCCTTTGAAACATATTGTTTCAAAAATTTGGTGTACATTTTTTATGTGTAATTTATCTTTGTACGTGTACCGGTAGTTTGAATTGAGCTCTAGAAGGGAATTGAAAAAAGTTCGTGTTGATAAACCTGTTCTAAAAATCATCGTAGGGTGATTTCTTCATTCAGAAAAAAAAAAAAATACGGTAAGCTTTTCCTAGATTTAGATGTGTTTTCTTTTGTTCTCCAATTTTAACCAGACTATCTCGATCTCCATTTCTTCAATGCCAATATCTTACAGTATTTGGGGACAGTTGGTATTGACAAAAGTTGCATACAAAATTGGATTCCTATTAGAAGCTTGATTTGAGACTAGTAGAACTTGGGTGGTGGGTGAAATGGGCTAGTTGAGTGTTGTGTGACATAGTTAGTTTGAAAAGAGGTTTGGGCGCCAAGGGGTCCCGCAGACTAAAACAAGGCCCATTGTTCACCCTGCAGACCTATGAGCAATCGCTTACAGGTCCCATCCGGACGCTCTTACAAAGCTAAGTATTGGCTCCACAGCCATCCTTGCCGGATTCGTGTAGCTTGTCCAGCAGGTGTGAGCCAATGAATCTGTATCGCATTCTTGAGAGTGCCGGACAGTGACACAGAAAGTGAGCCATCGTTTCGGACTCCTCTCCGCAACCCTTGCATATAGGATCATCAACAAGTCTCTTCCTGTAAAGGTGACTCCTATGAAAAGATTGCCCAGTGAGAATAGACACTATAGTTCTCAGGGTTGCCTTGTTAACTCCCAAGAGCTTATTCGTTAGGTTTTTGTTTTACCCAACAGTTGCTTTGTAACCCAACAGTTGCTTTGTAGGTCTACCCGAAGGGTTATCTAACCAAGGTGATTCTGTTGGCGGTATCAGCCCAAATTGAAATAATTGAGACAAGGTGTTTTGGTGCAATCCCGATTATGGAGGGAGACTCCTCTGAGGCTGCACCAAAGCGAGCAAGCTCGTCCGCCCTTTTGTTCCCGCTGAAGTTGCTATGCCCTGGCACCCACTGAACGAATACCCTGTTATTCCGAGAGAGGGAATTCAGGGTGGTTTTACACTTCAAAAGGGTTTAGAACAAAGCCTTGACAACTGCTTGGCTGTCTCAGCAGATGGCGATCTCTTTGTTCTCAGTGTCTGAGTTAAGGAGATGCCTTCGCGCTTCAAGAATGGCCTTGACTTCTACCTGAAAAACCGTGGCATGACTTTCAAGGTGTATGTCAATTTCCATATGAGACTCCTAGCGGAAAACATCTGATCCGGTGTTTTCTTCCGATTTGGAGCCGCCAGTGTAGATAATAATAGGGTTTGTCAATGGTTGAAGCACAGAATGTGATATCCATTCTGCCCTAGATCGAATTTATATTCAAAATTGCTTTTCAGCATAGTCTCAAGGAGGTGGTCGCTGTGCCGTCGATGCCAGGTGCACAGGGTGTATGTTGAGGATAACCTTAAGAGCCTGAGTGCTAGTTGACTGGAGATCGCCGTTTGCACGAGGTGGTACCGAAATCTGCAGATTAACATGCGTTGGATGACGCTAGTGTATATTCATAGTATCAACCGCGGTTTGAGTCCCCATTTTTTTCCTATGGTTCTGCAGAACATTGCGAAGACTCTAAAAAGGTTTGTTTGCTCTATCTTTAAGATGTGGTTTCCAGTTCAGCTTTTTATCTAGTATAATGTGTGGTAAAGAGGCATAAGTCAGTTTTCCGCGGATTGATGCACAGCCCAAAATCCGTAGCCCACTGCATGACTAGTCAGATCATGTTTTGCATCAATCCGCAGGGTTCGGACTCATAACTCCGGCGACTAAGATCGTCAGGTCGTCTGCGTAACATACAAAATACAAATACATACATACGAATCTGCTTACCCCACCTAACGAATCTGCTTACCCCACCTAGATCAGCAAAGACAGTTCTATTACTCAAAAATGTGTGCAATCCAGTGTTTTGAAGATCGGTTCACTCCATGCTTTGTTAGCACTTCTGTGGAAGAACATTATTAAAGGCGACTTCTACATCGATGAAAACAGCCAGCGTATATTATTTAAAGACGAAACTCTTCTCTATTGACTGAATCACCTCATGGAGGGCCGTCTCAATTGACTTGCCCTCTGCACATAGGTGTAACATGGGTCATGTTTATTTAATGATTGATCGGCTTAAGAAGCTGCATGCATTCTTAATATTTACTAAAAATTCATAAAATATCAATAATAAAAAAACCTAATGCATTCTTCTTCTTATTTTTAGCAAACGACGAGGTGCAATCAACGCTAAGCAGCTTTCATATTTAGAAAAATACAAGCCGAAATCACGACTAAAGCACAAAAATGGTCACAAGAACTCGTGCTGTGTGCAATAGATATCAAAAATTCCCACCAGATAAAAAGTGTTCATTTTACCGATTATCCGAAATATATAATATTTAATGAAAAGGAACTAAAGATGAATTAATTGATTGACTTGAAACTAGCGAGGACCGGTACTCGAGAGGAATAGATTTAAAAAAAAATTCTGAGCAAGAAAATACAAGGCAGGCCACACACACACACACACACACCACAACAGACTCGAAACCGTCGAAAGAGAGAGAGATAGAGAGATATTTAAAAGGATGTAGCAAGAGGAAATTCAATTAATTTTCAATTTTTTATTAAAACTAAAAAAACAACAAATTATAATTAAAAGTATTGCGTGCGTGCGCACGCGCGGATCTTTTCTTCTCTCACCAAAAATTGTTGCAAATTTTGTTGTTGCATTTCATTGTTTTTTTTTTTTCTACCAATAAGCGCAGCGAGTAGTGATGTCGATATATTACATACATACATAAACATACATCCTAGATACATAAGAGAGTTCTTCTGCTCAATGATCAATGATTGACCACAAGCAGAGAGAGAGAGAGAGTCATTTTTTTGTTAATTTTTTTCTTTTTTTATGTAAAAATGTGTACCGAAATTTTGCAACAGAGGAGAGATTATGGTTATATAACAGTAAAAATAAAAATAAAATAAAAAGAAAGAAACAATGGAAACGAGCTAAGATTAGTATTTTATGTATGTGAAATTCACTTGGGTATTGACATAAATAATCTCAATGTTACTCTACTGAGAGGAGTCTTTATTTTTTTTGCCACTTTTATAAGATTTTTGTCCTGGACAGAATTTTTTGTACTTAACACAGGTAGCTTTTGTACTTTTTACTAAAAAAAAATAAAAAGAAAACTTAAAACAATGAACTAACAACGGATTTAAAAATGAACTTGTACTTTTAAGGATCATTCCAAGCTGTCATATTTCATTTACTGTTATTTTATATATAAGCATATTGCACATGTAACCTTTTGCAAATTATGTATGACGTTTTCCTTGCGATAGCCTCTTGCTTTGATCTTCATGTTAACTTAGTTGCTATCCGTGCGGGAATTAGTTTTCAATTTCGTTGCATCACCATTTCACCAGTAATATGATAAGACAAAGAAAAGTAGTGTGTCAATCAACAATATTCAACTGTAGTTGATGTAAACCAGGTTAGATATCAGTCGTTTTGCATTCTTCGTCTAAACTGGTAAGAATAATTAAATGTTTTCACACTTCCTATGTTTTCGTATACACAATAACACTCCACTAGGATGTAATAAAAAAAGGAAAATAAACTAGAACACCACCGCCAAATGTAGAATATTTATACGGGGTATGATTTCTAGTAGTTTTCTTTCCACAAACGGAGCAAGCATATCACGCTATTCGGTAGTATAAAATAATTCAGTGCGTAGAATCATATATGCCGCCTAACCTGGTAAATTAAACATGTTCATAATTCAACTATCCATTTCATTTCCTTAACTGCAGGACATCGGGTAAACAATTGCAAGACAAAACGATGTTTCTTGAATTTTGTCTTCAACTATTCTGAAGAAGTCTACCTGTCTGGACCTTTTTTGTTTTCAATCCACTTGCTCTAAATTTTCAAATTTTATTTCGTATATATCTTGGGTAAAAATGGGTAACACTGAGGGGAATATATACATATACCGGCAGCAAGAAGTTTACATACGTAAAAAGCTTTAGCTGTTAAATAGCGCAATGATAAATGAAATTTTAGAATAAATGACCGGAAACGATTAAATTACGTCTTAGTCAGGATTATCTGTATGCCAGGCCAGCAATAGAAGAGAAAAGGGTTTGTTGTGAATTAAGCCTCAATAAATATTTTTGAGTTTGATTTTTATAGGCAAAAAGTGAAAGTTGTAATGCCATTGAACATTTGTTGGAAAAGATCGACCATTGTCTTTCATTTATGTGCTTTCGGTTGAAATTGTGATATGCGATAATTGGTTTATTCAAATAAGAGAGTATCAGAACAGAAGTGTGAGTACATATCGTATGGCAGTTTTTTTTGCTCAGGAAAAGTCTGGACAATTTCATTGTCTTGGAAATTTAGACGACAGCTTTGCGGTTGCAAAGATTTTAATTTTTCCAAGATTCCATCATCTCCAATTATTTAGAGTAGGCCTAACTCTTCAAACTCTGGGGGGAACATACTATGTTCGTTAAAGAATTCTAAAATTAAGTTGATTTTCAAATTCCGTTTTAAATAGCCAAATATAAAACTCCTTCATTCAGGAAAAATATTGTGCAATCTACATATATCATGGCGGGATGAGTTTGTGTATGTAATCAGACTCTCGATGAAGTGTCGAAATAAATTTTTGCGTAATAATATGAGTGCCAAGGAATGTATAGTAACAAGATCACAAAGTCTACTGTATAATAATACACAGTGTGGTATTATGTTCTTTATACTTGAATTTATTAAGAAAGGTAAGTTCATACAAACCGGTTCACATTGTTGTTCTATTGCAAAACAACAATCATCCAGGTTAGATCAATAATGTAAGGCAATCTGATCTTATCTGGTGAATAACCTCATCAGATTAATTCTTGTCCATTTAGTATTTTCGTCCTCTCCCCCAAACCCATTTTTCTCTTGCCGTGGATTATTACCACCACCTTCTTTCAAAAATTCAAGTGAAGTACCGCGCCTAACTGATTCCTGCGAAATGAATCAAATCGATAAATCTTTAGCATGTATTTATATCCTCAACCACATAATTCCGATTACCAAGAAAACCATTTTCCAGACGAATCATCTGCTTCGGCGATGTCAGTTAGGATTGATAACAATTTAGAGCGCGCGCAATCACTCCATGTCTCGTCGCCCTTTTACATTTTGTTAAAAGCACACAGTTATAGAAACACAATATCTAGTCTTCATCACTTAGGAGAAAATTTTTTTTATTTAGAATAATTTTTTTATTTAGTTACAATAGTAGCGGATTTACCATACTAACTAACGCAGTGCAAACGTCCATTTGTAATTGTTTTTAATGCAAAAGACGCGCGAGAGAGTAGTAGTTCATCAACGACTAACATTTATGTGAATACCCAAAAAAGAAAAAAAAAAGTTAAGTTTTTCCTTCGGTTTGTAAAACGTTTTGATCCTTTGACATTCTTAAATAAGCGAAATTTTATCGTTAAGCAAAATTGATTAACTGTTAAAATAAAGAGAAAACTGAGAACATTTTGTATCGATTTCGAATTATTTCAATAAATATTCCTAGATTTAATAAGTTTTATTGTGTTTGAGAGATCTTTCGGGCACCTCCTCGTCAGGTAAGTGGTCTTGCATCTGTCATACTTTCGGCTGCTATTTCTTATTTCCCGTTGAAACGAGGACTCATTGGGGAAAATCGACATACGAAGAAATATAATGTAAAATGCCTGGGAAGCAAATGGAATTATAAGAAGGAATACTACAAAAGATGCGGACGAATTTAAGGATCATAAAAATGAAATATTTCCCAAAAGGATCCACTGGTTTCCGAGAAAAAAGCAAGAAAACCGAAAGTTTAACTAACGAAAAGCTCAAGCATCATCTGCCATTTTCTCGGAACCAGTGGGTCGTTTTTGAAAATTTCTTCAGATATATAATTTAGCTTGAAGATCCCGCGTCAAAAGTATCCTGTCCCCTCCCGCTCCGTCACAAAACGTATTTTGTGCAAAAGAAAAAAATGAAATACAAAAAGGCTACTGTCCATGAAAATTTTGCAAATTTGAGGTGAAGTTTTTTGTAATAGTCCTTTTCCCGTTAAAAAAGCCCTCCACGTCCAAATCTGTGAGAAAAAATATTTTTGATGAAAAATGTGCAAATGTCCAAACCAAGTAGTACTTGACCTGCAGGTATAGTGCCTCTGATTGAACTGCATTACCTCTATCTGCACAGTTCAAGTATTATAAGTTAACCTGTAACTGCAATTATAGGTAAGCAGGTATATCTGCATGGACAGATAACTGGTAGAGCAGGTAATACAGATAAACAAGTAATGGTACTTGTGACTTGTAATAAACAAAAGGTGGAGAAAGAGTAGGAATATTTAAATTTATGTGTGGATTTCAACTGAGCGATTTACTCCAATGCTACCATTCTCCCCTGATAACAGATATGTCGTGATCCCCCGACAAAAGGGATTTCACATTCGGAATAAGGACACTCAGTCGAGTTGTCTCCACAAAGGGACGAAAAAAGGACCAACGCTTTTTCTCGTTGTTCTTACAGGACAAAAGTCACTTTCTATAAGAAGAACCTTCACCTTCTTCTCATTGTTTTCTGGGAGAGGTATACATATATCCGGAACCAATTGTAGGTAACCAGGTAACTTGACTAACTAACTTCGTTCATTTATTCAAAATTGGTACGGATGAGTGTGGAAAAGAGCAAAGGAGTTACAATTTTACACTCTTTTGTGCAAATCATAGTATTAATGGGGAAATAAAAAAATTAATTAATTAATTACCAGTATATCATTACTTAACCGTAAATCACTTCCCGTTAACCACGAAATTTAATAGGGGACCATACTCTAAAAAAAAAATGGAATTAGCAAAGTCCTTCCTTCTACGCACATCAAATCTTATAGCTGTAGATATGTAAACGAACTGAATCATGTTACAACAGGGAAATACATACATCGATAACAGAGTTTTCCTTATCTACGCACTTCATAGTTAGCGAGTTAAATTCTTGGAATTTGTAATGTTAAATCGCATATAGCTATATTTTAAGAAAACGTCGTGCTGACGTCAGCATTTATCCTCAAGTACAATTCGCATAACTTTTTTATACGAATTTATTTGTTGTACTGTATATTGTCCAGATTAATAGTGTTCCATTCAAGGTGAGAAGGCTGAAACTGTATTTATACCCATTTCTAATAAGCCAATCTCCGCAGATTTGCTACCCCAACAAACATCCATTTCTTGCAATGCACAACATTGTCTTTCATTAAATGTTTGTTTGAAGCAGATTATTGTGGCCCTGCGCAGGTACCTGTGAATCTGATCTGATAATACAAGTACAGGTATGTTTTGTTGTACCTGCAATTGCAGCCAGAGGTAAGTAACTCCACGTTAACTGTACTTGTTCATAACTTGAGTACTTGTACCTGCAGTACAGGTAACTATACGTTACTTACCTTTGGCTGCAAATACAAGTTTTTTTCATCTCAATAGATTCTAAAGGTGTCATTTCAGGGGGTGTATGCACTTAGGGGGTGACAAAAATTTCATTAAAAATCGTCTACGGCTAACGGTTTTCGAGATATTAGCGATTTTATGCATTTTTTTCATCTCAATAGATTCTAAAGGTGTCATTTCAGGGGGTGTGTGCACTTAGGGGGTGACAAAAATTTCATCAAAAATCGTCTACGGCTAACGGTTTTCGAGATATTAGCGATTTTATGCATTTTTTTTCATCTCAATAGATTCTAAAGGTGTCATTTCAGGGGGTGTATGCACTTAGGGGGTGACAAAAATTTCATCAAAAATCGTCTAGGGCTAACGGTTTTCGAGATATTAGCGATTTTATGCATTGTTTTCATCTCAATAGATTCTAAAGGTGTCAATTCAGGGGGTGTATGCACTTAGGGGGTGACAAAAATTTCATCAAAAATCGTCTACGGCTAACGGTTTTCGAGATATTAGCGATTTTATGCATTTTTTTTCATCTCAATAGATTCTAAAGGTGTCATTTCAGGGGGTGACAAAAATTTCATCAAAAATCGTCTACGGCTAACGGTTTTCGAGATATTAGCGATTTTATGCATATTTTTTCATCTCAATAGATTCTAAAGGTGTCATTTCAGGGGGTGTATGCACTTAGGGGGTGACAAAAATTTCATCAAAAATCGTCTACGGCTAACGGTTTTCGAGATATTAGCGATTTTATGCATTTTTTTTCATCAATAGATTTTAAAGGTGTCATTTCAGGGGGTGTATGCACTTAGGGGGTGACAAAAATTTCATCAAAAATCGTCTAGGGCTAACGGTTTTCGAGATATTAGCGATTTTATGCATTTTTTTTTTCATCTCAATAGATTCTAAAGGTGTCATTTCAGGGGGTGTATGCACTTAGGGGGTGACAACAATTTAATCAGAAATCGTCTACGGCTAACGGTTTTCGAGATATTAGCGATTTTGTGCATTTTTTTTCATCTCAATAGATTCTAAAGGTGGCAATTCAGGGGGTGTATGCACTTAGGGGGTGACAAAAATTTTATCAAAAATCGTCTACGGCTAACGGTTTCTAAAGGTGTCATTTCAGGGGGTGTATGCACTTAGGGGGTGACAAAAACTTTATCAGAAATCGTCTAGGGCTAACGGGTTTCGAGATATTAGCGATTTTATGCATTTTTTTTCATCTCAATAGATTCTAAAGGTTTCTTTTCAGGGGGTGTATGCGCTTAGGGGGTGACAAAAATTTCATCAAAGAATTTTTCAAAAGAATTCACTAGGTAAAAAGTTAGACCAATAAAACTAGGAACACATGCGTCGGACCACGGTGAAGCAGTTTTTTGGAAATATCTGGAGAACCAAGAAAGTGTTCTCAGCGAAACTTTGTAGGAATATTGCTCTCTTCAATACGCGTCCAACGAGTGCTCATACGTCAAAATCGGTGACATTTAATTTTCAGTCAAAATTTCGCAAAAAAACGTGGGCTATAGCCCATAGATTTTTTCACGCAAAATATGAAATCTCACCTATTTTGATGAGAGATAGCTCATTCGACGCGGAATAAGAAAAGAAATAAATATCTAAAAGAATTTTTCAAAAGAATTCACTAGGTAAAAAGTTAGACCAATAAAACTAGGAACACATGCGTCGGACCACGGTGAAGCAGTTTTTTGGAAATATCTGGAGAACCAAGAAAGTGTTCTCAGCGAAACTTTGTAGGAATATTGCTCTCTTCAATACGCGTGCAACGAGTGCTCATACGTCAAAATCGGTGACATTTAATTTTCAGTCAAAATTTCGCAAAAAAACGTGGGCTATAGCCCATAGATTTTTTCACGCAAAATATGAAATCTCACCTATTTTGATGAGAGATAGCTCATTCGACGCGGAATAAGAAAAGAAATAAATATCTAAAAGAATTTTTCAAAAGAATTCACTAGGTAAAAAGTTAGACCAATAAAACTAGGAACACATGCGTCGGACCACGGTGAAGCAGTTTTTTGGAAATATCTGGAGAACCAAGAAAGTGTTCTCAGCGAAACTTTGTAGGAATATTGCTCTCTTCAATACGCGTCCAACGAGTGCTCATACGTCAAAATCGGTGACATTTAATTTTCAGTCAAAATTTCGCAAAAAAACGTGGGCTATAGCCCATAGATTTTTTCACGCAAAATATGAAATCTCACCTATTTTGATGAGAGATAGCTCATTCGACGCGGAATAAGAAAAGAAATAAATATCTAAAAGAATTTTTCAAAAGAATTCACTAGGTAAAAAGTTAGACCAATAAAACTAGGAACACATGCGTCGGACCACGGTGAAGCAGTTTTTTGGAAATATCTGGAGAACCAAGAAAGTGTTCTCAGCGAAACTTTGTAGGAATATTGCTCTCTTCAATACGCGTGCAACGAGTGCTCATACGTCAAAATCGGTGACATTTAATTTTCAGTCAAAATTTCGCAAAAAAACGTGGGCTATAAGCCCATAGATTTTTTCACGCAAAATATGAAATCTCACCTATTTTGATGAGAGATAGCTCATTCGACGCGGAATAAGAAAAGAAATAAATATCTAAAAGAATTTTTCAAAAGAATTCACTAGGTAAAAAGTTAGACCAATAAAACTAGGAACACATGCGTCGGACCACGGTGAAGCAGTTTTTTGGAAATATCTGGAGAACCAAGAAAGTGTTCTCAGCGAAACTTTGTAGGAATATTGCTCTCTTCAATACGCGTCCAACGAGTGCTCATACGTCAAAATCGGTGACATTTAATTTTCAGTCAAAATTTCGCAAAAAAACGTGGGCTATAGCCCATAGATTTTTTCACGCAAAATATGAAATCTCACCTATTTTGATGAGAGATAGCTCATTCGACGCGGAATAAGAAAAGAAATAAACATCTAAAAGAATTTTTCAAAAGAATTCACTAGGTAAAAAGTTAGACCAATAAAACTAGGAACACATGCGTCGGACCACGGTGAAGCAGTTTTTTGGAAATATCTGGAGAACCAAGAAAGTGTTCTCAGCGAAAATTTGTAGGAATATTGCTCTCTTCAATACGCGTCCAACGAGTGCTCATACGTCAAAATCGGTGACATTTAATTTTCAGTCAAAATTTCGCAAAAAAACGTGGGCTATAGCCCATAGATTTTTTCACGCAAAATATGAAATCTCACCTATTTTGATGAGAGATAGCTCATTCGACGCGGAATAAGAAAAGAAATAAATATCTAAAAGAATTTTTCAAAAGAATTCACTAGGTAAAAAGTTAGACCAATAAAACTAGGAACACATGCGTCGGACCACGGTGAAGCAGTTTTTTGGAAATATCTGGAGAACCAAGAAAGTGTTCTCAGCGAAACTTTGTAGGAATATTGCTCTCTTCAATACGCGTCCAACGAGTGCTCATACGTCAAAATCGGTGACATTTAATTTTCAGTCAAAATTTCGCAAAAAAACGTGGGCTATAGCCCATAGATTTTTTCACGCAAAATATGAAATCTCACCTATTTTGATGAGAGATAGCTCATTCGACGCGGAATAAGAAAAGAAATAAATATCTAAAAGAATTTTTCAAAAGAATTCACTAGGTAAAAAGTTAGACCAATAAAACTAGGAACACATGCGTCGGACCACGGTGAAGCAGTTTTTTGGAAATATCTGGAGAACCAAGAAAGTGTTCTCAGCGAAAATTTGTAGGAATATTGCTCTCTTCAATACGCGTCCAACGAGTGCTCATACGTCAAAATCGGTGACATTTAATTTTCAGTCAAAATTTCGCAAAAAAACGTGGGCTATAGCCCATAGATTTTTTCACGCAAAATATGAAATCTCACCTATTTTGATGAGAGATAGCTCATTCGACGCGGAATAAGAAAAGAAATAAATATCTAAAAGAATTTTTCAAAAGAATTCACTAGGTAAAAAGTTAGACCAATAAAACTAGGAACACATGCGTCGGACCACGGTGAAGCAGTTTTTTGGAAATATCTGGAGAACCAAGAAAGTGTTCTCAGCGAAAATTTGTAGGAATATTGCTCTCTTCAATACGCGTCCAACGAGTGCTCATACGTCAAAATCGGTGACATTTAATTTTCAGTCAAAATTTCGCAAAAAAACGTGGGCTATAGCCCATAGATTTTTTCACGCAAAATATGAAATCTCACCTATTTTGATGAGAGATAGCTCATTCGACGCGGAATAAGAAAAGAAATAAATATCTAAAAGAATTTTTCAAAAGAATTTACTAGGTAAAAAGTTAGACCAATAAAACTAGGAACACATGCGTCGGACCACGGTGAAGCAGTTTTTTGGAAATATCTGGAGAACCAAGAAAGTGTTCTCAGCGAAACTTTGTAGGAATATTGCTCTCTTCAATACGCGTCCAACGAGTGCTCATACGTCAAAATCGGTGACATTTAATTTTCAGTCAAAATTTCGCAAAAAAACGTGGGCTATAGCCCATAGATTTTTTCACGCAAAATATGAAATCTCACCTATTTTGATGAGAGATAGCTCATTCGACGCGGAATAAGAAAAGAAATAAATATCTAAAAGAATTTTTCAAAAGAATTCACTAGGTAAAAAGTTAGACCAATAAAACTAGGAACACATGCGTCGGACCACGGTGAAGCAGTTTTTTGGAAATATCTGGAGAACCAAGAAAGTGTTCTCAGCGAAAATTTGTAGGAATATTGCTCTCTTCAATACGCGTCCAACGAGTGCTCATACGTCAAAATCGGTGACATTTAATTTTCAGTCAAAATTTCGCAAAAAAACGTGGGCTATAGCCCATAGATTTTTTCACGCAAAATATGAAATCTCACCTATTTTGATGAGAGATAGCTCATTCGACGCGGAATAAGAAAAGAAATAAATATCTAAAAGAATTTTTCAAAAGAATTCACTAGGTAAAAAGTTAGACCAATAAAACTAGGAACACATGCGTCGGACCACGGTGAAGCAGTTTTTTGGAAATATCTGGAGAACCAAGAAAGTGTTCTCAGCGAAACTTTGTAGGAATATTGCTCTCTTCAATACGCGTGCAACGAGTGCTCATACGTCAAAATCGGTGACATTTAATTTTCAGTCAAAATTTCGCAAAAAAACGTGGGCTATAATAGCCCATAGATTTTTTCACGCAAAATATGAAATCTCACCTATTTTGATGAGAGATAGCTCATTTGACGCGGAATAAGAAAAGAAATAAATATCTAAAAGAATTTTTCAAAAGAATTCACTAGGTAAAAAGTTAGACCAATAAAACTAGGAACACATGCGTCGGACCACGGTGAAGCAGTTTTTTGGAAATATCTGGAGAACCAAGAAAGTGTTCTCAGCGAAATTTTGTAGGAATATTGCTCTCTTCAATACGCGTCCAACGAGTGCTCATACGTCAAAATCGGTGACATTTAATTTTCAGTCAAAATTTCGCAAAAAAACGTGGGCTATAGCCCATAGATTTTTTCACGCAAAATATGAAATCTCACCTATTTTGATGAGAGATAGCTCATTCGACGCGGAATAAGAAAAGAAATAAATATCTAAAAGAATTTTTCAAAAGAATTCACTAGGTAAAAAGTTAGACCAATAAAACTAGGAACACATGCGTCGGACCACGGTGAAGCAGTTTTTTGGAAATATCTGGAGAACCAAGAAAGTGTTCTCAGCGAAACTTTGTAGGAATATTGCTCTCTTCAATACGCGTCCAACGAGTGCTCATACGTCAAAATCGATGACATTTAATTTTCAGTCAAAATTTCGCAAAAAAACGTGGGCTATAGCCCATAGATTTTTTCACGCAAAATATGAAATCTCACCTATTTTGATGAGAGATAGCTCATTCGACGCGGAATAAGAAAAGAAATAAATATCTAAAAGAATTTTTCAAAAGAATTCACTAGGTAAAAAGTTAGACCAATAAAACTAGGAACACATGCGTCGGACCACGGTGAAGCAGTTTGTTGGAAATATCTGGAGAACCAAGAAAGTGTTCTCAGCGAAACTTTGTAGGAATATTGCTCTCTTCAATACGCGTCCAACGAGTGCTCATACGTCAAAATCGGTGACATTTAATTTTCAGTCAAAATTTCGCAAAAAAACGTGGGTATAGCCCATAGATTTTTTCACGCAAAATATGAAATCTCACCTATTTTGATGAGAGATAGCTCATTCGACGCGGAATAAGAAAAGAAATAAATATCTAAAAGAATTTTTCAAAAGAATTCACTAGGTAAAAAGTTAGACCAATAAAACTAGGAACACATGCGTCGGACCACGGTGAAGCAGTTTTTTGGAAATATCTGGAGAACCAAGAAAGTGTTCTCAGCGAAACTTTGTAGGAATATTGCTCTCTTCAATACGCGTCCAACGAGTGCTCATACGTCAAAATCGGTGACATTTAATTTTCAGTCAAAATTTCGCAAAAAAACGTGGGCTATAGCCCATAGATTTTTTCACGCAAAATATGAAATCTCACCTATTTTGATGAGAGATAGCTCATTCGACGCGGAATAAGAAAAGAAATAAATATCTAAAAGAATTTTTCAAAAGAATTCACTAGGTAAAAAGTTAGACCAATAAAACTAGGAACACATGCGTCGGACCACGGTGAAGCAGTTTTTTGGAAATATCTGGAGAACCAAGAAAGTGTTCTCAGCGAAAATTTGTAGGAATATTGCTCTCTTCAATACGCGTCCAACGAGTGCTCATACGTCAAAATCGGTGACATTTAATTTTCAGTCAAAATTTCGCAAAAAAACGTGGGCTATAGCCCATAGATTTTTTCACGCAAAATATGAAATCTCACCTATTTTGATGAGAGATAGCTCATTCGACGCGGAATAAGAAAAGAAATAAATATCTAAAAGAATTTTTCAAAAGAATTCACTAGGTAAAAAGTTAGACCAATAAAACTAGGAACACATGCGTCGGACCACGGTGAAGCAGTTTTTTGGAAATATCTGGAGAACCAAGAAAGTGTTCTCAGCGAAACTTTGTAGGAATATTGCTCTCTTCAATACGCGTCCAACGAGTGCTCATACGTCAAAATCGGTGACATTTAATTTTCAGTCAAAATTTCGCAAAAAAACGTGGGTATAGCCCATAGATTTTTTCACGCAAAATATGAAATCTCACCTATTTTGATGAGAGATAGCTCATTCGACGCGGAATAAGAAAAGAAATAAATATCTAAAAGAATTTTTCAAAAGAATTCACTAGGTAAAAAGTTAGACCAATAAAACTAGGAACACATGCGTCGGACCACGGTGAAGCAGTTTTTTGGAAATATCTGGAGAACCAAGAAAGTGTTCTCAGCGAAACTTTGTAGGAATATTGCTCTCTTCAATACGCGTCCAACGAGTTCTCATACGTCAAAATCGGTGACATTTAATTTTCAATCAAAATTTCGCAAAAAAACGTGGGCCCATAGATTTTTTCACGCAAAATATGAAATCTCACCTATTTTGATGAGAGATAGCTCATTCGACGCGGAATAAGAAAAGAAATAAATATCTAAAAGAATTTTTCAAAAGAATTCACTAGGTAAAAAGTTAGACCAATAAAACTAGGAACACATGCGTCGGACCACGGTGAAGCAGTTTTTTGGAAATATCTGGAGAACCAAGAAAGTGTTCTCAGCGAAACTTTGTAGGAATATTGCTCTCTTCAATACGCGTCCAACGAGTGCTCATACGTCAAAATCGATGACATTTAATTTTCAGTCAAAATTTCGCAAAAAAACGTGGGCTATAGCCCATAGATTTTTTCACGCAAAATATGAAATCTCACCTATTTTGATGAGAGATAGCTCATTCGACGCGGAATAAGAAAAGAAATAAATATCTAAAAGAATTTTTCAAAAGAATTCACTAGGTAAAAAGTTAGACCAATAAAACTAGGAACACATGCGTCGGACCACGGTGAAGCAGTTTGTTGGAAATATCTGGAGAACCAAGAAAGTGTTCTCAGCGAAACTTTGTAGGAATATTGCTCTCTTCAATACGCGTCCAACGAGTGCTCATACGTCAAAATCGGTGACATTTAATTTTCAGTCAAAATTTCGCAAAAAAACGTGGGTATAGCCCATAGATTTTTTCACGCAAAATATGAAATCTCACCTATTTTGATGAGAGATAGCTCATTCGACGCGGAATAAGAAAAGAAATAAATATCTAAAAGAATTTTTCAAAAGAATTCACTAGGTAAAAAGTTAGACCAATAAAACTAGGAACACATGCGTCGGACCACGGTGAAGCAGTTTTTTGGAAATATCTGGAGAACCAAGAAAGTGTTCTCAGCGAAACTTTGTAGGAATATTGCTCTCTTCAATACGCGTCCAACGAGTGCTCATACGTCAAAATCGGTGACATTTAATTTTCAGTCAAAATTTCGCAAAAAAACGTGGGCTATAGCCCATAGATTTTTTCACGCAAAATATGAAATCTCACCTATTTTGATGAGAGATAGCTCATTCGACGCGGAATAAGAAAAGAAATAAATATCTAAAAGAATTTTTCAAAAGAATTCACTAGGTAAAAAGTTAGACCAATAAAACTAGGAACACATGCGTCGGACCACGGTGAAGCAGTTTTTTGGAAATATCTGGAGAACCAAGAAAGTGTTCTCAGCGAAAATTTGTAGGAATATTGCTCTCTTCAATACGCGTCCAACGAGTGCTCATACGTCAAAATCGGTGACATTTAATTTTCAGTCAAAATTTCGCAAAAAAACGTGGGCTATAGCCCATAGATTTTTTCACGCAAAATATGAAATCTCACCTATTTTGATGAGAGATAGCTCATTCGACGCGGAATAAGAAAAGAAATAAATATCTAAAAGAATTTTTCAAAAGAATTCACTAGGTAAAAAGTTAGACCAATAAAACTAGGAACACATGCGTCGGACCACGGTGAAGCAGTTTTTTGGAAATATCTGGAGAACCAAGAAAGTGTTCTCAGCGAAACTTTGTAGGAATATTGCTCTCTTCAATACGCGTCCAACGAGTGCTCATACGTCAAAATCGGTGACATTTAATTTTCAGTCAAAATTTCGCAAAAAAACGTGGGTATAGCCCATAGATTTTTTCACGCAAAATATGAAATCTCACCTATTTTGATGAGAGATAGCTCATTCGACGCGGAATAAGAAAAGAAATAAATATCTAAAAGAATTTTTCAAAAGAATTCACTAGGTAAAAAGTTAGACCAATAAAACTAGGAACACATGCGTCGGACCACGGTGAAGCAGTTTTTTGGAAATATCTGGAGAACCAAGAAAGTGTTCTCAGCGAAACTTTGTAGGAATATTGCTCTCTTCAATACGCGTCCAACGAGTGCTCATACGTCAAAATCGGTGACATTTAATTTTCAGTCAAAATTTCGCAAAAAAACGTGGGCTATAGCCCATAGATTTTTTCACGCAAAATATGAAATCTCACCTATTTTGATGAGAGATAGCTCATTCGACGCGGAATAAGAAAAGAAATAAATATCTAAAAGAATTTTTCAAAAGAATTCACTAGGTAAAAAGTTAGACCAATAAAACTAGGAACACATGCGTCGGACCACGGTGAAGCAGTTTTTTGGAAATATCTGGAGAACCAAGAAAGTGTTCTCAGCGAAACTTTGTAGGAATATTGCTCTCTTCAATACGCGTCCAACGAGTGCTCATACGTCAAAATCGGTGACATTTAATTTTCAGTCAAAATTTCGCAAAAAAACGTGGGCTATAGCCCATAGATTTTTTCACGCAAAATATGAAATCTCACCTATTTTGATGAGAGATAGCTCATTCGACGCGGAATAAGAAAAGAAATAAATATCTAAAAGAATGTTTCAAAAGAATTTACTAGGTAAAAAGTTAGACCAATAAAACTAGGAACACATGCGTCGGACCACGGTGAAGCAGTTTTTTGGAAATATCTGGAGAACCAAGAAAGTGTTCTCAGCGAAACTTTGTAGGAATATTGCTCTCTTCAATACGCGTCCAACGAGTGCTCATACGTCAAAATCGGTGACATTTAATTTTCAGTCAAAATTTCGCAAAAAAACGTGGGCTATAGCCCATAGATTTTTTCACGCAAAATATGAAATCTCACCTATTTTGATGAGAGATAGCTCATTCGACGCGGAATAAGAAAAGAAATAAATATCTAAAAGAATTTTTCAAAAGAATTCACTAGGTAAAAAGTTAGACCAATAAAACTAGGAACACATGCGTCGGACCACGGTGAAGCAGTTTTTTGGAAATATCTGGAGAACCAAGAAAGTGTTCTCAGCGAAACTTTGTAGGAATATTGCTCTCTTCAATACGCGTGCAACGAGTGCTCATACGTCAAAATCGGTGACATTTAATTTTCAGTCAAAATTTCGCAAAAAAACGTGGGTATAGCCCATAGATTTTTTCACGCAAAATATGAAATCTCACCTATTTTGATGAGAGATAGCTCATTCGACGCGGAATAAGAAAAGAAATAAATATCTAAAAGAATTTTTCAAAAGAATTCACTAGGTAAAAAGTTAGACCAATAAAACTAGGAACACATGCGTCGGACCACGGTGAAGCAGTTTTTTGGAAATATCTGGAGAACCAAGAAAGTGTTCTCAGCGAAACTTTGTAGGAATATTGCTCTCTTCAATACGCGTCCAACGAGTGCTCATACGTCAAAATCGGTGACATTTAATTTTCAGTCAAAATTTCGCAAAAAAACGTGGGCCCATAGATTTTTTCACGCAAAATATGAAATCTCACCTATTTTGATGAGAGATAGCTCATTTGACGCGGAATAAGAAAAGAAATAAATATCTAAAAGAATTTTTCAAAAGAATTCACTAGGTAAAAAGTTAGACCAATAAAACTAGGAACACATGCGTCGGACCACGGTGAAGCAGTTTTTTGGAAATATCTGGAGAACCAAGAAAGTGTTCTCAGCGAAATTTTGTAGGAATATTGCTCTCTTCAATACGCGTCCAACGAGTGCTCATACGTCAAAATCGGTGACATTTAATTTTCAGTCAAAATTTCGCAAAAAAACGTGGGCTATAGCCCATAGATTTTTTCACGCAAAATATGAAATCTCACCTATTTTGATGAGAGATAGCTCATTCGACGCGGAATAAGAAAAGAAATAAATATCTAAAAGAATTTTTCAAAAGAATTCACTAGGTAAAAAGTTAGACCAATAAAACTAGGAACACATGCGTCGGACCACGGTGAAGCAGTTTTTTGGAAATATCTGGAGAACCAAGAAAGTGTTCTCAGCGAAACTTTGTAGGAATATTGCTCTCTTCAATACGCGTCCAACGAGTGCTCATACGTCAAAATCGGTGACATTTAATTTTCAGTCAAAATTTCGCAAAAAAACGTGGGTATAGCCCATAGATTTTTTCACGCAAAATATGAAATCTCACCTATTTTGATGAGAGATAGCTCATTCGACGCGGAATAAGAAAAGAAATAAATATCTAAAAGAATTTTTCAAAAGAATTCACTAGGTAAAAAGTTAGACCAATAAAACTAGGAACACATGCGTCGGACCACGGTGAAGCAGTTTTTTGGAAATATCTGGAGAACCAAGAAAGTGTTCTCAGCGAAACTTTGTAGGAATATTGCTCTCTTCAATACGCGTCCAACGAGTGCTCATACGTCAAAATCGGTGACATTTAATTTTCAGTCAAAATTTCGCAAAAAAACGTGGGCCCATAGATTTTTTCACGCAAAATATGAAATCTCACCTATTTTGATGAGAGATAGCTCATTCGACGCGGAATAAGAAAAGAAATAAATATCTAAAAGAATTTTTCAAAAGAATTCACTAGGTAAAAAGTTAGACCAATAAAACTAGGAACACATGCGTCGGACCACGGTGAAGCAGTTTTTTGGAAATATCTGGAGAACCAAGAAAGTGTTCTCAGCGAAACTTTGTAGGAATATTGCTCTCTTCAATACGCGTCCAACGAGTGCTCATACGTCAAAATCGGTGACATTTAATTTTCAGTCAAAATTTCGCAAAAAAACGTGGGCTATAGCCCATAGATTTTTTCACGCAAAATATGAAATCTCACCTATTTTGATGAGAGATAGCTCATTCGACGCGGAATAAGAAAAGAAATAAATATCTAAAAGAATTTTTCAAAAGAATTCACTAGGTAAAAAGTTAGACCAATAAAACTAGGAACACATGCGTCGGACCACGGTGAAGCAGTTTTTTGGAAATATCTGGAGAACCAAGAAAGTGTTCTCAGCGAAACTTTGTAGGAATATTGCTCTCTTCAATACGCGTCCAACGAGTGCTCATACGTCAAAATCGGTGACATTTAATTTTCAGTCAAAATTTCGCAAAAAAACGTGGGCTATAGCCCATAGATTTTTTCACGCAAAATATGAAATCTCACCTATTTTGATGAGAGATAGCTCATTCGACGCGGAATAAGAAAAGAAATAAATACCCAAAAGAATTTTTCAAAAGAATTCACTAGGTAAAAAGTTAGACCAATAAAACTAGGAACACATGCGTCGAACCACGGTGAAGCAGTTTTTTGGAAATATCTGGAGAACCAAGAAAGTGTTCTCAGCGAAACTTTGTAGGAATATTGCTCTCTTCAATACGCGTCCAACGAGTGCTCATACGTCAAAATCGGTGACATTTAATTTTCAGTCAAAATTTCGCAAAAAAACGTGGGCCCATAGATTTTTTCACGCAAAATATGAAATCTCACCTATTTTGATGAGAGATAGCCCATTCGACGCGGAATAAGAAAAGAAATAAATATCTAAAAGAATTTTTCCAAAGAATTCACTAGGTAAAAAGTTAGACCAATAAAACTAGGAACACATGCGTCGGACCACGGTGAAGCAGTTTGTTGGAAATATCTGGAGAACCAAGAAAGTGTTCTCAGCGAAACTTTGTAGGAATATTGCTCTCTTCAATACGCGTCCAACGAGTGCTCATACGTCAAAATCGGTGACATTTAATTTTCAGTCAAAATTTCGCAAAAAAACGTGGGTATAGCCCATAGATTTTTTCACGCAAAATATGAAATCTCACCTATTTTGATGAGAGATAGCTCATTCGACGCGGAATAAGAAAAGAAATAAATATCTAAAAGAATTTTTCAAAAGAATTCACTAGGTAAAAAGTTAGACCAATAAAACTAGGAACACATGCGTCGGACCACGGTGAAGCAGTTTTTTGGAAATATCTGGAGAACCAAGAAAGTGTTCTCAGCGAAACTTTGTAGGAATATTGCTCTCTTCAATACGCGTCCAACGAGTGCTCATACGTCAAAATCGGTGACATTTAATTTTCAGTCAAAATTTCGCAAAAAAACGTGGGCTATAGCCCATAGATTTTTTCACGCAAAATATGAAATCTCACCTATTTTGATGAGAGATAGCTCATTCGACGCGGAATAAGAAAAGAAATAAATATCTAAAAGAATTTTTCAAAAGAATTCACTAGGTAAAAAGTTAGACCAATAAAACTAGGAACACATGCGTCGGACCACGGTGAAGCAGTTTTTTGGAAATATCTGGAGAACCAAGAAAGTGTTCTCAGCGAAACTTTGTAGGAATATTGCTCTCTTCAATACGCGTGCAACGAGTGCTCATACGTCAAAATCGGTGACATTTAATTTTCAGTCAAAATTTCGCAAAAAAACGTGGGTATAGCCCATAGATTTTTTCACGCAAAATATGAAATCTCACCTATTTTGATGAGAGATAGCTCATTCGACGCGGAATAAGAAAAGAAATAAATATCTAAAAGAATTTTTCAAAAGAATTCACTAGGTAAAAAGTTAGACCAATAAAACTAGGAACACATGCGTCGGACCACGGTGAAGCAGTTTTTTGGAAATATCTGGAGAACCAAGAAAGTGTTCTCAGCGAAACTTTGTAGGAATATTGCTCTCTTCAATACGCGTCCAACGAGTGCTCATACGTCAAAATCGGTGACATTTAATTTTCAGTCAAAATTTCGCAAAAAAACGTGGGCCCATAGATTTTTTCACGCAAAATATGAAATCTCACCTATTTTGATGAGAGATAGCTCATTTGACGCGGAATAAGAAAAGAAATAAATATCTAAAAGAATTTTTCAAAAGAATTCACTAGGTAAAAAGTTAGACCAATAAAACTAGGAACACATGCGTCGGACCACGGTGAAGCAGTTTTTTGGAAATATCTGGAGAACCAAGAAAGTGTTCTCAGCGAAATTTTGTAGGAATATTGCTCTCTTCAATACGCGTCCAACGAGTGCTCATACGTCAAAATCGGTGACATTTAATTTTCAGTCAAAATTTCGCAAAAAAACGTGGGCTATAGCCCATAGATTTTTTCACGCAAAATATGAAATCTCACCTATTTTGATGAGAGATAGCTCATTCGACGCGGAATAAGAAAAGAAATAAATATCTAAAAGAATTTTTCAAAAGAATTCACTAGGTAAAAAGTTAGACCAATAAAACTAGGAACACATGCGTCGGACCACGGTGAAGCAGTTTTTTGGAAATATCTGGAGAACCAAGAAAGTGTTCTCAGCGAAACTTTGTAGGAATATTGCTCTCTTCAATACGCGTCCAACGAGTGCTCATACGTCAAAATCGGTGACATTTAATTTTCAGTCAAAATTTCGCAAAAAAACGTGGGTATAGCCCATAGATTTTTTCACGCAAAATATGAAATCTCACCTATTTTGATGAGAGATAGCTCATTCGACGCGGAATAAGAAAAGAAATAAATATCTAAAAGAATTTTTCAAAAGAATTCACTAGGTAAAAAGTTAGACCAATAAAACTAGGAACACATGCGTCGGACCACGGTGAAGCAGTTTTTTGGAAATATCTGGAGAACCAAGAAAGTGTTCTCAGCGAAACTTTGTAGGAATATTGCTCTCTTCAATACGCGTCCAACGAGTGCTCATACGTCAAAATCGGTGACATTTAATTTTCAGTCAAAATTTCGCAAAAAAACGTGGGCCCATAGATTTTTTCACGCAAAATATGAAATCTCACCTATTTTGATGAGAGATAGCTCATTCGACGCGGAATAAGAAAAGAAATAAATATCTAAAAGAATTTTTCAAAAGAATTCACTAGGTAAAAAGTTAGACCAATAAAACTAGGAACACATGCGTCGGACCACGGTGAAGCAGTTTTTTGGAAATATCTGGAGAACCAAGAAAGTGTTCTCAGCGAAACTTTGTAGGAATATTGCTCTCTTCAATACGCGTCCAACGAGTGCTCATACGTCAAAATCGGTGACATTTAATTTTCAGTCAAAATTTCGCAAAAAAACGTGGGCTATAGCCCATAGATTTTTTCACGCAAAATATGAAATCTCACCTATTTTGATGAGAGATAGCTCATTCGACGCGGAATAAGAAAAGAAATAAATATCTAAAAGAATTTTTCAAAAGAATTCACTAGGTAAAAAGTTAGACCAATAAAACTAGGAACACATGCGTCGGACCACGGTGAAGCAGTTTTTTGGAAATATCTGGAGAACCAAGAAAGTGTTCTCAGCGAAACTTTGTAGGAATATTGCTCTCTTCAATACGCGTCCAACGAGTGCTCATACGTCAAAATCGGTGACATTTAATTTTCAGTCAAAATTTCGCAAAAAAACGTGGGCTTAGCCCATAGATTTTTTCACGCAAAATATGAAATCTCACCTATTTTGATGAGAGATAGCTCATTCGACGCGGAATAAGAAAAGAAATAAATACCCAAAAGAATTTTTCAAAAGAATTCACTAGGTAAAAAGTTAGACCAATAAAACTAGGAACACATGCGTCGAACCACGGTGAAGCAGTTTTTTGGAAATATCTGGAGAACCAAGAAAGTGTTCTCAGCGAAACTTTGTAGGAATATTGCTCTCTTCAATACGCGTCCAACGAGTGCTCATACGTCAAAATCGGTGACATTTAATTTTCAGTCAAAATTTCGCAAAAAAACGTGGGCCCATAGATTTTTTCACGCAAAATATGAAATCTCACCTATTTTGATGAGAGATAGCTCATTCGACGCGGAATAAGAAAAGAAATAAATATCTAAAAGAATTTTGCAAAAGAATTCACTAGGTAAAAAGTTAGACCAATAAAACTAGGAACACATGCGTCGGACCACGGTGAAGCAGTTTTTTGGAAATATCTGGAGAACCAAGAAAGTGTTCTCAGCGAAACTTTGTAGGAATATTGCTCTCTTCAATACGCGTCCAACGAGTGCTCATACGTCAAAATCGGTGACATTTAATTTTCAGTCAAAATTTCGCAAAAAAACGTGGGCTATAGCCCATAGATTTTTTCACGCAAAATATGAAATCTCACCTATTTTGATGAGAGATAGCTCATTTGACGCGGAATAAGAAAAGAAATAAATATCTAAAAGAATTTTTCAAAAGAATTCACTAGGTAAAAAGTTAGACCAATAAAACTAGGAACACATGCGTCGGACCACGGTGAAGCAGTTTTTTGGAAATATCTGGAGAACCAAGAAAGTGTTCTCAGCGAAACTTTGTAGGAATATTGCTCTCTTCAATACGCGTCCAACGAGTGCTCATACGTCAAAATCGGTGACATTTAATTTTCAGTCAAAATTTCGCAAAAAAACGTGGGCTATAGCCCATAGATTTTTTCACGCAAAATATGAAATCTCACCTATTTTGATGAGAGATAGCTCATTCGACGCGGAATAAGAAAAGAAATAAATATCTAAAAGAATTTTTCAAAAGAATTCACTAGGTAAAAAGTTAGACCAATAAAACTAGGAACACATGCGTCGGACCACGGTGAAGCAGTTTTTTGGAAATATCTGGAGAACCAAGAAAGTGTTCTCAGCGAAACTTTGTAGGAATATTGCTCTCTTCAATACGCGTCAAACGAGTGCTCATACGTCGAAATCGGTGACATTTAATTTTCAGTCAAAATTTCGCAAAAAAACGTGGGCTATAGCCCATAGATTTTTTCACGCAAAATATGAAATCTCACCTATTTTGATGAGAGATAGCTCATTCGACGCGGAATAAGAAAAGAAATAAATATCTAAAAGAATTTTTCAAAAGAATTCACTAGGTAAAAGTTAGACCAATAAAACTAGGAACACATGCGTCGGACCACGGTGAAGCAGTTTTTTGGAAATATCTGGAGAATCAAGAAAGTGTTCTCAGCGAAACTTTGTAGGAATATTGCTCTCTTCAATACGCGTCCAACGAGTGCTCATACGTCAAAATCGGTGACATTTAATTTTCAGTCAAAATTTCGCAAAAAAACGTGGGTATAGCCCATAGATTTTTTCACGCAAAATATGAAATCTCACCTATTTTGATGAGAGATAGCTCATTCGACGCGGAATAAGAAAAGAAATAAATATCTAAAAGAATTTTTCAAAAGAATTCACTAGGTAAAAAGTTAGACCAATAAAACTAGGAACACATGCGTCGGACCACGGTGAAGCAGTTTTTTGGAAATATCTGGAGAACCAAGAAAGTGTTCTCAGCGAAACTTTGTAGGAATATTGCTCTCTTCAATACGCGTCCAACGAGTGCTCATACGTCAAAATCGGTGACATTTAATTTTCAGTCAAAATTTCGCAAAAAAACGTGGGCTATAATTTTTTCACGCAAAATATGAAATCTCACCTATTTTGATGAGAGATAGCTCATTCGACGCGGAATAAGAAAAGAAATAAATATCTAAAAGAATTTTTCAAAAGAATTCACTAGGTAAAAAGTTAGACCAATAAAACTAGGAACACATGCGTCGGACCACGGTGAAGCAGTTTTTTGGAAATATCTGGAGAACCAAGAAAGTGTTCTCAGCGAAACTTTGTAGGAATATTGCTCTCTTCAATACGCGTCCAACGAGTGCTCATACGTCAAAATTGGTGACATTTAATTTTCAGTCAAAATTTCGCAAAAAAACGTGGGCTATAGCCCATAGATTTTTTCACGCAAAATATCAAATCTCACCTATTTTGATGAGAGATAGCTCATTCGACGCGGAATAAGAAAAGAAATAAATATCTAAAAGAATTTTTCAAAAGAATTCACTAGGTAAAAAGTTAGACCAATAAAACTAGGAACACATGCGTCGGACCACGGTGAAGCAGTTTTTTGGAAATATCTGGAGAACCAAGAAAGTGTTCTCAGCGAAACTTTGTAGGAATATTGCTCTCTTCAATACGCGTCCAACGAGTGCTCATACGTCAAAATCGGTGACATTTAATTTTCAGTCAAAATTTCGCAAAAAAACGTGGGCTATATATAGCCCATAGATTTTTTCACGCAAAATATGAAATCTCACCTATTTTGATGAGAGATAGCTCATTCGACGCGGAATAAGAAAAGAAATAAATATCTAAAAGAATTTTTCAAAAGAATTCACTAGGTAAAAAGTTAGACCAATAAAACTAGGAACACATGCGTCGGACCACGGTGAAGCAGTTTTTTGGAAATATCTGGAGAACCAAGAAAGTGTTCTCAGCGAAACTTTGTAGGAATATTGCTCTCTTCAATACGCGTCCAACGAGTGCTCATACGTCAAAATCGGTGACATTTAATTTTCAGTCAAAATTTCGCAAAAAAACGTGGGCTATAGCCCATAGATTTTTTCACGCAAAATATGAAATCTCACCTATTTTGATGAGAGATAGCTCATTCGACGCGGAATAAGAAAAGAAATAAATATCTAAAAGAATTTTTCAAAAGAATTCACTAGGTAAAAAGTTAGACCAATAAAACTAGGAACACATGCGTCGGACCACAGTGAAGCAGTTTTTTGGAAATATCTGGAGAACCAAGAAACTGTTCTCAGCGAAACTTTGTAGGAATATTGCTCTCTTCAATACGCGTCCAACGAGTGCTCATACGTCAAAATCGGTGACATTTAATTTTCAGTCAAAATTTCGCAAAAAAACGTGGGCTATAGCCCATAGATTTTTTCACGCAAAATATGAAATCTCACCTATTTTGATGAGAGATAGCTCATTCGACGCGGAATAAGAAAAGAAATAAATATCTAAAAGAATTTTTCAAAGAATTCACTAGGTAAAAAGTTAGACCAATAAAACTAGGAACACATGCGTCGGACCACGGTGAAGCAGTTTGTTGGAAATATCTGGAGAACCAAGAAAGTGTTCTCAGCGAAACTTTGTAGGAATATTGCTCTCTTCAATACGCGTCCAACGAGTGCTTACGTCAAAATCGGTGACATTTAATTTTCAGTCAAAATTTCGCAAAAAAACGTGGGCTATAGCCCATAGATTTTTTCACGCAAAATATGAAATCTCACCTATTTTGATGAGAGATAGCTCATTCGACGCGGAATAAGAAAAGAAATAAATATCTAAAAGAATTTTTCAAAAGAATTCACTAGGTAAAAAGTTAGACCAATAAAACTAGGAACACATGCGTCGGACCACGGTGAAGCAGTTTTTTGGAAATATCTGGAGAACCAAGAAAGTGTTCTCAGCGAAACTTTGTAGGAATATTGCTCTCTTCAATACGCGTCCAACGAGTGCTCATACGTCAAAATCGGTGACATTTAATTTTCAGTCAAAATTTCGCAAAAAAACGTGGGCTATAGCCCATAGATTTTTTCACGCAAAATATGAAATCTCACCTATTTTGATGAGAGATAGCTCATTCGACGCGGAATAAGAAAAGAAATAAATATCTAAAAGAATTTTTCAAAAGAATTCACTAGGTAAAAAGTTAGACCAATAAAACTAGGAACACATGCGTCGGACCACGGTGAAGCAGTTTTTTGGAAATATCTGGAGAACCAAGAAAGTGTTCTCAGCGAAACTTTGTAGGAATATTGCTCTCTTCAATACGCGTCCAACGAGTGCTCATACGTCAAAATCGGTGACATTTAATTTTCAGTCAAAATTTCGCAAAAAAACGTGGGCTATAGCCCATAGATTTTTTCACGCAAAATATGAAATCTCACCTATTTTGATGAGAGATAGCTCATTCGACGCGGAATAAGAAAAGAAATAAATATCTAAAAGAATTTTTCAAAAGAATTCACTAGGTAAAAAGTTAGACCAATAAAACTAGGAACACATGCGTCGGACCACGGTGAAGCAGTTTTTTGGAAATATCTGGAGAACCAAGAAAGTGTTCTCAGCGAAACTTTGTAGGAATATTGCTCTCTTCAATACGCGTCCAACGAGTGCTCATACGTCAAAATCGGTGACATTTAATTTTCAGTCAAAATTTCGCAAAAAAACGTGGGCTATAGCCCATAGATTTTTTCACGCAAAATATGAAATCTCACCTATTTTGATGAGAGATAGCTCATTCGACGCGGAATAAGAAAAGAAATAAATATCTAAAAGAATTTTTCAAAAGAATTCACTAGGTAAAAAGTTAGACCAATAAAACTAGGAACACATGCGTCGGACCACGGTGAAGCAGTTTTTTGGAAATATCTGGAGAACCAAGAAAGTGTTCTCAGCGAAACTTTGTAGGAATATTGCTCTCTTCAATACGCGTCCAACGAGTGCTCATACGTCAAAATCGGTGACATTTAATTTTCAGTCAAAATTTCGCAAAAAAACGTGGGCTATAGCCCATAGATTTTTTCACGCAAAATATGAAATCTCACCTATTTTGATGAGAGATAGCTCATTCGACGCGGAATAAGAAAAGAAATAAATATCTAAAAGAATTTTTCAAAAGAATTCACTAGGTAAAAAGTTAGACCAATAAAACTAGGAACACATGCGTCGGACCACGGTGAAGCAGTTTGTTGGAAATATCTGGAGAACCAAGAAAGTGTTCTCAGCGAAACTTTGTAGGAATATTGCTCTCTTCAATACGCGTCCAACGAGTGCTTACGTCAAAATCGGTGACATTTAATTTTCAGTCAAAATTTCGCAAAAAAACGTGGGCCCATAGATTTTTTCACGCAAAATATGAAATCTCACCTATTTTGATGAGAGATAGCTCATTTGACGCGGAATAAGAAAAGAAATAAATATCTAAAAGAATTTTTCAAAGAATTCACTAGGTAAAAAGTTAGACCAATAAAACTAGGAACACATGCGTCGGACCACGGTGAAGCAGTTTTTTGGAAATATCTGGAGAACCAAGAAAGTGTTCTCAGCGAAATTTTGTAGGAATATTGCTCTCTTCAATACGCGTCCAACGAGTGCTCATACGTCAAAATCGGTGACATTTAATTTTCAGTCAAAATTTCGCAAAAAAACGTGGGCTATAGCCCATAGATTTTTTCACGCAAAATATGAAATCTCACCTATTTTGATGAGAGATAGCTCATTCGACGCGGAATAAGAAAAGAAATAAATATCTAAAAGAATTTTTCAAAAGAATTCACTAGGTAAAAAGTTAGACCAATAAAACTAGGAACACATGCGTCGGACCACGGTGAAGCAGTTTTTTGGAAATATCTGGAGAACCAAGAAAGTGTTCTCAGCGAAACTTTGTAGGAATATTGCTCTCTTCAATACGCGTCCAACGAGTGCTCATACGTCAAAATCGGTGACATTTAATTTTCAGTCAAAATTTCGCAAAAAAACGTGGGTATAGCCCATAGATTTTTTCACGCAAAATATGAAATCTCACCTATTTTGATGAGAGATAGCTCATTCGACGCGGAATAAGAAAAGAAATAAATATCTAAAAGAATTTTTCAAAAGAATTCACTAGGTAAAAAGTTAGACCAATAAAACTAGGAACACATGCGTCGGACCACGGTGAAGCAGTTTTTTGGAAATATCTGGAGAACCAAGAAAGTGTTCTCAGCGAAACTTTGTAGGAATATTGCTCTCTTCAATACGCGTCCAACGAGTGCTCATACGTCAAAATCGGTGACATTTAATTTTCAGTCAAAATTTCGCAAAAAAACGTGGGCTATAGCCCATAGATTTTTTCACGCAAAATATGAAATCTCACCTATTTTGATGAGAGATAGCTCATTCGACGCGGAATAAGAAAAGAAATAAATATCTAAAAGAATTTTTCAAAAGAATTCACTAGGTAAAAAGTTAGACCAATAAAACTAGGAACACATGCGTCGGACCACGGTGAAGCAGTTTTTTGGAAATATCTGGAGAACCAAGAAAGTGTTCTCAGCGAAACTTTGTAGGAATATTGCTCTCTTCAATACGCGTCCAACGAGTGCTCATACGTCAAAATCGGTGACATTTAATTTTCAGTCAAAATTTCGCAAAAAAACGTGGGCCCATAGATTTTTTCACGCAAAATATGAAATCTCACCTATTTTGATGAGAGATAGCTCATTCGACGCGGAATAAGAAAAGAAATAAATATCTAAAAGAATTTTTCAAAAGAATTCACTAGGTAAAAAGTTAGACCAATAAAACTAGGAACACATGCGTCGGACCACGGTGAAGCAGTTTTTTGGAAATATCTGGAGAACCAAGAAAGTGTTCTCAGCGAAACTTTGTAGGAATATTGCTCTCTTCAATACGCGTCCAACGAGTGCTCATACGTCAAAATCGGTGACATTTAATTTTCAGTCAAAATTTCGCAAAAAAACGTGGGCTATAGCCCATAGATTTTTTCACGCAAAATATGAAATCTCACCTATTTTGATGAGAGATAGCTCATTCGACGCGGAATAAGAAAAGAAATAAATATCTAAAAGAATTTTTCAAAAGAATTCACTAGGTAAAAAGTTAGACCAATAAAACTAGGAACACATGCGTCGGACCACGGTGAAGCAGTTTTTTGGAAATATCTGGAGAACCAAGAAAGTGTTCTCAGCGAAACTTTGTAGGAATATTGCTCTCTTCAATACGCGTCCAACGAGTGCTCATACGTCAAAATCGGTGACATTTAATTTTCAGTCAAAATTTCGCAAAAAAACGTGGGCCCATAGATTTTTTCACGCAAAATATGAAATCTCACCTATTTTGATGAGAGATAGCTCATTCGACGCGGAATAAGAAAAGAAATAAATATCTAAAAGAATTTTGCAAAAGAATTCACTAGGTAAAAAGTTAGACCAATAAAACTAGGAACACATGCGTCGGACCACGGTGAAGCAGTTTTTTGGAAATATCTGGAGAACCAAGAAAGTGTTCTCAGCGAAACTTTGTAGGAATATTGCTCTCTTCAATACGCGTCCAACGAGTGCTCATACGTCAAAATCGGTGACATTTAATTTTCAGTCAAAATTTCGCAAAAAAACGTGGGCTATAGCCCATAGATTTTTTCACGCAAAATATGAAATCTCACCTATTTTGATGAGAGATAGCTCATTTGACGCGGAATAAGAAAAGAAATAAATATCTAAAAGAATTTTTCAAAAGAATTCACTAGGTAAAAAGTTAGACCAATAAAACTAGGAACACATGCGTCGGACCACGGTGAAGCAGTTTTTTGGAAATATCTGGAGAACCAAGAAAGTGTTCTCAGCGAAACTTTGTAGGAATATTGGCTCTCTTCAATACGCGTCCAACGAGTGCTCATACGTCAAAATCGGTGACATTTAATTTTCAGTCAAAATTTCGCAAAAAAACGTGGGCTATAGCCCATAGATTTTTTCACGCAAAATATGAAATCTCACCTATTTTGATGAGAGATAGCTCATTCGACGCGGAATAAGAAAAGAAATAAATATCTAAAAGAATTTTTCAAAAGAATTCACTAGGTAAAAAGTTAGACCAATAAAACTAGGAACACATGCGTCGGACCACGGTGAAGCAGTTTTTTGGAAATATCTGGAGAACCAAGAAAGTGTTCTCAGCGAAACTTTGTAGGAATATTGCTCTCTTCAATACGCGTCAAACGAGTGCTCATACGTCAAAATCGGTGACATTTAATTTTCAGTCAAAATTTCGCAAAAAAACGTGGGCTATAGCCCATAGATTTTTTCACGCAAAATATGAAATCTCACCTATTTTGATGAGAGATAGCTCATTCGACGCGGAATAAGAAAAGAAATAAATATCTAAAAGAATTTTTCAAAAGAATTCACTAGGTAAAAAGTTAGACCAATAAAACTAGGAACACATGCGTCGGACCACGGTGAAGCAGTTTTTTGGAAATATCTGGAGAACCAAGAAAGTGTTCTCAGCGAAACTTTGTAGGAATATTGCTCTCTTCAATACGCGTCCAACGAGTGCTCATACGTCAAAATCGGTGACATTTAATTTTCAGTCAAAAACTCGCAAAAAAACGTGGGCTATAGCCCATAGATTTTTTCACGCAAAATATGAAATCTCACCTATTTTGATGAGAAATAGCTCATTCGACGCGGAATAAGAAAAGAAATAAATATCTAAAAGAATTTTTCAAAAGAATTCACTAGGTAAAAAGTTAGACCAATAAAACTAGGAACACATGCGTCGGACCACGGTGAAGCAGTTTTTTGGAAATATCTGGAGAACCAAGAAAGTGTTCTCAGCGAAACTTTGTAGGAATATTGCTCTCTTCAATACGCGTCCAACGAGTGCTCATACGTCAAAATCGGTGACATTTAATTTTCAGTCAAAATTTCGCAAAAAAACGTGGGCTATAGCCCATAGATTTTTTCACGCAAAATATGAAATCTCACCTATTTTGATGAGAGATAGCTCATTCGACGCGGAATAAGAAAAGAAATAAATATCTAAAAGAATTTTTCAAAAGAATTCACTAGGTAAAAAGTTAGACCAATAAAACTAGGAACACATGCGTCGGACCACGGTGAAGCAGTTTGTTGGAAATATCTGGAGAACCAAGAAAGTGTTCTCAGCGAAACTTTGTAGGAATATTGCTCTCTTCAATACGCGTCCAACGAGTGCTTACGTCAAAATCGGTGACATTTAATTTTCAGTCAAAATTTCGCAAAAAAACGTGGGCTATAGCCCATAGATTTTTTCACGCAAAATATGAAATCTCACCTATTTTGATGAGAGATAGCTCATTCGACGCGGAATAAGAAAAGAAATAAATATCTAAAAGAATTTTTCAAAAGAATTCACTAGGTAAAAAGTTAGACCAATAAAACTAGGAACACATGCGTCGGACCACAGTGAAGCAGTTTTTTGGAAATATCTGGAGAACCAAGAAAGTGTTCTCAGCGAAACTTTGTAGGAATATTGCTCTCTTCAATACGCGTCCAACGAGTGCTCATACGTCAAAATCGGTGACATTTAATTTTCAGTCAAAATTTCGCAAAAAAACGTGGGCTATAGCCCATAGATTTTTTCACGCAAAATATGAAATCTCACCTATTTTGATGAGAGATAGCTCATTCGACGCGGAATAAGAAAAGAAATAAATATCTAAAAGAATTTTTCAAAAGAATTCACTAGGTAAAAAGTTAGACCAATAAAACTAGGAACACATGCGTCGGACCACAGTGAAGCAGTTTTTTGGAAATATCTGGAGAACCAAGAAACTGTTCTCAGCGAAACTTTGTAGGAATATTGCTCTCTTCAATACGCGTCCAACGAGTGCTCATACGTCAAAATCGGTGACATTTAATTTTCAGTCAAAATTTCGCAAAAAAACCTGGGCTATAGCCCATAGATTTTTTCACGCAAAATATGAAATCTCACCTATTTTGATGAGAGATAGCTCATTCGACGCGGAATAAGAAAAGAAATAAATATCTAAAAGAATTTTTCAAAAGAATTCACTAGGTAAAAAGTTAGACCAATAAAACTAGGAACACATGCGTCGGACCACGGTGAAGCAGTTTGTTGGAAATATCTGGAGAACCAAGAAAGTGTTCTCAGCGAAACTTTGTAGGAATATTGCTCTCTTCAATACGCGTCCAACGAGTGCTTACATCAAAATCGGTGACATTTAATTTTCAGTCAAAATTTCGCAAAAAAACGTGGGCTATAGCCCATAGATTTTTTCACGCAAAATATGAAATCTCACCTATTTTGATGAGAGATAGCTCATTCGACGCGGAATAAGAAAAGAAATAAATATCTAAAAGAATTTTTCAAAAGAATTCACTAGGTAAAAAGTTAGACCAATAAAACTAGGAACACATGCGTCGGACCACGGTGAAGCAGTTTTTTGGAAATATCTGGAGAACCAAGAAAGTGTTCTCAGCGAAACTTTGTAGGAATATTGCTCTCTTCAATACGCGTCCAACGAGTGCTCATACGTCAAAATCGGTGACATTTAATTTTCAGTCAAAATTTCGCAAAAAAACGTGGGCTATAGCCCATAGATTTTTTCACGCAAAATATGAAATCTCACCTATTTTGATGAGAGATAGCTCATTCGACGCGGAATAAGAAAAGAAATAAATATCTAAAAGAATTTTTCAAAAGAATTCACTAGGTAAAAAGTTAGACCAATAAAACTAGGAACACATGCGTCGGACCACGGTGAAGCAGTTTTTTGGAAATATCTGGAGAACCAAGAAAGTGTTCTCAGCGAAACTTTGTAGGAATATTGCTCTCTTCAATACGCGTCCAACGAGTGCTCATACGTCAAAATCGGTGACATTTAATTTTCAGTCAAAATTTCGCAAAAAAACGTGGGCTATAGCCCATAGATTTTTTCACGCAAAATATGAAATCTCACCTATTTTGATGAGAGATAGCTCATTCGACGCGGAATAAGAAAAGAAATAAATATCTAAAAGAATTTTTCAAAAGAATTCACTAGGTAAAAAGTTAGACCAATAAAACTAGGAACACATGCGTCGGACCACAGTGAAGCAGTTTTTTGGAAATATCTGGAGAACCAAGAAACTGTTCTCAGCGAAACTTTGTAGGAATATTGCTCTCTTCAATACGCGTCCAACGAGTGCTCATACGTCAAAATCGGTGACATTTAATTTTCAGTCAAAATTTCGCAAAAAAACGTGGGCTATAGCCCATAGATTTTTTCACGCAAAATATGAAATCTCACCTATTTTGATGAGAGATAGCTCATTTGACGCGGAATAAGAAAAGAAATAAATATCTAAAAGAATTTTTCAAAAGAATTCACTAGGTAAAAAGTTAGACCAATAAAACTAGGAACACATGCGTCGGACCACGGTGAAGCAGTTTTTTGGAAATATCTGGAGAACCAAGAAAGTGTTCTCAGCGAAATTTTGTAGGAATATTGCTCTCTTCAATACGCGTCCAACGAGTGCTCATACTTCAAAATCGGTGACATTTAATTTTCAGTCAAAATTTCGCAAAAAAACGTGGGCTATAGCCCATAGATTTTTTCACGCAAAATATGAAATCTCACCTATTTTGATGAGAGATAGCTCATTCGACGCGGAATAAGAAAAGAAATAAATATCTAAAAGAATTTTTCAAAAGAATTCACTAGGTAAAAAGTTAGACCAATAAAACTAGGAACACATGCGTCGGACCACGGTGAAGCAGTTTTTTGGAAATATCTGGAGAACCAAGAAAGTGTTCTCAGCGAAACTTTGTAGGAATATTGCTCTCTTCAATACGCGTCCAACGAGTGCTCATACGTCAAAATCGGTGACATTTAATTTTCAGTCAAAATTTCGCAAAAAAACGTGGGCTATAGCCCATAGATTTTTTCACGCAAAATATGAAATCTCACCTATTTTGATGAGAGATCGCTCATTCGACGCGAAATAAGAAAAGAAATAAATATCTAAAAGAATTTTTCAAAAGAATTCACTAGGTAAAAAGTTAGACCAATAAAACTAGGAACACATGCGTCGGACCACGGTGAAGCAGTTTTTTGGAAATATCTGGAGAACCAAGAAAGTGTTCTCAGCGAAACTTTGTAGGAATATTGCTCTCTTCAATACGCGTCCAATGAGTGCTCATACGTCAAAATCGGTGACATTCAATTTTCAGTCAAAATTTCGCAAAAAAACGTGGGCTTAGCCCATAGATTTTTTCACGCAAAATATGAAATCTCACCTATTTTGATGAGAGATAGCTCATTCGACGCGGAATAAGAAAAGAAATAAATATCTAAAAGAATTTTTCAAAAGAATTCACTAGGTAAAAAGTTAGACCAATAAAACTAGGAACACATGCGTCGGACCACGGTGAAGCAGTTTTTTGGAAATATCTGGAGAACCAAGAAAGTGTTCTCAGCGAAACTTTGTAGGAATATTGCTCTCTTCAATACGCGTCCAACGAGTGCTCATACGTCAAAATCGGTGACATTTAATTTTCAGTCAAAATTTCGCAAAAAAACGTGGGCTATAGCCCATAGATTTTTTCACGCAAAATATGAAATCTCACCTATTTTGATGAGAGATAGCTCATTCGACGCGGAATAAGAAAAGAAATAAATATCTAAAAGAATTTTTCAAAAGAATTCACTAGGTAAAAAGTTAGACCAATAAAACTAGGAACACATGCGTCGGACCACGGTGAAGCAGTTTTTTGGAAATATCTGGAGAACCAAGAAAGTGTTCTCAGCGAAACTTTGTAGGAATATTGCTCTCTTCAATACGCGTCCAACGAGTGCTCATACGTCAAAATCGGTGACATTTAATTTTCAGTCAAAATTTCGCAAAAAAACGTGGGCTATAGCCCATAGATTTTTTCACGCAAAATATGAAATCTCACCTATTTTGATGAGAGATAGCTCATTCGACGCGGAATAAGAAAAGAAATAAATATCTAAAAGAATTTTTCAAAAGAATTCACTAGGTAAAAAGTTAGACCAATAAAACTAGGAACACATGCGTCGGACCACGGTGAAGCAGTTTTTTGGAAATATCTGGAGAACCAAGAAAGTGTTCTCAGCGAAACTTTGTAGGAATATTTCTCTCTTCAATACGCGTCCAACGAGTGCTCATACGTCAAAATCGGTGACATTTAATTTTCAGTCAAAATTTCGCAAAAAAACGTGGGCTATAGCCCATAGATTTTTTCACGCAAAATATGAAATCTCACCTATTTTGATGAGAGATAGCTCATTCGACGCGGAATAAGAAAAGAAATAAATATCTAAAAGAATTTTTCAAAAGAATTCACTAGGTAAAAAGTTAGACCAATAAAACTAGGAACACATGCGTCGGACCACGGTGAAGCAGTTTTTTGGAAATATCTGGAGAACCAAGAAAGTGTTCTCAGCGAAACTTTGTAGGAATATTGCTCTCTTCAATACGCGTCCAATGAGTGCTCATACGTCAAAATCGGTGACATTCAATTTTCAGTCAAAATTTCTCAAAAAAACGTGGGCTATAGCCCATAGATTTTTTCACGCAAAATATGAAATCTCACCTATTTTGATGAGAGATAGCTCATTCGACGCGGAATAAGAAAAGAAATAAATATCTAAAAGAATTTTTCAAAAGAATTCACTAGGTAAAAAGTTAGACCAATAAAACTAGGAACACATGCGTCGGACCACGGTGAAGCAGTTTTTTGGAAATATCTGGAGAATCAAGAAAGTGTTCTCAGCGAAACTTTGTAGGAATATTGCTCTCTTCAATACGCGTCCAACGAGTGCTCATACGTCAAAATCGGTGACATTTAATTTTCAGTCAAAATTTCGCAAAAAAACGTGGGCTATAGCCCATAGATTTTTTCACGCAAAATATGAAATCTCACCTATTTTGATGAGAGATAGCTCATTAGACGCGGAATAAGAAAAGAAATAAATATCTAAAAGAATTTTTCAAAAGAATTCACTAGGTAAAAAGTTAGACCAATAAAACTAGGAACACATGCGTCGGACCACGGTGAAGCAGTTTTTTGGAAATATCTGGAGAACCAAGAAAGTGTTCTCAGCGAAACTTTGTAGGAATATTGCTCTCTTCAATACGCGTCCAACGAGTGCTCATACGTCAAAATCGGTGACATTTAATTTTCAGTCAAAATTTCGCAAAAAAACGTGGGTATAGCCCATAGATTTTTTCACGCAAAATATGAAATCTCACCTATTTTGATGAGAGATAGCTCATTCGACGCGGAATAAGAAAAGAAATAAATATCTAAAAGAATTTTTCAAAAGAATTCACTAGGTAAAAAGTTAGACCAATAAAACTAGGAACACATGCGTCGGACCACGGTGAAGCAGTTTTTTGGAAATATCTGGAGAACCAAGAAAGTGTTCTCAGCGAAACTTTGTAGGAATATTGCTCTCTTCAATACGCGTCCAACGAGTGCTCATACGTCAAAATCGGTGACATTTAATTTTCAGTCAAAATTTCGCAAAAAAACGTGGGCTATAGCCCATAGATTTTTTCACGCAAAATATGAAATCTCACCTATTTTGATGAGAGATAGCTCATTCGACGCGGAATAAGAAAAGAAATAAATATCTAAAAGAATTTTTCAAAAGAATTCACTAGGTAAAAAGTTAGACCAATAAAACTAGGAACACATGCGTCGGACCACGGTGAAGCAGTTTTTTGGAAATATCTGGAGAACCAAGAAAGTATTCTCAGCGAAACTTTGTAGGAATATTGCTCTCTTCAATACGCGTCCAACGAGTGCTCATACGTCAAAATCGGTGACATTTAATTTTCAGTCAAAATTTCGCAAAAAAACGGTAGATTTTTTCACGCAAAATATGAAATCTCACCTATTTTGATGAGAGACAGCTCATTCGACGCGGAATAAGAAAAGAAATAAATATCTAAAAGAATTTTTCAAAAGAATTCACTAGATAAAAAGTTAGACCAATAAAACTAGGAACACATGCGTCGGACCACGGTGAAGCAGTTTTTTGGAAATATCTGGAGAACCAAGAAAGTGTTCTCAGCGAAACTTTGTAGGAATATTGCTCTCTTCAATACGCGTCCAACGAGTGCTCATACGTCAAAATCGGTGACATTTAATTTTCAGTCAAAATTTCGCAAAAAAACGTGGGCTATATAGCCCATAGATTTTTTCACGCAAAATATGAAATCTCACCTATTTTGATGAGAGATAGCTCATTCGACGCGGAATAAGAAAAGAAATAAATATCTAAAAGAATTTTTCAAAAGAATTCACTAGGTAAAAAGTTAGACCAATAAAACTAGGAACACATGCGTCGGACCACGGTGAAGCAGTTTGTTGGAAATATCTGGAGAACCAAGAAAGTGTTCTCAGCGAAACTTTGTAGGAATATTGCTCTCTTCAATACGCGTCCAACGAGTGCTCATACGTCAAAATCGGTGACATTTAATTTTCAGTCAAAATTTCGCAAAAAAACGTGGGCTATAGCCCATAGATTTTTTCACGCAAAATATGAAATCTCACCTATTTTGATGAGAGATAGCTCATTCGACGCGGAATAAGAAAAGAAATAAATATCTAAAAGAATTTTTCAAAAGAATTCACTAGGTAAAAAGTTAGACCAATAAAACTAGGAACACATGCGTCGGACCACGGTGAAGCAGTTTTTTGGAAATATCTGGAGAACCAAGAAAGTGTTCTCAGCGAAACTTTGTAGGAATATTGCTCTCTTCAATACGCGTCCAACGAGTGCTCATACGTCAAAATCGGTGACATTTAATTTTCAGTCAAAATTTCGCAAAAAAACGTGGGCTATAGCCCATAGATTTTTTCACGCAAAATATGAAATCTCACCTATTTTGATGAGAGACAGCTCATTCGACGCGGAATAAGAAAAGAAATAAATATCTAAAAGAATTTTTCAAAAGAATTCACTAGATAAAAAGTTAGACCAATAAAACTAGGAACACATGCGTCGGACCACGGTGAAGCAGTTTTTTGGAAATATCTGGAGAACCAAGAAAGTGTTCTCAGCGAAACTTTGTAGGAATATTGCTCTCTTCAATACGCGTCCAACGAGTGCTCATACGTCAAAATCGGTGACATTTAATTTTCAGTCAAAATTTCGCAAAAAAACGTGGGCTATAGCCCATAGATTTTTTCACGCAAAATATGAAATCTCACCTATTTTGATGAGAGATAGCTCATTCGACGCGGAATAAGAAAAGAAATAAATATCTAAAAGAATTTTTCAAAAGAATTCACTAGGTAAAAAGTTAGACCAATAAAACTAGGAACACATGCGTCGGACCACGGTGAAGCAGTTTTTTGGAAATATCTGGAGAATCAAGAAAGTGTTCTCAGCGAAACTTTGTAGGAATATTGCTCTCTTCAATACGCGTCCAACGAGTGCTCATACGTCAAAATCGGTGACATTTAATTTTCAGTCAAAATTTCGCAAAAAAACGTGGGCTATAGCCCATAGATTTTTTCACGCAAAATATGAAATCTCACCTATTTTGATGAGAGATAGCTCATTAGACGCGGAATAAGAAAAGAAATAAATATCTAAAAGAATTTTTCAAAAGAATTCACTAGGTAAAAAGTTAGACCAATAAAACTAGGAACACATGCGTCGGACCACGGTGAAGCAGTTTTTTGGAAATATCTGGAGAACCAAGAAAGTGTTCTCAGCGAAACTTTGTAGGAATATTGCTCTCTTCAATACGCGTCCAACGAGTGCTCATACGTCAAAATCGGTGACATTTAATTTTCAGTCAAAATTTCGCAAAAAAACGTGGGTATAGCCCATAGATTTTTTCACGCAAAATATGAAATCTCACCTATTTTGATGAGAGATAGCTCATTCGACGCGGAATAAGAAAAGAAATAAATATCTAAAAGAATTTTTCAAAAGAATTCACTAGGTAAAAAGTTAGACCAATAAAACTAGGAACACATGCGTCGGACCACGGTGAAGCAGTTTTTTGGAAATATCTGGAGAACCAAGAAAGTGTTCTCAGCGAAACTTTGTAGGAATATTGCTCTCTTCAATACGCGTCCAACGAGTGCTCATACGTCAAAATCGGTGACATTTAATTTTCAGTCAAAATTTCGCAAAAAAACGTGGGCCCATAGATTTTTTCACGCAAAATATGAAATCTCACCTATTTTGATGAGAGATAGCTCATTCGACGCGGAATAAGAAAAGAAATAAATATCTAAAAGAATTTTGCAAAAGAATTCACTAGGTAAAAAGTTAGACCAATAAAACTAGGAACACATGCGTCGGACCACGGTGAAGCAGTTTTTTGGAAATATCTGGAGAACCAAGAAAGTGTTCTCAGCGAAACTTTGTAAGAATATTGCTCTCTTCAATACGCGTCCAACGAGTGCTCATACGTCAAAATCGGTGACATTTAATTTTCAGTCAAAATTTCGCAAAAAAACGTGGGCTATAGCCCATAGATTTTTTCACGCAAAATATGAAATCTCACCTATTTTGATGAGAGATAGCTCATTCGACGCGGAATAAGAAAAGAAATAAATATCTAAAAGAATTTTTCAAAAGAATTCACTAGGTAAAAAGTTAGACCAATAAAACTAGGAACGCATGCGTCGGACCACGGTGAAGCAGTTTTTTGGAAATATCTGGAGAACCAAGAAAGTGTTCTCAGCGAAACTTTGTAGGAATATTGCTCTCTTCAATACGCGTCAAACGAGTGCTCATACGTCAAAATCGGTGACATTTAATTTTCAGTCAAAATTTCGCAAAAAAACGTGGGCTATAGCCCATAGATTTTTTCACGCAAAATATGAAATCTCACCTATTTTGATGAGAGATAGCTCATTCGACGCGGAATAAGAAAAGAAATAAATATCTAAAAGAATTTTTCAAAAGAATTCACTAGGTAAAAGTTAGACCAATAAAACTAGGAACACATGCGTCGGACCACGGTGAAGCAGTTTTTTGGAAATATCTGGAGAATCAAGAAAGTGTTCTCAGCGAAACTTTGTAGGAATATTGCTCTCTTCAATACGCGTCCAACGAGTGCTCATACGTCAAAATCGGTGACATTTAATTTTCAGTCAAAATTTCGCAAAAAAACGTGGGCTATAGCCCATAGATTTTTTCACGCAAAATATGAAATCTCACCTATTTTGATGAGAGATAGCTCATTCGACGCGGAATAAGAAAAGAAATAAATATCTAAAAGAATTTTTCAAAAGAATTCACTAGGTAAAAAGTTAGACCAATAAAACTAGGAGCACATGCGTCGGACCACAGTGAAGCAGTTTTTTGGAAATATCTGGAGAACCAAGAAACTGTTCTCAGCGAAACTTTGTAGGAATATTGCTCTCTTCAATACGCGTCCAACGAGTGCTCATACGTCAAAATCGGTGACATTTAATTTTCAGTCAAAATTTCGCAAAAAAACGTGGGCTATAGCCCATAGATTTTTTCACGCAAAATATGAAATCTCACCTATTTTGATGAGAGATAGCTCATTCGACGCGGAATAAGAAAAGAAATAAATATCTAAAAGAATTTTTCAAAAGAATTCACTAGGTAAAAAGTTAGACCAATAAAACTAGGAACACATGCGTCGGACCACGGTGAAGCAGTTTGTTGGAAATATCTGGAGAACCAAGAAAGTGTTCTCAGCGAAACTTTGTAGGAATATTGCTCTCTTCAATACGCGTCCAACGAGTGCTTACGTCAAAATCGGTGACATTTAATTTTCAGTCAAAATTTCGCAAAAAAACGTGGGCTATAGCCCATAGATTTTTTCACGCAAAATATGAAATCTCACCTATTTTGATGAGAGATAGCTCATTCGACGCGGAATAAGAAAAGAAATAAATATCTAAAAGAATTTTTCAAAAGAATTCACTAGGTAAAAAGTTAGACCAATAAAACTAGGAACACATGCGTCGGACCACGGTGAAGCAGTTTTTTGGAAATATCTGGAGAACCAAGAAAGTGTTCTCAGCGAAACTTTGTAGGAATATTGCTCTCTTCAATACGCGTCCAACGAGTGCTCATACGTCAAAATCGGTGACATTTAATTTTCAGTCAAAATTTCGCAAAAAAACGTGGGCTATAGCCCATAGATTTTTTCACGCAAAATATGAAATCTCACCTATTTTGATGAGAGATAGCTCATTCGACGCGGAATAAGAAAAGAAATAAATATCTAAAAGAATTTTTCAAAAGAATTCACTAGGTAAAAAGTTAGACCAATAAAACTAGGAACACATGCGTCGGACCACGGTGAAGCAGTTTTTTGGAAATATCTGGAGAACCAAGAAAGTGTTCTCAGCGAAACTTTGTAGGAATATTGCTCTCTTCAATACGCGTCCAACGAGTGCTCATACGTCAAAATCGGTGACATTTAATTTTCAGTCAAAATTTCGCAAAAAAACGTGGGCTATAGCCCATAGATTTTTTCACGCAAAATATGAAATCTCACCTATTTTGATGAGAGATAGCTCATTCGACGCGGAATAAGAAAAGAAATAAATATCTAAAAGAATTTTTCAAAAGAATTCACTAGGTAAAAAGTTAGACCAATAAAACTAGGAACACATGCGTCGGACCACGGTGAAGCAGTTTTTTGGAAATATCTGGAGAACCAAGAAAGTGTTCTCAGCGAAACTTTGTAGGAATATTGCTCTCTTCAATACGCGTCCAACGAGTGCTTACGTCAAAATCGGTGACATTTAATTTTCAGTCAAAATTTCGCAAAAAAACGTGGGCTATAGCCCATAGATTTTTTCACGCAAAATATGAAATCTCACCTATTTTGATGGGAGATAGCTCATTCGACGCGGAATAAGAAAAGAAATAAATATCTAAAAGAATTTTTCAAAAGAATTCACTAGGTAAAAAGTTAGACCAATAAAACTAGGAACACATGCGTCGGACCACGGTGAAGCAGTTTTTTGGAAATATCTGGAGAACCAAGAAAGTGTTCTCAGCGAAACTTTGTAGGAATATTGCTCTCTTCAATACGCGTCCAACGAGTGCTCATACGTCAAAATCGGTGACATTTAATTTTCAGTCAAAATTTCGCAAAAAAACGTGGGCTATAGCCCATAGATTTTTTCACGCAAAATATGAAATCTCACCTATTTTGATGAGAGATAGCTCATTCGACGCGGAATAAGAAAAGAAATAAATATCTAAAAGAATTTTTCAAAAGAATTCACTAGGTAAAAAGTTAGACCAATAAAACTAGGAACACATGCGTCGGACCACGGTGAAGCAGTTTGTTGGAAATATCTGGAGAACCAAGAAAGTGTTCTCAGCGAAACTTTGTAGGAATATTGCTCTCTTCAATACGCGTCCAACGAGTGCTTACGTCAAAATCGGTGACATTTAATTTTCAGTCAAAATTTCGCAAAAAAACGTGGGCTATAGCCCATAGATTTTTTCACGCAAAATATAAAATCTCACCTATTTTGATGAGAGATAGCTCATTCGACGCGGAATAAGAAAAGAAATAAATATCTAAAAGAATTTTTCAAAAGAATTCACTAGGTAAAAAGTTAGACCAATAAAACTAGGAACACATGCGTCGGACCACGGTGAAGCAGTTTTTTGGAAATATCTGGAGAACCAAGAAAGTGTTCTCAGCGAAACTTTGTAGGAATATTGCTCTCTTCAATACGCGTCCAACGAGTGCTCATACGTCAAAATCGGTGACATTTAATTTTCAGTCAAAATTTCGCAAAAAAACGTGGGCTATAGCCCATAGATTTTTTCACGCAAAATATGAAATCTCACCTATTTTGATGAGAGATAGCTCATTTGACGCGGAATAAGAAAAGAAATAAATATCTAAAAGAATTTTTCAAAAGAATTCACTAGGTAAAAAGTTAGACCAATAAAACTAGGAACACATGCGTCGGACCACGGTGAAGCAGTTTTTTGGAAATATCTGGAGAACCAAGAAAGTGTTCTCAGCGAAATTTTGTAGGAATATTGCTCTCTTCAATACGCGTCCAACGAGTGCTCATACTTCAAAATCGGTGACATTTAATTTTCAGTCAAAATTTCGCAAAAAAACGTGGGCTATAGCCCATAGATTTTTTCACGCAAAATATGAAATCTCACCTATTTTGATGAGAGATAGCTCATTCGACGCGGAATAAGAAAAGAAATAAATATCTAAAAGAATTTTTCAAAAGAATTCACTAGGTAAAAAGTTAGACCAATAAAACTAGGAACACATGCGTCGGACCACGGTGAAGCAGTTTTTTGGAAATATCTGGAGAACCAAGAAAGTGTTCTCAGCGAAACTTTGTAGGAATATTGCTCTCTTCAATACGCGTCCAACGAGTGCTCATACGTCAAAATCGGTGACATTTAATTTTCAGTCAAAATTTCGCAAAAAAACGTGGGCTATAGCCCATAGATTTTTTCACGCAAAATATGAAATCTCACCTATTTTGATGAGAGATAGCTCATTCGACGCGGAATAAGAAAAGAAATAAATATCTAAAAGAATTTTTCAAAAGAATTCACTAGGTAAAAAGTTAGACCAATAAAACTAGGAACACATGCGTCGGACCACGGTGAAGCAGTTTTTTGGAAATATCTGGAGAATCAAGAAAGTGTTCTCAGCGAAACTTTGTAGGAATATTGCTCTCTTCAATACGCGTCCAACGAGTGCTCATACGTCAAAATCGGTGACATTTAATTTTCAGTCAAAATTTCGCAAAAAAACGTGGGCTATAGCCCATAGATTTTTTCACGCAAAATATGAAATCTCACCTATTTTGATGAGAGATAGCTCATTAGACGCGGAATAAGAAAAGAAATAAATATCTAAAAGAATTTTTCAAAAGAATTCACTAGGTAAAAAGTTAGACCAATAAAACTAGGAACACATGCGTCGGACCACGGTGAAGCAGTTTTTTGGAAATATCTGGAGAACCAAGAAAGTGTTCTCAGCGAAACTTTGTAGGAATATTGCTCTCTTCAATACGCGTCCAACGAGTGCTCATACGTCAAAATCGGTGACATTTAATTTTCAGTCAAAATTTCGCAAAAAAACGTGGGTATAGCCCATAGATTTTTTCACGCAAAATATGAAATCTCACCTATTTTGATGAGAGATAGCTCATTCGACGCGGAATAAGAAAAGAAATAAATATCTAAAAGAATTTTTCAAAAGAATTCACTAGGTAAAAAGTTAGACCAATAAAACTAGGAACACATGCGTCGGACCACGGTGAAGCAGTTTTTTGGAAATATCTGGAGAACCAAGAAAGTGTTCTCAGCGAAACTTTGTAGGAATATTGCTCTCTTCAATACGCGTCCAACGAGTGCTCATACGTCAAAATCGGTGACATTTAATTTTCAGTCAAAATTTCGCAAAAAAACGTGGGCTATAGCCCATAGATTTTTTCACGCAAAATATGAAATCTCACCTATTTTGATGAGAGACAGCTCATTCGACGCGGAATAAGAAAAGAAATAAATATCTAAAAGAATTTTTCAAAAGAATTCACTAGATAAAAAGTTAGACCAATAAAACTAGGAACACATGCGTCGGACCACGGTGAAGCAGTTTTTTGGAAATATCTGGAGAACCAAGAAAGTGTTCTCAGCGAAACTTTGTAGGAATATTGCTCTCTTCAATACGCGTCCAACGAGTGCTCATACGTCAAAATCGGTGACATTTAATTTTCAGTCAAAATTTCGCAAAAAAACGTGGGCTATATAGCCCATAGATTTTTTCACGCAAAATATGAAATCTCACCTATTTTGATGAGAGATAGCTCATTCGACGCGGAATAAGAAAAGAAATAAATATCTAAAAGAATTTTTCAAAAGAATTCACTAGGTAAAAAGTTAGACCAATAAAACTAGGAACACATGCGTCGGACCACGGTGAAGCAGTTTTTTGGAAATATCTGGAGAACCAAGAAAGTGTTCTCAGCGAAACTTTGTAGGAATATTGCTCTCTTCAATACGCGTCCAACGAGTGCTCATACGTCAAAATCGGTGACATTTAATTTTCAGTCAAAATTTCGCAAAAAAACGTGGGCTATAGCCCATAGATTTTTTCACGCAAAATATGAAATCTCACCTATTTTGATGAGAGATAGCTCATTCGACGCGGAATAAGAAAAGAAATAAATATCTAAAAGAATTTTTCAAAAGAATTCACTAGGTAAAAAGTTAGACCAATAAAACTAGGAACACATGCGTCGGACCACGGTGAAGCAGTTTTTTGGAAATATCTGGAGAACCAAGAAAGTGTTCTCAGCGAAACTTTGTAGGAATATTGCTCTCTTCAATACGCGTCCAACGAGTGCTTACGTCAAAATCGGTGACATTTAATTTTCAGTCAAAATTTCGCAAAAAAACGTGGGCTATAGCCCATAGATTTTTTCACGCAAAATATGAAATCTCACCTATTTTGATGGGAGATAGCTCATTCGACGCGGAATAAGAAAAGAAATAAATATCTAAAAGAATTTTTCAAAAGAATTCACTAGGTAAAAAGTTAGACCAATAAAACTAGGAACACATGCGTCGGACCACGGTGAAGCAGTTTTTTGGAAATATCTGGAGAACCAAGAAAGTGTTCTCAGCGAAACTTTGTAGGAATATTGCTCTCTTCAATACGCGTCCAACGAGTGCTCATACGTCAAAATCGGTGACATTTAATTTTCAGTCAAAATTTCGCAAAAAAACGTGGGCTATAGCCCATAGATTTTTTCACGCAAAATATGAAATCTCACCTATTTTGATGAGAGATAGCTCATTCGACGCGGAATAAGAAAAGAAATAAATATCTAAAAGAATTTTTCAAAAGAATTCACTAGGTAAAAAGTTAGACCAATAAAACTAGGAACACATGCGTCGGACCACGGTGAAGCAGTTTGTTGGAAATATCTGGAGAACCAAGAAAGTGTTCTCAGCGAAACTTTGTAGGAATATTGCTCTCTTCAATACGCGTCCAACGAGTGCTTACGTCAAAATCGGTGACATTTAATTTTCAGTCAAAATTTCGCAAAAAAACGTGGGCTATAGCCCATAGATTTTTTCACGCAAAATATAAAATCTCACCTATTTTGATGAGAGATAGCTCATTCGACGCGGAATAAGAAAAGAAATAAATATCTAAAAGAATTTTTCAAAAGAATTCACTAGGTAAAAAGTTAGACCAATAAAACTAGGAACACATGCGTCGGACCACGGTGAAGCAGTTTTTTGGAAATATCTGGAGAACCAAGAAAGTGTTCTCAGCGAAACTTTGTAGGAATATTGCTCTCTTCAATACGCGTCCAACGAGTGCTCATACGTCAAAATCGGTGACATTTAATTTTCAGTCAAAATTTCGCAAAAAAACGTGGGCTATAGCCCATAGATTTTTTCACGCAAAATATGAAATCTCACCTATTTTGATGAGAGATAGCTCATTTGACGCGGAATAAGAAAAGAAATAAATATCTAAAAGAATTTTTCAAAAGAATTCACTAGGTAAAAAGTTAGACCAATAAAACTAGGAACACATGCGTCGGACCACGGTGAAGCAGTTTTTTGGAAATATCTGGAGAACCAAGAAAGTGTTCTCAGCGAAATTTTGTAGGAATATTGCTCTCTTCAATACGCGTCCAACGAGTGCTCATACTTCAAAATCGGTGACATTTAATTTTCAGTCAAAATTTCGCAAAAAAACGTGGGCTATAGCCCATAGATTTTTTCACGCAAAATATGAAATCTCACCTATTTTGATGAGAGATAGCTCATTCGACGCGGAATAAGAAAAGAAATAAATATCTAAAAGAATTTTTCAAAAGAATTCACTAGGTAAAAAGTTAGACCAATAAAACTAGGAACACATGCGTCGGACCACGGTGAAGCAGTTTTTTGGAAATATCTGGAGAACCAAGAAAGTGTTCTCAGCGAAACTTTGTAGGAATATTGCTCTCTTCAATACGCGTCCAACGAGTGCTCATACGTCAAAATCGGTGACATTTAATTTTCAGTCAAAATTTCGCAAAAAAACGTGGGCTATAGCCCATAGATTTTTTCACGCAAAATATGAAATCTCACCTATTTTGATGAGAGATAGCTCATTCGACGCGGAATAAGAAAAGAAATAAATATCTAAAAGAATTTTTCAAAAGAATTCACTAGGTAAAAAGTTAGACCAATAAAACTAGGAACACATGCGTCGGACCACGGTGAAGCAGTTTTTTGGAAATATCTGGAGAATCAAGAAAGTGTTCTCAGCGAAACTTTGTAGGAATATTGCTCTCTTCAATACGCGTCCAACGAGTGCTCATACGTCAAAATCGGTGACATTTAATTTTCAGTCAAAATTTCGCAAAAAAACGTGGGCTATAGCCCATAGATTTTTTCACGCAAAATATGAAATCTCACCTATTTTGATGAGAGATAGCTCATTAGACGCGGAATAAGAAAAGAAATAAATATCTAAAAGAATTTTTCAAAAGAATTCACTAGGTAAAAAGTTAGACCAATAAAACTAGGAACACATGCGTCGGACCACGGTGAAGCAGTTTTTTGGAAATATCTGGAGAACCAAGAAAGTGTTCTCAGCGAAACTTTGTAGGAATATTGCTCTCTTCAATACGCGTCCAACGAGTGCTCATACGTCAAAATCGGTGACATTTAATTTTCAGTCAAAATTTCGCAAAAAAACGTGGGTATAGCCCATAGATTTTTTCACGCAAAATATGAAATCTCACCTATTTTGATGAGAGATAGCTCATTCGACGCGGAATAAGAAAAGAAATAAATATCTAAAAGAATTTTTCAAAAGAATTCACTAGGTAAAAAGTTAGACCAATAAAACTAGGAACACATGCGTCGGACCACGGTGAAGCAGTTTTTTGGAAATATCTGGAGAACCAAGAAAGTGTTCTCAGCGAAACTTTGTAGGAATATTGCTCTCTTCAATACGCGTCCAACGAGTGCTCATACGTCAAAATCGGTGACATTTAATTTTCAGTCAAAATTTCGCAAAAAAACGTGGGCTATAGCCCATAGATTTTTTCACGCAAAATATGAAATCTCACCTATTTTGATGAGAGACAGCTCATTCGACGCGGAATAAGAAAAGAAATAAATATCTAAAAGAATTTTTCAAAAGAATTCACTAGATAAAAAGTTAGACCAATAAAACTAGGAACACATGCGTCGGACCACGGTGAAGCAGTTTTTTGGAAATATCTGGAGAACCAAGAAAGTGTTCTCAGCGAAACTTTGTAGGAATATTGCTCTCTTCAATACGCGTCCAACGAGTGCTCATACGTCAAAATCGGTGACATTTAATTTTCAGTCAAAATTTCGCAAAAAAACGTGGGCTATATAGCCCATAGATTTTTTCACGCAAAATATGAAATCTCACCTATTTTGATGAGAGATAGCTCATTCGACGCGGAATAAGAAAAGAAATAAATATCTAAAAGAATTTTTCAAAAGAATTCACTAGGTAAAAAGTTAGACCAATAAAACTAGGAACACATGCGTCGGACCACGGTGAAGCAGTTTTTTGGAAATATCTGGAGAACCAAGAAAGTGTTCTCAGCGAAACTTTGTAGGAATATTGCTCTCTTCAATACGCGTCCAACGAGTGCTCATACGTCAAAATCGGTGACATTTAATTTTCAGTCAAAATTTCGCAAAAAAACGTGGGCTATAGCCCATAGATTTTTTCACGCAAAATATGAAATCTCACCTATTTTGATGAGAGATAGCTCATTCGACGCGGAATAAGAAAAGAAATAAATATCTAAAAGAATTTTTCAAAAGAATTCACTAGGTAAAAAGTTAGACCAATAAAACTAGGAACACATGCGTCGGACCACGGTGAAGCAGTTTTTTGGAAATATCTGGAGAACCAAGAAAGTGTTCTCAGCGAAACTTTGTAGGAATATTGCTCTCTTCAATACGCGTCCAACGAGTGCTTACGTCAAAATCGGTGACATTTAATTTTCAGTCAAAATTTCGCAAAAAAACGTGGGCTATAGCCCATAGATTTTTTCACGCAAAATATGAAATCTCACCTATTTTGATGGGAGATAGCTCATTCGACGCGGAATAAGAAAAGAAATAAATATCTAAAAGAATTTTTCAAAAGAATTCACTAGGTAAAAAGTTAGACCAATAAAACTAGGAACACATGCGTCGGACCACGGTGAAGCAGTTTTTTGGAAATATCTGGAGAACCAAGAAAGTGTTCTCAGCGAAACTTTGTAGGAATATTGCTCTCTTCAATACGCGTCCAACGAGTGCTCATACGTCAAAATCGGTGACATTTAATTTTCAGTCAAAATTTCGCAAAAAAACGTGGGCTATAGCCCATAGATTTTTTCACGCAAAATATGAAATCTCACCTATTTTGATGAGAGATAGCTCATTCGACGCGGAATAAGAAAAGAAATAAATATCTAAAAGAATTTTTCAAAAGAATTCACTAGGTAAAAAGTTAGACCAATAAAACTAGGAACACATGCGTCGGACCACGGTGAAGCAGTTTGTTGGAAATATCTGGAGAACCAAGAAAGTGTTCTCAGCGAAACTTTGTAGGAATATTGCTCTCTTCAATACGCGTCCAACGAGTGCTTACGTCAAAATCGGTGACATTTAATTTTCAGTCAAAATTTCGCAAAAAAACGTGGGCTATAGCCCATAGATTTTTTCACGCAAAATATAAAATCTCACCTATTTTGATGAGAGATAGCTCATTCGACGCGGAATAAGAAAAGAAATAAATATCTAAAAGAATTTTTCAAAAGAATTCACTAGGTAAAAAGTTAGACCAATAAAACTAGGAACACATGCGTCGGACCACGGTGAAGCAGTTTTTTGGAAATATCTGGAGAACCAAGAAAGTGTTCTCAGCGAAACTTTGTAGGAATATTGCTCTCTTCAATACGCGTCCAACGAGTGCTCATACGTCAAAATCGGTGACATTTAATTTTCAGTCAAAATTTCGCAAAAAAACGTGGGCTATAGCCCATAGATTTTTTCACGCAAAATATGAAATCTCACCTATTTTGATGAGAGATAGCTCATTTGACGCGGAATAAGAAAAGAAATAAATATCTAAAAGAATTTTTCAAAAGAATTCACTAGGTAAAAAGTTAGACCAATAAAACTAGGAACACATGCGTCGGACCACGGTGAAGCAGTTTTTTGGAAATATCTGGAGAACCAAGAAAGTGTTCTCAGCGAAATTTTGTAGGAATATTGCTCTCTTCAATACGCGTCCAACGAGTGCTCATACTTCAAAATCGGTGACATTTAATTTTCAGTCAAAATTTCGCAAAAAAACGTGGGCTATAGCCCATAGATTTTTTCACGCAAAATATGAAATCTCACCTATTTTGATGAGAGATAGCTCATTCGACGCGGAATAAGAAAAGAAATAAATATCTAAAAGAATTTTTCAAAAGAATTCACTAGGTAAAAAGTTAGACCAATAAAACTAGGAACACATGCGTCGGACCACGGTGAAGCAGTTTTTTGGAAATATCTGGAGAACCAAGAAAGTGTTCTCAGCGAAACTTTGTAGGAATATTGCTCTCTTCAATACGCGTCCAACGAGTGCTCATACGTCAAAATCGGTGACATTTAATTTTCAGTCAAAATTTCGCAAAAAAACGTGGGCTATAGCCCATAGATTTTTTCACGCAAAATATGAAATCTCACCTATTTTGATGAGAGATAGCTCATTCGACGCGGAATAAGAAAAGAAATAAATATCTAAAAGAATTTTTCAAAAGAATTCACTAGGTAAAAAGTTAGACCAATAAAACTAGGAACACATGCGTCGGACCACGGTGAAGCAGTTTTTTGGAAATATCTGGAGAATCAAGAAAGTGTTCTCAGCGAAACTTTGTAGGAATATTGCTCTCTTCAATACGCGTCCAACGAGTGCTCATACGTCAAAATCGGTGACATTTAATTTTCAGTCAAAATTTCGCAAAAAAACGTGGGCTATAGCCCATAGATTTTTTCACGCAAAATATGAAATCTCACCTATTTTGATGAGAGATAGCTCATTAGACGCGGAATAAGAAAAGAAATAAATATCTAAAAGAATTTTTCAAAAGAATTCACTAGGTAAAAAGTTAGACCAATAAAACTAGGAACACATGCGTCGGACCACGGTGAAGCAGTTTTTTGGAAATATCTGGAGAACCAAGAAAGTGTTCTCAGCGAAACTTTGTAGGAATATTGCTCTCTTCAATACGCGTCCAACGAGTGCTCATACGTCAAAATCGGTGACATTTAATTTTCAGTCAAAATTTCGCAAAAAAACGTGGGTATAGCCCATAGATTTTTTCACGCAAAATATGAAATCTCACCTATTTTGATGAGAGATAGCTCATTCGACGCGGAATAAGAAAAGAAATAAATATCTAAAAGAATTTTTCAAAAGAATTCACTAGGTAAAAAGTTAGACCAATAAAACTAGGAACACATGCGTCGGACCACGGTGAAGCAGTTTTTTGGAAATATCTGGAGAACCAAGAAAGTGTTCTCAGCGAAACTTTGTAGGAATATTGCTCTCTTCAATACGCGTCCAACGAGTGCTCATACGTCAAAATCGGTGACATTTAATTTTCAGTCAAAATTTCGCAAAAAAACGTGGGCTATAGCCCATAGATTTTTTCACGCAAAATATGAAATCTCACCTATTTTGATGAGAGACAGCTCATTCGACGCGGAATAAGAAAAGAAATAAATATCTAAAAGAATTTTTCAAAAGAATTCACTAGATAAAAAGTTAGACCAATAAAACTAGGAACACATGCGTCGGACCACGGTGAAGCAGTTTTTTGGAAATATCTGGAGAACCAAGAAAGTGTTCTCAGCGAAACTTTGTAGGAATATTGCTCTCTTCAATACGCGTCCAACGAGTGCTCATACGTCAAAATCGGTGACATTTAATTTTCAGTCAAAATTTCGCAAAAAAACGTGGGCTATATAGCCCATAGATTTTTTCACGCAAAATATGAAATCTCACCTATTTTGATGAGAGATAGCTCATTCGACGCGGAATAAGAAAAGAAATAAATATCTAAAAGAATTTTTCAAAAGAATTCACTAGGTAAAAAGTTAGACCAATAAAACTAGGAACACATGCGTCGGACCACGGTGAAGCAGTTTGTTGGAAATATCTGGAGAACCAAGAAAGTGTTCTCAGCGAAACTTTGTAGGAATATTGCTCTCTTCAATACGCGTCCAACGAGTGCTCATACGTCAAAATCGGTGACATTTAATTTTCAGTCAAAATTTCGCAAAAAAACGTGGGCTATAGCCCATAGATTTTTTCACGCAAAATATGAAATCTCACCTATTTTGATGAGAGATAGCTCATTCGACGCGGAATAAGAAAAGAAATAAATATCTAAAAGAATTTTTCAAAAGAATTCACTAGGTAAAAAGTTAGACCAATAAAACTAGGAACACATGCGTCGGACCACGGTGAAGCAGTTTTTTGGAAATATCTGGAGAACCAAGAAAGTGTTCTCAGCGAAACTTTGTAGGAATATTGCTCTCTTCAATACGCGTCCAACGAGTGCTCATACGTCAAAATCGGTGACATTTAATTTTCAGTCAAAATTTCGCAAAAAAACGTGGGCTATAGCCCATAGATTTTTTTCACGCAAAATATGAAATCTCACCTATTTTGATGAGAGATAGCTCATTCGACGCGGAATAAGAAAAGAAATAAATATCTAAAAGAATTTTTCAAAAGAATTCACTAGGTAAAAAGTTAGACCAATAAAACTAGGAACACATGCGTCGGACCACGGTGAAGCAGTTTTTTGGAAATATCTGGAGAACCAAGAAAGTGTTCTCAGCGAAACTTTGTAGGAATATTGCTCTCTTCAATACGCGTCCAACGAGTGCTCATACGTCAAAATCGGTGACATTTAATTTTCAGTCAAAATTTCGCAAAAAAACGTGGGCTATAGCCCATAGATTTTTTCACGCAAAATATGAAATCTCACCTATTTTGATGAGAGATAGCTCATTCGACGCGGAATAAGAAAAGAAATAAATATCTAAAAGAATTTTTCAAAAGAATTCACTAGATAAAAAGTTAGACCAATAAAACTAGGAACACATGCGTCGGACCACGGTGAAGCAGTTTTTTGAAAATATCTGGAGAACCAAGAAAGTGTTCTCAGCGAAACTTTGTAGGAATATTGCTCTCTTCAATACGCGTCCAACGAGTGCTCATACGTCAAAATCGGTGACATTTAATTTTCAGTCAAAATTTCGCAAAAAAACGTGGGCTATACCCATAGATTTTTTCACGCAAAATATGAAATCTCACCTATTTTGATGAGAGATAGCTCATTCGACGCGGAATAAGAAAAGAAATAAATATCTAAAAGAATTTTTCAAAAGAATTCACTAGGTAAAAAGTTAGACCAATAAAACTAGGAACACATGCGTCGGACCACGGTGAAGCAGTTTTTTGGAAATATCTGGAGAACCAAGAAAGTGTTCTCAGCGAAACTTTGTAGGAATATTGCTCTCTTCAATACGCGTCCAACGAGTGCTCATACGTCAAAATCGGTGACATTTAATTTTCAGTCAAAATTTCGCAAAAAAACGTGGGCTATATAGCCCATAGATTTTTTCACGCAAAATATGAAATCTCACCTATTTTGATGAGAGATAGCTCATTCGACGCGGAATAAGAAAAGAAATAAATATCTAAAAGAATTTTTCAAAAGAATTCACTAGGTAAAAAGTTAGACCAATAAAACTAGGAACACATGCGTCGGACCACGGTGAAGCAGTTTGTTGGAAATATCTGGAGAACCAAGAAAGTGTTCTCAGCGAAACTTTGTAGGAATATTGCTCTCTTCAATACGCGTCCAACGAGTGCTCATACGTCAAAATCGGTGACATTTAATTTTCAGTCAAAATTTCGCAAAAAAACGTGGGCTAGCCCATAGATTTTTTCACGCAAAATATGAAATCTCACCTATTTTGACGAGAGATAGCTCATTCGACGCGGAATAAGAAAAGAAATAAATATCTAAAAGAATTTTTCAAAAGAATTCACTAGGTAAAAAGTTAGACCAATAAAACTAGGAACACATGCGTCGGACCACGGTGAAGCAGTTTTTTGGAAATATCTGGAGAACCAAAAAAGTGTTCTCAGCGAAACTTTGTAGGAATATTGCTCTCTTCAATACGCGTCCAACGAGTGCTCATACGTCAAAATCGGTGACATTTAATTTTCAGTCAAAATTTCGCAAAAAAACGTGGGTATAGTCCATAGATTTTTTCACGCAAAATATGAAATCTCACCTATTTTGATGAGAGATAGCTCATTCGACGCGGAATAAGAAAAGAAATAAATATCTAAAAGAATTTTTCAAAAGAATTCACTAGGTAAAAAGTTAGACCAATAAAACTAGGAACACATGCGTCGGACCACGGTGAAGCAGTTTTTTGGAAATATCTGGAGAACCAAGAAAGTGTTCTCAGCGAAACTTTGTAGGAATATTGCTCTCTTCAATACGCGTCCAACGAGTGCTCATACGTCAAAATCGGTGACATTTAATTTTCAGTCAAAATTTCGCAAAAAAACGTGGGCTATAGCCCATAGATTTTTTCACGCAAAATATGAAATCTCACCTATTTTGATGAGAGATAGCTCATTCGACGCGGAATGAGAAAAGAAATAAATATCTAAAAGAATTTTTCAAAAGAATTTACTAGGTAAAAAGTTAGACCAATAAAACTAGGAACACATGCGTCGGACCACGGTGAAGCAGTTTTTTGGAAATATCTGGAGAACCAAGAAAGTGTTCTCAGCGAAACTTTGTAGGAATATTGCTCTCTTCAATACGCGTCCAACGAGTGCTCATACGTCAAAATCGGTGACATTTAATTTTCAGTCAAAATTTCGCAAAAAAACGTGGGTATAGCCCATAGATTTTTTCACGCAAAATATGAAATCTCACCTATTTTGATGAGAGATAGCTCATTCGACGCGGAATGAGAAAAGAAATAAATATCTAAAAGAATTTTTCAAAAGAATTTACTAGGTAAAAAGTTAGACCAATAAAACTAGGAACACATGCGTCGGACCACGGTGAAGCAGTTTTTTGGAAATATCTGGAGAACCAAGAAAGTGTTCTCAGCGAAACTTTGTAGGAATATTGCTCTCTTCAATACGCGTCCAACGAGTGCTCATACGTCAAAATCGGTGACATTTAATTTTCAGTCAAAATTTCGCAAAAAAACGTGGGCTATAGCCCATAGATTTTTTTCACGCAAAATATGAAATCTCACCTATTTTGATGAGAGATAGCTCATTCGACGCGGAATAAGAAAAGAAATAAATATCTAAAAGAATTTTTCAAAAGAATTCACTAGGTAAAAAGTTAGACCAATAAAACTAGGAACACATGCGTCGGACCACGGTGAAGCAGTTTTTTGGAAATATCTGGAGAACCAAGAAAGTGTTCTCAGCGAAACTTTGTAGGAATATTGCTCTCTTCAATACGCGTCCAACGAGTGCTCATACGTCAAAATCGGTGACATTTAATTTTCAGTCAAAATTTCGCAAAAAAACGTGGGCTATAGCCCATAGATTTTTTCACGCAAAATATGAAATCTCACCTATTTTGATGAGAGATAGCTCATTCGACGCGGAATGAGAAAAGAAATAAATATCTAAAAGAATTTTTCAAAAGAATTTACTAGGTAAAAAGTTAGACCAATAAAACTAGGAACACATGCGTCGGACCACGGTGAAGCAGTTTTTTGGAAATATCTGGAGAACCAAGAAAGTGTTCTCAGCGAAACTTTGTAGGAATATTGCTCTCTTCAATACGCGTCCAACGAGTGCTCATACGTCAAAATCGGTGACATTTAATTTTCAGTCAAAATTTCGCAAAAAAACGTGGGTATAGCCCATAGATTTTTTCACGCAAAATATGAAATCTCACCTATTTTGATGAGAGATAGCTCATTCGACGCGGAATAAGAAAAGAAATAAATATCTAAAAGAATTTTTCAAAAGAATTCACTAGGTAAAAAGTTAGACCAATAAAACTAGGAACACATGCGTCGGACCACGGTGAAGCAGTTTTTTGGAAATATCTGGAGAACCAAGAAAGTGTTCTCAGCGAAACTTTGTAGGAATATTGCTCTCTTCAATACGCGTCCAACGAGTGCTCATACGTCAAAATCGGTGACATTTAATTTTCAGTCAAAATTTCGCAAAAAAACGTGGGCTATAGCCCATAGATTTTTTCACGCAAAATATGAAATCTCACCTATTTTGATGAGAGATAGCTCATTCGACGCGGAATAAGAAAAGAAATAAATATCTAAAAGAATTTTTCAAAAGAATTCACTAGGTAAAAAGTTATACCAATAAAACTAGGAACACATGCGTCGGACCACGGTGAAGCAGTTTTTTGGAAATATCTGGAGAACCAAGAAAGTGTTCTCAGCGAAACTTTGTAGGAATATTGCTCTCTTCAATACGCGTCCAATGAGTGCTCATACGTCAAAATCGGTGACATTTAATTTTCAGTCAAAATTTCGCAAAAAAACGTGGGCTATAGCCCATAGATTTTTTCACGCAAAATATGAAATCTCACCTATTTTGATGAGAGATAGCTCATTCGACGCGGAATAAGAAAAGAAATAAATATCTAAAAGAATTTTTCAAAAGAATTCACTAGGTAAAAAGTTAGACCAATAAAACTAGGAACACATGCGTCGGACCACGGTGAAGCAGTTTTTTGGAAATATCTGGAGAACCAAGAAAGTGTTCTCAGCGAAACTTTGTAGGAATATTGCTCTCTTCAATACGCGTCCAACGAGTTCTCATACGTCAAAATCGGTGACATTTAATTTTCAATCAAAATTTCGCAAAAAAACGTGGGCCCATAGATTTTTTCACGCAAAATATGAAATCTCACCTATTTTGATGAGAGATAGCTCATTCGACGCGGAATAAGAAAAGAAATAAATATCTAAAAGAATTTTTCAAAAGAATTCACTAGGTAAAAAGTTAGACCAATAAAACTAGGAACACATGCGTCGGACCACGGTGAAGCAGTTTTTTGGAAATATCTGGAGAACCAAGAAAGTGTTCTCAGCGAAACTTTGTAGGAATATTGCTCTCTTCAATACGCGTCCAACGAGTGCTCATACGTCAAAATCGGTGACATTTAATTTTCAGTCAAAATTTCGCAAAAAAACGTGGGCTATAGCCCATAGATTTTTTCACGCAAAATATGAAATCTCACCTATTTTGATGAGAGATAGCTCATTCGACGCGGAATAAGAAAAGAAATAAATATCTAAAAGAATTTTTCAAAAGAATTCACTAGGTAAAAAGTTAGACCAATAAAACTAGGAACACATGCGTCGGACCACGGTGAAGCAGTTTTTTGGAAATATCTGGAGAACCAAGAAAGTGTTCTCAGCGAAACTTTGTAGAAATATTGCTCTCTTCAATACGCGTCCAACGAGTGCTCATACGTCAAAATCGGTGACATTTAATTTTCAGTCAAAATTTCGCAAAAAAACGTGGGCTATAGCCCATAGATTTTTTCACGCAAAATATGAAATCTCACCTATTTTGATGAGAGATAGCTCATTCGACGCGGAATAAGAAAAGAAATAAATATCTAAAAGAATTTGTCAAAAGAATTCACTAGGTAAAAAGTTAGACCAATAAAACTAGGAACACATGCGTCGGACCACGGTGAAGCAGTTTTTTGGAAATATCTGGAGAACCAAGAAAGTGTTCTCAGCGAAACTTTGTAGGAATATTGCTCTCTTCAATACGCGTCCAACGAGTTCTCATACGTCAAAATCGGTGACATTTAATTTTCAATCAAAATTTCGCAAAAAAACGTGGGCCCATAGATTTTTTCACGCAAAATATGAAATCTCACCTATTTTGATGAGAGATAGCTCATTCGACGCGGAATAAGAAAAGAAATAAATATCTAAAAGAATTTTTCAAAAGAATTCACTAGGTAAAAAGTTAGACCAATAAAACTAGGAACACATGCGTCGGACCACGGTGAAGCAGTTTTTTGGAAATATCTGGAGAACCAAGAAAGTGTTCTCAGCGAAACTTTGTAGGAATATTGCTCTCTTCAATACGCGTCCAACGAGTTCTCATACGTCAAAATCGGTGACATTTAATTTTCAATCAAAATTTCGCAAAAAAACGTGGGCCCATAGATTTTTTAACGCAAAATATGAAATCTCACCTATTTTGATGAGAGATAGCTCATTCGACGCGGAATAAGAAAAGAAATAAATATCTAAAAGAATTTTTCAAAAGAATTCACTAGGTAAAAAGTTAGACCAATAAAACTAGGAACACATGCGTCGGACCACGGTGAAGCAGTTTTTTGGAAATATCTGGAGAACCAAGAAAGTGTTCTCAGCGAAACTTTGTAGGAATATTGCTCTCTTCAATACGCGTCCAACGAGTGCTCATACGTCAAAATCGGTGACATTTAATTTTCAGTCAAAATTTCGCAAAAAAACGTGGGCTATAGCCCATAGATTTTTTCACGCAAAATATGAAATCTCACCTATTTTGATGAGAGATAGCTCATTCGACGCGGAATAAGAAAAGAAATAAATATCTAAAAGAATTTTTCAAAAGAATTCACTAGGTAAAAAGTTAGACCAATAAAACTAGGAACACATGCGTCGGACCACGGTGAAGCAGTTTTTTGGAAATATCTGGAGAACCAAGAAAGTGTTCTCAGCGAAACTTTGTAGAAATATTGCTCTCTTCAATACGCGTCCAACGAGTGCTCATACGTCAAAATCGGTGACATTTAATTTTCAGTCAAAATTTCGCAAAAAAACGTGGGCTATAGCCCATAGATTTTTTCACGCAAAATATGAAATCTCACCTATTTTGATGAGAGATAGCTCATTCGACGCGGAATAAGAAAAGAAAGAAATATCTAAAAGAATTTTTCAAAAGAATTCACTAGGTAAAAAGTTAGACCAATAAAACTAGGAACACATGCGTCGGACCACGGTGAAGCAGTTTTTTGGAAATATCTGGAGAACCAAGAAAGTGTTCTCAGCGAAACTTTGTAGGAATATTGCTCTCTTCAATACGCGTCCAACGAGTGCTCATACGTCAAAATCGGTGACATTTAATTTTCAGTCAAAATTTCGCAAAAAAACGTGGGCTATAGCCCATAGATTTTTTCACGCAAAATATGAAATCTCACCTATTTTGATGAGAGATAGCTCATTCGACGCGGAATAAGAAAAGAAATAAATATCTAAAAGAATTTTTCAAAAGAATTTACTAGGTAAAAAGTTAGACCAATAAAACTAGGAACACATGCGTCGGACCACGGTGAAGCAGTTTTTTGGAAATATCTGGAGAACCAAGAAAGTGTTCTCAGCGAAACTTTGTAGGAATATTGCTCTCTTCAATACGCGTCCAACGAGTGCTCATACGTCAAAATCGGTGACATTTAATTTTCAGTCAAAATTTCGCAAAAAAACGTGGGCTATAGCCCATAGATTTTTTCACGCAAAATATGAAATCTCACCTATTTTGATGAGAGATAGCTCATTCGACGCGGAATAAGAAAAGAAATAAATATCTAAAAGAATTTTTCAAAAGAATTCACTAGATAAAAAGTTAGACCAATAAAACTAGGAACACATGCGTCGGACTACGGTGAAGCAGTTTTTTGAAAATATCTGGAGAACCAAGAAAGTGTTCTCAGCGAAACTTTGTAGGAATATTGCTCTCTTCAATACGCGTCCAACGAGTGCTCATACGTCAAAATCGGTGACATTTAATTTTCAGTCAAAATTTCGCAAAAAAACGTGGGCTATAGCCCATAGATTTTTTCACGCAAAATATGAAATCTCACCTATTTTGATGAGAGATAGCTCATTCGACGCGGAATAAGAAAAGAAATAAATATCTAAAAGAATTTTTCAAAAGAATTCACTAGGTAAAAAGTTAGACCAATAAAACTAGGAACACATGCGTCGGACCACGGTGAAGCAGTTTTTTGGAAATATCTGGAGAACCAAGAAAGTGTTCTCAGCGAAACTTTGTAGGAATATTGCTCTCTTCAATACGCGTCCAACGAGTGCTCATACGTCAAAATCGGTGACATTTAATTTTCAGTCAAAATTTCGCAAAAAAACGTGGGCTATAGCCCATAGATTTTTTCACGCAAAATATGAAATCTCACCTATTTTGATGAGAGATAGCTCATTCGACGCGGAATAAGAAAAGAAAGAAATATCTAAAAGAATTTTTCAAAAGAATTCACTAGGTAAAAAGTTAGACCAATAAAACTAGGAACACATGCGTCGGACCACGGTGAAGCAGTTTTTTGGAAATATCTGGAGAACCAAGAAAGTGTTCTCAGCGAAACTTTGTAGGAATATTGCTCTCTTCAATACGCGTCCAACGAGTGCTCATACGTCAAAATCGGTGACATTTAATTTTCAGTCAAAATTTCGCAAAAAAACGTGAGCTATAGCCCATAGATTTTTTCACGAAAAATATGAAATCTCACCTATTTTGATGAGAGATAGCTCATTCGACGCGGAATAAGAAAATAAATAAATATCTAAAAGAATTTTTCAAAAGAATTCACTAGGTAAAAAGTTAGACCAATAAAACTAGGAACACATGCGTCGGACCACGGTGAAGCAGTTTTTTGGAAATATCTGGAGAACCAAGAAAGTGTTCTCAGCGAAACTTTGTAGGAATATTGCTCTCTTCAATACGCGTCCAACGAGTGCTCATACGTCAAAATCGGTGACATTTAATTTTCAGTCAAAATTTCGCAAAAAAACGTGGGCTATAGCCCATAGATTTTTTCACGCAAAATATGAAATCTCACCTATTTTGATGAGAGATAGCTCATTCGACGCGGAATAAGAAAAGAAATAAATATCTAAAAGAATTTTTCAAAAGAATTCACTAGATAAAAAGTTAGACCAATAAAACTAGGAACACATGCGTCGGACTACGGTGAAGCAGTTTTTTGAAAATATCTGGAGAACCAAGAAAGTGTTCTCAGCGAAACTTTGTAGGAATATTGCTCTCTTCAATACGCGTCCAACGAGTGCTCATACGTCAAAATCGGTGACATTTAATTTTCAGTCAAAATTTCGCAAAAAAACGTGGGCTATAGCCCATAGATTTTTTCACGCAAAATATGAAATCTCACCTATTTTGATGAGAGATAGCTCATTCGACGCGGAATAAGAAAAGAAATAAATATCTAAAAGAATTTTTCAAAAGAATTCACTAGGTAAAAAGTTAGACCAATAAAACTAGGAACACATGCGTCGGACCACGGTGAAGCAGTTTTTTGGAAATATCTGGAGAACCAAGAAAGTGTTCTCAGCGAAACTTTGTAGGAATATTGCTCTCTTCAATACGCGTCCAACGAGTGCTCATACGTCAAAATCGGTGACATTTAATTTTCAGTCAAAATTTCGCAAAAAAACGTGGGCTATAGCCCATAGATTTTTTCACGCAAAATATGAAATCTCACCTATTTTGATGAGAGATAGCTCATTCGACGCGGAATAAGAAAAGAAAGAAATATCTAAAAGAATTTTTCAAAAGAATTCACTAGGTAAAAAGTTAGACCAATAAAACTAGGAACACATGCGTCGGACCACGGTGAAGCAGTTTTTTGGAAATATCTGGAGAACCAAGAAAGTGTTCTCAGCGAAACTTTGTAGGAATATTGCTCTCTTCAATACGCGTCCAACGAGTGCTCATACGTCAAAATCGGTGACATTTAATTTTCAGTCAAAATTTCGCAAAAAAACGTGAGCTATAGCCCATAGATTTTTTCACGAAAAATATGAAATCTCACCTATTTTGATGAGAGATAGCTCATTCGACGCGGAATAAGAAAATAAATAAATATCTAAAAGAATTTTTCAAAAGAATTCACTAGGTAAAAAGTTAGACCAATAAAACTAGGAACACATGCGTCGGACCACGGTGAAGCAGTTTTTTGGAAATATCTGGAGAACCAAGAAAGTGTTCTCAGCGAAACTTTGTAGGAATATTGCTCTCTTCAATACGCGTCCAACGAGTGCTCATACGTCAAAATCGGTGACATTTAATTTTCAGTCAAAATTTCGCAAAAAAACGTGGGCTATAGCCCATAGATTTTTTCACGCAAAATATGAAATCTCACCTATTTTGATGAGAGATAGCTCATTCGACGCGGAATAAGAAAAGAAATAAATATCTAAAAGAATTTTTCAAAAGAATTCACTAGGTAAAAAGTTAGACCAATAAAACTAGGAACACATGCGTCGGACCACGGTGAAGCAGTTTTTTGGAAATATCTGGAGAACCAAGAAAGTGTTCTCAGCGAAACTTTGTAGGAATATTGCTCTCTTCAATACGCGTCCAACGAGTGCTCATACGTCAGTCAAAATTTCGCAAAAAAACGTGGGTATAGCCCATAGATTTTTTCACGCAAAATATGAAATCTCACCTATTTTGATGAGAGATAGCTCATTCGACGCGGAATAAGAAAAGAAATAAATATCTAAAAGAATTTTTCAAAAGAATTCACTAGGTAAAAAGTTAGACCAATAAAACTAGGAACACATGCGTCGGACCACGGTGAAGCAGTTTTTTGGAAATATCTGGAGAACCAAGAAAGTGTTCTCAGCGAAACTTTGTAGGAATATTGCTCTCTTCAATACGCGTCCAACGAGTGCTCATACGTCAGTCAAAATTTCGCAAAAAAACGTGGGTATAGCCCATAGATTTTTTCACGCAAAATATGAAATCTCACCTATTTTGATGAGAGATAGCTCATTCGACGCGGAATAAGAAAAGAAATAAATATCTAAAAGAATTTTTCAAAAGAATTCACTAGGTAAAAAGTTAGACCAATAAAACTAGGAACACATGCGTCGGACCACGGTGAAGCAGTTTTTTGGAAATATCTGGAGAACCAAGAAAGTGTTCTCAGCGAAACTTTGTAGGAATATTGCTCTCTTCAATACGCGTCCAACGAGTGCTCATACGTCAAAATCGGTGACATTTAATTTTCAGTCAAAATTTCGCAAAAAAACGTGGGCTATAGCCCATAGATTTTTTCACGCAAAATATGAAATCTCACCTATTTTGATGAGAGATAGCTCATTCGACGCGGAATGAGAAAAGAAATAAATATCTAAAAGAATTTTTCAAAAGAATTTACTAGGTAAAAAGTTAGACCAATAAAACTAGGAACACATGCGTCGGACCACGGTGAAGCAGTTTTTTGGAAATATCTGGAGAACCAAGAAAGTGTTCTCAGCGAAACTTTGTAGGAATATTGCTCTCTTCAATACGCGTCCAACGAGTGCTCATACGTCAAAATCGGTGACATTTAATTTTCAGTCAAAATTTCGCAAAAAAACGTGGGTATAGCCCATAGATTTTTTCACGCAAAATATGAAATCTCACCTATTTTGATGAGAGATAGCTCATTCGACGCGGAATAAGAAAAGAAATAAATATCTAAAAGAATTTTTCAAAAGAATTCACTAGGTAAAAAGTTATACCAATAAAACTAGGAACACATGCGTCGGACCACGGTGAAGCAGTTTTTTGGAAATATCTGGAGAACCAAGAAAGTGTTCTCAGCGAAACTTTGTAGGAATATTGCTCTCTTCAATACGCGTCCAATGAATGCTTATACGTCAAAATCGGTGACATTTAATTTTCAGTCAAAATTTCGCAAAAAAACGTGGGCTATAGCCCATAGATTTTTTCACGCAAAATATGAAATCTCACCTATTTTGATGAGAGATAGCTCATTCGACGCGGAATAAGAAAAGAAATAAATATCTAAAAGAATTTTTCAAAAGAATTCACTAGGTAAAAAGTTAGACCAATAAAACTAGGAACACATGCGTCGGACCACAGTGAAGCAGTTTTTTGGAAATATCTGGAGAACCAAGAAACTGTTCTCAGCGAAACTTTGTAGGAATATTGCTCTCTTCAATACGCGTCCAACGAGTGCTCATACGTCAAAATCGGTGACATTTAATTTTCAATCAAAATTTCGCAAAAAAACGTGGGCCCATAGATTTTTTCACGCAAAATATGAAATCTCACCTATTTTGATGAGAGATAGCTCATTCGACGCGGAATAAGAAAAGAAATAAATATCTAAAAGAATTTTTCAAAAGAATTCACTAGGTAAAAAGTTAGACCAATAAAACTAGGAACACATGCGTCGGACCACGGTGAAGCAGTTTTTTGGAAATATCTGGAGAACCAAGAAAGTGTTCTCAGCGAAACTTTGTAGGAATATTGCTCTCTTCAATACGCGTCCAACGAGTGCTCATACGTCAAAATCGGTGACATTTAATTTTCAATCAAAATTTCGCAAAAAAACGTGGGCCCATAGATTTTTTCACGCAAAATATGAAATCTCACCTATTTTGATGAGAGATAGCTCATTCGACGCGGAATAAGAAAAGAAATAAATATCTAAAAGAATTTTTCAAAAGAATTCACTAGGTAATAAGTTAGACCAATAAAACTAGGAACACATGCGTCGGACCACGGTGAAGCAGTTTTTTGGAAATATCTGGAGAACCAAGAAAGTGTTCTCAGCGAAACTTTGTAGGAATATTGCTCTCTTCAATACGCGTCCAACGAGTGCTCATACGTCAAAATCGGTGACATTTAATTTTCAGTCAAAATTTCGCAAAAAAACGTGGGCTATAGCCCATAGATTTTTTCACGCAAAATATGAAATCTCACCTATTTTGATGAGAGATAGCTCATTCGACGCGGAATAAGAAAAGAAAGAAATATCTAAAAGAATTTTTCAAAAGAATTCACTAGGTAAAAAGTTAGACCAATAAAACTAGGAACACATGCGTCGGACCACGGTGAAGCAGTTTTTTGGAAATATCTGGAGAACCAAGAAAGTGTTCTCAGCGAAACTTTGTAGGAATATTGCTCTCTTCAATACGCGTCCAACGAGTGCTCATACGTCAAAATCGGTGACATTTAATTTTCAGTCAAAATTTCGCAAAAAAACGTGGGCTATAGCCCATAGATTTTTTCACGCAAAATATGAAATCTCACCTATTTTGATGAGAGATAGCTCATTCGACGCGGAATAAGAAAAGAAATAAATATCTAAAAGAATTTTTCAAAAGAATTCACTAGGTAAAAAGTTAGACCAATAAAACTAGGAACACATGCGTCGGACCACGGTGAAGCAGTTTTTTGGAAATATCTGGAGAACCAAGAAAGTGTTCTCAGCGAAACTTTGTAGGAATATTGCTCTCTTCAATACGCGTCCAACGAGTGCTCATACGTCAAAATCGGTGACATTTAATTTTCAGTCAAAATTTCGCAAAAAAAACGTGGGCTATAGCCCATAGATTTTTTCACGCAAAATATGAAATCTCACCTATTTTGATGAGAGGTAGCTCATTCGACGCGGAATAAGAAAAGAAATAAATATCTAAAAGAATTTTTCAAAAGAATTCACTAGGTAAAAAGTTAGACCAATAAAACTAGGAACACATGCGTCGGACCACGGTGAAGCAGTTTTTTGGAAATATCTGGAGAACCAAGAAAGTGTTCTCAGCGAAACTTTGTAGGAATATTGCTCTCTTCAATACGCGTCCAACGAGTGCTCATACGTCAAAATCGGTGACATTTAATTTTCAGTCAAAATTTCGCAAAAAAACGTGGGCTATAGCCCATAGATTTTTTCACGCAAAATATGAAATCTCACCTATTTTGATGAGAGATAGCTCATTCGACGCGGAATAAGAAAAGAAATAAATATCTAAAAGAATTTTTCAAAAGAATTTACTAGGTAAAAAGTTAGACCAATAAAACTAGGAACACATGCGTCGGACCACGGTGAAGCAGTTTTTTGGAAATATCTGGAGAACCAAGAAAGTGTTCTCAGCGAAGCTTTGTAGGAATATTGCTCTCTTCAATACGCGTCCAACGAGTGCTCATACGTCAAAATCGGTGACATTTAATTTTCAGTCAAAATTTCGCAAAAAAACGTGGGCTCCCATAGATTTTTTCACGCAAAATATGAAATCTCACCTATTTTGATGAGAGATAGCTCATTCGACGCGGAATAAGAAAAGAAATAAATATCTAAAAGAATTTTTCAAAAGAATTCACTAGGTAAAAAGTTAGACCAATAAAACTAGGAACACATGCGTCGGACCACGGTGAAGCAGTTTTTTGGAAATATCTGGAGAACCAAGAAAGTGTTCTCAGCGAAACTTTGTAGGAATATTGCTCTCTTCAATACGCGTCCAACGAGTGCTCATACGTCAAAATCGGTGACATTTAATTTTCAGTCAAAATTTCGCAAAAAAAAACGTGGGCTATAGCCCATAGATTTTTTCACGCAAAATATGAAATCTCACCTATTTTGATGAGAGATCGCTCATTCGACGCGGAATAAGAAAAGAAATAAATATCTAAAAGAATTTTTCAAAAGAATTCACTAGGTAAAAAGTTAGACCAATAAAACTAGGAACACATGCGTCGGACCACGGTGAAGCAGTTTTTTGGAAATATCTGGAGAACCAAGAAAGTGTTCTCAGCGAAACTTTGTAGGAATATTGCTCTCTTCAATACGCGTCCAACGAGTGCTCATACGTCAAAATCGGTGACATTTAATTTTCAGTCAAAATTTCGCAAAAAAACGTGGGCTATAGCCCATAGATTTTTTCACGCAAAATATGAAATCTCACCTATTTTGATGAGAGATAGCTCATTCGACGCGGAATAAGAAAAGAAATAAATATCTAAAAGAATTTTTCAAAAGAATTTACTAGGTAAAAAGTTAGACCAATAAAACTAGGAACACATGCGTCGGACCACGGTGAAGCAGTTTTTTGGAAATATCTGGAGAACCAAGAAAGTGTTCTCAGCGAAGCTTTGTAGGAATATTGCTCTCTTCAATACGCGTCCAACGAGTGCTCATACGTCAAAATCGGTGACATTTAATTTTCAGTCAAAATTTCGCAAAAAAACGTGGGTATAGCCCATAGATTTTTTCACTCAAAATATGAAATCTCACCTATTTTGATGGGAGATAGCTCATTCGACGCGGAATAAGAAAAGAAATAAATATCTAAAAGAATTTTTCAAAAGAATTCACTAGGTAAAAAGTTAGACCAATAAAACTAGGAACACATGCGTCGGACCACGGTGAAGCAGTTTTTTTGGAAATATCTGGAGAACCAAGAAAGTGTTCTCAGCGAAACTTTGTAGGAATATTGCTCTCTTCAATACGCGTCCAACGAGTGCTCATACGTCAAAATCGGTGACATTTAATTTTCAGTCAAAATTTCGCAAAAAAACGTGGGCTATAGCCCATAGATTTTTTCACGCAAAATATGAAATCTCACCTATTTTGATGAGAGATAGCTCATTCGACGCGGAATAAGAAAAGAAATAAATATCTAAAAGAATTTTTCAAAAGAATTCACTAGGTAAAAAGTTAGACCAATAAAACTAGGAACACATGCGTCGGACCACGGTGAAGCAGTTTTTTGGAAATATCTGGAGAACCAAGAAAGTGTTCTCAGCGAAACTTTGTAGGAATATTGCTCTCTTCAATACGCGTCCAACGAGTTCTCATACGTCAAAATCGGTGACATTTAATTTTCAGTCAAAATTTCGCAAAACAACGTGGGCTATAGCCCATAGATTTTTTCACGCAAAATATGAAATCTCACCTATTTTGATGAGAGATAGCTCATTCGACGCGGAATAAGAAAAGAAATAAATATCTAAAAGAATTTTTCAAAAGAATTCACTAGGTAAAAAGTTAGACCAATAAAACTAGGAACACATGCGTCGGACCACGGTGAAGCAGTTTTTTGGAAATATCTGGAGAACCAAGAAAGTGTTCTCAGCGAAACTTTGTAGGAATATTGCTCTCTTCAATACGCGTCCAACGAGTGCTCATACGTCAAAATCGGTGACATTTAATTTTCAGTCAAAATTTCGCAAAAAAACGTGGGCTATAGCCCATAGATTTTTTCACGCAAAATATGAAATCTCACCTATTTTGATGAGAGATAGCTCATTCGACGCGGAATAAGAAAAGAAATAAATATCTAAAAGAATTTTTCAAAAGAATTCACTAGGTAAAAAGTTAGACCAATAAAACTAGGAACACATGCGTCGGACCACGGTGAAGCAGTTTTTTGGAAATATCTGGAGAACCAAGAAAGTGTTCTCAGCGAAACTTTGTAGGAATATTGCTCTCTTCAATACGCGTCCAACGAGTGCTCATACGTCAAAATCGGTGACATTTAATTTTCAGTCAAAATTTCGCAAAAAAACGTGGGCTATAGCCCATAGATTTTATCACGCAAAATATGAAATCTCACCTATTTTGATGAGAGATAGCTCATTCGACGCGGAATAAGAAAAGAAATAAATATCTAAAAGAATTTTTCAAAAGAATTCACTAGGTAAAAAGTTAGACCAATAAAACTAGGAACACATGCGTCGGACCACGGCGAAGCAGTTTTTTGGAAATATCTGGAGAACCAAGAAAGTGTTCTCAGCGAAACTTTGTAGGAATATTGCTCTCTTCAATACGCGTCCAACGAGTGCTCATACGTCAAAATCGGTGACATTTAATTTTCAGTCAAAATTTCGCAAAAAAACGTGGGCTATAGCCCATAGATTTTTTCACGCAAAATATGAAATCTCATCTATTTTGATGAGAGATAGCTCATTCGACGCGGAATAAGAAAAGAAATAAATATCTAAAAGAATTTTTCAAAAGAATTCACTAGGTAAAAAGTTAGACCAATAAAACTAGGAACACATGCGTCGGACCACGGTGAAGCAGTTTTTTGGAAATATCTGGAGAACCAAGAAAGTGTTCTCAGCGAAACTTTGTAGGAATATTGCTCTCTTCAATACGCGTCCAACGAGTGCTCATACGTCAAAATCGGTGACATTTAATTTTCAGTCAAAATTTCGCAAAAAAACGTGGGTATAGCCCATAGATTTTTTCACTCAAAATATGAAATCTCACCTATTTTGATGGGAGATAGCTCATTCGACGCGGAATAAGAAAAGAAATAAATATCTAAAAGAATTTTTCAAAAGAATTCACTAGGTAAAAAGTTAGACCAATAAAACTAGGAACACATGCGTCGGACCACGGTGAAGCAGTTTTTTTGGAAATATCTGGAGAACCAAGAAAGTGTTCTCAGCGAAACTTTGTAGGAATATTGCTCTCTTCAATACGCGTCCAACGAGTGCTCATACGTCAAAATCGGTGACATTTAATTTTCAGTCAAAATTTCGCAAAAAAACGTGGGCTATAGCCCATAGATTTTTTCACGCAAAATATGAAATCTCACCTATTTTGATGAGAGATAGCTCATTCGACGCGGAATAAGAAAAGAAATAAATATATAAAAGAATTTTTCAAAAGAATTCACTAGGTAAAAAGTTAGACCAATAAAACTAGGAACACATGCGTCGGACCACGGTGAAGCAGTTTTTTGGAAATATCTGGAGAACCAAGAAAGTGTTCTCAGCGAAACTTTGTAGGAATATTGCTCTCTTCAATACGCGTCCAACGAGTGCTCATACGTCAAAATCGGTGACATTTAATTTTCAGTCAAAATTTCGCAAAACAACGTGGGCTATAGCCCATAGATTTTTTCACGCAAAATATGAAATCTCACCTATTTTGATGAGAGATAGCTCATTCGACGCGGAATAAGAAAAGAAATAAATATCTAAAAGAATTTTTCAAAAGAATTCACTAGGTAAAAAGTTAGACCAATAAAACTAGGAACACATGCGTCGGACCACGGTGAAGCAGTTTTTTTGGAAATATCTGGAGAACCAAGAAAGTGTTCTCAGCGAAACTTTGTAGGAATATTGCTCTCTTCAATACGCGTCCAACGAGTGCTCATACGTCAAAATCGGTGACATTTAATTTTCAGTCAAAATTTCGCAAAAAAACGTGGGCTATAGCCCATAGATTTTTTCACGCAAAATATGAAATCTCACCTATTTTGATGAGAGATAGCTCATTCGACGCGGAATAAGAAAAGAAATAAATATATAAAAGAATTTTTCAAAAGAATTCACTAGGTAAAAAGTTAGACCAATAAAACTAGGAACACATGCGTCGGACCACGGTGAAGCAGTTTTTTGGAAATATCTGGAGAACCAAGAAAGTGTTCTCAGCGAAACTTTGTAGGAATATTGCTCTCTTCAATACGCGTCCAACGAGTGCTCATACGTCAAAATCGGTGACATTTAATTTTCAGTCAAAATTTCGCAAAACAACGTGGGCTATAGCCCATAGATTTTTTCACGCAAAATATGAAATCTCACCTATTTTGATGAGAGATAGCTCATTCGACGCGGAATAAGAAAAGAAATAAATATCTAAAAGAATTTTTCAAAAGAATTCACTAGGTAAAAAGTTAGACCAATAAAACTAGGAACACATGCGTCGGACCACGGTGAAGCAGTTTTTTGGAAATATCTGGAGAACCAAGAAAGTGTTCTCAGCGAAACTTTGTAGGAATATTGCTCTCTTCAATACGCGTCCAACGAGTGCTCATACGTCAAAATCGGTGACATTTAATTTTCAGTCAAAATTTCGCAAAAAAACGTGGGCTATAAGCCCATAGATTTTTTCACGCAAAATATGAAATCTCACCTATTTTGATGAGACATAGCTCATTCGACGCGGAATAAGAAAAGAAATAAATATCTAAAAGAATTTTTCAAAAGAATTCACTAGGTAAAAAGTTAGACCAATAAAACTAGGAACACATGCGTCGGACCACGGTGAAGCAGTTTTTTGGAAATATCTGGAGAACCAAGAAAGTGTTCTCAGCGAAACTTTGTAGGAATATTGCTCTCTTCAATACGCGTCCAACGAGTGCTCATACGTCAAAATCGGTGACATTTAATTTTCAGTCAAAATTTCGCAAAAAAACGTGGGCTATAGCGCATAGATTTTTTCACGCAAAATATGAAATCTCACCTATTTTGATGAGAGATAGCTCATTCGACGCGGAATAAGAAAAGAAATAAATATCTAAAAGAATTTTTCAAAAGAATTCACTAGGTAAAAAGTTAGACCAATAAAACTAGGAACACATACGTCGGACTACGGCGAAGCAGTTTTTTGGAAATATCTGGAGAACCAAGAAAGTGTTCTCAGCGAAACTTTGTAGGAATATTGCTCTCTTCAATACGCGTCCAACGAGTGCTCATACGTCAAAATCGGTGACATTTAATTTTCAGTCAAAATTTCGCAAAAAAACGTGGGCTATAGCCCATAGATTTTTTCACGCAAAATATGAAATCTCACCTATTTTGATGAGAGATAGCTCATTCGACGCGGAATAAGAAAAGAAATAAATATCTAAAAGAATTTTTCAAAAGAATTCACTAGGTAAAAAGTTAGACCAATAAAACTAGGAACACATGCGTCGGACCACGGCGAAGCAGTTTTTTGGAAATATATGGAGAACCAAGAAAGTGTTCTCAGCGAAACTTTGTAGGAATATTGCTCTCTTCAATACGCGTCCAACGAGTGCTCATACGTCAAAATCGGTGACATTTAATTTTCAGTCAAAATTTCGCAAAAAAACGTGGGCTATAGCCCATAGATTTTTTCACGCAAAATATGAAATCTCATCTATTTTGATGAGAGATAGCTCATTCGACGCGGAATGAGAAAAGAAATAAATATCTAAAAGAATTTTTCAAAAGAATTCACTAGGTAAAAAGTTAGACCAATAAAACTAGGAACACATGCGTCGGACCACGGTGAAGCAGTTTTTTGGAAATATCTGGAGAACCAAGAAAGTGTTCTCAGCGAAACTTTGTAGGAATATTGCTCTCTTCAATACGCGTCCAACGAGTGCTCATACGTCAAAATCGGTGACATTTAATTTTCAGTCAAAATTTCCCAAAAAAACGTGGTATAGCCCATAGATTTTTTCACGCAAAATATGAAATCTCACCTATTTTGATGAGAGATAGCTCATTCGACGCGGAATAAGAAAAGAAATAAATATCTAAAAGAATTTTTCAAAAGAATTCACTAGGTAAAAAGTTAGACCAATAAAACTAGGAACACATGCGTCGGACCACGGTGAAGCAGTTTTTTGGAAATATCTGGAGAACCAAGAAAGTGTTCTCAGCGAAACTTTGTAGGAATATTGCTCTCTTCAATACGCGTCCAACGAGTGCTCATACGTCAAAATCGGTGACATTTAATTTTCAGTCAAAATTTCGCAAAAAAACGTGGGCTATAATAGATTTTTTCACGCAAAATATGAAATCTCACCTATTTTGATGAGAGATAGCTCATTCGACGCGGAATAAGAAAAGAAATAAATATCTAAAAGAATTTTTCAAAAGAATTCACTAGGTAAAAAGTTAGACCAATAAGACTAGGAACACATGCGTCGGACCACGGTGAAGCAGTTTTTTGGAAATATCTGGAGAACCAAGAAAGTGTTCTCAGCGAAACTTTGTAGGAATATTGCTCTCTTCAATACGCGTCCAACGAGTGCTCATACGTCAAAATCGGTGACATTTAATTTTCAGTCAAAATTTCGCAAAAAAACGTGGGCTATAGCCCATAGATTTTTTCACGCAAAATATGAAATCTCACCTATTTTGATGAGAGATAGCTCATTCGACGCGGAATAAGAAAAGAAATAAATATCTAAAAGAATTTTTCAAAAGAATTCACTAGGTAAAAAGTTAGACCAATAAGACTAGGAACACATGCGTCGGACCACGGTGAAGCAGTTTTTTGGAAATATCTGGAGAACCAAGAAAGTGTTCTCAGCGAAACTTTGTAGGAATATTGCTCTCTTCAATACGCGTCCAACGAGTGCTCATACGTCAAAATCGGTGACATTTAATTTTCAGTCAAAATTTCGCAAAAAAACGTGGGCTATAGCCCATAGATTTTTTCACGCAAAATATGAAATCTCATCTATTTTGATGAGAGATAGCTCATTCGACGCGGAATAAGAAAAGAAATAAATATCTAAAAGAATTTTTCAAAAGAATTCACTAGGTAAAAAGTTAGACCAATAAAACTAGGAACACATGCGTCGGACCACGGTGAAGCAGTTTTTTGGAAATATCTGGAGAACCAAGAAAGTGTTCTCAGCGAAACTTTGTAGGAATATTGCTCTCTTCAATACGCGTCCAACGAGTGCTCATACGTCAAAATCGGTGACATTTAATTTTCAGTCAAAATTTCCCAAAAAAACGTGGTATAGCCCATAGATTTTTTCACGCAAAATATGAAATCTCACCTATTTTGATGAGAGATAGCTCATTCGACGCGGAATAAGAAAAGAAATAAATATCTAAAAGAATTTTTCAAAAGAATTCACTAGGTAAAAAGTTAGACCAATAAAACTAGGAACACATGCGTCGGACCACGGTGAAGCAGTTTTTTGGAAATATCTGGAGAACCAAGAAAGTGTTCTCAGCGAAACTTTGTGGGAATATTGCTCTCTTCAATACGCGTCCAACGAGTGCTCATACGTCAAAATCGGTGACATTTAATTTTCAGTCAAAATTTCGCAAAAAAAGTGGGCTATAGCCCATAGATTTTTTCACGCAAAATATGAAATCTCACCTATTTTGATGAGAGATAGCTCATTCGACGCGGAATAAGAAAAGAAATAAATATCTAAAAGAATTTTTCAAAAGAATTCACTAGGTAAAAAGTTAGACCAATAAAACTAGGAACACATGCGTCGGACCACGGTGAAGCAGTTTTTTGGAAATATCTGGAGAACCAAGAAAGTGTTCTCAGCGAAACTTTGTAGGAATATTGCTCTCTTCAATACGCGTCCAACGAGTGCTCATACGTCAAAATCGGTGACATTTAATTTTCAGTCAAAATTTCGCAAAAAAACGTGGGCTATAGCCCATAGATTTTTTCACGCAAAATATGAAATCTCACCTATTTTGATGAGAGATAGCTCATTCGACGCGGAATAAGAAAAGAAATAAATATCTAAAAGAATTTTTCAAAAGAATTCACTAGGTAAAAAGTTAGACCAATAAAACTAGGAACACATGCGTCGGACCACGGTGAAGCAGTTTTTTGGAAATATCTGGAGAACCAAGAAAGTGTTCTCAGCGAAACTTTGTAGGAATATTGCTCTCTTCAATACGCGTCCAACGAGTGCTCATACGTCAAAATCGGTGACATTTAATTTTCAGTCAAAATTTCGCAAAAAAACGTGGTATAGCCCATAGATTTTTTCACGCAAAATATGAAATCTCACCTATTTTGATTAGAGATAGCTCATTCGACGCGGAATAAGAAAAGAAATAAATATCTAAAAGAATTTTTCAAAAGAATTCACTAGGTAAAAAGTTAGACCAATAAAACTAGGAACACATGCGTCGGACCACGGTGAAGCAGTTTTTTGGAAATATCTGGAGAACCAAGAAAGTGTTCTCAGCGAAACTTTGTGGGAATATTGCTCTCTTCAATACGCGTCCAACGAGTGCTCATACGTCAAAATCGGTGACATTTAATTTTCAGTCAAAATTTCGCAAAAAAAGTGGGCTATAGCCCATAGATTTTTTCACGCAAAATATGAAATCTCACCTATTTTGATGAGAGATAGCTCATTCGACGCGGAATAAGAAAAGAAATAAATATCTAAAAGAATTTTTCAAAAGAATTCACTAGGTAAAAAGTTAGACCAATAAAACTAGGAACACATGCGTCGGACCACGGTGAAGCAGTTTTTTGGAAATATCTGGAGAACCAAGAAAGTGTTCTCAGCGAAACTTTGTAGGAATATTGCTCTCTTCAATACGCGTCCAACGAGTGCTCATACGTCAAAATCGGTGACATTTAATTTTCAGTCAAAATTTCGCAAAAAAACGTGGGCTATAGCCCATAGATTTTTTCACGCAAAATATGAAATCTCACCTATTTTGATGAGAGATAGCTCATTCGACGCGGAATAAGAAAAGAAATAAACATCTAAAAGAATTTTTAAAAAGAATTCACTAGGTAAAAAGTTAGACCAATAAAACTAGGAACACATGCGTCGGACCACGGTGAAGCAGTTTTTTGGAAATATCTGGAGAACCAAGAAAGTGTTCTCACCGAATCTTTGTAGGAATATTGCTCTCTTCAATACGCGTCAAAATCGGTGACATTTAATTTTCAGTCAAAATTTCCGCAAAAAAACGTGGGCTATAGCCCATAGATTTTTTCACGCAAAATATGAAATCTCACCTATTTTGATGAGAGATAGCTCATTCGACGCGGAATAAGAAAAGAAATAAATATCTAAAAGAATTTTTCAAAAGAATTCACTAGGTAAAAAGTTAGACCAATAAAACTAGGAACACATGCGTCGGACCACGGTGAAGCAGTTTTTTGGAAATATCTGGAGAACCAAGAAAGTGTTCTCAGCGAAACTTTGTAGGAATATTGCTCTCTTCAATACGCGTCCAACGAGTGCTCATACGTCAAAATCGGTGACATTTAATTTTCAGTCAAAATTTCGCAAAAAAACGTGGGCTGCCCATAGATTTTTTCACGCAAAATATGAAATCTCACCTATTTTGATGAGAGATAGCTCATTCGACGCGGAATAAGAAAAGAAATAAATATCTAAAAGAATTTTTCAAAAGAATTCACTAGGTAAAAAGTTAGACCAATAAAACTAGGAACACATGCGTCGGACCACGGTGAAGCAGTTTTTTGGAAATATCTGGAGAACCAAGAAAGTGTTCTCAGCGAAACTTTGTAGGAATATTGCTCTCTTCAATACGCGTCCAACGAGTGCTCATACGTCAAAATCGGTGACATTTAATTTTCAGTCAAAATTTCGCAAAAAAACGTGGGTATAGCCCATAGATTTTTTCACGCAAAATATGAAATCTCACCTATTTTGATGAGAGATAGCTCATTCGACGCGGAATAAGAAAAGAAATAAATATCTAAAAGAATTTTTCAAAAGAATTCACTAGGTAAAAAGTTAGACCAATAAAACTAGGAACACATGCGTCGGACCACGGTGAAGCAGTTTTTTGGAAATATCTGGAGAACCAAGAAAGTGTTCTCAGCGAAACTCTGTAGGAATATTGCTCTCTTCAATACGCGTCCAACGAGTGCTCATACGTCAAAATCGGTGACATTTAATTTTCAGTCAAAATTTCGCAAAAAAACGTGGGCTATAGCCCATAGATTTTTTCACGCAAAATATGAAATCTCACCTATTTTGATGAGAGATAGCTCATTCGACGCGGAATAAGAAAAGAAATAAATATCTAAAAGAATTTTTCAAAAGAATTCACTAGGTAAAAAGTTAGACCAATAAAACTAGGAACACATGCGTCGGACCACGGTGAAGCATTTTTTTGGAAATATCTGGAGAACCAAGAAAGTGTTCTCAGCGAAACTTTGTAGGAATATTGCTCTCTTCAATACGCGTCCAACGAGTGCTCATACGTCAAAATCGGTGACATTTAATTTTCAGTCAAAATTTCGCAAAAAACGTGGGCTATAACCCATAGATTTTTTCACGCAAAATATGAAATCTCACCTATTTTGATGAGAGATAGCTCATTCGACGCGGAATAAGAAAAGAAATAAATATCTAAAAGAATTTTTCAAAAGAATTCACTAGGTAAAAAGTTAGACCAATAAAACTAGGAACACATGCGTCGGACCACGGTGAAGCAGTTTTTTGGAAATATCTGGAGAACCAAGAAAGTGTTCTCAGCGAAACTTTGTAGGAATATTGCTCTCTTCAATACGCGTCCAACGAGTGCTCATACGTCAAAATCGGTGACATTTAATTTTCAGTCAAAATTTCGCAAAAAAACGTGGGCTATAGCCCATAGATTTTTTCACGCAAAATATGAAATCTCACCTATTTTGATGAGAGATAGCTCATTCGACGCGGAATAAGAAAAGAAATAAATATCTAAAAGAATTCACTAGGTAAAAAGTTAGACCAATAAAACTAGGAACATATGCGTCGGACCACGGTGAAGCAGTTTTTTGGAAATATCTGAAGAACCAAGAAAGTGTTCTCAGCGAAACTTTGTAGGAATATTGCTCTCTTCAATACGCGTCCAACGAGTGCTCATACGTCAAAATCGGTGACATTTAATTTTCAGTCAAAATTTCGCAAAAAAACGTGGGCTATAGCCCATAGATTTTTTCACGCAAAATATGAAATCTCACCTATTTTGATGAGAGATAGCTCATTCGACGCGGAATAAGAAAAGAAATAAATATCTAAAAGAATTTTTCAAAAGAATTCACTAGGTAAAAAGTTAGACCAATAAAACTAGGAACACATGCGTCGGACCACGGTGAAGCAGTTTTTTGGAAATATCTGGAGAACCAAGGAAGTGTTCTCAGCGAAACTTTGTAGGAATATTGCTCTCTTCAATACGCGTCCAACGAGTGCTCATACGTCAAAATCGGTGACATTTAATTTTCAGTCAAAATTTCGCAAAAAAACGTGGGCTATAGCCCATAGATTTTTTCACGCAAATTATGAAATCTCACCTATTTTGATGAGAGATAGCTCATTCGACGCGGAATAAGAAAAGAAATAAATATCTAAAAGAATTTTTCAAAAGAATTCACTAGGTAAAAAGTTAGACCAATAAAACTAGGAACACATGCGTCGGACCACGGTGAAGCAGTTTTTTGGAAATATCTGGAGAACCAAGAAAGTGTTCTCAGCGAAACTTTGTAGGAATATTGCTCTCTTCAATACGCGTCCAACGAGTGCTCATACGTCAAAATCGGTGACATTTAATTTTCAGTCAAAATTTCGCAAAAAAACGTGGGCTATAGCCCATAGATTTTTTCACGCAAAATATGAAATCTCACCTATTTTGATGAGAGATAGCTCATTCGACGCGGAATAAGAAAAGAAATAAACATCTAAAAGAATTTTTCAAAAGAATTCACTAGGTAAAAAGTTAGACCAATAAAACTAGGAACACATGCGTCGGACCACGGTGAAGCAGTTTTTTGGAAATATCTGGAGAACCAAGAAAGTGTTCTCACCGAATCTTTGTAGGAATATTGCTCTCTTCAATACGCGTCCAACGAGTGCTCATACGTCAAAATCGGTGACATTTAATTTTCAGTAAAAATTTCGCAAAAAAACGTGGGTATACCCATAGATTTTTTCACGCAAAATATGAAATCTCACCTATTTTGATGAGAGATAGCTCATTCGACGCGGAATAAGAAAAGAAATAAATATCTAAAAGAATTTTTCAAAAGAATTCACTAGGTAAAAAGTTAGACCAATAAAACTAGGAACACATGCGTCGGACCACGGTGAAGCAGTTTTTTGGAAATATCTGGAGAACCAAGAAAGTGTTCTCAGCGAAACTTTGTAGGAATATTGCTCTCTTCAATACGCGTCCAACGAGTGCTCATACGTCAAAATCGGTGACATTTAATTTTCAGTCAAAATTTCGCAAAAAAACGTGGGCTATAGCCCATAGATTTTTTCACGCAAAATATGAAATCTCACCTATTTTGATGAGAGATAGCTCATTCGACGCGGAATAAGAAAAGAAATAAATATCTAAAAGAATTTTTCAAAAGAATTCACTAGGTAAAAAGTTAGACCAATAAAACTAGGAACACATGCGTCGGACCACGGTGAAGCAGTTTTTTGGAAATATCTGGAGAACCAAGAAAGTGTTCTCAGCGAAACTTTGTAGGAATATTGCTCTCTTCAATACGCGTCCAACGAGTGCTCATACGTCAAAATCGGTGACATTTAATTTTCAGTCAAAATTTCGCAAAAAAACGTGGGCTATAGCCCATAGATTTTTTCACGCAAAATATGAAATCTCACCTATTTTGATGAAAGATAGCTCATTCGACGCGGAATAAGAAAAGAAATAAACATCTAAAAGAATTTTTCAAAAGAATTCACTAGGTAAAAAGTTAGACCAATAAAACTAGGAACACATGCGTCGGACCACGGTGAAGCAGTTTTTTGGAAATATCTGGAGAACCAAGAAAGTGTTCTCAGCGAAACTTTGTAGGAATATTGCTCTCTTCAATACGCGTCCAACGAGTGCTCATACGTCAAAATCGGTGACATTTAATTTTCAGTCAAAATTTCGCAAAAAAACGTGGGCTGCCCATAGATTTTTTCACGCAAAATATGAAATCTCACCTATTTTGATGAGATATAGCTCATTCGACGCGGAATAAGAAAAGAAATAAATATCTAAAAGAATTTTTCAAAAGAATTCACTAGGTAAAAAGTTAGACCAATAAAACTAGGAACACATGCGTCGGACCACGGTGAAGCAGTTTTTTGGAAATATCTGGAGAACCAAGAAAGTGTTCTCAGCGAAACTTTGTAGGAATATTGCTCTCTTCAATACGCGTCCAACGAGTGCTCATACGTCAAAATCGGTGACATTTAATTTTCAGTCAAAATTTCGCAAAAAAACGTGGGCTATAGCCCATAGATTTTTTCACGCAAAATATGAAATCTCACCTATTTTGATGAGAGATAGCTCATTCGACGCGGAATAAGAAAAGAAATAAATATCTAAAAGAATTTTTCAAAAGAATTCACTAGGTAAAAAGTTAGACCAATAAAACTAGGAACACATGCGTCGGACCACGGTGAAGCAGTTTTTTGGAAATATCTGGAGAACCAAGAAAGTGTTCTCAGCGAAACTTTGTAGGAATATTGCTCTCTTCAATACGCGTCCAACGAGTGCTCATACGTCAAAATCGGTGACATTTAATTTTCAGTCAAAATTTCGCAAAAAACGTGGGCTATAAGCCCATAGATTTTTTCACGCAAAATATGAAATCTCACCTATTTTGATGAGAGATAGCTCATTCGACGCGGAATAAGAAAAGAAATAAATATCTAAAAGAATTTTTCAAAAGAATTCACTAGGTAAAAAGTTAGACCAATAAAACTAGGAACACATGCGTCGGACCACGGTGAAGCAGTTTTTTGGAAATATCTGGAGAACCAAGAAAGTGTTCTCAGCGAAACTTTGTAGGAATATTGCTCTCTTCAATACGCGTCCAACGAGTGCTCATACGTCAAAATCGGTGACATTTAATTTTCAGTCAAAATTTCGCAAAAAAACGTGGGCTATAGCCCATAGATTTTTTCACGCAAAATATGAAATCTCACCTATTTTGATGAGAGATAGCTCATTCGACGCGGAATAAGAAAAGAAATAAATATCTAAAAGAATTCACTAGGTAAAAAGTTAGACCAATAAAACTAGGAACACATGCGTCGGACCACGGTGAAGCAGTTTTTTGGAAACATCTGAAGAACCAAGAAAGTGTTCTCAGCGAAACTTTGTAGGAATATTGCTCTCTTCAATACGCGTCCAACGAGTGCTCATACGTCAAAATCGGTGACATTTAATTTTCAGTCAAAATTTCGCAAAAAAACGTGGGCTATAGCCCATAGATTTTTTCACGCAAAATATGAAATCTCACCTATTTTGATGAGAGATAGCTCATTCGACGCGGAATAAGAAAAGAAATAAATATCTAAAAGAATTTTTCAAAAGAATTCACTAGGTAAAAAGTTAGACCAATAAAACTAGGAACACATGCGTCGGACCACGGTGAAGCAGTTTTTTGGAAATATCTGGAGAACCAAGAAAGTGTTCTCAGCGAAACTTTGTAGGAATATTGCTCTCTTCAATACGCGTCCAACGAGTGCTCATACGTCAAAATCGGTGACATTTAATTTTCAGTCAAAATTTCGCAAAAAAACGTGGGCTATAGCGCATAGATTTTTTCACGCAAAATATGAAATCTCACCTATTTTGATGAGAGATAGCTCATTCGACGCGGAATAAGAAAAGAAATAAATATCTAAAAGAATTTTTCAAAAGAATTCACTAGGTAAAAAGTTAGACCAATAAAACTAGGAACACATGCGTCGGACCACGGTGAAGCAGTTTTTTGGAAATATCTGGAGAACCAAGAAAGTGTTCTCAGCGAAACTTTGTAGGAATATTGCTCTCTTCAATACGCGTCCAACGAGTGCTCATACGTCAAAATCGGTGACATTTAATTTTCAGTCAAAATTTCGCAAAAAAACGTGGGCTATAGCGCATAGATTTTTTCACGCAAAATATGAAATCTCACCTATTTTGATGAGAGATAGCTCATTCGACGCGGAATAAGAAAAGAAATAAATATCTAAAAGAATTTTTCAAAAGAATTCACTAGGTAAAAAGTTAGACCAATAAAACTAGGAACACATGCGTCGGACCACGGTGAAGCAGTTTTTTGGAAATATCTGGAGAACCAAGAAAGTGTTCTCAGCGAAACTTTGTAGGAATATTGCTCTCTTCAATACGCGTGCAACGAGTGCTCATACGTCAAAATCGGTGACATTTAATTTTCAGTCAAAATTTCGCAAAAAAACGTGGGCTATAAGCCCATAGATTTTTTCACGCAAAATATGAAATCTCACCTATTTTGATGAGAGATAGCTCATTCGACGCGGAATAAGAAAAGAAATAAATATCTAAAAGAATTTTTCAAAAGAATTCACTAGGTAAAAAGTTAGACCAATAAAACTAGGAACACATGCGTCGGACCACGGTGAAGCAGTTTTTTGGAAATATCTGGAGAACCAAGAAAGTGTTCTCAGCGAAACTTTGTAGGAATATTGCTCTCTTCAATACGCGTCCAACGAGTGCTCATACGTCAAAATCGGTGACATTTAATTTTCAGTCAAAATTTCGCAAAAAAACGTGGGCTATAGCCCATAGATTTTTTCACGCAAAATATGAAATCTCACCTATTTTGATGAGAGATAGCTCATTCGACGCGGAATAAGAAAAGAAATAAACATCTAAAAGAATTTTTCAAAAGAATTCACTAGGTAAAAAGTTAGACCAATAAAACTAGGAACACATGCGTCGGACCACGGTGAAGCAGTTTTTTGGAAATATCTGGAGAACCAAGAAAGTGTTCTCAGCGAAACTTTGTAGGAATATTGCTCTCTTCAATACGCGTCCAACGAGTGCTCATACGTCAAAATCGGTGACATTTAATTTTCAGTCAAAATTTCGCAAAAAACGTGGGCTATAGCCCATAGATTTTTTCACGCAAAATATGAAATCTCACCTATTTTGATGAGAGATAGCTCATTCGACGCGGAATAAGAAAAGAAATAAATATCTAAAAGAATTTTTCAAAAGAATTCACTAGGTAAAAAGTTAGACCAATAAAACTAGGAACACATGCGTCGGACCACGGTGAAGCAGTTTTTTGGAAATATCTGGAGAACCAAGAAAGTGTTCTCAGCGAAACTTTGTAGGAATATTGCTCTCTTCAATACGCGTCCAACGAGTGCTCATACGTCAAAATCGGTGACATTTAATTTTCAGTCAAAATTTCGCAAAAAAACGTGGGCTATAGCGCATAGATTTTTTCACGCAAAATATGAAATCTCACCTATTTTGATGAGAGATAGCTCATTCGACGCGGAATAAGAAAAGAAATAAATATCTAAAAGAATTTTTCAAAAGAATTCACTAGGTAAAAAGTTAGACCAATAAAACTAGGAACACATGCGTCGGACCACGGCGAAGCAGTTTTTTGGAAATATCTGGAGAACCAAGAAAGTGTTCTCAGCGAAACTTTGTAGGAATATTGCTTTCTTCAATACGCGTCCAACGAGTGCTCATACGTCAAAATCGGTGACATTTAATTTTCAGTCAAAATTTCGCAAAAAAACGTGGGCTATAGCCCATAGATTTTTTCACGCAAAATATGAAATCTCACCTATTTTGATGAGAGATAGCTCATTCGACGCGGAATAAGAAAAGAAATAAATATCTAAAAGAATTCACTAGGTAAAAAGTTAGACCAATAAAACTAGGAACACATGCGTCGGACCACGGTGAAGCAGTTTTTTGGAAATATCTGGAGAACCAAGAAAGTGTTCTCAGCGAAACTTTGTAGGAATATTGCTCTCTTCAATACGCGTCCAACGAGTGCTCATACGTCAAAATCGGTGACATTTAATTTTCAGTCAAAATTTCGCAAAAAAACGTGGGCTATAGCGCATAGATTTTTTCACGCAAAATATGAAATCTCACCTATTTTGATGAGAGATAGCTCATTCGACGCGGAATAAGAAAAGAAATAAATATCTAAAAGAATTTTTCAAAAGAATTCACTAGGTAAAAAGTTAGACCAATAAAACTAGGAACACATGCGTCGGACCACGGCGAAGCAGTTTTTTGGAAATATCTGGAGAACCAAGAAAGTGTTCTCAGCGAAACTTTGTAGGAATATTGCTCTCTTCAATACGCGTCCAACGAGTGCTCATACGTCAAAATCGGTGACATTTAATTTTCAGTCAAAATTTCGCAAAAAAACGTGGGCTATAGCCCATAGATTTTTTCACGCAAAATATGAAATCTCACCTATTTTGATGAGAGATAGCTCATTCGACGCGGAATAAGAAAAGAAATAAATATCTAAAAGAATTCACTAGGTAAAAAGTTAGACCAATAAAACTAGGAACACATGCGTCGCACCACGGTGAAGCAGTTTTTTGGAAATATCTGAAGAACCAAGAAAGTGTTCTCAGCGAAACTTTGTAGGAATATTGCTCTCTTCAATACGCGTCCAACGAGTGCTCATACGTCAAAATCGGTGACATTTAATTTTCAGTCAAAATTTCGCAAAAAAACGTGGGCTATTATAGCCCATAGATTTTTTCACGCAAAATATGAAATCTCACCTATTTTGATGAGAGATAGCTCATTCGACGCGGAATAAGAAAAGAAATAAATATCTAAAAGAATTTTTCAAAAGAATTCACTAGGTAAAAAGTTAGACCAATAAAACTAGGAACACATGCGTCGGACCACGGTGAAGCATTTTTTTGGAAATATCTGGAGAACCAAGAAAGTGTTCTCAGCGAAACTTTGTAGGAATATTGCTCTCTTCAATACGCGTCCAACGAGTGCTCATACGTCAAAATCGGTGACATTTAATTTTCAGTCAAAATTTCGCAAAAAACGTGGGCTATAACCCATAGATTTTTTCACGCAAAATATGAAATCTCACCTATTTTGATGAGAGATAGCTCATTCGACGCGGAATAAGAAAAGAAATAAATATCTAAAAGAATTTTTCAAAAGAATTCACTAGGTAAAAAGTTAGACCAATAAAACTAGGAACACATGCGTCGGACCACGGTGAAGCAGTTTTTTGGAAATATCTGGAGAACCAAGAAAGTGTTCTCAGCGAAACTTTGTAGGAATATTGCTCTCTTCAATACGCGTCCAACGAGTGCTCATACGTCAAAATCGGTGACATTTAATTTTCAGTCAAAATTTCGCAAAAAAACGTGGGCTGCCCATAGATTTTTTCACGCAAAATATGAAATCTCACCTATTTTGATGAGAGATAGCTCATTCGACGCGGAATAAGAAAAGAAATAAATATCTAAAAGAATTTTTCAAAAGAATTCACTAGGTAAAAAGTTAGACCAATAAAACTAGGAACACATGCGTCGGACCACGGTGAAGCAGTTTTTTGGAAATATCTGGAGAACCAAGAAAGTGTTCTCAGCGAAACTTTGTAGGAATATTGCTCTCTTCAATACGCGTCCAACGAGTGCTCATACGTCAAAATCGGTGACATTTAATTTTCAGTCAAAATTTCGCAAAAAAACGTGGGTATAGCCCATAGATTTTTTCACGCAAAATATGAAATCTCACCTATTTTGATGAGAGATAGCTCATTCGACGCGGAATAAGAAAAGAAATAAATATCTAAAAGAATTTTTCAAAAGAATTCACTAGGTAAAAAGTTAGACCAATAAAACTAGGAACACATGCGTCGGACAACGGTGAAGCAGTTTTTTGGAAATATCTGGAGAACCAAGAAAGTGTTCTCAGCGAAACTTTGTAGGAATATTGCTCTCTTCAATACGCGTCCAACGAGTGCTCATACGTCAAAATCGGTGACATTTAATTTTCAGTCAAAATTTCGCAAAAAAACGTGGGCTATAGCCCATAGATTTTTTCACGCAAAATATGAAATCTCACCTATTTTGATGAGAGATAGCTCATTCGACGCGGAATAAGAAAAGAAATAAATATCTAAAAGAATTTTTCAAAAGAATTCACTAGGTAAAAAGTTAGACCAATAAAACTAGGAACACATGCGTCGGACCACGGTGAAGCAGTTTTTTGGAAATATCTGGAGAACCAAGAAAGTGTTCTCAGCGAAACTTTGTAGGAATATTGCTCTCTTCAATACGCGTCCAACGAGTGCTCATACGTCAAAATCGGTGACATTTAATTTTCAGTCAAAATTTCGCAAAAAAACGTGGGTATAGCCCATAGATTTTTTCACGCAAAATATGAAATCTCACCTATTTTGATGAGAGATAGCTCATTCGACGCGGAATAAGAAAAGAAATAAATATCTAAAAGAATTTTTCAAAAGAATTCACTAGGTAAAAAGTTAGACCAATAAAACTAGGAACACATGCGTCGGACCCCGGTGAAGCATTTTTTTGGAAATATCTGGAGAACCAAGAAAGTGTTCTCAGCGAAACTTTGTAGGAATATTGCTCTCTTCAATACGCGTCCAACGAGTGCTCATACGTCAAAATCGGTGACATTTAATTTTCAGTCAAAATTTCGCAAAAAACGTGGGCTATAACCCATAGATTTTTTCACGCAAAATATGAAATCTCACCTATTTTGATGAGAGATAGCTCATTCGACGCGGAATAAGAAAAGAAATAAATATCTAAAAGAATTTTTCAAAAGAATTCACTAGGTAAAAAGTTAGACCAATAAAACTAGGAACACATGCGTCGGACCACGGTGAAGCAGTTTTTTGGAAATATCTGGAGAACCAAGAAAGTGTTCTCAGCGAAACTTTGTAGGAATATTGCTCTCTTCAATACGCGTCCAACGAGTGCTCATACGTCAAAATCGGTGACATTTAATTTTCAGTCAAAATTTCGCAAAAAAACGTGGGCTATAGCCCATAGATTTTTTCACGCAAAATATGAAATCTCACCTATTTTGATGAGAGATAGCTCATTCGACGCGGAATAAGAAAAGAAATAAATATCTAAAAGAATTCACTAGGTAAAAAGTTAGACCAATAAAACTAGGAACACATGCGTCGGACCACGGTGAAGCAGTTTTTTGGAAATATCTGAAGAACCAAGAAAGTGTTCTCAGCGAAACTTTGTAGGAATATTGCTCTCTTCAATACGCGTCCAACGAGTGCTCATACGTCAAAATCGGTGACATTTAATTTTCAGTCAAAATTTCGCAAAAAAACGTGGGCTATAGCCCATAGATTTTTTCACGCAAAATATGAAATCTCACCTATTTTGATGAGAGATAGCTCATTCGACGCGGAATAAGAAAAGAAATAAATATCTAAAAGAATTTTTCAAAAGAATTCACTAGGTAAAAAGTTAGACCAATAAAACTAGGAACACATGCGTCGGACCACGGTGAAGCAGTTTTTTGGAAATATCTGGAGAACCAAGAAAGTGTTCTCAGCGAAACTTTGTAGGAATATTGCTCTCTTCAATACGCGTCCAACGAGTGCTCATACGTCAAAATCGGTGACATTTAATTTTCAGTCAAAATTTCGCAAAAAAAAGTGGGCTATAGCCCATAGATTTTTTCACGCAAAATATGAAATCTCACCTATTTTGATGAGAGATAGCTCATTCGACGCGGAATAAGAAAAGAAATAAATATCTAAAAGAATTTTTCAAAAGAATTCACTAGGTAAAAAGTTAGACCAATAAAACTAGGAACACATGCGTCGGACCACGGTGAAGCAGTTTTTTGGAAATATCTGGAGAACCAAGAAAGTGTTCTCAGCGAAACTTTGTAGGAATATTGCTCTCTTCAATACGCGTCCAACGAGTGCTCATACGTCAAAATCGGTGACATTTAATTTTCAGTCAAAATTTCGCAAAAAAACGTGGGCTATAGCCCATAGATTTTTTCACGCAAATTATGAAATCTCACCTATTTTGATGAGAGATAGCTCATTCGACGCGGAATAAGAAAAGAAATAAATATCTAAAAGAATTTTTCAAAAGAATTCACTAGGTAAAAAGTTAGACCAATAAAACTAGGAACACATGCGTCGGACCACGGTGAAGCAGTTTTTTGGAAATATCTGGAGAACCAAGAAAGTGTTCTCAGCGAAACTTTGTAGGAATATTGCTCTCTTCAATACGCGTCCAACGAGTGCTCATACGTCAAAATCGGTGACATTTAATTTTCAGTCAAAATTTCGCAAAAAAACGTGGGCTATAGCCCATAGATTTTTTCACGCAAAATATGAAATCTCACCTATTTTGATGAGAGATAGCTCATTCGACGCGGAATAAGAAAAGAAATAAACATCTAAAAGAATTTTTCAAAAGAATTCACTAGGTAAAAAGTTAGACCAATAAAACTAGGAACACATGCGTCGGACCACGGTGAAGCAGTTTTTTGGAAATATCTGGAGAACCAAGAAAGTGTTCTCAGCGAAACTTTGTAGGAATATTGCTCTCTTCAATACGCGTCCAACGAGTGCTCATACGTCAAAATCGGTGACATTTAATTTTCAGTCAAAATTTCGCAAAAAAACGTGGGCTATAGCCCATAGATTTTTTCACGCAAAATATGAAATCTCACCTATTTTGATGAGAGATAGCTCATTCGACGCGGAATAAGAAAAGAAATAAATATCTAAAAGAATTTTTCAAAAGAATTCACTAGGTAAAAAGTTAGACCAATAAAACTAGGAACACATGCGTCGGACCACGGTGAAGCAGTTTTTTGGAAATATCTGGAGAACCAAGAAAGTGTTCTCACCGAATCTTTGTAGGAATATTGCTCTCTTCAATACGCGTCCAACGAGTGCTCATACGTCAAAATCGGTGACATTTAATTTTCAGTCAAAATTTCGCAAAAAAACGTGGGTATAGCCCATAGATTTTTTCACGCAAAATATGAAATCTCACCTATTTTGATGAGAGATAGCTCATTCGACGCGGAATAAGAAAAGAAATAAATATCTAAAAGAATTTTTCAAAAGAATTAACTAGGTAAAAAGTTAGACCAATAAAACTAGGAACACATGCGTCGGACCACGGTGAAGCAGTTTTTTGGAAATATCTGGAGAACCAAGAAAGTGTTCTCAGCGAAACTTTGTAGGAATATTGCTCTCTTCAATACGCGTCCAACGAGTGCTCATACGTCAAAATCGGTGACATTTAATTTTCAGTCAAAATTTCGCAAAAAAACGTGGGCTATAGCCCATAGATTTTTTCACGCAAAATATGAAATCTCACCTATTTTGATGAGAGATAGCTCATTCGACGCGGAATAAGAAAAGAAATAAATATCTAAAAGAATTTTTCAAAAGAATTCACTAGGTAAAAAGTTAGACCAATAAAACTAGGAACACATGCGTCGGACCACGGTGAAGCAGTTTTTTGGAAATATCTGGAGAACCAAGAAAGTGTTCTCAGCGAAACTTTGTAGGAATATTGCTCTCTTCAATACGCGTCCAACGAGTGCTCATACGTCAAAATCGGTGACATTTAATTTTCAGTCAAAATTTCGCAAAAAACTATAGCCCATAGATTTTTTCACGCAAAATATGAAATCTCACCTATTTTGATGAGAGATAGCTCATTCGACGCGGAATAAGAAAAGAAATAAATATCTAAAAGAATTTTTCAAAAGAATTCACTAGGTAAAAAGTTAGACCAATAAAACTAGGAACACATGCGTCGGACCACGGTGAAGCAGTTTTTTGGAAATATCTGGAGAACCAAGAAAGTGTTCTCAGCGAAACTTTGTAGGAATATTGCTCTCTTCAATACGCTACCAACGAGTGCTCATACGTCAAAATCGGTGACATTTAATTTTCAGTCAAAATTTCGCAAAAAAACGTGGGCTATAGCCCATAGATTTTTTCACGCAAAATATGAAATCTCACCTATTTTGATGAGAGATAGCTCATTCGACGCGGAATAAGAAAAGAAATAAATATCTAAAAGAATTCACTAGGTAAAAAGTTAGACCAATAAAACTAGGAACACATGCGTCGGACCACGGTGAAGCAGTTTTTTGGAAATATCTGAAGAACCAAGAAAGTGTTCTCAGCGAAACTTTGTAGGAATATTGCTCTCTTCAATACGCGTCCAACGAGTGCTCATACGTCAAAATCGGTGACATTTAATTTTCAGTCAAAATTTCGCAAAAAAACATACGTCGGACCACGGTGAAGCAGTTTTTTGGAAATATCTGGAGAACCAAGAAAGTGTTCTCAGCGAAACTTTGTAGGAATATTGCTCTCTTCAATACGCGTCCAACGAGTGCTCATACGTCAAAATCGGTGACATTTAATTTTCAGTCAAAATTTTGCAAAAAAACGTGGGCTATAGCCCATAGATTTTTTCACGCAAAATATGAAATCTCACCTATTTTGATGAGAGATAGCTCATTCGACGCGGAATAAGAAAAGAAATAAATATCTAAAAGAATTTTTCAAAAGAATTCACTAGGTAAAAAGTTAGACCAATAAAACTAGGAACACATGCGTCGGACCACGGCGAAGCAGTTTTTTGGAAATATCTGGAGAACCAAGAAAGTGTTCTCAGCGAAACTTTGTAGGAATATTGCTCTCTTCAATACGCGTCCAACGAGTGCTCATACGTCAAAATCGGTGACATTTAATTTTCAGTCAAAATTTCGTAAAAAAACGTGGGCTATAGCCCATAGATTTTTTCACGCAAAATATGAAATCTCACCTATTTTGATGAGAGATAGCTCATTCGACGCGGAATAAGAAAAGAAATAAATACATGACATTTAATTTTCAGTCAAAATTTCGCAAAAAAACGTGGTATAGCCCATAGATTTTTTCACGCAAAATATGAAATCTCACCTATTTTGATGAGAGATAGCTCATTCGACGCGGAATAAGAAAAGAAATAAATATCTAAAAGAATTTTTCAAAAGAATTCACTAGGTAAAAAGTTAGACCAATAAAACTAGGAACACATGCGTCGGACCACGGTGAAGCAGTTTTTTGGAAATATCTGGAGAACCAAGAAAGTGTTCTCAGCGAAACTTTGTAGGAATATTGCTCTCTTCAATACGCGTCCAACGAGTGCTCATACGTCAAAATCGGTGACATTTAATTTTCAGTCAAAATTTCGCAAAAAAACGTGGGCTATAGCCCATAGATTTTTTCACGCAAAATATGAAATCTCACCTATTTTGATGAGAGATAGCTCATTCGACGCGGAATAAGAAAAGAAATAAATATCTAAAAGAATTTTTCAAAAGAATTCACTAGGTAAAAAGTTAGACCAATAAGACTAGGAACACATGCGTCGGACCACGGTGAAGCAGTTTTTTGGAAATATCTGGAGAACCAAGAAAGTGTTCTCAGCGAAACTTTGTAGGAATATTGCTCTCTTCAATACGCGTCCAACGAGTGCTCATACGTCAAAATCGGTGACATTTAATTTTCAGTCAAAATTTCGCAAAAAAACGTGGGCTATAGCCCATAGATTTTTTCACGCAAAATATGAAATCTCACCTATTTTGATGAGAGATAGCTCATTCGACCCGGAATAAGAAAAGAAATAAATATCTAAAAGAATTTTTCAAAAGAATTCACTAGGTAAAAAGTTAGACCAATAAGACTAGGAACACATGCGTCGGACCACGGTGAAGCAGTTTTTTGGAAATATCTGGAGAACCAAGAAAGTGTTCTCAGCGAAACTTTGTAGGAATATTGTTCTCTTCAATACGCGTCCAACGAGTGCTCATACGTCAAAATCGGTGACATTTAATTTTCAGTCAAAATTTCGCAAAAAAACGTGGGCTATAGCCCATAGATTTTTTCACGCAAAATATGAAATCTCACCTATTTTGATGAGAGATAGCTCATTCGACGCGGAATAAGAAAAGAAATAAATATCTAAAAGAATTTTTCAAAAGAATTCACTAGGTAAAAAGTTAGACCAATAAAACTAGGAACACATGCGTCGGACCACGGTGAAGCAGTTTTTTGGAAATATCTTGAGAACCAAGAAAGTGTTCTCAGCGAAACTTTGTAGGAATATTGCTCTCTTCAATACGCGTCCAACGAGTGCTCATACGTCAAAATCGGTGACATTTAATTTTCAGTCAAAATTTCGCAAAAAAACGTGGGCTATAGCCCATAGATTTTTTCACGCAAAATATGAAATCTCACCTATTTTGATGAGAGATAGCTCATTCGACGCGGAATAAGAAAAGAAATAAATATCTAAAAGAATTTTTCAAAAGAATTCACTAGGTAAAAAGTTAGACCAATAAAACTAGGAACACATGCGTCGGACCACGGCGAAGCAGTTTTTTGGAAATATCTGGAGAACCAAGAAAGTGTTCTCAGCGAAACTTTGTAGGAATATTGCTCTCTTCAATACGCGTCCAACGAGTGCTCATACGTCAAAATCGGTGACATTTAATTTTCAGTCAAAATTTCGCAAAAAAACGTGGGCTATAGCCCATAGATTTTTTCACGCAAAATATGAAATCTCACCTATTTTGATGAGAGATAGCTCATTCGACGCGGAATAAGAAAAGAAATAAATATCTAAAAGAATTTTTCAAAAGAATTCACTAGGTAAAAAGTTAGACCAATAAGACTAGGAACACATGCGTCGGACCACGGTGAAGCAGTTTTTTGGAAATATCTGGAGAACCAAGAAAGTGTTCTCAGCGAAACTTTGTAGGAATATTGCTCTCTTCAATACGCGTCCAACGAGTGCTCATACGTCAAAATCGGTGACATTTAATTTTCAGTCAAAATTTCGCAAAAAAACGTGGGCTATAGCCCATAGATTTTTTCACGCAAAATATGAAATCTCACCTATTTTGATGAGAGATAGCTCATTCGACGCGGAATAAGAAAAGAAATAAATATCTAAAAGAATTTTTCAAAAGAATTCACTAGGTAAAAAGTTAGACCAATAAAACTAGGAACACATGCGTCGGACCACGGCGAAGCAGTTTTTTGGAAATATCTGGAGAACCAAGAAAGTGTTCTCAGCGAAACTTTGTAGGAATATTGCTCTCTTCAATACGCGTCCAACGAGTGCTCATACGTCAAAATCGGTGACATTTAATTTTCAGTCAAAATTTCGCAAAAAAACGTGGGCTATAGCCCATAGATTTTTTCACGCAAAATATGAAATCTCACCTATTTTGATGAGAGATAGCTCATTCGACGCGGAATAAGAAAAGAAATAAATATCTAAAAGAATTTTTCAAAAGAATTCACTAGGTAAAAAGTTAGACCAATAAGACTAGGAACACATGCGTCGGACCACGGTGAAGCAGTTTTTTGGAAATATCTGGAGAACCAAGAAAGTGTTCTCAGCGAAACTTTGTAGGAATATTGCTCTCTTCAATACGCGTCCAACGAGTGCTCATACGTCAAAATCGGTGACATTTAATTTTCAGTCAAAATTTCGCAAAAAACGTGGGCTAGATTTTTTCACGCAAAATATGAAATCTCACCTATTTTGATGAGAGATAGCTCATTCGACGCGGAATAAGAAAAGAAATAAATATCTAAAAGAATTTTTCAAAAGAATTCACTAGGTAAAAAGTTAGACCAATAAAACTAGGAACACATGCGTCGGACCACGGCGAAGCAGTTTTTTGGAAATATCTGGAGAACCAAGAAAGTGTTCTCAGCGAAACTTTGTAGGAATATTGCTCTCTTCAATACGCGTCCAACGAGTGCTCATACGTCAAAATCGGTGACATTTAATTTTCAGTCAAAATTTCGCAAAAAAACGTGGGCTATAGCCCATAGATTTTTTCACGCAAAATATGAAATCTCACCTATTTTGATGAGAGATAGCTCATTCGACGCGGAATAAGAAAAGAAATAAATATCTAAAAGAATTTTTCAAAAGAATTCACTAGGTAAAAAGTTAGACCAATAAAACTAGGAACACATGCGTCGGACCACGGCGAAGCAGTTTTTTGGAAATATCTGGAGAACCAAGAAAGTGTTCTCAGCGAAACTTTGTAGGAATATTGCTCTCTTCAATACGCGTCCAACGAGTGCTCATACGTCAAAATCGGTGACATTTAATTTTCAGTCAAAATTTCGCAAAAAAACGTGGGCTATAGCCCATAGATTTTTTCACGCAAAATATGAAATCTCACCTATTTTGATGAGAGATAGCTCATTCGACGCGGAATAAGAAAAGAAATAAATATCTAAAAGAATTTTTCAAAAGAATTCACTAGGTAAAAAGTTAGACCAATAAGACTAGGAACACATGCGTCGGACCACGGTGAAGCAGTTTTTTGGAAATATCTGGAGAACCAAGAAAGTGTTCTCAGCGAAACTTTGTAGGAATATTGCTCTCTTCAATACGCGTCCAACGAGTGCTCATACGTCAAAATCGGTGACATTTAATTTTCAGTCAAAATTTCGCAAAAAACGTGGGCTAGATTTTTTCACGCAAAATATGAAATCTCACCTATTTTGATGAGAGATAGCTCATTCGACGCGGAATAAGAAAAGAAATAAATATCTAAAAGAATTTTTCAAAAGAATTCACTAGGTAAAAAGTTAGACCAATAAAACTAGGAACACATGCGTCGGACCACGGTGAAGCAGTTTTTTGGAAATATCTGGAGAACCAAGAAAGTGTTCTCAGCGAAACTTTGTAGGAATATTGCTCTCTTCAATACGCGTCCAACGAGTGCTCATACGTCAAAATCGGTGACATTTAATTTTCAGTCAAAATTTCGCAAAAAAACGTGGGCTATAGCCCATAGATTTTTTCACGCAAAATATGAAATCTCACCTATTTTGATGAGAGATAGCTCATTCGACGCGGAATAAGAAAAGAAATAAATATCTAAAAGAATTTTTCAAAAGAATTCACTAGGTAAAAAGTTAGACCAATAAAACTAGGAACACATGCGTCGGACCACGGTGAAGCAGTTTTTTGGAAATATCTGGAGAACCAAGAAAGTGTTCTCAGCGAAACTTTGTAGAAATATTGCTCTCTTCAATACGCGTCCAACGAGTGCTCATACGTCAAAATCGGTGACATTTAATTTTCAGTCAAAATTTCGCAAAAAAACGTGGGCTATAATAGATTTTTTCACGCAAAATATGAAATCTCACCTATTTTGATGAGAGATAGCTCATTCGACGCGGAATAAGAAAAGAAATAAATATCTAAAAGAATTTTTCAAAAGAATTCACTAGGTAAAAAGTTAGACCAATAAGACTAGGAACACATGCGTCGGACCACGGTGAAGCAGTTTTTTGGAAATATCTGGAGAACCAAGAAAGTGTTCTCAGCGAAACTTTGTAGGAATATTGCTCTCTTCAATACGCGTCCAACGAGTGCTCATACGTCAAAATCGGTGACATTTAATTTTCAGTCAAAATTTCGCAAAAAAACGTGGGCTATAGCCCATAGATTTTTTCACGCAAAATATGAAATCTCACCTATTTTGATGAGAGATAGCTCATTCGACGCGGAATAAGAAAAGAAATAAATATCTAAAAGAATTTTTCAAAAGAATTCACTAGGTAAAAAGTTAGACCAATAAGACTAGGAACACATGCGTCGGACCACGGTGAAGCAGTTTTTTGGAAATATCTGGAGAACCAAGAAAGTGTTCTCAGCGAAACTTTGTAGGAATATTGCTCTCTTCAATACGCGTCCAACGAGTGCTCATACGTCAAAATCGGTGACATTTAATTTTCAGTCAAAATTTCGCAAAAAAACGTGGGCTATAGCCCATAGATTTTTTCACGCAAAATATGAAATCTCACCTATTTTGATGAGAGATGGCTCATTCGACGCGGAATAAGAAAAGAAATAAATGCCCAATAGAATTTTTCAAAAAAAAAATTCTAGGTAAAAAGTTAGACTAATAAAACTAGGAACACATGCGTCGGACCACGGTGAAGCAGTTTTTTGGAAATATCTGGAGAACCAAGAAAGTGTTCTCAGCGAAACTTTGTAGGAATATTGCTCTCTTCAATACGCGTCCAACGAGTGCTCATACGTCAAAATCGGTGACATTTAATTTTCAGTCAAAATTTCGCAATAAAACGTGGGCTATAGCCCATAGATTTTTTCACGCAAAATATGAAATCTCACCTATTTTGATGAGAGATAGCTCATTCGACGCGGAATAAGAAAAGAAATAAATATCTAAAAGAATTTTTCAAAAGAATTCACTAGGTAAAAAGTTAGACCAATAAAACTAGGAACACATGCGTCGGACCACGGTGAAGCAGTTTTTTGGAAATATCTGGAGAACCAAGAAAGTGTTCTCAGCGAAACTTTGTAGGAATATTGCTCTCTTCAATACGCGTCCAACGAGTGCTCATACGTCAAAATCGGTGACATTTAATTTTCAGTCAAAATTTCGCAAAAAAACGTGGGCTATAGCCCATAGATTTTTTCACGCAAAATATGAAATCTCACCTATTTTGATGAGAGATAGCTCATTCGACGCGGAATAAGAAAAGAAATAAATATCTAAAAGAATTTTTCAAAAGAATTCACTAGGTAAAAAGTTAGACCAATAAAACTAGGAACACATGCGTCGGACCACGGTGAAGCAGTTTTTTGGAAATATCTGGAGAACCAAGAAAGTGTTCTCAGCGAAACTTTGTAGGAATATTGCTCTCTTCAATACGCGTCCAACGAGTGCTCATACGTCAAAATCGGGGACATTTAATTTTCAGTCAAAATTTCGCAATTTTTTCACGCAAAATATGAAATCTCACCTATTTTGATGAGAGATAGCTCATTCGACGCGGAATAAGAAAAGAAATAAATATCTAAAAGAATTTTTCAAAAGAATTCACTAGGTAAAAAGTTAGACCAATAAAACTAGGAACACATGCGTCGGACCACGGTGAAGCAGTTTTTTGGAAATATCTGGAGAACCAAGAAAGTGTTCTCAGCGAAACTTTGTAGGAATATTGCTCTCTTCAATACGCGTCCAACGAGTGCTCATACGTCAAAATCGGTGACATTTAATTTTCAGTCAAAATTTCGCAAAAAAACGTGGGCTATAGCGCATAGATTTTTTCACGCAAAATATGAAATCTCACCTATTTTGATGAGAGATAGCTCATTCGACGCGGAATAAGAAAAGAAATAAATATCTAAAAGAATTTTTCAAAAGAATTCACTAGGTAAAAAGTTAGACCAATAAAACTAGGAACACATGCGTCGGACCACGGTGAAGCAGTTTTTTGGAAATATCTGGAGAACCAAGAAAGTGTTGGAGAACCAAGAAAGTGTTCTCAGCGAAACTTTGTAGGAATATTGCTCTCTTCAATACGCGTCCAACGACTGGTCATACGTCAACATCGGTGACATTTAATTTTCAGTCAAAATTTCGCAAAAAAACGTGGGCTATAGCCCTTAGATTTTTTCACGCAAAATATGAAATCTCACCTATTTTGATGAGAGATAGCTCATTCGACGCGGAATAAGAAAAGAAATAAATATCTAAAAGAATTTTTCAAAAGAATTCACTAGGTAAAAAGTTAGACCAATAGAACTAGGAACACATACGTCGGACCACGGTGAAGCAGTTTTTTGGAAATATCTGGAGAACCAAGAAAGTGTTCTCAGCGAAACTTTGTAGAAATATTGCTCTCTTCAATACGCGTCCAACGAGTGCTCATACGTCAAAATCGGTGACATTTAATTTTCAGTCAAAATTTCGCAAAAAAACGTGGGCATAGCCCATAGATTTTTTCACGCAAAATATGAAATCTCACCTATTTTGATGAGAGATAGCTCATTCGACGCGGAATAAGAAAAGAAATAAATATCTAAAAGAATTTTTCAAAAGAATTCACTAGGTAAAAAGTTAGACCAATAAAACTAGGAACACATGCGTCGGACCACGGCGAAGCAGTTTTTTGGAAATATCTGGAGAACCAAGAAAGTGTTCTCAGCGAAACTTTGTAGGAATATTGCTCTCTTCAATACGCGTCCAACGAGTGCTCATACGTCAAAATCGGTGACATTTAATTTTCAGTCAAAATTTCGCAAAAAAACGTGGGCTATAGCCCTTAGATTTTTTCACGCAAAATATGAAATCTCACCTATTTTGATGAGAGATAGCTCATTCGACGCGGAATAAGAAAAGAAATAAATGCCCAATAGAATTTTTCAAAAAAAAAATTCTAGGTAAAAAGTTAGACTAATAAAACTAGGAACACATGCGTCGGACCACGGTGAAGCAGTTTTTTGGAAATATCTGGAGAACCAAGAAAGTGTTCTCAGCGAAACTTTGTAGGAATATTGCTCTCTTCAATACGCGTCCAACGAGTGCTCATACGTCAAAATCGGTGACATTTAATTTTCAGTCAAAATTTCGCAAAAAAACGTGGGCTATAGCCCATAGATTTTTTCACGCAAAATATGAAATCTCACCTATTTTGATGAGAGATAGCTCATTCGACGCGGAATAAGAAAAGAAATAAATATCTAAAAGAATTTTTCAAAAGAATTCACTAGGTAAAAAGTTAGACCAATAAAACTAGGAACACATGCGTCGGACCACGGTGAAGCAGTTTTTTGGAAATATCTGGAGAACCAAGAAAGTGTTCTCAGCGAAACTTTGTAGGAATATTGCTCTCTTCAATACGCGTCCAACGACTGGTCATACGTCAACATCGGTGACATTTAATTTTCAGTCAAAATTTCGCAAAAAAACGTGGGCTATAGCCCTTAGATTTTTTCACGCAAAATATGAAATCTCACCTATTTTGATGAGAGATAGCTCATTCGACGCGGAATAAGAAAAGAAATAAATATCTAAAAGAATTTTTCAAAAGAATTCACTAGGTAAAAAGTTAGACCAATAAAACTAGGAACACATGCGTCGGACCAAGGCGAAGCAGTTTTTTGGAAATATCTGGAGAACCAAGAAAGTGTTCTCAGCGAAACTTTGTAGGAATATTGCTCTCTTCAATACGCGTCCAACGAGTGCTCATACGTCAAAATCGGTGACATTTAATTTTCAGTCAAAATTTCGCAAAAAAACGTGGGCTATAGCCCATAGATTTTTTCACGCAAAATATGAAATCTCACCTATTTTGATGAGAGATAGTTCATTCGACGCGGAATAAGAAAAGAAATAAATATCTAAAAGAATTTTTCAAAAGAATTCACTAGGTAAAAAGTTAGACCAATAAGACTAGGAACACATGCGTCGGACCACGGTGAAGCAGTTTTTTGGAAATATCTTGAGAACCAAGAAAGTGTTCTCAGCGAAACTTTGTAGGAATATTGCTCTCTTCAATACGCGTCCAACGAGTGCTCATACGTCAAAATCGGTGACATTTAATTTTCAGTCAAAATTTCGCAAAAAACGTGGGCTAGATTTTTTCACGCAAAATATGAAATCTCACCTATTTTGATGAGAGATAGCTCATTCGACGCGGAATAAGAAAAGAAATAAATATCTAAAAGAATTTTTCAAAAGAATTCACTAGGTAAAAAGTTAGACCAATAAAACTAGGAACACATGCGTCGGACCACGGTGAAGCAGTTTTTTGGAAATATCTGGAGAACCAAGAAAGTGTTCTCAGCGAAACTTTGTAGGAATATTGCTCTCTTCAATACGCGTCCAACGAGTGCTCATACGTCAAAATCGGTGACATTTAATTTTCAGTCAAAATTTCGCAAAAAAACGTGGGCTATAGCCCATAGATTTTTTCACGCAAAATATGAAATCTCACCTATTTTGATGAGAGATAGCTCATTCGACGCGGAATAAGAAAAGAAATAAATATCTAAAAGAATTTTTCAAAAGAATTCACTAGGTAAAAAGTTAGACCAATAAAACTAGGAACACATGCGTCGGACCACGGTGAAGCAGTTTTTTGGAAATATCTGGTGAACCAAGAAAGTGTTCTCAGCGAAACTTTGTAGGAATATTGCTCTCTTCAATACGCGTCCAACGAGTGCTCATACGTCAAAATCGGTGACATTTAATTTTCAGTCAAAATTTCGCAAAAAAACGTGGGCTATAGCCCATAGATTTTTTCACGCAAAATATGAAATCTCACCTATTTTGATGAGAGATAGCTCATTCGACGCGGAATAAGAAAAGAAATAAATATCTAAAAGAATTTTTCAAAAGAATTCACTAGGTAAAAAGTTAGACCAATAAAACTAGGAACACATGCGTCGGACCACGGTGAAGCAGTTTTTTGGAAATATCTGGAGAACCAAGAAAGTGTTCTCAGCGAAACTTTGTAGGAATATTGCTCTCTTCAATACGCGTCCAACGAGTGCTCATACGTCAAAATCGGTGACATTTAATTTTCAGTCAAAATTTCGCAAAAAAACGTGGGCTATAATAGATTTTTTCACGCAAAATATGAAATCTCACCTATTTTGATGAGAGATAGCTCATTCGACGCGGAATAAGAAAAGAAATAAATATCTAAAAGAATTTTTCAAAAGAATTCACTAGGTAAAAAGTTAGACCAATAAGACTAGGAACACATGCGTCGGACCACGGTGAAGCAGTTTTTTGGAAATATCTGGAGAACCAAGAAAGTGTTCTCAGCGAAACTTTGTAGGAATATTGCTCTCTTCAATACGCGTCCAACGAGTGCTCATACGTCAAAATCGGTGACATTTAATTTTCAGTCAAAATTTCGCAAAAAAACGTGGGCTATAAGCCCATAGATTTTTTCACGCAAAATATGAAATCTCACCTATTTTGATGAGAGATAGCTCATTCGACGCGGAATAAGAAAAGAAATAAATATCTAAAAGAATTTTTCAAAAGAATTCACTAGGTAAAAAGTTAGACCAATAAGACTAGGAACACATGCGTCGGACCACGGTGAAGCAGTTTTTTGGAAATATCTGGAGAACCAAGAAAGTGTTCTCAGCGAAACTTTGTAGGAATATTGCTCTCTTCAATACGCGTCCAACGAGTGCTCATACGTCAAAATCGGTGACATTTAATTTTCAGTCAAAATTTCGCAAAAAAACGTGGGCTATAGCCCATAGATTTTTTCACGCAAAATATGAAATCTCACCTATTTTGATGAGAGATGGCTCATTCGACGCGGAATAAGAAAAGAAATAAATGCCCAATAGAATTTTTCAAAAAAAAAATTCTAGGTAAAAAGTTAGACTAATAAAACTAGGAACACATGCGTCGGACCACGGTGAAGCAGTTTTTTGGAAATATCTGGAGAACCAAGAAAGTGTTCTCAGCGAAACTTTGTAGGAATATTGCTCTCTTCAATACGCGTCCAACGAGTGCTCATACGTCAAAATCGGTGACATTTAATTTTCAGTCAAAATTTCGCAAAAAAACGTGGGCTATAGCCCATAGATTTTTTCACGCAAAATATGAAATCTCACCTATTTTGATGAGAGATAGCTCATTCGACGCGGAATAAGAAAAGAAATAAATATCTAAAAGAATTTTTCAAAAGAATTCACTAGGTAAAAAGTTAGACCAATAAAACTAGGAACACATGCGTCGGACCACGGTGAAGCAGTTTTTTGGAAATATCTGGAGAACCAAGAAAGTGTTCTCAGCGAAACTTTGTAGGATTATTGCTCTCTTCAATACGCGTCCAACGAGTGCTCATACGTCAAAATCGGTGACATTTAATTTTCAGTCAAAATTTCGCAAAAAAACGTGGGCTATAGCCCATAGATTTTTTCACGCAAAATATGAAATCTCACCTATTTTGATGAGAGATAGCTCATTCGACGCGGAATAAGAAAAGAAATAAATATCTAAAAGAATTTTTCAAAAGAATTCACTAGGTAAAAAGTTAGACCAATAAAACTAGGAACACATGCGTCGGACCACGGTGAAGCAGTTTTTTGGAAATATCTGGAGAACCAAGAAAGTGTTCTCAGCGAAACTTTGTAGGAATATTGCTCTCTTCAATACGCGTCCAACGAGTGCTCATACGTCAAAATCGGGGACATTTAATTTTCAGTCAAAATTTCGCAATTTTTTCACGCAAAATATGAAATCTCACCTATTTTGATGAGAGATAGCTCATTCGACGCGGAATAAGAAAAGAAATAAATATCTAAAAGAATTTTTCAAAAGAATTCACTAGGTAAAAAGTTAGACCAATAAAACTAGGAACACATGCGTCGGACCACGGTGAAGCAGTTTTTTGGAAATATCTGGAGAACCAAGAAAGTGTTCTCAGCGAAACTTTGTAGGAATATTGCTCTCTTCAATACGCGTCCAACGAGTGCTCATACGTCAAAATCGGTGACATTTAATTTTCAGTCAAAATTTCGCAAAAAAACGTGGGCTATAGCCCATAGATTTTTTCACGCAAAATATGAAATCTCACCTATTTTGATGAGAGATAGCTCATTCGACGCGGAATAAGAAAAGAAATAAATATCTAAAAGAATTTTTCAAAAGAATTCACTAGGTAAAAAGTTAGACCAATAAAACTAGGAACACATGCGTCGGACCACGGTGAAGCAGTTTTTTGGAAATATCTGGAGAACCAAGAAAGTGTTGGAGAACCAAGAAAGTGTTCTCAGCGAAACTTTGTAGGAATATTGCTCTCTTCAATACGCGTCCAACGACTGGTCATACGTCAACATCGGTGACATTTAATTTTCAGTCAAAATTTCGCAAAAAAACGTGGGCTATAGCCCTTAGATTTTTTCACGCAAAATATGAAATCTCACCTATTTTGATGAGAGATAGCTCATTCGACGCGGAATAAGAAAAGAAATAAATATCTAAAAGAATTTTTCAAAAGAATTCACTAGGTAAAAAGTTAGACCAATAGAACTAGGAACACATACGTCGGACCACGGTGAAGCAGTTTTTTGGAAATATCTGGAGAACCAAGAAAGTGTTCTCAGCGAAACTTTGTAGAAATATTGCTCTCTTCAATACGCGTCCAACGAGTGCTCATACGTCAAAATCGGTGACATTTAATTTTCAGTCAAAATTTCGCAAAAAAACGTGGGCATAGCCCATAGATTTTTTCACGCAAAATATGAAATCTCACCTATTTTGATGAGAGATAGCTCATTCGACGCAGAATAAGAAAAGAAATAAATATCTAAAAGAATTTTTCAAAAGAATTCACTAGGTAAAAAGTTAGACCAATAAAACTAGGAACACATGCGTCGGACCACGGTGAAGCAGTTTTTTGGAAATATCTGGAGAACCAAGAAAGTGTTCTCAGCGAAACTTTGTAGGAATATTGCTCTCTTCAATACGCGTCCAACGAGTGCTCATACGTCAAAATCGGTGACATTTAATTTTCAGTCAAAATTTCGTAAAATATGAAATCTCACCTATTTTGATGAGAGATAGCTCATTCGACGCGGAATAAGAAAAGAAATAAATATCTAAAAGAATTTTTCAAAAGAATTCACTAGGTAAAAAGTTAGACCAATAAAACTAGGAACACATGCGTCGGACCACGGTGAAGCAGTTTTTTGGAAATATCTGGAGAACCAAGAAAGTGTTCTCAGCGAAACTTTGTAGGAATATTGCTCTCTTCAATACGCGTCCAACGAGTGCTCATACGTCAAAATCGGTGACATTTAATTTTCAGTTAAAATTTCGCAAAAAAACGTGGGCTATAGCCCATAGATTTTTTCACGCAAAATATGAAATCTCACCTATTTTGATGAGAGATAGCTCATTCGACGCGGAATAAGAAAAGAAATAAATATCTAAAAGAATTTTTCAAAAGAATTCACTAGGTAAAAAGTTAGACCAATAAAACTAGGAACACATGCGTCGGACCACGGTGAAGCAGTTTTTTGGAAATATCTGGAGAACCAAGAAAGTGTTGGAGAACCAAGAAAGTGTTCCCAGCGAAACTTTGTAGGAATATTGCTCTCTTCAATACGCGTCCAACGAGTGCTCATACGTCAAAATCGGTGACATTTAATTTTCAGTCAAAATTTCGCAAAAAAACGTGGGCTATAGCCCATAGATTTTTTCACGCAAAATATGAAATCTCACCTATTTTGATGAGAGATAGCTCATTCGACGCGGAATAAGAAAAGAAATAAATATCTAAAAGAATTTTTCAAAAGAATTCACTAGGTAAAAAGTTAGACCAATAAAACTAGGAACACATGCGTCGGACCACGGCGAAGCAGTTTTTTGGAAATATCTGGAGAACCAAGAAAGTGTTCTCAGCGAAACTTTGTAGGAATATTGCTCTCTTCAATACGCGTCCAACGAGTGCTCATACGTCAAAATCGGTGACATTTAATTTTCAGTCAAAATTTCGCAAAAAAACGTGGGCTATAGCCCATAGATTTTTTCACGCAAAATATGAAATCTCACCTATTTTGATGAGAGATAGCTCATTCGACGCGGAATAAGAAAAGAAATAAATATCTAAAAGAATTTTTCAAAAGAATTCACTAGGTAAAAAGTTAGACCAATAAAACTAGGAACACATGCGTCGGACCACGGCGAAGCAGTTTTTTGGAAATATCTGGAGAACCAAGAAAGTGTTCTCAGCGAAACTTTGTAGGAATATTGCTCTCTTCAATACGCGTCCAACGAGTGCTCATACGTCAAAATCGGTGACATTTAATTTTCAGTCAAAATTTCGCAAAAAAACGTGGGCCCATAGATTTTTTCACGCAAAATATGAAATCTCACCTATTTTGATGAGAGATAGCTCATTCGACGCGGAATAAGAAAAGAAATAAATATCTAAAAGAATTTTTCAAAAGAATTCACTAGGTAAAAAGTTAGACCAATAAGACTAGGAACACATGCGTCGGACCACGGTGAAGCAGTTTTTTGGAAATATCTGGAGAACCAAGAAAGTGTTCTCAGCGAAACTTTGTAGGAATATTGCTCTCTTCAATACGCGTCCAACGAGTGCTCATACGTCAAAATCGGTGACATTTAATTTTCAGTCAAAATTTCGCAAAAAACATGGGCTAGATTTTTTCACGCAAAATATGAAATCTCACCTATTTTGATGAGAGATAGCTCATTCGACGCGGAATAAGAAAAGAAATAAATATCTAAAAGAATTTTTCAAAAGAATTCACTAGGTAAAAAGTTAGACCAATAAAACTAGGAACACATGCGTCGGACCACGGTGAAGCAGTTTTTTGGAAATATCTGGAGAACCAAGAAAGTGTTCTCAGCGAAACTTTGTAGGAATATTGCTCTCTTCAATACGCGTCCAACGAGTGCTCATACGTCAAAATCGGTGACATTTAATTTTCAGTCAAAATTTCGCAAAAAAACGTGGGCTATAGCCCATAGATTTTTTCACGCAAAATATGAAATCTCACCTATTTTGATGAGAGATAGCTCATTCGACGCGGAATAAGAAAAGAAATAAATATCTAAAAGAATTTTTCAAAAGAATTCACTAGGTAAAAAGTTAGACCAATAAAACTAGGAACACATGCGTCGGACCACGGTGAAGCAGTTTTTTGAAAATATCTGGAGAACCAAGAAAGTGTTCTCAGCGAAACTTTGTAGGAATATTGCTCTCTTCAATACGCGTCCAACGAGTGCTCATACGTCAAAATCGGTGACATTTAATTTTCAGTCAAAATTTCGCAAAAAAACGTGGGCTATAGCCCATAGATTTTTTCACGCAAAATATGAAATCTCACCTATTTTGATGAGAGATAGCTCATTCGACGCGGAATAAGAAAAGAAATAAATATCTAAAAGAATTTTTCAAAAGAATTCACTAGGTAAAAAGTTAGACCAATAAAACTAGGAACACATGCGTCGGACCACGGTGAAGCAGTTTTTTGGAAATATCTGGAGAACCAAGAAAGTGTTCTCAGCGAAACTTTGTAGGAATATTGCTCTCTTCAATACGCGTCCAACGAGTGCTCATACGTCAAAATCGGTGACATTTAATTTTCAGTCAAAATTTCGTAAAATATGAAATCTCACCTATTTTGATGAGAGATAGCTCATTCGACGCGGAATAAGAAAAGAAATAAATATCTAAAAGAATTTTTCAAAAGAATTCACTAGGTAAAAAGTTAGACCAATAAAACTAGGAACACATGCGTCGGACCACGGTGAAGCAGTTTTTTGGAAATATCTGGAGAACCAAGAAAGTGTTCTCAGCGAAACTTTGTAGGAATATTGCTCTCTTCAATACGCGTCCAACCAGTGCTCATACGTCAAAATCGGTGACATTTAATTTTCAGTTAAAATTTCGCAAAAAAACGTGGGCTATAGCCCATAGATTTTTTCACGCAAAATATGAAATCTCACCTATTTTGATGAGAGATAGCTCATTCGACGCGGAATAAGAAAAGAAATAAATATCTAAAAGAATTTTTCAAAAGAATTCACTAGGTAAAAAGTTAGACCAATAAAACTAGGAACACATGCGTCGGACCACGGTGAAGCAGTTTTTTGGAAATATCTGGAGAACCAAGAAAGTGTTGGAGAACCAAGAAAGTGTTCCCAGCGAAACTTTGTAGGAATATTGCTCTCTTCAATACGCGTCCAACGAGTGCTCATACGTCAAAATCGGTGACATTTAATTTTCAGTCAAAATTTCGCAAAAAAACGTGGGCTATAGCCCATAGATTTTTTCACGCAAAATATGAAATCTCACCTATTTTGATGAGAGATAGCTCATTCGACGCGGAATAAGAAAAGAAATAAATATCTAAAAGAATTTTTCAAAAGAATTCACTAGGTAAAAAGTTAGACCAATAAAACTAGGAACACATGCGTCGGACCACGGCGAAGCAGTTTTTTGGAAATATCTGGAGAACCAAGAAAGTGTTCTCAGCGAAACTTTGTAGGAATATTGCTCTCTTCAATACGCGTCCAACGAGTGCTCATACGTCAAAATCGGTGACATTTAATTTTCAGTCAAAATTTCGCAAAAAAACGTGGGCTATAGCCCATAGATTTTTTCACGCAAAATATGAAATCTCACCTATTTTGATGAGAGATAGCTCATTCGACGCGGAATAAGAAAAGAAATAAATATCTAAAAGAATTTTTCAAAAGAATTCACTAGGTAAAAAGTTAGACCAATAAAACTAGGAACACATGCGTCGGACCACGGCGAAGCAGTTTTTTGGAAATATCTGGAGAACCAAGAAAGTGTTCTCAGCGAAACTTTGTAGGAATATTGCTCTCTTCAATACGCGTCCAACGAGTGCTCATACGTCAAAATCGGTGACATTTAATTTTCAGTCAAAATTTCGCAAAAAAACGTGGGCCCATAGATTTTTTCACGCAAAATATGAAATCTCACCTATTTTGATGAGAGATAGCTCATTCGACGCGGAATAAGAAAAGAAATAAATATCTAAAAGAATTTTTCAAAAGAATTCACTAGGTAAAAAGTTAGACCAATAAGACTAGGAACACATGCGTCGGACCACGGTGAAGCAGTTTTTTGGAAATATCTGGAGAACCAAGAAAGTGTTCTCAGCGAAACTTTGTAGGAATATTGCTCTCTTCAATACGCGTCCAACGAGTGCTCATACGTCAAAATCGGTGACATTTAATTTTCAGTCAAAATTTCGCAAAAAACATGGGCTAGATTTTTTCACGCAAAATATGAAATCTCACCTATTTTGATGAGAGATAGCTCATTCGACGCGGAATAAGAAAAGAAATAAATATCTAAAAGAATTTTTCAAAAGAATTCACTAGGTAAAAAGTTAGACCAATAAAACTAGGAACACATGCGTCGGACCACGGTGAAGCAGTTTTTTGGAAATATCTGGAGAACCAAGAAAGTGTTCTCAGCGAAACTTTGTAGGAATATTGCTCTCTTCAATACGCGTCCAACGAGTGCTCATACGTCAAAATCGGTGACATTTAATTTTCAGTCAAAATTTCGCAAAAAAACGTGGGCTATAGCCCATAGATTTTTTCACGCAAAATATGAAATCTCACCTATTTTGATGAGAGATAGCTCATTCGACGCGGAATAAGAAAAGAAATAAATATCTAAAAGAATTTTTCAAAAGAATTCACTAGGTAAAAAGTTAGACCAATAAAACTAGGAACACATGCGTCGGACCACGGTGAAGCAGTTTTTTGGAAATATCTGGAGAACCAAGAAAGTGTTCTCAGCGAAACTTTGTAGGAATATTGCTCTCTTCAATACGCGTCCAACGAGTGCTCATACGTCAAAATCGGTGACATTTAATTTTCAGTCAAAATTTCGCAAAAAAACGTGGGCTATAGCCCATAGATTTTTTCACGCAAAATATGAAATCTCACCTATTTTGATGAGAGATAGCTCATTCGACGCGGAATAAGAAAAGAAATAAATATCTAAAAGAATTTTTCAAAAGAATTCACTAGGTAAAAAGTTAGACCAATAAAACTAGGAACACATGCGTCGGACCACGGTGAAGCAGTTTTTTGGAAATATCTGGAGAACCAAGAAAGTGTTCTCAGCGAAACTTTGTAGGAATATTGCTCTCTTCAATACGCGTCCAACGAGTGCTCATACGTCAAAATCGGTGACATTTAATTTTCAGTCAAAATTTCGCAAAAAAACGTGGGCTATAATAGATTTTTTCACGCAAAATATGAAATCTCACCTATTTTGATGAGAGATAGCTCATTCGACGCGGAATAAGAAAAGAAATAAATATCTAAAAGAATTTTTCAAAAGAATTCACTAGGTAAAAAGTTAGACCAATAAGACTAGGAACACATGCGTCGGACCACGGTGAAGCAGTTTTTTGGAAATATCTGGAGAACCAAGAAAGTGTTCTCAGCGAAACTTTGTAGGAATATTGCTCTCTTCAATACGCGTCCAACGAGTGCTCATACGTCAAAATCGGTGACATTTAATTTTCAGTCAAAATTTCGCAAAAAAACGTGGGCTATAGCCCATAGATTTTTTCACGCAAAATATGAAATCTCACCTATTTTGATGAGAGATAGCTCATTCGACGCGGAATAAGAAAAGAAATAAATATCTAAAAGAATTTTTCAAAAGAATTCACTAGGTAAAAAGTTAGACCAATAAAACTAGGAACACATGCGTCGGACCACGGTGAAGCAGTTTTTTGGAAATATCTGGAGAACCAAGAAAGTGTTCTCAGCGAAACTTTGTAGGAATATTGCTCTCTTCAATACGCGTCCAACGAGTGCTCATACGTCAAAATCGGTGACATTTAATTTTCAGTCAAAATTTCGCAAAAAAACGTGGGCTATAGCCCATAGATTTTTTCACGCAAAATATGAAATCTCACCTATTTTGATGAGAGATAGCTCATTCGACGCGGAATAAGAAAAGAAATAAATATCTAAAAGAATTTTTCAAAAGAATTCACTAGGTAAAAAGTTAGACCAATAAAACTAGGAACACATGCGTCGGACCACGGTGAAGCAGTTTTTTGGAAATATCTGGAGAACCAAGAAAGTGTTCTCAGCGAAACTTTGTAGGAATATTGCTCTCTTCAATACGCGTCCAACGAGTGCTCATACGTCAAAATCGGTGACATTTAATTTTCAGTCAAAATTTCGCAAAAAAACGTGGGCTATAATAGATTTTTTCACGCAAAATATGAAATCTCACCTATTTTGATGAGAGATAGCTCATTCGACGCGGAATAAGAAAAGAAATAAATATCTAAAAGAATTTTTCAAAAGAATTCACTAGGTAAAAAGTTAGACCAATAAGACTAGGAACACATGCGTCGGACCACGGTGAAGCAGTTTTTTGGAAATATCTGGAGAACCAAGAAAGTGTTCTCAGCGAAACTTTGTAGGAATATTGCTCTCTTCAATACGCGTCCAACGAGTGCTCATACGTCAAAATCGGTGACATTTAATTTTCAGTCAAAATTTCGCAAAAAAACGTGGGCTATAGCCCATAGATTTTTTCACGCAAAATATGAAATCTCACCTATTTTGATGAGAGATAGCTCATTCGACGCGGAATAAGAAAAGAAATAAATATCTAAAAGAATTTTTCAAAAGAATTCACTAGGTAAAAAGTTAGACCAATAAGACTAGGAACACATGCGTCGGACCACGGTGAAGCAGTTTTTTGGAAATATCTGGAGAACCAAGAAAGTGTTCTCAGCGAAACTTTGTAGGAATATTGCTCTCTTCAATACGCGTCCAACGAGTGCTCATACGTCAAAATCGGTGACATTTAATTTTCAGTCAAAATTTCGCAAAAAAACGTGGGCTATAGCCCATAGATTTTTTCACGCAAAATATGAAATCTCACCTATTTTGATGAGAGATGGCTCATTCGACGCGGAATAAGAAAAGAAATAAATGCCCAATAGAATTTTTCAAAAAAAAAATTCTAGGTAAAAAGTTAGACTAATAAAACTAGGAACACATGCGTCGGACCACGGTGAAGCAGTTTTTTGGAAATATCTGGAGAACCAAGAAAGTGTTCTCAGCGAAACTTTGTAGGAATATTGCTCTCTTCAATACGCGTCCAACGAGTGCTCATACGTCAAAATCGGTGACATTTAATTTTCAGTCAAAATTTCGCAATAAAACGTGGGCTATAGCCCATAGATTTTTTCACGCAAAATATGAAATCTCACCTATTTTGATGAGAGATAGCTCATTCGACGCGGAATAAGAAAAGAAATAAATATCTAAAAGAATTTTTCAAAAGAATTCACTAGGTAAAAAGTTAGACCAATAAAACTAGGAACACATGCGTCGGACCACGGTGAAGCAGTTTTTTGGAAATATCTGGAGAACCAAGAAAGTGTTCTCAGCGAAACTTTGTAGGAATATTGCTCTCTTCAATACGCGTCCAACGAGTGCTCATACGTCAAAATCGGTGACATTTAATTTTCAGTCAAAATTTCGCAAAAAAACGTGGGCTATAGCCCATAGATTTTTTCACGCAAAATATGAAATCTCACCTATTTTGATGAGAGATAGCTCATTCGACGCAGAATAAGAAAAGAAATAAATATCTAAAAGAATTTTTCAAAAGAATTCACTAGGTAAAAAGTTAGACCAATAAAACTAGGAACACATGCGTCGGACCACGGTGAAGCAGTTTTTTGGAAATATCTGGAGAACCAAGAAAGTGTTGGAGAACCAAGAAAGTGTTCTCAGCGAAACTTTGTAGGAATATTGCTCTCTTCAATACGCGTCCAACGACTGGTCATACGTCAACATCGGTGACATTTAATTTTCAGTCAAAATTTCGCAAAAAAACGTGGGCTATAGCCCTTAGATTTTTTCACGCAAAATATGAAATCTCACCTATTTTGATGAGAGATAGCTCATTCGACGCGGAATAAGAAAAGAAATAAATATCTAAAAGAATTTTTCAAAAGAATTCACTAGGTAAAAAGTTAGACCAATAGAACTAGGAACACATACGTCGGACCACGGTGAAGCAGTTTTTTGGAAATATCTGGAGAACCAAGAAAGTGTTCTCAGCGAAACTTTGTAGAAATATTGCTCTCTTCAATACGCGTCCAACGAGTGCTCATACGTCAAAATCGGTGACATTTAATTTTCAGTCAAAATTTCGCAAAAAAACGTGGGCATAGCCCATAGATTTTTTCACGCAAAATATGAAATCTCACCTATTTTGATGAGAGATAGCTCATTCGACGCAGAATAAGAAAAGAAATAAATATCTAAAAGAATTTTTCAAAAGAATTCACTAGGTAAAAAGTTAGACCAATAAAACTAGGAACACATGCGTCGGACCACGGTGAAGCAGTTTTTTGGAAATATCTGGAGAACCAAGAAAGTGTTCTCAGCGAAACTTTGTAGGAATATTGCTCTCTTCAATACGCGTCCAACGAGTGCTCATACGTCATAATCGGTGACATTTAATTTTCAGTCAAAATTTCGCAAAAAAACGTGGGCTATATAGCCCATAGATTTTTTCACGCAAAATATGAAATCTCACCTATTTTGATGAGAGATAGCTCATTCGACGCGGAATAAGAAAAGAAATAAATATCTAAAAGAATTTTTCAAAAGAATTCACTAGGTAAAATGTTAGACCAATAAAACTAGGAACACATGCGTCGGACCACGGTGAAGCAGTTTTTTGGAAATATCTGGAGAACCAAGAAAGTGTTCTCAGCGAAACTTTGTAGGAATATTGCTCTCTTCAATACGCGTCCAACTAGTGCTCATACGTCAAAATCGGTGACATTTAATTTTCAGTCAAAATTTCGCAAAAAAACGTGGGCTATAGCCCATAGATTTTTTCACGCAAAATATGAAATCTCACCTATTTTGATGAGAGATAGCTCATTCGACGCGGAATAAGAAAAGAAATAAATATCTAAAAGAATTTTTCAAAAGAATTCACTAGGTAAAAAGTTAGACCAATAAAACTAGGAACACATACGTCGGACCACGGTGAAGCAGTTTTTTGGAAATATCTGGAGAACCAAGAAAGTGTTCTCAGCGAAACTTTGTAGGAATATTGCTCTCTTCAATACGCGTCCAACGAGTGCTCATACGTCAAAATCGGTGACATTTAATTTTCAGTCAAAATTTCGTAAAATATGAAATCTCACCTATTTTGATGAGAGATAGCTCATTCGACGCGGAATAAGAAAAGAAATAAATATCTAAAAGAATTTTTCAAAAGAATTCACTAGGTAAAAAGTTAGACCAATAAAACTAGGAACACATGCGTCGGACCACGGTGAAGCAGTTTTTTGGAAATATCTGGAGAACCAAGAAAGTGTTCTCAGCGAAACTTTGTAGGAATATTGCTCTCTTCAATACGCGTCCAACGAGTGCTCATACGTCAAAATCGGTGACATTTAATTTTCAGTTAAAATTTCGCAAAAAAACGTGGGCTATAGCCCATAGATTTTTTCACGCAAAATATGAAATCTCACCTATTTTGATGAGAGATAGCTCATTCGACGCGGAATAAGAAAAGAAATAAATATCTAAAAGAATTTTTCAAAAGAATTCACTAGGTAAAAAGTTAGACCAATAAAACTAGGAACACATGCGTCGGACCACGGTGAAGCAGTTTTTTGGAAATATCTGGAGAACCAAGAAAGTGTTGGAGAACCAAGAAAGTGTTCTCAGCGAAACTTTGTAGGAATATTGCTCTCTTCAATACGCGTCCAACGAGTGCTCATACGTCAAAATCGGTGACATTTAATTTTCAGTCAAAATTTCGCAAAAAAACGTGGGCTATAGCCCATAGATTTTTTCACGCAAAATATGAAATCTCACCTATTTTGATGAGAGATGGCTCATTCGACGCGGAATAAGAAAAGAAATAAATGCCCAATAGAATTTTTCAAAAAAAAAATTCTAGGTAAAAAGTTAGACTAATAAAACTAGGAACACATGCGTCGGACCACGGTGAAGCAGTTTTTTGGAAATATCTGGAGAACCAAGAAAGTGTTCTCAGCGAAACTTTGTAGGAATATTGCTCTCTTCAATACGCGTCCAACGAGTGCTCATACGTCAAAATCGGTGACATTTAATTTTCAGTCAAAATTTCGCAATAAAACGTGGGCTATAGCCCATAGATTTTTTCACGCAAAATATGAAATCTCACCTATTTTGATGAGAGATAGCTCATTCGACGCGGAATAAGAAAAGAAATAAATATCTAAAAGAATTTTTCAAAAGAATTCACTAGGTAAAAAGTTAGACCAATAAAACTAGGAACACATGCGTCGGACCACGGTGAAGCAGTTTTTTGGAAATATCTGGAGAACCAAGAAAGTGTTCTCAGCGAAACTTTGTAGGAATATTGCTCTCTTCAATACGCGTCCAACGAGTGCTCATACGTCAAAATCGGTGACATTTAATTTTCAGTCAAAATTTCGCAAAAAAACGTGGGCTATAGCCCATAGATTTTTTCACGCAAAATATGAAATCTCACCTATTTTGATGAGAGATAGCTCATTCGACGCAGAATAAGAAAAGAAATAAATATCTAAAAGAATTTTTCAAAAGAATTCACTAGGTAAAAAGTTAGACCAATAAAACTAGGAACACATGCGTCGGACCACGGTGAAGCAGTTTTTTGGAAATATCTGGAGAACCAAGAAAGTGTTCTCAGCGAAACTTTGTAGGAATATTGCTCTCTTCAATACGCGTCCAACGAGTGCTCATACGTCAAAATCGGTGACATTTAATTTTCAGTCAAAATTTTGCAAAAAAACGTGGGAGCCCATAGATTTTTTCACGCAAAATATGAAATCTCATCTATTTTGATGAGAGATAGCTCATTCGACGCGGAATAAGAAAAGAAATAAATATCTAAAAGAATTTTTCAAAAGAATTCACTAGGTAAAAAGTTAGACCAATAAAACTAGGAACACATGCGTCGGACCACGGTGAAGCAGTTTTTTGGAAATATCTGGAGAACCAAGAAAGTGTTCTCAGCGAAACTTTGTAGGAATATTGCTCTCTTCAATACACGTCCAACGAGTTCTCATACGTCAAAATCGGTGACATTTAATTTTCAGTCAAAATTTCCCAAAAAAACGTGGGCTTATAGCCCATAGATTTTTTCACGCAAAATATGAAATCTCACCTATTTTGATGAGAGATAGCTCATTCGACGCGGAATAAGAAAAGAAATAAATATCTATAAGAATTTTTAAAAAAAATTCACTAGGTAAAAAGTTAGACCAATAAAACTAGGAACACATGCGTCGGACCACGGTGAAGCAGTTTTTTGGAAATATCTGGAGAACCAAGAAAGTGTTCTCAGCGAAACTTTGTAGGAATATTGCTCTCTTCAATACGCGTCCAACGAGTGCTCATACGTCAAAATCGGTGATATTTAATTTTCAGTCAAAATTTCGCAAAAAAACGTGGGCTATAGCCCATAGATTTTTTCACGCAAAATATGAAATCTCACCTATTTTGATGAGAGATAGCTCATTCGACGCGGAATAAGAAAAGAAATAAATATCTAAAAGAATTTTTCAAAAGAATTCACTAGGTAAAAAGTTAGACCAATAAAACTAGGAACACATGCGTCGGACCACGGTGAAGCAGTTTTTTGGAATTTTATGCATTTTTTTCCAACTCAATAGATTCTAAAGGTTTCTTTTTAGGGGATGTATGCACTTAGGGGGTGACAAAAATTTCATCAAAAATCGTCTACGGCTAACGGTTTTCGAGATATTATCGATTTTGTGCTTTTTTTCATCTCAATAGATCATAAAGGTGTCATTTCAGGGGGTGTGTCCACTTAGGGAGGACAAAGTCAAACATCTTTTATCTTAGCTAATAATTTTATTCACTTCTCCTCCCATCTTGTAGATAATTTTAAGGCATTTTTCTTTACTTTATTAATATAATTTTTTCTTCACATTTATTTTCCACTATGCTATCAAATTCAAATTGTTTGCTATGAATTCTCAAGAGTTGCGTTCGGTTGTGTGAAAGCTCATTCGATCAGAGAATTTTAAAGAAATTACAGCACCTTTCTTGACAAACACGAGTTTATTTATTGATTCCGAACGTAGTCTGTTGAGAACTCACACAATTCAATTTAATTAAAAGTAAGTACTTTCTCGATTGCTTGTCTACAGAGACAAAGACTTCTTGAGCAATGCCTTTTGACCAGATTGGTTATGATTATTGCATCATGGATGTGCTTAAAACTAAAAACAATTTGCATAATCCCTTTCACAGATTTAGAAAATGGAGAAAAAAAAATACACAAATCAATGAACAACAATGCAACTACACATTCTGGAAAGTCAGGTCCGCCTTCTATTTACACATTTCTTCTATGCATGTACTTATGTTATGTGCCTACTCGTATTGTGAAAACCTTACTAATAAAAATCGTGCAACAACACGCAGGAGTAGAACACTTTGGTGTATTGTTGTGCATCTGTTATAAAACAACAACAAGGATGTGAGTGAGTTATGCCCCCATCGCACAATTATTGTAGAAGCGACAAGCTGCGAGCTTTTAGTCTGCTTTTGTTGCGATTCTTGGATGCTCACATAAATTACTCTTGTCACTGTCACCTACCCAAAATACAATACTTTTTCGATGCGGTTAAATTACAAAAATACTGTAAAGTTGTTACTCTCTATGGAGACAATTTTGTAGCACTGTATACGGGTGTAATAATCAAATGCACAACGACGCACCATTGAATACAACGTGGGTCATGCACCCCTATTGAAATTCTGCAGTCGTCTTTTCACTTACTGTTTACTTTTAATTAAATTAATTTCGGTATTTAAGTTTTAGAAAAATATTTATCCTAAACGGCATTTTCTACCTTAAGTGTTCTAGGACTCTATATTATATATATATGTATCTCTTTGCTACACGTTTACTTTAAATGACATGTCGTCTCATCACACAATATCCTTTGGATTGATTCCCTTTTTATACTTTCATCTCTCACTTTTCACATTGTAAATTGACATCCGGTTCATTATAAATGTAGTTTTAATAAATGTTAGTTTTGCTGCTATAGTGCTAAATCATAAATTTTAGTATAAAAAAGTAAAAATTCAAACGAATGCATGTTTGCTTGGCCTAGAATTTATCTTAAGTAAAAGATCTTCTTATCTTCTATGCTTTAGTGTAATTTAAGTGAATTCTGAATAAGTTTGTTAGTTAATCTATGACTTTTTTGCGCATGATAATACCCACATGAATAGTAAAGCGGGGTAAGTGTCGATCTGAAACTTCTGGTTAATAATTAAAAGTTTATTTGTGAACGTGTACTACTTCTTTTTGTAAACCGTTTTTTTAATGTAATGAGGGCAGTATTCTTGTTTTTGGTTGTACTATGTACGAAGGCTCTGGCATGTGTTGGATTGTCTGGGAATCCTCAAGCAACAATATAAGAAAACTTTGTATTAGTAAGGAATTCCTGGTAAAGTAGTTTATCCATTAAACTCATTAGCTTCGACGTAGGTGCTCCCTAAATTGTTCAAATCAGATTGAGTGGGGATGTTAAAATCGAAAATAACTTATTTCGCTTGTCGGAAGCACCTGTGTTACCGTACTATTCTGATGGCACTAACGAAAACGGGTGTATGTGGAATTTATTTTGATAATCTCAGTTTTGACACATGAAATTTATTGACTACGAATGGATTTATCTGTGATTGAAAGCAACAAGACAAGTAATAAAAATCAGAGCTCTGCACAAAAAAGCTGCAAATAAAAAACAGTTTCGAGTGAATATTTCTCTCAGAATTACTTTGGCATCACATAGTCCTCTGTATATTTACCCCGCCTTACCATACATGAAAAAAGTATTCCGAACGACACATACAACGAGGTTTTTTGTTTATTGATCGAGTCTATTTGTCTCTAGAATTTCTAAAATTTTAAAATTACTTATTTATTTTTCCTATCGATATTTTAAGTGGCATTAGTCTCTCTCACTAGAAGATCTTGGAACAGTTTATGCATTAAAATAACTAGAGTCGATATGTTCTACAAACTATTTAGAGTCTATTTCGACAAAACGACAGATTTAGTATATGTACTTATAAAACCAACCCTCTCCATACACACGGCAGTTACAACAATGTCGAACTGAAAACCTTAGCTAGCAAAAATACAGAAAGCATACTGCGCAGCGATAAAATGAAGGAATGATAATCCCCCCCCCCCCTTGTTGTGTTTTATTTTTTGTATTGTCTGTGAAACCTTTTTTAATGTATTCAACATTTTTTCGTATGATATTTTCTTTTTTATCTTGGATATGGCGATCGAGAGCTAAATTAAATTTTAGAATAAAGAAATTAATAACAAACAATGAATTCACGAGTGAAATGAATGAAATGGCAAAGAATCGCTTTTTAAGGACGCTACTTAAGGAGTCTTCGTTTGCTAACATACTAACTTGCGTCATTGTAGATAGCTGCATGGTTTTGAAATGTAAACGGGCAAACAAATTAAGCAACAACATATTGTTAGTCACCGTACATCAGCTGCAATTGAAAAACAAAATTTCAGTTCTAGATATGTCAAAAAATTCAGACCCATTCGGTTCATAAAAATTTTTTAGAAAACTGAATGAAAGTACTTGAAAGTGATAAAGAAGGATCTTGAATTAATATCGGTATGAATTGCGTCACTCGAGTACCCGACACATTCGGGATAAGAGTCAATCTACTTACAAAGAAGCTCGTGGAAGCTTCAAATCCACCATCTCGTATGTTGAAAAGTTTTATATGGCGGGTCGTAATATTACGGCCCGCTTTCACAAATTTTACAAAAACTCTCCGCTTTTTGACGACCAGCTCTCATCAATTGTACGAATATTTTTTGCTTTTTGACGACCCTCAACTCACCGCGGTTGCGAGTTGCCCATGCATTCCAATGCAATGTATTCTCTTTACTTCTTTTACCTAGAAAACTGGTTTCTTCAAGAATACTTTATTTGAGAGAATTTTGATTTACATTGCATTGCAATAGAACAGTGGGAGAATAGTAAGATGAACGGATGTGATAAGAATTGGTGGGCGACAAACGATCTAGTCGCAGTCACAGTCAGTTGCATTGATTGAAAAATGTTCGAGCACCGCCACTTCTACCTGGTTGAAACATAAAACTGTGCATGACTGACGTCGTTGTGTGTACAGCTGTTGGATCGGGTGGCGGAGAACAGAGAGTAGAGCATTATTCCCTCATTCTCAGTCTAAAATATTGGCATCTTCCTGTCTGTTAACTCCCGACTGCTTCTACAATTAAGCATACAATTTGTGCATTTTTAGAGGCCAGATAGAGCTTCTTGTAAGTTATGCGTTCTTTGGTTTAAATCATGAGGCTAAAAAGGCTTTTGTCTTCGCTAGTAAAACAGGAAGCAAGGACGTTTGATCCGTTATATTTTGAAGTGTTAGTTAATTTCAAACTATCTAGAGAAGGAAGATTCACATTATCGCCCTTCGCAAATACCCGTTTCGCTACCAAAGTTCAATTCAATTGCAAGAAACAAGGATAGAATTTTGGAAAATAAATACTTCTACAGATTATACTAACAAACATGAATGTCAGCAAACTGAAAGATCCTTAGTGTACCAAGTAATCCTATGGCATTTCTCTAACGTTTTAAAAATGTTTGATGTGCCCTAAAATCAATGTTTCATTAAATGATAATGAGTGGGAGAAACTCAAATGAATATAAAGAGTTCAAGTTAAAAAAAAATCTTGCTTCTCTATAAACTTCATTTAAAACTAATCTTATGAAACCAGAATTTCTTAACTAAAATCATCCTTGCAGAATGAACTTGAAGCGGCTTTAAACTAATTCAACAGCACTTAGTGGCAATAATTGCACATTATCTTACTCAATACATACACAATTGAACTGAAAATTGGATAAAAACAAAATTAAGATTAAAAATTTATCTAACAAAAATTAAAATTACAAACAATCAAGACTATCTCACTATGGAAATTCTTAAGCCTACCCTCAAACACACGTTGTATCACTGTCAACATTGAGGTGATCCTCATTATGGCTATTTTCGCCTAAAAGCTGAGCAGACTCAGGCTCTTGATCAATTTGAATTTTGTGCTGTGAAGAGTTCCGTTTATGCTTTACAACTCCTAATCCACTGTTGATATTGACAACGTTCGAATTTGTTGAGCTACTGGGGACACAGTTTACTGCTACAGCAACCATATCGGTAGGAGTCACAACGATCTTAAGATCTTTTGAATTAGTACGTCGATGACGCAGAATGCTTGCTGCAGACAGGGGCACCTCTACAAGAGGTTTAATATCCTTTTGATTGAGATCCTTGGAATTATTCCTAGAATGGTTGTACTTCGAATCACATATCTCATTGGAATTTTTCATTTTATTCTCTACGTTCTTCAGCAGGTTTACGTTCTTCTTAAATTTAAACAGATCATTATCAAAACGAATATTATTTGGTGTGTAGATCTGATCGTACGAGTGGTTTCTGGAGTGTTTTTTTGTCTTGTGACTATCGTCGTCCTTTTTCAAGTGATTTAGAATATATTTTATATTAAGGTTTTGATCGTCACGGGAATTTGTTCTTGAGTGTGTCAACTTCTGACGAAAATCTAGGCTCAGGTCATGGGAATTATTTCGAGAATGTGATTGATTATTTTTAGCGTTTTTATTTTTTTTATTCCCGAAAGTATAATCAGATGGGGAATCATATTCCCTAGAATTGCTTCTTATCATCTTCACATCGCATGAATTACTCCGGAAATGCTTCTTTGACCTTATTTTCGGTGCACTTGGTGGTAACTGGAACTGCTGATTATTACTGTTATCACATTTATCGTACCTGTGGTGACAAGCAAGTAGAGAAATTAAGAAAACACAAACTAGTAGCTGAGGTTTGTCTTACCTAAATTCCAATTGAATAGTCTTGGAATCATTTCTCATATGCTTCGATGATGTTACTAGAATTTTTTTGCTATCGCCATACATACTATCAGGTGATAGCATTTCCCCTCCTACGTACGGGAGTCCCTGGTTATCAACTGAGGCCTTTTCTTCAAATACTAAAAATAAATACCGAAAGTAACATAATAATACTCCTCAACTTGGCAAATCGTTTACATTTATCAAGGCTTATAATGGATCCCACCAGTTCATTTGCGCTCATTGGCTTAATTTTTTCAAGCTGCTTTCTTCTCCTCACCAACCACCAATCAATTATGAAGATAGCAAGGGCAACGATTTTGATTCCCCCACATAATCCGACATATCTGAAAGAGATGAATTTGAACAGTATTCTTTTGGATACAAAATGTAGACAGAAGTGATTTACTTGTATCGGAAAGTCTCGATATCGTATATTAAGCATCTTCCACCCTTTTCTCCACACGTCGACTTCCACAGTAGGCAAGTGGAATCTATAAGATTTCCGAATACAATTGGTGCCGGTATATACCCGAACAGTCGAAAAATAACGAACTGCATGCCGAGAGCAAAAGATCTTTCCTCTTCAGATACAGATCTCAGTACGATCATGAGTAGGGGCATTTGTGTGGCGGCAACAATGAATGTCATAAAGAAAAGAAGAATCAAAAAAGGATAAATAGTTCGACAGGGTGTCGTGCATGGACCGGCAGTTGCAACAGGAACTACAGTTACTTCGGCAAAGTCTTCGTGAGCATTAAGAGCTTGTGCAGTGCTACCACCACTGCCGCGATAAATGCTGGTTGTGTTTGAGTGAACGCCTGTAAATAAAAAATCTCATTAACTATATCTTAAAGCAACAAAACTCTTTCAGATAATATATTTACAAGCACAGTTTGTGTAATTGGAACTAGATGAAAATGCAGTACATCCAGCGTGGCAAGGACTAAAATACGTAAGGCCATTGTTGCCGCAGACTGGTTCCACATCTGTCATGTGACATTCACATCCGAAATTGCAAGCGGCAGTTAAATTCACTTGGAATGGTTCTGGGGATGTGTGTGTGGAACTGTTGTAGTAAGGAATTGTTGTTCCAGCCATTTTTAAATTTTCACAACCCAGGAAGAAAAGGAGACCGTAACAGCAAAGACAAACCAAATTCGAGACAAGAACGAACTGCACTGCTCCTTTTGGTTTCAATTGAAATCTTTTCAGAAAACAACCACCGATGAAAATGCCTATACATGCTCCCGGTACTGCAATCGATCCGGTAAATACGCTGGCTTGACTCTTACCCAAACTGAATTGGGTCTCCAAATATTTAGGTAGGAATACAACAAACCCAGAAACGATCATGAGTTCCATGCAAGCACCCAGACATGTCACAATGTAGACGGGATTACAAACAAGCCTCCACATGGATTGAGGAATGTCTATAGAGAAAAATCATCTGGAATCAGTAAGAAAACACAAATTAGACTATTAGTGACCTTTTATGTCCTTGCCGTAACCAGTATCGACTTTCCGCTTTGTTTCTTGTTGTTGATGCTTTTGTTTTTCTTGTGTTTGCCTTTGGAGACTGTTTGAGTTATTTGGAACCATTTGCTGAGGCTTCATTTCCAGCTTTCGAATTTTCTTTTTTTCCCGCGTTAATACCTGGAGAAAAAAAAAGAATTAAGTTACAAAAAAAAAGAAAGAAATAAGAAATTGATTACCTTTGGAAATGAAAAAAAAGGAACAGCGACAATAAGCAGAAGTAGTCCACAAAGGAGAAATCCGCCCCACCACATTCCAACCCATCTACGGTCACCGGGGTCTGAAAATTAAATTTTGTCATAAATGAAAGGATTCTGAATAAGTCAAATGTGAAAGTGGATGGATTTATGTTTCTAACTACTTATGACCCAAGTGCAGGAGTGAGTTTCAGAATGACATCACTAGAGGTGGAGGAATGTTGGATTTTGGTTATTTTCATGGAAATTTACTGGTTTTATATTATCATTTTCTCTTCCATCTCTCACAGCCAAGAAATCTACAATATTGCATCATATACTATCTCATACAATCAGTTAAAGTCATCTCTTCTTTAGGTGCAGAGGAACATTTTTATATCATGCTATAGACAAAGGTTCTTAAAATCCAAATACTAATTCCTCTTCCATGCCATTAGGTAAATAAAGCAGACCTCAGTGAGCTTCTAGTTGATAAGCGAGCTGTCGAAATCTCTCTCTTTTAATAAATATATTCCGGATGTCCTCGATTTTGTTTTATCTCAACAGTGCCTCAAGCCCGTTGCGAAGTATATCTACTTGCTCGAATTCAGGATTCATCTATTTCGTGATAACGGCACACAGTGAGCTCGATATAAAACTAAAGCACGTCTGGCAGGTGAGTGTACTACTTCTGTTCTCCGTGCAGAACTACTTATAACTGCATTGAATACGGAGATTTTTACATAACTTACTGAATTGCTCCATACAGTCATCCTGGACATACTTAAAATAAATGTTTCTTGTATCTGTTACTAACGTTTCCCCAAAACAACCGGCTAATGTTTTAATGTAACTCATCCTGCACAATGGACAAATATGATGCAAATATGTCAGGTAAATATGTACATACCGATCTGAATTATGTTTCCAGAAAATGAATCCATGTGAAAGGACAGCAAATAGGCACCCAGTAAAAATCCTAACACCGGCCCAAAAGCGGCCATACTATACATACATCCTGTAAAATTAAAGAAAATAATAAAACTATTCCCCCCAGCTATATTATGCATTCTCACCTATATACATCGAAGAACTCTCCGTTTTTACATGATCATCCACGTATGTTGTGCCAAGTGTGAAAAGTGGGCTACCACCACATCCGAGCAATAACTGAGCAAATACAAACAAGAGGACTGGTCCAAAAGTGGACGATTTACCCTTAATGCAATTATCTCCTCGTAGATTATTATGAGGCGCCAGGGGTGGATTAGAGAGTCCACTTGATAGACGGCCAAGGCCCATATCGTGCTCACGCAATGAAACACCTCGACATATGTTGTCCGAACTCAGGTTTTTAAGTGTTATACCAGGATTCGGTTCCCCAGTGAAATGTGGTACCATAAAAACTAAAGATCCAACACCCATAATTACCGCACCTACGGACAAAAATAACAATTTTTTTTATAAATCGTTTAAATATCTTTCTTGTAACAATACAAACCTATTCCAATCCATACTGGAATATGCCGTCTACTACCCAAATAACTAACAAATATAACAGTTATCACATTTCCAATTTCATAGCTAGAGGCAATTAAGCCCGAGTAGCTAGAAGGGATCTCGAAACGTTTCTCGATCGTCGTTATTACGGAATTTATATAACCAGAGCTTAAGGCTTGCTGGAGTGTGACTAGTATGGAAAGTAAAAGAACGAAAATTTTTATCCTAGCAAATTTCTGTATAACAATTGGACGACAATTAAGTATCCCGCAGTCTCTGTTGAGATCATCATCTTCTCGATGTTGATGTGCAACTTGTGCCGATTGCTGTACAGTTTTATCTCTATGATCAATCAGTGAACTGGATGGTTGTCGACTGTGACACTTAATCACTGTATCCGAAATACTATTGTGAGATTGGTGATGTTGATGCTGACAGTTCGGCACTCGATGCTCAGGGCTTTCAGGTACTTGAGGCACATCCACACTGCTGTCGTCACCATTTGACTCTGAATAGAGTCCTGTCATTTGATACATGGACTCTTGTCGTCTATTATGAAAAAGAAAAACAAAATATATTACTATCTTGCATTAAATCAACTAAAATTAACTTCTACGCTACAAGAATTATACCACTTCCACAAAAATAGGTCAGGGGTTTAATGGCATGAGTAGAACTCTAATTTCTACTGACGATGGAATCTTTTTATTTACCGTAAATATACATAGCTATTCTTGGATTGCCTTCATTCAATGGCTTCACGGTCTTGGGGAGGGAGACCAATTAAATTCAATTTACCTTTGCCGGAATACCCAAAATGAGTCCACCTACTACAATTTAATTTCTAGCTGAATAAAAAAATTCAGCCGAGGCACGCAATTGAGCACTCCACGATTTCATATACAAAATGACCAAAGCTATCCAACTAAAATTAGGGACACAATTGATTGGAGGTAGACGGTAGATAGAGAGGCAGCACCGCGCCGGTTTGACCTTTTTCATTTAATTACAATTCGGTCCCTAAATAAATGAAGCCTTCGTACTTCGTCTCTTTTCAACATTTGTTTTAATGTTTTTTTTTCTTCTTTGTTTTATAGAATGAGGAAAATTTTTGAACATTTCTTTCTTCTTCAACGTAAACAAAAAAGCTTCAAAGCAAACACTCACCTGTGCCCCTTTCTGTGGCTAGATACTTCACTACAACCTCCAGTTGCTGCGGCAACAGAGGCGGCGACATTTGGTGTATTCCCAGAAGCAGTGAGCGGTTGTTGTTGTTGTTGTTGTGACGACTCCTGCTGTTGTTGTTGTTGGAGTTGTTGTGACTGCTCCTGCTGCTGTTGTTGTTGTTGCTGTTGTTGCTGTTGTTGCAGCTGCTGCGGCTGCTGCTGCTGCTGTATACTACTTGAAGTTACCGTCATGGCTTAACTTTTCAGGATAAATCCTTTTCTGGCTATTTATCATAACATTTGGAAGAACGGCTGCAAAGAAATTAAAAAAAACGTTTTTGAATGTCTGGTTATAGAAATTTGTTTTACAAGGATCGTAGGACTGTTACAAACGAATTGCGAGACGAGAAAATCTATGGATGTCGATGACGAGCTAGAAAAAGAACGAGAGCGAAGACTTGGTCCTGGTCACGGACTATAATATAATCTAGATTCCTGGTTCACAGGCCTTCCCTATATAAAATCTGTTGTCCTTGATCGTTTTGATAAGAGAAAAAAAGCCTTTGCTGCTTTTATGGTATACTAGAACTCATTTTCCAATACCCCAGTATTATATAAATATACAATCCCGATAGTAAGAAAATTAAGGCACGCTGAGATAGGCCATTATTGATTGTTTAGCGACCTATATGTATCTGAAAGGGAACAAACTTTTCACAGAAATACATGTCTAGTCCCAAAAAAATGCTTCTTTATGATCCACTTCTAATTGTTCACTGCATTTGCTTAACTAATTTGAAATTAATGAAGCCACAACCGAAACCACATTCTTAATGTTCGCTCAAGCGTTTTTCCTCACTGGGAGCTCCTCTTGAACTGCAATTCTTTTAACAGAAACTTTGGAGAAGGCAAACAATCTGCACTTAGACAGTGTATTCTAGTTTACATGGCTCCCCTTGGAGACGCCAATACATCATTTTTCACGATGTCTTACTTCCTTGTATTGTTCTCGTTCTGGCTATTTGTCAAGCAAACAGAAATTTAAGTTCAAGCCGCAGAAAAGTGGGTCATCAAAGAAAAATATTTTCTTTTCTTCTCTTCTTCTACTTTGCCATTAGAATTTCCACTCTTACTTCATATTTTTAGGCTTGATCCAGGTCAGAGACGGTGAGGAAGTCTTAAAAGGACAGACAGTTACGTGTGGATGGAGGCCGGTGGAGGGTGGATATGGAAACAGAATATATGAGAAATTTATTTCATTGTAAATTCACAAGTACCAACATGTTCGGTCACGAAGTTGAAGTGTGGTTTTATGGAAATTAAGTTTACATTGCGGGACAGACATGTGTCATGAGTATACGCGCTGGGTTCCATGTTTCATCAAAAATTATCACTAGCAGTTTTCCATTGAAATCCATTCCAAAGGAAGTTCAGGAAACGAAATGTTCATCCTCTGTGATTCATTCATTCCCTTTAGGGTGGTGGCTAGATATACCTCTACCTATGTAGATATTTTCTTTTTTTAAATACTGTAGGAAAAACATACTCCCCATCATGAACCAAGCGACCCATTATACTTATTCTGCCTACAGTTTATAGGGGTAGGACAATGGGAAATATTAGACAGGTTGAAAGGAACCTGGGTAAGGAAAAGCGCAGGATCATGTTGAAGTGTGATTCGAACCTGCGACCTCTTAGAAATGGAGACTACGTTGAAAATATTAGCTGTCGTCATAAATGTCTGTGACGCTGAGACGAGCAACAAAGCAAATTACCTTCAACTTTCCTCCATTTGTTGCTACTTATCACCCTCAAAAGGGAATACAACTTCTGTCTGATTCAAAAAGCATGCGCCGAACTGTTCAGTTTTTGGTATTTGTAATAGCTAAGGTGAGGTATACCGAGAATTGGCTGCTGTGGTTAATTTTTACAGCAACTTTGAAAGGAAATTGCAAGTTTGCACATGTTATATAAAATTTCCTTTGCGGGAATCTCCTTACATTTTATGTGTTTGCTTAAAAACCTCTTAAAGAGAGAGAGAGAGAGATGTGACGCATATGTACAAAGTGTCACTGTTGGATTGATCGCTTGTATGCTTTAGACGTGGATTGTACCAGTCACACATTGTAACCTCTATACGCTAAGTACCTGATTACAAAGACTAAAAGCCACCAGATTCTCTTTTTAAAATCCAAATTCAATCATTCTTTGATTATTTCAGTCGTGATTGTCCCCTTCAGGGACATTTCCAGGTGTGTTTGCTTAACTGCCAACATCGTGACTCATAAAAGATACTGGCGCTTGGCTGGGAGTGTTAACGATTCCCTTGATACTTCACCCATGTTTCATACAGCTGCAGGTGAAAAAGCAAAGCACATGAAAGATAAGGCCGAGCAAAGTATTCCCTCATCTGAAGCAATTCTTTCAAAAGATTCTGTTTTATTATAGCAACCATGAATAAATAACTGAAGCTGATTAGGAAGATTTCATTAAATTTAGCAAGAATTTTGATTTTTGATTTTTATTTAATTTGAAAAAGCATCCAACACCTGTAGCAGCTCTTTGATGATTGGACAAAATCAATAAATTCTCGGGATGAGTATGAGTCGGGGTGTAAGCAGATTAGATTAGATTTGTGGAAGGGTGTGCATCGCATTCACGCGACCTGAACGAGTTTTTTTATGATGATGCCATTGAATAAATAACTAATATTAGTTATTTATTCAATGAATGATGCCAGTGCTCAGGGGATAGCCTATGATGCCGTAGCACGGCCTTGGCAGGAAAGAAAGAGGGAAAACAGACGTTGGCAAACTGTTCCACATTCGTATTGTCCTGCTAATGAAGGATTCGTGAATTCTCGTGATTCACGGTACGGCTAAATTTGACTTCAAGGGTGTGAGGGTGAGCTCGGGTTACAGCTTGTGTGATGTGCATAGGAAGAATTCTACAAGAAGTAGCGATAATAAGAGAGATTACGCCTGTGCTATAGGGAATTAATAGTTACTATTGATATGTCATCGCCAATAAACCAGAAGCCCTTCTTTTGGACTTTGTCTAATACGGACAATACCTGGCGTCCAGCTCCTGTAAATATAAGGAAATCTAGGACTAATATTAGACTTATAGATTTGTGGCAAGTCTGATAGAGTAAAATATTTCTTACATTTTTGCAAGAAGTTCAGGCATTTATCTCGTTTTTGGCAATACCAAAAATGTGATCACACCAACTAAGATTGTTGGATATTTCAATGCCTAAGATGTTTAGAGATGGCGACTCCAAGATTCATCTCCATCGACGGAAACGGGTTGAGCTGGTGCTAGAGTACGTTTGTGTGATAGCAGCCAACATAGCGTTTTGGAAGCATTAAACAAGATCCGATTCGCTCTGACTCAAGCGGGTATTGTTGCGAGGTCATAGTTTAGTGAACTGAGAGTTGCAAATCAAGTGCTCTGAGGTTTCATGAGTATCCCGACAGAAGCGTCAGGATGAAATCTCAACCAAGTCCATCTTGTATAGGTGAAACCTCAATAGGCAATGGCTTGAGAAGAGAGGGTAAGTAGAAAAATACTTCATGATAGAAAATAGGTGCATCCTTAAAAACTTTCTGAAATGTATCCAAGTTAGCTTCGTGGCAGTTGTTCTTGGAACGAGTACAAGTCAGGTGTTTTATCTTATAGCTGTAATTTCTTAAAAACAAGGAAAATCTGGAAAGCTGTATATTAACTATTCCTAGATGGTAAAAGGTCCAAAAGGATGAAAATCTTATATCGGAGAATCGTATATGAAAGAAAAAAACAGATTGTTGTAACCACTGCGGATCTCAGATTATCAGCTACATTAGATTTAACCATTTGGTAGAGTACGCGCCAACTCAGTTGATAATTTCGCTAGATGCGCAGTAGGTACCAGTCATCTCCCACTTTAAAATTTTCAGCACAAGCAAAAAAAGAATGAAATCTATGACCAAGGTCTACGCAAGAAATTTCAAAAGCAGTGCACACTATAACTGGATAGGAAAAAAGATCTGAGTTTCTCAATTTGTATCTGAGAGCACCATTAACATTTTCCAAAACCGAATTTTTGTGGATGAACAAAGTCATCCTCATTCTGGAGAAAAAGTGAGGCTCTGTAAAAGTAAAAGACAATCTGTGACATTTTCGGATGCAGAAATTGTCAAAAGTTAGTAATATAGATAAAAGTAGGATAGAGATATTTCTGGGAATCCTTGGAGTTGGAAGTTTGAATAAGCCATCAACATAAAAATAACAGGTAGAATTTACTTCTGTGCTGTGTGGTGACAGAAAATTGACGTCTAAAACAAAACACATCAAAGTCAAAGCCTAGAGTAGTTATCAAAACATTGCGCACGTGAAGGGTTATTTCTGTCAATAAAATTTCTTTTTATGTTTTTAATGTTGTCAGTGTGTTGGGGGACTTAATGTTTTTTTTAAAGCTACTTATGGCAATTAAAAAATCTGAAAAATAAAGCGTGGAGGAGGTTTTGTGCTTCAAGAAGTGTTGCAGATTAATCGGCTTACTGCAGTCTCTGGAATCAGTTCAATTCAGTGCTTCATATTTCATATAACGACTATATTGCTAGTATAAAACTAACGCTTCGTAATTATCCTAAAGAGTTTTGGAATTCCAATCTCCCTTGAAGTCAAAGATCTTGTGTTTGACGACGTATCTGTTACTGAGCACATTTTTAACTTACCCGATAGTTTTACAATTGGTCCCCCGCTTTCTTTCTGAAGAAATGCAGCCCATTCCTGTCCCATGTCCTTTGTTACTTGTTTAATCTGTCTTTGTCCTGCAGATCTTTTCCAAAGTCATGGAAGTACTCTGTGACTATTTCTCTACATAAAAAGGGCAACAAAGGGGCGTTTCAAACTATATATATACCTATTGCTAATTTGTTCCATGTTGTGCAGATTTTTGAAGCCCTGATCAGTGAATTGCTTCACTTTCACTGTAAACCAATCTTGGGTTCTTTCCAGCATGGTTTCTTGAAGGGAAAGTCAACCACGACTAATCTGTTAGAGTTCCTTCACTATTGTATACCAGCCATTGAGTCCGGTAAGCAGATTGACTGCGCCTTCACTGATTTCAGCAAGGCCTTCGACAGAATTAGTCATAGAATTCTAATCCACAAGCTCTCCATTTTCGCCCCCCCCCCCCCCTTCATTCATTGCTTGTCTTCTTATCTATCTAACCGTACGCAGCGAGTTATATTTCGCGGAACTCTCTCTGCTGAGATCCAATACCTCTGGTGTACCTCCTTGGCCCACTACTTTTTATTCTGTACATCAATGATGTATCCTTACTTTTACTCAATTGCAGAATACTTTTTTATGCGGACGATGCCAAAATAGTTCGTGTTGTTAATTCTAATGACGACTGTGCTCTTTTAAACGTTGAGTTAGCAATTTTTCATAAGTGATGCTCCAGTACCAGTGCAGAACCATGACTTTCGCTCGCAGAAGGTCCCCCATTCCCTTCGATTATATTCTGGAGGGAGATTCATTATGCAGGATCGACAAAACCAAGGATCTGGGTGTGATTCTCAGTTCTCGATTTTCTTTTGAGGATCACATCGATTACATAGTCAGTAGGGCCAGTTCGATTTTGGGTTTTGTTAAGAGATGGTCCAAGGAATTTGACGACCCTTACATCACGAAAAATTTTTACTGCACCTTTGTTAGGTCGATAGTGGAATATGCTAGCCCCGTCTGGTTTGGACCCCTTACTTCCAAGTGAATATCAATCGCATCGAAGTTGTTCAACTCCATAGCCTTCCTTGCCTTCTTGCCATATTAATTTATTTAGATTTTTCAAGACTGCAATTGAAAAATCAGCTCAAATTTAATAATAGTTGAGTTTATCTGCTTTCTTGTTTTTGCTTTATTTTTTTATTTTTTTTTTTTTTTTTGTCTTTCTACTATGTTTTATTTTTTTTTTATTTTTTTTTATTTTTTGTATAAACTGCCGCAGTAATCTACTTGATGAATCTCGAGTAAAGAAAAAGTAAAGAAATATTCGAATTTACCTTATATGACGCAAGCTTCAAAGCTAGCTACCTAAAGCTTCAGAAAACTTCACTTACATGTTTTTTGTTTTTATCTCAAAACAAAGGCGACCATCGATCGACTGCTGCAATTAATGAATAATTTTTCATATAGAAACACTTGTGCAACTGTTATTGGGGGCAAACGTTTAGTAAACAATTATTTCACGGCAAGTTAGACGTTTCTATTAATCAAGACCACCAAAAAAGCCGAACATAATCAATTTCCTAATGCAAATTATTTCTTTTTTTTAATTATTGCAATCAATTTCACCAGAAGAGGAGAACAGCTGGGTGCGCTAACTGCTGATTCCAGCACGCAAAAGTCTTGAACTGGCAGCCATACATTAAATCAAGTCCAGCTCTGTTAGATTTACTTAGAAGCTGCGCTGATGCACATACAAAACAGATATACATTGGTGGTCTATCCTACCTAGCCTAGCCACATTAGCCGCGCAGAGCAGATATTACTTTTACTTTCATTTTGCGAAAACGTGATTGGATGACGTCGACAAGACGACGACGTACGGCCTGTGGTACGGCTTTGTGTTACCTGACGGGTGCCTGAGTCACCCATTGCAGTCTGTAGGAAAAGCTTTTCATCGATTTCCAAGGCTAAATGGAACCACCCGTGTGCGCTAGACGTAGAATTAACTCATTTAGTGCCAACTGCTGTAAGCACATTAGCTCCTTCTCAAGACCCCCCAGCGACCCCCCCAGCTTTATTTGTTGAGGAGATGCGAACGAACCCAGAAATCAACTTAGATGCGAGTGTAACAATGGAGCAGAGTTTTGCTATTTTATCTGGACAAAAAAATATTTCCAACTCTCTTCTCTAGTGAAGTTAGTAGAGTGACAGCTAGATAAATGTCGCAGGCCTTAAATTGTTTACCACAAAGATTAAATGGAACATTTGCAAGTAATTTTGGATTGTTTCACTTCAAGCGGATCAGCTTGAAATTTAACTTGGGAGGTAGCTCGAGAAAATGCTGATGTCATTTATGCAAAAGGTCGCGCCGCGAGTTGATTGCTTTGTTGTGTAAAAATATCCTAAACAGCAATGGCTTCTTATTTGCATGGGGGAAAGTAATTAGAGACGCACTTCTCTCATATGCCGCCATTCGCCTGTAATTTTCTTCGACGCTTTCTTTCTTTATTTTCCTACATTTTCCGGATCTGGCTAACTTGCTTAGTTTAGCATATTAAAACTCTTACCAGAAGATGTTAAAAATTACGGATGCATTTGTTAGTAGCTAAACAAGTGTAGTAAAGTGAAGCCATTAAATAGTGCCCTCTATGTGATCGATAAAAAACAAATTTAACGTTGTCAACAATTTTAGTTACACTGGGCACGTGCCATCCCTAATGCAATGAATAATTTATACAGGGTGTTACCAAAGCGGGTAATGGTGTCATTGAGTTGTTTAATGATTTACTTACTTACCGCATAGACAAGGTATTCAATTAAGGGTCAAAACTCTCCTGAGTGTAACTTGGTCTGACCTTGAAACTCCCAGCTGTAATTAATGTGCTTATGCAAAAAAATATTGCCGGGAATGAACCTATTTGAAATTTAATGAAAACGACCTAACTGTGGTACTACACAACAACGTAAAGAACCGGGTAGGTAGCCCTACACACACTCAAGAAGCATCTAATAAGAAACTACTACGAAACATTTTCATATTGATTATATTATCTACTTAGGTCTGAGGCGGGAGTAGGACCCAGTTTCAAGGATATGGGGCGTAATGTGCTGGTAATGACTGTGGTGGCGGCAGATGTGAACGTTTTAGTTTTTGCAATTAAAAATTTACAAATATATGTAGCTGTCATTATGGATCTTGTGTATATATCTCTCTATAGCGTATGTGTATAGGTATGCATTGAAATGAGCATTATTAGCAAGACGTTTTCCCTTCGAGGTAGGTGGAAATTATTAAAGCGGTTTACGTAAGCTTATGATATTGGGGACTACTGTGTCAAGTCACTTCTAGGTCAAATCAAAGGAGCGAGCCGACTACAGCCATGAAGTAAGAATTCACATTTATAGTCTCGTGCAGGGAGAACTACGATTTCATCGTAAACATAGGTCCTAGAGCCTAAAACTATCGCTCCGACAGAAAAATGAAGTTGAAATAAATTGCAGCCCAATATGTTTTCTTTCTAATGGTGTTAAAAAAGCAATTGTTTTTTAAAATGTTGTCAAAGCTCAGGGGATACCCTAGCACAGCCTTGGCAGGAAAGGAAGAAGGGGTATATCGAATCGAGGATTATTGGGTTAAGACAAGTAGATGACGGCGCGCATTAAGCTTGAATATTTGTGGTTCTTAGCTGGGAGGGGGGGGGGGGGGGGGGGCAGAGGATCGCACTTTCCTGCTTTATGAAGGATACGTTAATTCACGTAATTCACGGTACGGCTAAATTTGACTTCAAGGGTGTGAGGGTGAGCTCGGGTTACAGCTTGTGTGGTGCGTATAGGAAGAATTCTACAAGGGATCAGGCAAGAAAAAACCATAGAAGTGGAGATAAAAGAAAGATAGACAACCGAGATTACGCCTGTGCTCTAGGGAATTAATGATTACTATTGATATGTCATCGCCAATAAGCCGGAAGGCCTTCTTTTAGACTTTGTCTAACACGGACAATAAAGTATGTCCAGCCTCTACCCAAAAATAAGAATTATATTTGATATGATACTTGTAGATTTGCGCCAAGTCTTATGGAATAAAACATTTCTTGCATCTTTGCAAGAAGCCTAAGGATTTCATCGGGTTTTTGGCAATACCAAAAATATGATCGGACCAACTAAGATCTTTGAAGGTATCATCTCCATCGACGGAAATGGGTTGAGCTGGTGTTGGAGTACGTTACAGTGACAACATTGAGCCTTGGAAGCATTAAGACGTAAAAAAAGACTTAAGTACTACTTAAAGCACATTTTCGTTACTTAAGACTTATTACTCAATACTTTTGAAATGCCTCTACTTAGTACTTGAACATAAGTACTTGATTTTATTTACTTGTACTTAAGACTTAGTTTTGTACTTAAGTACCAAGATTTTTACTTAGGTATTTCTGACTCTATTAAGTACCTACAAATATCTAACTCTTCGTAAAAAAGCAAACTCGATCTCTGGCGCAACTCCTTTTTTGTTGAGTTTTAAAGCACGCAAAAAACTGTCAACGAATGTGCACACTCACGCGTCAAGGCAGAACTTTAGATAAACTAATAACATACAAACAAGACTGGGCAAATAGAACAAAAACCAGTAACGTCTAGCTCGAATATAAAATCGACGATGCCTCGACTTGATGACATAACCACTGACATGTACAATATGGATTGCAAAAAGTAGGATTACTTCTATATTGCTGACTCTTTCGTCCTAAGCACCAAGTACATACTGAGAGAGAACTGACAACAAATAAATTATGGGATTCGTTGAAATATTTTTAAATTAATCATTTAGGGTTATTACTGACAAAAACTGTTTTATCAAAGACGATATATTCATTAGATACGCAGAAGAAATTCTAATGTTTTATTAAAATCACTTCCCGAGTTGCGTGCTCACTTTTTCAACTTCCCGCCAATGAGTTTTTCAATGTTGGCACCGACATAAGATCTATTTTTGACACAAGCAATTGTGCCCACGTGAAATAGAAATAGTAGATAGTCGAAATAGAAATAGTCGATATTATATACGACAGTGGACATAACCAAGGGTAAGCAAGCAATGCCTCGCTCCAATATAAAATCAACGATGCCTCGACCTGATCTAGGGAAGGCCTCAATTTTTTCTTAGAAATTTACTGGAAATTTCTTCCTTAGAATTGTTATGCATTATTGGAGGCAATAATGGGTGCTTGGGCGGACCTCTAATAGTTTTTGTGAGTGTAACAAGGAGAGGTGAAAGTTTTACTCTACTTGCAGCACCGAAAACTATGAACAACTATAAATAGTAGCCACTGGTTACTATACATACTATAGTTTTCAGAAGGTATTGATTTATTAATATCTATTAACTGAACTCGATAAACTTCATTACATTACTGCCAACGTACAAAGATTCTATAAAAGTAAAGGGTTTTCCAATAAGAGGTGTTATTTTAATTACCCCGCTATTTCGGTAGATGTCACTTTTGGAGCTGTCATTTTTTGACATTTGACAAGTAGAAACTACGCCATTAATATTAATAAAAATGGAACGATACACGATTCAACAACGCATTGAAATTATTAAAATTCACTATAAAAATGGTGAAAATGTGGCAGAGACGGTTCGTAAAACTCGAACATTTTTGGGTCGTCGTGAAGCACCTTGTCGGACCGCAATACAGAAATTGGTAGAAAAATTCGAGCTGTCGGTACAAGTTAGTGATGTGAAGAATAAAACCCGTGCACGTGTCTCAAGAACAGCCGAGAATATTGCTGCTGTAGCCGAAAGTGTTGAAGAGAACCCCGGTTTGTCCATTCCTCGTCGTTCTTTGGAATTAGGCATTCCACAAACGTCATTGCACCGTATTTTGCATAAAGATTTGGGTCTTAAGGCTTATAAAGTTCAGTTAACACAAGAACTCAAGCCGGCCGATCATCAACAACGTTGAGTCTTTGCTGATTGGGTCCTTGAAATGCATGAAAATGATCCGGAATTCCATCGAAAACTCATCTTGAGTGATGAGGCCCATTTCCACCTCGATGGCTTCGTCAACAAGCAAAATTGTCGCAGCTGGGGCTCGGAAAACCCAAGAGTTATTGTTGAAAAGCCTCTCTATCCTCAACGTGTGACTGTTTGGTGCGGTTTATGGTCCCGCGGGGTCATTGGACCTTACTTTTTCGAAAATGAGGCTGGAGCAACAGTTACGGTGAATGGATTGCGCTATCGACAGATGATTAATGATTTTTTATGGCCGGAATTGGATGGTATTGATCTGGACAACGTTTACTTTCACAAGACTGCGCTACGTGCCATACAAGCAACAAAACCATTGATCTTTTACGGGAAAAGTTTCCGGACCGTGTTATCTCTCGAAGAGGTGATCACAATTGGCCACCGAGATCTTGTGACTTAACACCTTGCGACTTCTTCCTTTGGGGCCACGTGAAAGAGAAGGTCTACGCCAACAGCCCAGCGTCGATTCAAGACCTCAAAGATGGACTTCGTGAGGCTATCGAGGACATAGGGCAGCCACTTTGCGATTTGGTTATGGAAAATTTCATGAAAAGGATATGGTCCTGTAGGCGTGGTCGTGGTGGTCATTTGGCTGATGTTATTTTCCATTATTAACGGCATACCTTCCTCTTTATAATGAAATAAAGATCCGATCATATTTCTTTGAATATCAAAAAAACACCTCTTATTGGAAAACCCTGCACTTTAAAAAGTACTTCAAAAAGTTGTCAGTACTTTTTATGGACTTAGTACTTAGTTACAAGTACTTTTCATACATGCGGTACTTGTACTTACGCTGAAGTACTCAGGCCATCGGTACTTGTACTTGTACTTAAGTACTTTTTCTTTGGTACTTGCCCAGCTCTGTGGCTTTGTTTGTCAAATATAACATTCCCACGGGAATCAGCTAGATTCGAACAAGTACACGAAATCAAGGAGAGAGAGAGAGAGTAGGAGAGAGCAAAGAACCTTACGATATACCGGCATGGATTACGAAGCGGTCAGAAGTAACTTCGTCTAATATAAACGGGAGTAGAGAGAACTTTCAATCTATTTTAAGAAAAGAGAGTCTAACCCTAATAGCCAAAGTTTAAAAGAGCAGGATGCCAGACTCTATCGAAGGCCTTTGAGATAACTAATACGATGATCTCAGATTCACCAAAATTAAGGAGACATTGATTGCGACGCTCGGTAAGGATTGTTAGTAAATCCCCAGTAGAGCGGCCAGCACGAAAGCCTGACGATCGCTAATAAGGTGATTAGTTTCTAGATATTTCATCAATTGGGTGTTGATGATTGTTACGAAAACCTTCGAAAGACTCGAAGTAAGAACAATTGGTCTATAATTTGAGTATTCGCTTGCCTCTCCTTTTTTGGGTATTGACTGAATATGTGCAAGTTACCATGCCGAAGGAAGGACTCTTGTCGAATAGGACAGTGAAATAGATTGCGTAGAGGTTTAGCTAAAGAGGCGCATCACTTGAGTGCCAGGGGCGCAATATCATCAAAACTTCCCTTGTACGGAAATGTAACGGCATTTGCATGTTGGTGGAGAAGGGTAAGCTTGCGAAAAAGATGGCAAGAAAGAATTCGCAGTAAAGTTAGCTGCAAACAAATTGGCTTTGTCCAATGAATCTATTTACACCTCCCCGTTGTGAATTAGGGGCGGTACCGAAGAACTGGTGAAGTTGTTCTTGACTCTTTTAACAAGAGACCAGAAACTCTTACTATCCTTTCGGCTAGTAAAGATTTTCTGTCTAATGCTTTGGTCGAATTGGAACTTATCTTGCTGAATAATGGATTTGCAGGTGTAACGTGCTTCCCTATAGATCTGTCTCGATTCCGCTGAATGGCACAGTTTATATGCCTGAAATGCAGCTTCCTCATTTTTAATGGCTGTATAACAGTCATTGTTAAACCAAGATATACTGTTAGGTTTAACATTCTTGTATATGTGCGGAATGAAGCTGCACATTCCAAACCATAAGATGTTGATAATGGATTCAGAGCAGTACTTAACATCTCTCGAGGAAAAATACTTAGACCAGTCTTACTTTCAATTGAATCAGCTTTACGGAAATTACTGTGTTTGAACGAAATTCAAGCTACTTTTATATGAAAAACTCCTGCAGTAAAACAAGGCAAGAAGAAGAAGTTTGTAATGTCGACCCCTAACTGGTCCACTATCCTCTATTCATCTTCATGGCTTGCACATATATTCAGGGGGTTACGCTCTAAGCCAAAACGGAATATCATACGGTGAGGGCTATATAGCTTAGTCACTAGTATGCGAACCCTGAAGCTTTATTCCAGAGCTCGAGACACGCAAAATATGAAATCTCACCTATTTTGATGAGAGATGGCTCATTCGACGCGGAATAAGAAAAGAAATAAATGCCCAAAAGAATTTTTCAAAAAACAATTCTAGGTAAAAAGTTAGACCAATAAAACTAGGAACACATTCGTCGGACCACGGTGAAGCAGTTTTTTGGAAATATCTCGAGAACCAAGAAAGTGTTGTCAGAGAAACTTTGTATGGATATTCCTCTCTTCAATACGCGTCCAACGAGTGCTCATACGTCAAAATAGGTGACATTTAATTTTCAGTCAAAATTTCTCTAAAAAACGTGGGCCATAGCCCATAGTTTTTTTCACGCTAAATATGAAATCGCACCTATTTTGATGAGAGATAGCTCATTCGACGCGGAATAAGAAAAGAAATAAATGCCCAAAAGAATTTTTCAAAAAAAAATTCTAGGTAAAAAGTTAGACCCATAAAACTAGGAACACATTCGTCGGACCACGGTGAAGCAGTTTTTTGGAAATATCTCGAGAACCAAGAAAGTGTTGTCAGAGAAACTTTGTATGGATATTCCTCTCTTCAATACGCGTCCAACGAGTGCTCATACGTCAAAATCGGTGACATTTAATTTTCAGTCAAAATTTCGCAAAAAAACGTGGGCTATAGCCATAGATTTTTTCACGCAAAATATGAAATCTCACCTATTTTGATGAGAGATGGCTCATTCCACGCGGAATAAGAAAAGAAATAAATGCCCAAAAGAATTTTTCAAAAAACAATTCTAGGTAAAAAGTTAGACCAATAAAACTAGGAATACATTCGTCGGACCACGGTGAAGCAGTTTTTTGGAAATATCTCGAGAACCAAGAAAGTGTTTTCAGCGAAACTTTGTTTGGATATTCCTCTCTTCAATACGCGTCCAACAAGTGCTCATACGTCAAAATAGGTGACATTTAATTTTCAGTCAAAATTTCGCAAAAAAACGTGGGCTATAGCCCAAGATTTTTTCACGCAAAATATGAAATCTCACCCATTTTGATGAGAGATGGCTCATTCGACGCGGAATAAGAAACGAAATAAATGCCCAAAAGAATTTTTCAAAAAAAAATTCTAGGTAAAAAGTTAGACCAATAAAACTAGGAACACATGCGTCAACCACGGTGAAGCAGTTTTTTGGAAATATCTCGAGAACCAAGAAAGTGTAGTCAGAGAAACTTTGTATGGATATTCCTCTCTTCAATACGCGTCCAACGAGTTCTCATACGTCAAAATCGGTGACATTTAATTTTCAGTCAAAATTTCGCTAAAAAACGTGGGCTATAGATTTTTTCACGCAAAATATGAAATCTCACCTATTTTGATGAGAGATGGCTCATTCGACGCGGAATAAGAGAAGAAATAAATTCCCAAAAGAATTTTTCAAAAAAAATTTCTAGGTAAAAAGTTAGACCAAAAAAACTAGGTACACATGCGTCGGACCACGGTGAAGCAGTTTTTTGGAAATATCTCGAGAACCAAGAAACTGTTTTCTGCGAAACTTTGTACGGATATTCCTCTCTTCAATACGCGTCCAACGAGTGCTCATACGTCAAAATAGGTGACATCTAATTTTCAGTCAAAATTTCGCAAAAAAACGTGGGCTATAGCCCATAGATTTTTTCACGCAAAATATGAAATCTCACCTATTTTGATGAGAGATGGCTCATTCGACGCGGAATAAGAAAAGAAATAAATGCCCAAAAGAATTTTTCAAAAAATCATTCTAGGTAAAAAGTTAGACCAATAAAACTAGGTACACATGCGTCGGACCACGGTGAAGCAATTTTTTGGAAATATCTCGAGAACCAAGGAACTGTTTTCTGCGAAACTTTGTACGGATATTCCTCTCTTCAATACGCGTCCAACGAGTGCTCATACGTCAAAATAGGTGACATTTAATTTTCAGTCAAAATTTCGCAAAAAAACGTGGGCTATAGCCCATAGATTTTTTCACGCAAAATATGAAATCTCACCTATTTTGATGAGAGATTTCTCATTCGACGCGGAATAAGAAAAGAAATAAATGCCCAAAAGAATTTTTCAAAAAAAAATTCTAGGTAAAAAGTTAGACCAATAAAACTAGGAACACATGCGTCAACCACGGTGAAGCAGTTTTTTGGAAATATCTCGAGAACCAAGAAAGTGTAGTGAGAGAAACTTTGTATGGATATTCCTCTCTTCAATACGCGTCCAACGAGTGCTCATACATCAAAATAGGTGACATTTAATTTTCAGTCAAAATTTCGCAAAAAAAGTGGGCTATAGCCCATAGATTTTTTCACGCAAAATATGAAATCTCACCTATTTTGATGAGAGATGGCTCATTCGACGCGGAATAAGAAAAGAAATAAATGCCGAAAAGAATTTTTCAAAAAATCATTCTAGGTAAAAAGTTAGACCAATAAAACTAGGAACACATGCGTCAACCACGGTGAAGCAGTTTTTTGGAAATATCTCGAGAACCAAGAAACTGTTTTCTGCGAAACTTTGTACGGATATTCCTCTCTTCAATACGCGTCCAACGAGTGCTCATACGTCAAAATAGGTGACATTTAATTTTCAGTCAAAATTTCGCAAAAAAACGTGGGCTATAGCCCATAGATTTTTTCACGCAAAATATGAAATCCCACCTATTTTGATGAGAGATGGCTCATTCGACGCGGAATAAGAAAAGAAATAAATGCCGAAAAGAATTTTTCAAAAAATCATTCTAGGTAAAAAGTTAGACCAATAAAACTAGGAACACATGCGTCAACCACGGTGAAGCAGTTTTTTGGAAATATCTCGAGAACCAAGAAACTGTTTTCTGCGAAACTTTGTACGGATATTCCTCTCTTCAATACGCATCCAACGAGTGCTCATACGTCAAAATAGGTGACATTTAATTTTCAGTCAAAATTTCGCAAAAAAACGTGGGCTATAGCCCATAGATTTTTTCACGCAAAATATGAAATCTCACCTATTTTGATGAGAGATGGCTCATCCGTCGCGGAATAAGAAAAGAAATAAATTCCCAAAAGAATTTTTCAAAAAAAATTTCTAGGTAAAAAGTTAGACCAATAAAACTAGGAACACATGCGTCGGACCACGGTGAAGCAGTTTTTTGGAAATATCTCGAGAACCAAGAAAGTGTAGTCAGAGAAACTTTGTATGGATATTCCTCTCTTCAATACGCGTCCAACGAGTGCTCATACGTCAAAATTGGTGACATTTAATTTTCAGTCAAAATTTCGCTAAAAAACGTGGGCTATAGCCCATAGATTTTTCACGCAAAATATGAAATCTCACCTATTTTGATGAGAGATGGTTCATTCGACGCGGAATAAGAAAAGAAATAAATGCCCAAAAGAATTTTTCAAAAAAAAATTCTAGGTAAAAAGTTAGACCAATAAAACTAGGTACACATGCGTCAACCACGGTGAAGCAGTTTTTTGGAAATATCTCGAGAACCAAGGAACTGTTTTCTGCGAAACTTTGTACGGATATTCCTCTCTTCAATACGCGTCCAACGAGTGCTCATACGTCAAAATAGGTGACATTTAATTTTCAGTCAAAATTTCGCAAAAAAACGTGGGCTATAGCCCATAGATTTTTTCACGCAAAATATGAAATCTCACCTATTTTGATGAGAAATGGCTCATTCGACGCGGAATAAGAAAAGAAATAAATGCCCAAAAGAATTTTTCAAAAAAAAAATTCTAGGTAAAAAGTTAGACCAATAAAACTAGCAAAACATTCGTCGGACCACGGTGAAGCAGTTTTTTGGAAATATCTCGAAAACCAAGAAAGTGTTGTCAGAGAAACTTTGTATGGATATTCCTCTCTTCAATACGCGTCCAACGAGTGCTCATACGTCAAAATCGGTGACATTTAATTTTCAGTCAAAATTTCGCAAAAAAACGTGGGCTATAGCCCATAGATTTTTTCACGCAAAATATGAAATCTCACCTATTTTGATGAGAGATGGCTCATTCGACGCGGAATAAGAAAAGAAATAAATGCCCAAAAGAATTTTTCAAAAAAAAATTCTAGGTAAAAAGTTAGACCAATAAAACTAGGTACACATGCGTCGGACCACGGTGAAGCAGTTTTTTGGAAATATCTCGAGAACCAAGGAACTGTTTTCTGCGAAACTTTGTACGGATATTCCTCTCTTCAATACGCGTCCAACGAGTGCTCATACATCAAAATAGGTGACATTTAATTTTCAGTCAAAATTTCGCAAAAAAACGTGGGCTATAGCCCATAGATTTTTTCACGCAAAATATGAAATCTCACCTATTTTGATGAGAGATGGCTCATTCGACGCGGAATAAGAAAAGAAATAAATGCCCAAAAGAATTTTTCAAAAAAAAATTCTAGGTAAAAAGTTAGACCAATAAAACTAGGTACACATGCGTCAACCACGGTGAAGCAGTTTTTTGGAAATATCTCGAGAACCAAGGAACTGTTTTCTGCGAAACTTTGTACGGATATTCCTCTCTTCAATACGCGTCCAACGAGTGCTCATACATCAAAATAGGTGACATTTAATTTTCAGTCAAAATTTCGCAAAAAAACGTGGGCTATAGCCCATAGATTTTTTCACGCAAAATATGAAATCTCACCTATTTTGATGAGAGATGGCTCATTCGACGCGGAATAAGAAAAGAAATAAATGCCCAAAAGAATTTTTCAAAAAAAAATTCTAGGTAAAAAGTTAGACCAATAAAACTAGGTACACATGCGTCGGACCACGGTGAAGCAGTTTTTTGGAAATATCTCGAGAACCAAGGAACTGTTTTCTGCGAAACTTTGTATGGATATTCCTCTCTTCAATACGCGTCCAACGAGTGCTCATACATCAAAATAGGTGACATTTAATTTTCAGTCAAAATTTCGCAAAAAAACGTGGGCTATAGCCCATAGATTTTTTCACGCAAAATATGAAATCTCACCTATTTTGATGAGAGATGGCTCATTCGACGCGGAATAAGAAAAGAAATAAATGCCCAAAAGAATTTTTCAAAAAAAAATTCTAGGTAAAAAGTTAGACCAATAAAACTAGGTACACATGCGTCGGACCACGGTGAAGCAGTTTTTTGGAAATATCTCGAGAACCAAGGAACTGTTTTCTGCGAAACTTTGTACGGATATTCCTCTCTTCAATACGCGTCCAACGAGTGCTCATACGTCAAAATAGGTGACATTTAATTTTCAGTCAAAATTTCGCAAAAAAACGTGGGCTATAGCCCATAGATTTTTTCACGCAAAATATGAAATCTCACCTATTTTGATGAGAGATGGCTCATTCGACGCGGAATAAGAAAAGAAATAAATGCCCAAAAGAATTTTTCAATAAAAAAATTCTAGGTAAAAAGTTAGACCAATAAAACTAGGAACACATTCGTCGGACCACGGTGAAGCAGTTTTTTGGAAATATCTCGAGAACCAAGAAAGTGTTGTCAGAGAAACTTTGTATGGATATTCCTCTCTTCAATACGCGTCCAACGAGTGCTCATACATCAAAATAGGTGACATTTAATTTTCAGTCAAAATTTCGCAAAAAAACGTGGGCTATAGCCCATAGATTTTTTCACGCAAAATATGAAATCTCACCTATTTTGATGAGAGATGGCTCATTCGACGCGGAATAAGAAAAGAAATAAATGCCAAAAGAATTTTTCAAAAAAAAAATTCTAGGTAAAAAGTTAGACCAATAAAACTAGGAACACATTCGTCGGACCACGGTGAAGCAGTTTTTTGGAAATATCTCGAGAACCAAGAAAGTGTTGTCAGAGAAACTTTGAACGGATATTCCTCTCTTCAATACGCGTCCAACGAGTGCTCATATATCAAAATAGGTGACATTTAATTTTCAGTCAAAATTTCGCAAAAAAACGTGGGCTATAGCCCATAGATTTTTTCACGCAAAATATGAAATCTCACCTATTTTGATGAGAGATGGCTCATTCGACGCGGAATAAGAAAAGAAATAAATGCCCAAAAGAATTTTTCAAAAAAAAATTCTAGGTAAAAAATTAGACCAATAAAACTAGGAACACATGCGTCAACCACGGTGAAGCAGTTTTTTGGAAATATCTCGAGAACCAAGAAAGTGTTGTCAGAGAAACTTTGTACGGATATTCCTCTCTTCAATACGCCTCCAACGAGTGCTCATACGTCAAAATCGGTGACATTTAATTTTCAGTCAAAATTTCGCTAAAAAACGTGGGCTATAGCCCATAGATTTTTTCACGCAAAATATGAAATCTCACCTATTTTGATGAGAGATGGTTCATTCGACGCGGAATAAGAAAAGAAATAAATTCCCAAAAGAATTTTTCAAAAACAATTTCTAGGTAAAAAGTTAGACCAATAAAACTAGGAACACATGCGTCGGACCTCGGTGAAGCAGTTTTTTGGAAATATCTCGAGAACCAAGAAAGTGTAGTCAGAGAAACTTTGTATGGATATTCCTCTCTTCAATACGCGTCCAACGAGTGCTCATACGTCAAAATCGGTGACATTTAATTTTCAGTCAAAATTTCGCAAAAAAACGTGGGCTATAGCCCATAGATTTTTTCACGCAAAATATGAAATCTCACCTATTTTGATGAGAGATGGCTCATTCGACGCGGAATAAGAAAAGAAATAAATGCCCAAAAGAATTTTTCAAAAAAAAATTCTAGGTAAAAAGTTAGACCAATAAAACTAGGTACACATGCGTCGGACCACGGTGAAGCAGTTTTTTGGAAATATCTCGAGAACCAAGAAACTGTTTTCTGCGAAACTTTGTACGGATATTCCTCTCTTCAATACGCGTCCAACGAGTGCTCATACGTCAAAATAGGTGACATTTAATTTTCAGTCAAAATTTCGCAAAAAAACGTGGGCTTAGATTTTTTCACGCAAAATATGAAATCTCACCTATTTTGATGAGAGATGGCTCATTCGACGCGGAATAAGAAAAGAAATAAATTCCCAAAAGAATTTTTCAAAAACAATTTCTAGGTAAAAAGTTAGACCAATAAAACTAGGAACACATGCGTCGGACCTCGGTGAAGCAGTTTTTTGGAAATATCTCGAGAACCAAGAAAGTGTAGTCAGAGAAACTTTGTATGGATATTCCTCTCTTCAATACGCGTCCAACGAGTGCTCATACGTCAAAATCGGTGACATTTAATTTTCAGTCAAAATTTCGCAAAAAAACGTGGGCTATAGCCCATAGATTTTTTCACGCAAAATATGAAATCTCACCTATTTTGATGAGAGATGGCTCATTCGACGCGGAATAAGAAAAGAAATAAATGCCCAAAAGAATTTTTCAAAAAAAAATTCTAGGTAAAAAGTTAGACCAATAAAACTAGGAACACATGCGTCAACCACGGTGAAGCAGTTTTTTGGAAATAACTCGAGAACCAAGAAAGTGTTGTCAGAGAAACTTTGTACGGATATTCCTCTCTTCAATACGCCTCCAACGAGTGCTCATACGTCAAAATCGGTGACATTTAATTTTCAGTCAAAATTTCGCTAAAAAACGTGGGCTATAGCCCATAGATTTTTTCACGCAAAATATGAAATCTCACCTATTTTGATGAGAGATGGTTCATTCGACGCGGAATAAGAAAAGAAATAAATTCCCAAAAGAATTTTTCAAAAACAATTTCTAGGTAAAAAGTTAGACCAATAAAACTAGGAACACATGCGTCGGACCTCGGTGAAGCAGTTTTTTGGAAATATCTCGAGAACCAAGAAAGTGTAGTCAGAGAAACTTTGTATGGATATTCCTCTCTTCAATACGCGTCCAACGAGTGCTCATACGTCAAAATCGGTGACATTTAATTTTCAGTCAAAATTTCGCAAAAAAACGTGGGCTATAGCCCATAGATTTTTTCACGCAAAATATGAAATCTCACCTATTTTGATGAGAGATGGCTCATTCGACGCGGAATAAGAAAAGAAATAAATGCCCAAAAGAATTTTTCAAAAAAAAATTCTAGGTAAAAAGTTAGACCAATAAAACTAGGTACACATGCGTCGGACCACGGTGAAGCAGTTTTTTGGAAATATCTCGAGAACCAAGAAACTGTTTTCTGCGAAACTTTGTACGGATATTCCTCTCTTCAATACGCGTCCAACGAGTGCTCATACGTCAAAATAGGTGACATATAATTTTCAGTCAAAATTTCGCAAAAAAACGTGGGCTTAGATTTTTTCACGCAAAATATGAAATCTCACCTATTTTGATGAGAGATGACTCATTCGACGCGGAATAAGAAAAGAAATAAATGCCCAAAAGAATTTTTCAAAAAAAAATTCTAGGTAAAAAGTTAGACCAATAAAACTAGGAACACATTCGTCGGACCACGGTGAAGCAGTTTTTTGGAAATATCTCGAGAACCAAGAAAGTGTTGTCAGAGAAACTTTGCATGGATATTCCTCTCTTCAATACGCGTCCAACGAGTGCTCATACATCAAAATAGGTGACATTTAATTTTCAGTCAAAATTTCGCAAAACAACGTGGGCTATAGCCCATAGATTTTTTCACGCAAAATATGAAATCTCACCTATTTTGATGAGAGATGGCTCATTCGACGCGGAATAAGAAAAGAAATAAATTCCCAAAAGAATTTTTCAAAAAAAATTTCTAGGTAAAAAGTTAGACCAATAAAACTAGGAACACATGCGTCGGACCACGGTGAAGCAGTTTTTTGGAAATATCTCGAGAACCAAGAAAGTGTTTTCAGCGAAATTTTGTACGGATATTCCTCTCTTCAATACGCGTCCAACGAGTGCTCATTCGTCAAAATAGGTGACATTTAATTTTCAGTCAAAATTTCGCAAAAAAACGTGGGTATAGCCCATAGATTTTTTCATGCAAAATATGAAATCTCACCTATTTCGATGATAGATGGCTCATTCGACGCGGAATAAGAAAAGAAATAAATTCCCAAAAGAATTTTTCAAAAAAAAATTTCTAGGTAAAAAGTTAGACCAATAAAACTAGGAACACATACGTCGAACCACGGTGAAGCAGTTTTTTGGAAATATCTCGAGAACCAAGAAAGTGTTGTTAGAGAAACTTTGTACGGACATTCCTCTCTTCAATACGCGTCCAACAACTGCTCATACGTCAAAATCGGTGACATTTAATTTTCAGTCAAAATTTCACGCAAAATATGAAATCTCACCTATTTTGATGAGAGATGGCTCATTCGACGCGTATATGGACAAAGGAAAATTGAACGTAGCAAAAATTCACAAAATAGTCGTCTGCTTACTTCTTATTAACTATTTTGTGAATTTTTTCATTTTTCCTTCGTCTAAATGGTTTTATACACTCGATTCGATTCTGAATCTGATCGAATCGAATTCTGGAATAAGGCCCCTGAATTACGTTCACATTACATTAATAATCCTATACCACAAGGTAGCGAAGTCAGAGCATACTGAGGAAAGCTACTGGCTTGACCATCTATAGAGTACTCTCTTCAAATTTGAATACGTACGGCTGAAACCAAAACGTAATCTAAGCAATTGCAAAAGGTGCATAGGGGTTCAACTGTGGCGTCTGCCAACTCAGAAGATAACACTTCCAAGACTGCATACACGCTAATTGGCTCAACAAGGGCGGTTCTGTTAACCTTGAAAAATAATTGCACTACTAAAATATAAGATTCGGAGAAGATGGAAGTGACCGATATCAAGCCACTAAGGGAATATCGCAATAGCGAGGACACCCATTTCAGTGGAAGAAAAGAAGCCATGACTGTGAACAAAAGATGCGCTAAAGAAGCAGTTTTCAATTACTTGCAGTGAATCTCCATCATTCTAAAGGTATTCCGAATGTGCTACGAAAAGAATTGCGCACCCCACTCCACCTTTGACCATTTTGCTTAAATATCAAAGATTAGGTTTCTTCCCATTCCAAAACTCATCTCTTAGGCTGCCGGCAAACAAGGGCGAGTCGGACCTACCACTTCAAAATGAAATTACACAAATTCTGGATCTCTGCAAGAAGAGGAACAAACTACTCCATCTTATGTTGACGTTCTCAGCCTATGTTGAAATTTCATCAAGGCTAGATTTTTGGAAGTATTCATACATATGTACATAGTTGCACGGTCCTCCTATTTCGTGCAGTAATGATTGTCTTACATAAAAACAGCAGAAAAAAATACTTTCGTAACCGTTACCTGTTCTCATGATTAATCCACAAATTTCCGATAAAAATGTACATGAAACGAAGCATTTGGTACGCTCGAAACCATTACGTGTCGAAACAAAGCGCGGAATAATTACAGAAATTAGCGCAGATTGCACGATGACCATGGCACACCTTGAAGTGTATTGGTTGGCGTCATAATGAAACCATCGTGCCAGCTGCCAGGGCTATTGATCCGTCTTTCCTCCTCATCAACTAAGGCTAGATGTTACGTGCCATGAGGTAATGCTCTTTTGGCGACATATTTACGTACATGTCCCCGAAAACTATTAGTTTTGTTTTCTAGCTATGCTTACGTAGGTAGGTTACATAAAAGAGCATAGGAGATCTGAATTGGAGCAGAACTGTGAAGAGAAACTGTTCAGACTTGCGATTAATAATTGATTGCACCCGCACGCGGTGAAAATATTTTTCCTGCAATTTTTTCGACATCCGGATGAAATGCTTGTATCAAATATGCCAAGTCATGGCTATGATTTCGACCAGAAAGCAGCGAAAAAAAACTATTTGCTAGCATGAGAGAGTTAGATAAATCGGTTGGAAGTATTTTTGTATTATCGCATGGGCATATCGACGAGCGTTCCACCTGGTCATTAAAGTGGTCGTAAAAATTAACGTTACTGAAATGTACGGGTAAAAAAATTGTTATGTTTTGTTTTGCTGGTTAGTTTCCGATGTCCGATCCGGACATATTACAAAAAAGTTTGATTTTCCAAAATTGATTTGATCGACTCATGAAACCCATAGATGGGAAGCCTTAGGCATGTTAAGGTCGGCAACTGATTCGAATGATCAAAAACGATTGTTACTGGTTTTCTTCCCACTTTCTTTCCTGTTCTTCCTCCTAAGATGCTATCACCCTATCGAAAAATTATGGGACGAAGCGTCGATAAAAGAGGGATAAGCGTAAAAAATCGTCTTAGTCAGAGAATGTGTTCGAATATGGTTTCAATGGCTTCCACTTTATCTGGATCAGTTTACATTCCACTGTGATGGCTTACCAAATTGCTCTCATATCTCAGCCAAGTTTTCAGAAACTCTCATTTTTTGGTGTAGCAAAGAATTTGTAAATGCGGAGCAGGATGTTCATCGCGTTTTTTTTTTATGACTACGAAATGTTATCTAAATAAGCGATTGCATAAGATTCCATTTCTGGTTCGATCTAAGAGGACCCTCTGGAATTTAGCTAGCTAGGAGTAGTATTCAAATGACATGACGCTATATTTAGATTATAGGTACGTAGTGTTGCAAAATTGAGTTAGCCCTCGCACGTCGGGGAGCAATCGGAAAAGGGGGCAATAAGCCGTTGTGGTCAGAATGAAGTACTCGGCTGACGTGGGGAATGCATGTAGAGGAAAAAATTAATGTGGCTATGATGGTCTTTGCTCAATACAGGAAAACTTTTGGTTGCAAATGGGCATGAAACCGAGTGTTGTGCACTGGATGCACACCTTGATTGTAAGGCCCATACTCACATATGCCCCATATGTATGGTGGCCGAGGACGCAAGTGGGGACTGCGATCCAGAAGCTGGTGAGCCTGCAAAGGTTTGCTTGCCTAGGAATTACAGGCCACCTCCGGATCTTGTCGTTCAGGCAGATGCCAAAGGGGCTCATGAGGATGTTGAGAAGACGGCAGGACTTGTTCTTCCCATTGCTTTTTGGTGTGTGGGCTGGAGCGGGAACCCCTCTGGCCCGCATGTCACTTGACGCGATGGTTCCAAAGTTTCGTATTTTTTTTTTAGTGAAGTGCCTCACCGAACCGTCCCCGATCCGCTCTTTCACTAATTAGGCCGGGGGTGCTGGGATTTAACTTTCTTCAATCTGACATTGGATTGGAGTAGTCATTTGGAAGGACCATCACTGTCCTCCAGGGTGAAGTATTCGCCATCGCAATGGCAGCGAAGATAGCCCTTAATATGGAAATCAAGGGAAAGTTCATTGCTATCCTCTCGGATAGTCTCTATGATTTGCATTCCGATAACATCTAAGTTATTAGAGGACTGCAGGACGTCTGTGAGTAAACTATGCATCCACAACATGGTGGCCCTTCAGTGGGTTCATGGAGATCATGGGCAATGTAAGGGCCAACCTTCTAGCCAGGTCTGGCTGTCATTCTCCATTTCTTGGAGTGCAGCCCGCTGTAGGTGTTTGTCATTAAAGCAGATGTTCGCATGAGGCATCAGCAGCGATGGGCGAACCTTAGTATTTGTAGGTTTAAAAACTTTATCTTAATGAGGCTAATGGAATTTGTCTAATTTCTCGGATTTTCTCTCGGGGTTCGGAAGAAAACAATGCAGAACTGTGGTTGGTATTATTACCAGCCACAGCTCATCTAACCAAAGATGAGAGTTGTTTACAGCCCTGAGTGTCCGTCTTACCTGGAAGGAGAGCCTGAGACAATCGAACATTTTCCGTGCGCTTGTCCGGCATTTCCAACGAACAGACTAGATACTCTTGGGTCCGCCCTCCTATTTGTCGATGAGTTAAAAACCTTACCTCACCTCACCTAGACTTGATGCGCTTCATTAAGAGGACAAAACGGTTTTGGTGAGGAGGTTTTTAACACGTCCTTGGCCTTCGTCATTGAAATTTCTCACACCGCTGCCTATTAAAAAAAAAAAAAAAAAAAAAAAAAAAAAAAAAAAAAAAAAATATTGTGCCAGCAGTTCCAATGTTTATCCCCGCGCATCTAAACGTCTTGTTAAGCTAGTGCACAAGAAGAATCCCAAACATATCTGTTTACCTATTATTATGGTGGTCGGATAAAAATTTATGAGTTCATCATTTTCTCCTTATTCAAGTTCACAGTTTCAGTCTACCACTAGTCGATCCAACTGTTCAGTTTTTTTTTCCTATGTTATGAAATAATTAGTGCCATCAAAGTAGTAGACAGGAAAACACTTTATCCACACATGTGGACGTCGGTTTCACAGCAATTTGGGTAATGGGGCCGAAGCATATTTACATATTAATTGCATGTCCTAACTTATTGATAACCTGGGACAAGGATTTCCCCCTTCCAGAATGTCAAGGGATGCCGATTCCTTAACTGGAGCTGGAATGAAATCGATTAGCATTGGGCTCCTGGATGACATCCTCAATTTATATTCATGAGGCTATTTACCAGCAGTTAAGCAAAAGCTTATTTCTCACTGGGGTTCAAAAAGACCTTGTGAAACATATTTATGTCGAGGATGTGGATGAGCTAAGACAGTCACGTAACACGAATGATGGCTCTTTTATTTAAATGGAAAAAAAACCGGCTTATACATAAAATGTGGCGGTAGTTTGGAAAGATTTTCGAAAATGGAAAGGAATCTGGTATTAATTTTAAGGTCCTTTTTAAGAAATCTCTTCTTGATGTTGTGTCTTAGAGTAGGCCTTCAGCATTTCTTCTGAAAGAATTTTTGCTTTAACATAAAGCTCAAATATATTTCGATATTCCCCCATAGGAATTTGGAAAGATTTTTACCGAGAACGGCCTCCAAGAAATATCTAATTTGCATTTGCCGCAAAAGAGCAGCTGTATTTGTCTTCCAAATGACCCTTTCAAGGACGATTGAACGTTTACTCTATAGATATTTTCTATTGCCGCCGACACACCATCGATAAATGGAAATTTCATTTATCTTTGGATAGAATTTCTCCCATAACACATAATTATGTATAAAATGTACAAACATCGACATACATATAACTCCAAATAGGTACGAGTCTTTTCTTTGGCATTGGCAGTCAGTCAATTTTCCACTGTTTCGTGTGGGTTGCCTGTCAAATGCTCTATAAACACCATAAAGCTGTCAATCCAAAGTCCACAAGTATTCTCATGTTGACTTAAGGAATTCACAAACAATTCTGCTTGACTGCGTCTTAAGAATCGTTTGACCCCACAATTCGGAGAATGGGTATCTAGGTAGGTATGATCCCCTCGTACACGTGCCTTGATGTGTCAAGAGGCAAATCAATTTCTATCGATTTTACCTTTTCCTTCTAAAACGGCAACGAGAATTTCCAGAAATACGCTTGAAGTTTCGTACAAAGCAGGTGCAATCCAGAACACGAGATAGCGGCATTGTAAAATGAAAGCTACCGTTTCAATTTTATGCGGATGTTGAAATATTTTCTTTAGTCTCCGGTCGCCTTAATTAGTCATTTCCTTCTTTCCTTGACGTAATTCAATATCCTCCAATCCGTCGAGACACATATACTGTGTGGGCAGAACTAATTTACTTGTAAATTACAGTCGAGAGTTTATTTACCTTCATTACACACAAGATATCTCTATCGAATTAATTTTTGATTTGACACAAGCTCCTATTCACAAATATTTGCAAACGGTGTACGATTCTTTGGAAGAATATGCCAGAATTATCAGTTGATTTCGAATTCGAGGTATATAGGATGTTTCTGCCATGGTGTAGTCATTAGGGCAGGAGGTCATAGTCAGAGTTGTATGATATTCAAGTAAATTGTTACTCATTACATGTCCCAATATCAATAATTATACTGGAAATAAATTTACCAGTAAAAGTGAGTATTTTTTACAGGCTCTTAAAATGTTTTGAGTACCAGAACGAAAGCTGGTACTGGTGTGTACCAGTATTTCCCAGTACTTACCAGTACTCGCCAGTACAACACTCCATTTATAGCGCTTAGTGAAAATTAATTATGGGAGAGAAAGACTTGATGCTTATTATGAGAATTTTTTTCAACATAACGCAAAGTTGGAGTATTTACTATTAGAGTATATGGAAGAAAATAAAGAAGAATATGATATATGAGACGGATTTGAAAGACTGCTATGTAGGTTACATATGATTATGTGAAATGGAATTCATTGACTTATGAATAAATAATAAACTATAAAATACTTAAAGGGTGAAAAATTACTGGTACTTACAATTAGTTACTTCTAATTCCTATGATTTTTATAAATATAGTACCCATTTATAAAAACCAGTAATTACAAGTAAGTACCAGTAAAGTACTGGTAAGTACTAGTAAGTAGGTACTGGGAGATAGTGGGAAGTACTGGAAAAGTATTGGCACTGGACATTACCAATATTTTTACTGGTACTGTTAAATTTTCGAGTAAAAGTAAAAAAAAATTTGACCTTAGACTAAATATATTTTTTTAGTATGAGTACTGGTACTTGACTGGTACTGGTACGGTGAGTACTCACCTAGGCAAACAAAAAATTGTAGGGCACGGGGGGGGGAGCATATCAACCGTTTCGGAGTTACAGCGTGATTAAGGAAATATTCTAGTTTTTCACAAAACACCCTCCATTTTAAAAACTAAAAAGCTCATTGTATGCAGAGCTTCAGGGCATTTCAACGACTCCTCAAGTAGCGCCGTACTCCTCCTCCTCTCAGGAGTTATGGTGGTTATGGTTTTGGATTTTTTTTTTTTACTTTAGCTCCTTTATTTTCCAAAAACTATAAACTGTGGACTTCCCTATTTATGCTTATCTGTTAATTGTAGCCGTTAAAGAGTTATTAGCTCATAACCTATTCAGGTCATACCGAAATTAGACGATATATTTTAAATGAAATGTTTTCAGTGACTCCAGCTTTGCAGATTTTATTCGTGCATCTCCATCTTTGATCATTTTCTGTCAGATGACCCAAACCAAGGTATATAGAAGACAAGGTATACCCATTAAAATGTTGACACATTGCAGCTGATAGCCTGTGACGTAAACCTGTGACTACTGTATAGTAAATTTTTATAGGAAAGATAGAGAGGGGAGAGAGATTATTGTGTTCTCTGTACCATACTTTCCTATACATTTCACAATATTACGTCACCTAATAGGGGAGCATGGTTCGTAATAGGAATACCTTGTTCCCCTATTAGGTGACATAATATTGTGAAATGTATAAGAAAGTACAACACAGAGAGCATAATACTCTATCTCCCCTCTCTGTCGTTCCAATAAAAATGCATATACAGTATTCACAGATTTACGTCACATTCTATCAGCTGCAATGTGTCAAAATTTTAATGGGAATACCTTGTCTTCTATATACCTTGACCCAAACGCAATTTAAAGCCATCCACTACCACAGTACTTTCAGCGACTTACCACTTCGGCTAAACATAGAATACATGTTTGCAGAAATGTTTAGAATTTAGAGCACCAAATAAAAACACTGAATAACTGTTTTTTACTTGACATGCATGGACGAGCTGATGATGAAAATTTCAATCCAGTCATTTAAATCTATACGTGTAGGTATATTACAGAGATCAAGTAAAGACACGTGCTAGAACAATCACCCTTATTACAGTTGTCGACTCACCAAAGTGACAAGCTTCGCAGTCACTCTCACTTCACTTCACTTTTCGTATTATCGTTGTCGAACGGTGTGACGTGACATTTTTCTTCAAAGCCGTATTATAGTTGTCACTTAAAGGGACAGGTAGCATCAGGGCATGCGTCAGGGTGTAGACAAAAGTGAGGTTTGTCTTATTTCGTGGTATTGTTGTTATTCTTAAAAGTGAAAAAATATATAAACGCGATGTATTTTAGCCCTTTAGCTATAACAGGATGCTTCACCATAAAATCTATTATGACTTCAAATTGTTTTTTTGTTGTAATCTTTACACTACAATTGCAAAAAAAAATAATTTAATTTATAAAAATCTATTGAATTTTATGTTTTAATGAACAACTTAGAAAGCCATTCATTTTCTGCTTGCATTTTCCTTTTCCTTACACAAATCTAACATCTGTCACTTACGAAAACCAAGTGAGTAAAATTGTCACTTACATCGACATTTGTCTACTTAATACGACAACAGTAATACGTCCAAAGTCGTATGTTTTCGACAAATGTCACTTTAAACGACAACCATAATACCATTTTTGTGTCGTAACGCCATTTCTCACTTAAAGTGACAACGATAATAAGGGTGAATGTCCTTAACCATAGCCGCACGTTTCCCTTAATAATAGACGTGCGCCTCACAAACTTATGCTTGTGCGCTAGTTAAAGTGTTTTTATCTGGCTTGTGCGCTTCACAAATACACCCTAAAAAGGTGTTCTTTGATGGCTAGGAAATGCTCTATCCTGAGTCTAGCCATTTCGATCATAGCACGTCTAAGGAATTCGCTCATCTCTGGTTGCTTTGTGGTCTTGCGATGACTAGCTAGGAAGTCGTGTGAGCTATTCCAGGCCAGCTGCCTGCAGACTTCTCATAGTTGTTTTGGGGAAATGGTGGGTTCTTCGCTTTCGGCTGTATGCATAGCCAGGCTGTCAGCTCTTTCGTTGCCTATGATCCCTATACATGGCTGGGACGTCATGCGATCCAGATTGTCATTTTGGATGGTGTTCCTAATATTGAGAACTAGTATGTTTTTGTTCCCTAGGTTCTGGATCGCTTTGATAGCCGATAAACTATCTAATAATATTGTGGTGGTGCCTATTTGGCTGCCTCCCAGATAGCCGTGAGTTCGGCCGTGTAGACACTGCAACAACAGATTGGGTCTGTCAATTTGCGCTCTCGGCAATGACAGCCATGGCTACAGAATTTTCGGTCTTAAAGGCGTCCGCATAGACAACGGAGTCTGCTCTGAGTCCGGCGCAGAGTTCTTAGTGTAGTTTTCTCTTTAGCGCCTACGGTTAGCACATTGGTGTAATAGATGGAATTAAAAATCAGGAAAATCCACAGTTGGTATGAGGAGAATCAACATGCCATATATTTTTCGTATTAAATACAGAGAACTTTATGGGCACTATTTCCTGAATTCAAAACAGCTTTTCAGTTAAGCTCGACTGAACGTCAACTTTATATACTGTAATCGAAAAATTGCAGCCAGAAAACGCCAATTACGGCCAACTTTAATTTACTTATTAAAAATGTGGTTGATGGTTAACATATTTAAGGAAATTTCCTCACAATCGGTTCAACGGGTGTTCAAAATAAATATAAGATGATCTCCGAAATTCTGAGCAAGTATTTAGTATACCACCTATACATTAAAGGCGTCCCAAGAAGATGAGAAAAATTTAAATTTCCGTATGGCAACCGTTCGAATCAGTTACCACCCATTATCGAAGTTAGATTTAATGTTTTTATTAAATGACAATGTGTCAATAATTCAAGCAGACAGAGAGATGGACAAACAGACAAAACACTTAGTACATGATCATGATTTCATCTCTGATATGAACATACGAAAATTTAATGAATGAAGCAACTCATGGTACGTGACTAATACCGACAAGTTTATATCGAATAAATCACCATTAAAAAAATGTTTTAAACCGGTATACGAGACTTAAAAGCATTCAGTTGCTTGTCGCTTTCACATTGTCTCTTTGCAGCAACACAATAAAAATGTCAACAGGTTTTGAGTCCCCCGGATGCTCATCTGAAAGTCCGTCATTAGATAATTTTTACTTACTGCGAGGTCAACATAATTTTTGTAAACAAAAATTCAACGTAAGTCTACACAAACGACTTAATCCAACCTTCATCTCGCTGCAATTAATGCTTTATCTAATGCACCCCAGTCCCCAACTGAATGAGTTTAATATGAAAAAGAAAACAATCCCGAATGGAAAAATGAAATAAGTGTAAAATCCTCCAGCATCTCTCCACTGACTGCGAGAATTTGCATATTTCGTCTGGTGCTGGCACTTGAATGACAGCAAAAAGTGCGTACTTACGATGAAACTTGCGGGTGATGAAGTCATTGACAGCAAAAAATATCACCAACCTGTCACTGCCGCGATTGTTTCGCCCGGGTGCTATAATTCTGGGTTGATACACCTCCTCTGCTGCGATTGACTCACACGATGATGCTAATGGAGGCGGCTTAAGATATGCGAGCAAAATTTTAGCGCCCGTTTAAAGTTCATCAAAATCGGCAGAGTAGGTACTGTTTACATTTGGCAGACAAGAAATAAATTGTCAACTTTCTGTCATCAATTAACGGTCACGAACTTCACAGAACCAAGACTTCAAAAAGACGTCGTCGTCTCTCATCATGCTCTTTTGTCTGTAGTCCTTTCATTTTGCGCAATCTTGCGTAATGTGGTGAGTCGATATTTCCATCCATGTTCCAGCCTTTCTTAGCCGCCATAGATAATGCGATGCTGCGGCTGAGTAACAACCGAGTGAGACTTCTTAGTGCGGGAGAGGAATCCGTGTGCACCGAATTGACCTGATTTCTTGTATGTGTTCTGCGTAGACTTTATCTGTCCGTCTGTAGCCATAAATAGCATCTGCGACTGAAAAGAGTTGTTGAAAGCACGACGAGTGTTGGATATTGTCAAATATACCGAATTTGCAGACGTGCCGTGGAGTAGACAACGATTTGCGTCCAAGTGAGCTGATATACTTTCCATTCCACAAGTAATAACAGCGACGAGTTTCACGATGCCACGAGTCTAATGATGCTAAGTTTTGTGGGCAAAATGCCGAACTAAATTGGAATTGAAAGGAAAATTATTTTATAACAAAAATTATTTTGAATGTGGTTCGTGGTTGGCTGTTGGAGAAGTGAGTTAGGTCTGCGGAAAAAGAGACTCTTGTTTTATTTCTGTAATTTGACTTTGTCGTGTCTAAAAATATTTTACCAGACATAGAATGTGACGAAATTCTTTGAAATGGTTGTTTTTTGAAAAATTTTATTCACACGTTGGCCAATACACATGGCCAAGCCCATCAACGTAGTTCGTTCATTCTTGTCAGATCCTATAATCTCACGGAAGAACATAAAGCCTCAATGTAGTGATTACACCTAACCCTGTTTCGAACGTTCGCCTTCAAATAATTACCTACATTTTCCTTCTGCCTATAGATCTTTATCATGAAAAATATGAACTGTCACAGAACTTGACGAATGGCTCATTCGAGGAATAAGAAAAGAAAAACATATGTAAAAGAATTTTTCCTAAAACCTCACTAGATTAAAAATTGGACACAGGAAAAAACTGCTTGTGGGACTAGTATTTTGGACACACCTATCATGAAAACTAACGAGTTGAGCACTACTCAGCGAAATTTTACAAGGATAGCTCGCTCACTCGTCGAAATCGATGACATCAAATTTTCACCCAATATTCGTTCTCTTCACATGGTTCCGTTCGGCCTGATTCACACGTAATTTTATACCTTATATGATATAGAGGATCTTATATCAGTCATACATGAATCGATTACCTTTGGACGAATTGCGATGAAACTTTCAAAAATAGCTCGCTCATATTGTTTTATTTCTCCTTCTCATGCAGGGAGCAGAGAGCGAGAGGAAAGTGAGCAGATGTCGGTAGAGAGACTAAAAGAGAACAGAGAAACACAAACAGATACACGGGGGGATAAAGGGTGATACAAGACAGACATAAGTGCAAATACTGCACAATACGACAAACTGAGTCAAGAGACTTTTGCGTTATAAATTAATATTGGTGGAAAAGGGAAGTGCCACTTTTCATACAACTTTAGGCCCGACACCTCCAGGCATGGATGCATGATACTCTGAGGTTATTTTATTAACAATGTTTGTTTCAATTAAGCAGGGGAAGCTTTGGCGATCGGATGATGTAGTTTGAGCGACTTTCTTGAGTGAAAAGGTGGACTTTTCTACTTCTCGTGATTGCGCGGAATTGGTGCATCGTGGAAAATGACTTCTCAAAGAAAAAATTTCACAATAGAACACTAATGACCATGGAACAAAGAACTGCAAAAATGTATGCGAAATGTAGTAGCTGGGGTGTATGTGACCCAAGTGCATGAAAATTGGGTTTCCTGCGGCAAAAATGGCCCGAGAAACTTTTCTAAATCGAGAAAAAAATACACCGCTCGATACTACTCGGTGAGATCTTTAATTTGATATGGAACATGCGCTATTGGAACCACCTAAGAGTGTGCAGAGAAAATTTTTTTCTTCTACGAATTGTAGCTAGCTGATAATGAGCTGAGGCGAACAAAGAAACCGTTTTCCAATCGAACATAACCCTACCGAGTTAGAGCCGATTTAAGGTGCGAAAAATCGAGTACCTCAGTTTGAATAAAAAAAGAGGGAAATACTAAAAAAGTGAGTATCGGGATGGCCTCCGAGTATAGCAGTGTGGCTACACAAACTTCTTGTCAGGACCTAAGGAATTCGATTCTGTACTAGATTTCCCAAAATGTAGTAGATGAAATCTTGCCCCCCCCCCCTCCGGCTTTGCTTGCTTAATTGAAATAAACATTGCTAATAAAATATGTTCAGAGTATCATAATGCATCGTTTAAGACATCTCTCAGGTCTGGAAGTGTCAAGCCTAAAATGCGCATTCCCCTTTCTAAATTCAATAGTAGATCTGCAGATCGTCAGGTTTTTTGTATGTCCTGAGCTCTACTTTTGACTGCCACCAGCTTTTGTCATTGAACAAACGTCTACAAATAATAATGGGGAGAAGCGGGACTACAGTTCTTAAGCCAATGTCCACGTTACCAAACCAAACTGTTAAAACCTTCAGGGAATAAAAGGTAACGGTGCTTATAAAGGGTTTTCTAATAAGAGGTGTTATTCTGATATTCAAAGAAAAATGCCATTTTTTGAGATAAATGATCCGATCTTTATTTCATTATAAAGAGGAACGTATGCCGTTAATAATAGAAAATAACATCAGCCAAATGACCACCACGACCACGCCTACATTACCATATCCTTTTCATGAAATTTTCCATAACCAAATCGCAAAGTGGCTGCACTATGTCCTCGATAGCCTCACGAATTCCATGTTTGAGGTGTTGAATCGACGCTGGGCTGTTGGCGTAGACCTTCTCTTTCACGTGGCCCCAAAGGAAGAAGTCGCAAGGTGTTAAGTCACAAGATCTCGGTGGCCAATTGTGATCACCTCTTCGAGAGATAACACGGTCCGGAAACTTTTCCCGTAAAAGATCAATGGTTTCGTTGCTTGTATGGCACGCAGCGCCCTCTTGTTGAAAGTAAACGTTGTCCAGATCAATACCATCCAATTCCGGCCATAAAAAATCATTAATCATCTGTCGATAGCGCAATCCATTCACCGTAACTGTTGCTCCAGCCTCATTTTCGAAAAAGTAAGGTCCAATGACCCCGCGGGACCATAAACCGCACCAAACAGTCACACGTTGAGGATAGAGAGGCTTTTCAACAATAACTCTTGGGTTTTCCGAGCCCCAGATGCGACAATTTTGCTTGTTGACGAAGCCATCGAGGTGGAAATGGGCCTCATCACTCAAGATGAGTTTTCGATGGAATTCCGGATCATTTTCATGCATTTCAAGGACCTAATCAGCAAAGACTCGACGTTGTTGATGATCGGCCGGCTTGAGTTCTTGTGTTAACTGAACTTTAAGAAGCCTTAAGACCCAAATCTTTATGCAAAATACGGTGTAATGACGTTTGTGGAATGCCTAATTCCAAAGAACGACGAGGAATGGACAAACCTGGGTTTTCTTCTACACTTTCGGCTACAGCAGCAATATTCTCGGCTGTTCTTGAGCGACGGGCACGGGTTTTATTCTTCACATCACTAACTTGTCCCGACAGCTCGAATTTTTCTACCAATTTCTGTATTGCCGTCCGACAAGGTGCTTCACGACGACCCAAAAATGTTCGAGTTTTACGAACCGTCTCTGCCACATTTTCACCATTTTTATAGTGAATTTTAATAATTTCAATGCGTTGTTGAATCGTGTATCGTTCCATTTTAGTTAATGGCGTAGTTTCTACTTGTCAAATGTCAAAAAATGACAGCTCCAAAAGTGACATCTACCGAAATAGCGGGCTAATTAAAATAACACCTCTTATTGGAAAACCCTTTAGTAGTGGTAGCTTTTTTTTTTACTACTGAATCATCCTGGAGGACGACATTAAAAGCATACACAGATTCGACGTCTCTAAAATCTACGTCTGCATTATCTGCGCCATTTAAAAAAGTAGAATTATAGTAGAATTATAACGTCCAGCATACGCGTGAGTAAATCAATGTCAATGGGTCACATGCATTTTGCACCGCAACGTAGATGTTTTTTCTGCTTTCGTGTTATTTGGCCTAACTAAGTGCCTTAGTAAAAAAAACGCTAATCTCTAAATTTTATTTTCGTAATTTGCTAGTTATGAGAACTTTCGCAACGGAGACACACTTATCTCTGGGCAACATTGAGCACGCAAGGATCATTTTTATTTTTAATTTCCAAAAATCTGCAGTTTCGTAATTTTACACAACACTAACAAAACCCCTGAATTCGTTTCGATTTAAATTTCCACTTGAGTCACATTATTTAATTCATCTTCTCTCGATGATGATAGCGTCTGACCCGCCTGAACCCTTCTTATCGCAGCACAACATTTGACTTTAATTGTAAATCTTGTTTTCTTTTCTTTATTTTAAAAAAAAAACTTTTCTCTTTGCGCAAATCAAGCAAATGACAAGCCCAGATTAACGTGTAATCGAGATGAAGTATGACAGCCAGGAAATTTTGAAAAACGAAATGATGTATTTACACTTTACACCAATTTCGTAATCCACAAGAATATGGAGTCGACATTTCCCACAGTAATTCGACATTATTTTTTAGGCATAAAGGACTGGAAGGTAGTGGTTTAGTAGAGTCTGTCGAAAATTCCATGCTTCTAACCTTGCTTCCACTGCTTATACTTTTTGGTAGATAATCTATGACTTATGTTCGTTATGAAAATTAGCCCATGATTAATCAGTGCCTATGATTTCATCTTGGGAATGAACATTTCTATCACATCATCTCCTATAGGTATGTACATACTTAATATCAAAAATTCTACTAGCTGACATTTAGTCAAACGGTAAAAGATCATATCGGATTATGCGTGGTACAAGTTACTTACATACAGTAAACCTTCAACGATCGTATTTTAGAAGCATTACACCCACACTGCAAGGCTCTATCCAAACGGATGTCTTTTGACAAATGGTCAACCTCACGAATTTGTAAGTCTATATAGATTGGTATTTTCTATATCAGACCATTTGCAAAATATCCCGGAAATTATCTTTACAAAACCGCCAGTCGTGTTTGCTGAAAATATTTTCTTAAGAAGTCAAGCTCGCGGGGGCTGAGAGATGAGACGTGCTCTTCATTCGACGTAACCAATTTAATGCGCTGCTAAAACCCGACCAGAATCAAACTAAGCTAGCGATCGCGGCCAATGATCTCTTGTTATTATGATTTCATTGAGCTAGCGGTAAGAAAATAAAAATCATGCCCGACATTCAGTTGTGTGTTTCGCGAGCGTAAAATAAGAGCGATTCTAGATCGTCTCCGTAAAACTTGAAAATAATTCCTCCCGCAAAAGTCGGTGACTCGCAAGTTAATCTCTTTTTAATTTTTCTTATTGGCTGACAATTTAAAGATCTCGGTACGCCTATAATATTAGAGAGGTCCATTGAGCGAGACGAAAGTGCCACACATTTTAAAATAACCCTCTGAAGATGAAGGAAGGACGTAGGGCTATGAATAAATCTCGATTAATATTGATATTTTGAAAAATTTACACTGCTGACAGCATCCACGAAAACAGCGCCTTTATACTTGTGCTTCGAAAACATGCTATAAATAAATGAGCTATGCTAATCTCCTATGAATTAAATGCACCAAATCCAAACTTGTTTGCAAATTCCACCGCATTATGACTGCCAAAATATTAAGATGAAGGACACTTCGATTAGTTTTGCAACATGAAGCCATTCTTGGCAGTAGAACGCCCAAATTAAACCACATATTATGCCCGGCGAAAACAATTTCACCCCGAGGGGACGGCTGTTCAAGAGCTTGCAAAAAGCTGTGGCTGTAATCCGAATTCCCCACATCCCCCCGGCCCTGTCAATAATGGAAAGTTCAGTTTTCGGGACTGAAAAATTAATTTCAATCGACCTCGGGTACAACGTGTGCATGCCACGTTTTATGGGGGACCGCATTTGCATAAATTTACCGTATATAAGCAAGAGTATTCAAGAAAATGTGGACCATTATAGCTAGCCTCCCTTATACGCCTCGCTCTCTAACTAATGTTGGTACATATATAGTTTGTTACCCTGCTGCAGTTGGTAACACTCTTAATAAGCGGATCAGCAATGGCTGGCTATGTCAATCGATTGAAATTTTAGGCAGTGTTCAGTTTGGACAACTTGCTCCACATTTGGCTCTGTTATCGAGTAGAAGTGGTTCCTATAGGAATATTGGATTGAAAACCGCCTATCCACCACCCACTTGAAAAAGACGAAATCCAATGCACACTTGGAAGCCTTTCAGCTCTTTATAATCGCTGCAGTCCACCACCTGGTGCAAATCTTTTCCAATAAAGTGGAATAGAAATGCGCTCACAAAATGCATGTGTAAGCTCCAAGATCACATGAAACATGGCGCTTTTAGGTAAAGGCTTTGGAGGGAGGACACCTCCCGTCTTTGTTATGTAAGAATTAAATTGCAGTCGAGCTTCTGTGCATTTGCTGCAATATGAATCAATTCTGATAAATGAGAGGGAATGAAATTAAAAAAGGCAAGGTGGGAGGGTTGAAAAGGGAGGGTTTTTTTTTTAATGACGTTGATAAGAAATGCCAAGGTTTGAACGTTCCGAGGATTTCTTTTTTCGTCCTATACCATGACCTCTGCAGAGACCTTGTCTGAATATGATTGAGAATTAAAAAATTATGCGGGGTCAGTAGTAATCTGGTGAAATACTTGTATTATGATGTTAAAGAAAGTGTCAGGCATATGACATGACAGTCGTAACGAAAAATGCTTGTTTTTCCCTTAGAACTAACTAAAGGAAGCCCAATTGCGGCATTTCCCACTATGTGGTAGAGTTCTGTTTATGTATTTTGAGGGTTTGGCGAAATTGGGAACACAAAAACGTAAACAAATAAATATTTTGAACAGTTATATGTTGATATTTTTGTTTCCCTTCCCTTTTTTTGACTTCTTTTGCACTTATTGGCGGAAATGAGCCTCTGGAGAATTTTTCCATGAAATAAATTCATAGCGAGTTTAGTCAATATGAAAATTGACCGAGTTTGCTGCCAAATACGCGACTCGAGTATTGAGTGGGAAAAAAGCTCTTTACAAACAGAAAATCTTTGAAAAAGAAATTCCTTTTGCAAAAGAGAGCATTTCGTATGAGCTGGAAGCGTACACTCATCAGTACGGCTTGTTTCCTGCCTGCCGTATACGCCAAAGTAACAGCCAAAGTGACCTCATATATGCACTTGAAATAATTCTTAAGTGTGAATTATAGGAATTTGAGGCGAAACACTAAGTATTTACTTGAATTCCCAGCAAGATTAGCCTTATGCGGAACTACTTTAGCGTATACGGCATGCAAGAACCAAGCCGTACTGATGAGTATACGGTTCATGCTAATACGAAACCCTGAAAAACACTTTTTCGGGATTATTTCGGTGATTATTCAAATAACACCGTACAGCACAATTCATTGTTAAAATATTCTCCCGTTTATTAACTTAAGTCCAAGGCTTAATCACTAAATTATCACTCCGAATGCTTTTAATCAAAATTAACACAATTAGAGGAACAATTCAAAGTTTTTTTATTACAGAAAACACAAAATACAAAACTCGGCGCAAAAACAATAATCTGACACAATTGACATTTAGCAAGTTAACTTGGTTAAACTTGATTACATTCTTCTCACCTTTCCACCCCTTTGCCTAAAAACCAAGTTTCCCTCACACCAATAGAGTTTTTAAACGATATTTCGGCTCCTTCTGTTTTAAGGTTTTTACGGGTTTTCTAAGAATTTTTCAATTTTTTTCTTCTGATAATTATGGGAAATCAAAATACAAAATCCCAATTGCCTTTTACTAACTATGTTATCAAGTTTAGCCAAAGCGTCGAAATTGTCAAAACTTACACTCTGCCAGGAGTAGGTTTTTGGCCCGCACTACAACCAAAAATTAAGAAAGAAAAATAAATTGTTCGCTGTGCTCAAGGCTTTCTCAAGCTATCTCCAAATATACCGAATATGAATATAATGAAAATTAAAATATTTGTAAGGCAACACTACAAAGGAATTGCCAGATTTTACCTATGTACGACCTTAACCTGATTTTTTCACAAAATTCAGATCGCAGGTCATCGTGGTCTCAAGTTATCGCGTGCGCACATCAGATCAACTATTAAATTATATTTGTTTGTACTATGATTATTTCTGTTCGTTAGAACAAACATAACAACAAAAATTACAGTGAATTCCCGTTTCATATCAATTTAGCATGTTCAGATGTGACTTCTGGTGACTCAACGATGATTTAATTGCTTCTAGGTTTCCGTTTATGTATAACTTTCTTTGTTCATGCACGAAGTGATATTAGTTCCGGACTAATGTAAATATAGCTGTATTTAAGCCTTAAGGGTTACCGCTTAAGATTACTTTACATAGATCAGCAATCTACAAGTACATTCAGAGTGTGAGAACAGAGAAAGGCAATAGGAATTTCTAAGATTTTCAGAAGTAATCTTCTATTACCCCAGACCTCAATCGCTGTGTTGCCGTGATACCACTAAGACGACTAAGACGATAGTATAAGGTTTCCTTATCGCAAATAAGAACTAGCTGTTTACTTGCCAACTTGCTTAGTCACTCGAGATTGGCGCGGTTTTTGTTTCGCTTACAAAATATAATACTCTCGTCGCCTCGATGCTGGGCAGCGCATTTCTCATATAAACAAGTACAATCAAGCCTCTGCTCTAATTGCCCGATATGACCTCAAAAAAGCTCAACTGTCTTAAGATTAACTGACAGAGAGTTAGTAAACAATAATTATCCGTGCACTTTGTGAAGTTCTATTTCGTCGTTAGGACTTTGACCCGTCCTTTGTAGTAGTGGTGGTGGTGCTGCTGTTATTTTTATTGTTGTTTCATCTTTCTTATGATGATAATATGACGCCCTTCGGAAATACATCATGTTGACGACATTTGTCACAAAAAGAATTTTTCCAAAAGAAACAGAAAACCAGTTCCCGATTTCAGCGCTTTTTCATTTGATATCATGGCAGTGACTAGAGGTATTACAGTGGTTATTTGCCACTTGTAACTGGTATACCTACTTGATGCGATAAACAAGCGAAGACAAAGTAAGAATTTCTTTATCATTCTTGAATGCGTTTTCTGTGAATGGAATAGGAAGAGAATTGTGTTACTCCAAGGTACTTTAAAAGTAACGAACTAGCGCAAACAGTCCACATCACCGGGTAAGTTATTTAGATTCAAATAAAATTAATACGATGAAAACAAATACCGCTACGAATTTTATTGCTTCAATTTTAGATTGACGGAAAAATCTATCATAATAACAGCATTAGATCAATTGATTCTCTACGACCTGAGGCACACTTTTTTACTATATCCTGCTCCCCTAATGGACATTTCATGGTTGGCAACAAAAAGCAATTAAAATAATTTGTCAAATTTACTGTCATTGAAATTATCATAATTTTTCTCGGATTTGCAAATATTCAATTTCAGCAGGATTTTGCTTTATCATTTAAAAATATCACAGTTCAGTTGGATTTTAATATTGATCAATTAAAATAGATTTCTATAGATTTTCCCACAACTTACAGGTAAAACCTGTGCCATAAAATAATCATATTTGCCATATCTCGAGTCTTCACCTTTCACATGGTTATTCTTTTGCCTTAGGGTAGGATCGGAGTGGAGATGGCTTCTACTAAGGTTCAGAGTGCTGTTCATAGCTAAAGCAGGAAAACCAAATCGTTCAAACTCAATAAGGAATTGGCTTATCATTCAAACTTCAATCAAAGACTATGAAAAATCTCTATACGGAATTGCAGTTGTAGAAGTAGCCTTCGGTAACGTTACCGGTGAGCTTGTCTCTCATAACAATCAGACGACCAATGTTCTAAGGAATATCTTTCTATTTCCGTATGTTATCCTAAAATTTATGGCTGTTAGTCTTCATGACATCTTCCACGCTTCATTAAGATCGCTTCCCGCGACTTATGTATAGATTAACACAGACGTCGTATATGACTTTCACTTTCCCTAGTCCGTTTTTCCCATGTCATCAATACTATCTTATTAACTTCTTCATACCTCCGTATCTGGGAGAGTGCAAAAATAGTTCCGGTTAGAAAATGAACGAAGACCGCTGTTCCAGATATAGACCTATATCTATTTTAGGTTTTCGTCCAAAGTGTTTGAAAAAAGATATAATTACACGACAGCTCTCTTGAAAATTACTGAAGACATACGACAGGCAATTGATGAAGAAAAGGCTACTGGCTTGTGTGCTGGACTTCTCTAAGGCTTTCGATAAATTCAATCACAGACTTTGAATCAATAAATTGGACAACAACTATAATTTTTCCCTCTCTGTATGCAAACTTGTGGCATTTTATCTCTGTAATAGAATGCCAATGGTCGAATCCAACAATTCATCCTCTGTGCTCTTGTTAACGAATTGTAATGTTCCTGAAGGTTCTATTTTGAGACCGGTGCTTTTCTCGGTTTTCATAAATGACCTGCCGAATGTGACAAGATACTCTGAATTTCACCTCTACGCTGAAGATTTGCAACTTTATATCTCCATGCCTTTGGAGTTGATTGATGATGGTGAGGATAAAATAAATGAGACCTCATGGCAGTCTTCAATTGGTCCAAGCAAAATAACTTAGTCCTCATATTCCAATAAAAGCAACTCGATAACTCGATTGTTGTATACAAACATGCCGTAGACACGTCTTGTTTTCCATCGATACTACTCAATGAATGACCTATACCGTGCTGCGATAATATTAGAAATATCGGTGTTACATTTAACAAAACCTTGACTTGGAGTAATCACATTAACAGCATCCCTGCTAAGATTTACGGAGCTCTCCTTATGCTTTCTCTATAGGCGACTTACACTCTTCTATCCACTAGACGTATGATTGTTCGCACGCTCATTATTCCTATAGCATTATGTATGGCTGTGAAATGCTTGCTGGTAAGATGGACTCAATGCGCCAGCTCAATAATGCCTTCAACTCAGCTGTTCGTTACATACGAAGGTGGATCAATAAGTACCCGTGTTAGGAATGAAAACACAAACTTTTGGCAAATGTTGTTTTTTTATTTTTCAACATAGTTACATTTTAATGCAATACACTTTTCCAAACGTTCCGGCCATTTCTTTAACCCTTCTAAAAAAAATACGATTTTTCAAACGCATCAAAATAGGCTTCTGTTTCACCGATGATCTCCTCATTTGAACTGAACTTTTTTCCTGCGAACCACGTTTTCATTTTGGGAAATATGAAAAATTTAAGGGAGCCCGATCTGGCGAGTACTGTGGATGCGGCAGCAAATCATAACGCCATTCATACAGTTTAGCCGCAACGACTTCGACTGAGTGAGCTGGTGCATTGTTGTGGTGAAACAAAATCTTTTCTTAGCCAAATGGGGCCTAGTCTCCTTTGATTTTTGGTCGAATCGGTCCAATAACTGACTGTAGTACTCCCCTTTATCGTTCCTTCCTCTCTCCAGATAGTCGATGTTGATTATTCCTTTGGAATCCCAGAAAGTCGTAGCTATAGCCTTCCCGGCCGATGGAACCACCTTTGCCTTCTTCGGAGCAGATTCGCCTGGAAATCTCCATTGTTTTGACTGCTAATTGGCTTCTGGCCTATAATAGTGAATCCATATTTCATCCGCGGTTACGACTCGACGAAAAACTCCTGCGGATCTTGCTTGAAGATATCCAAACACTGCTTCGAAGTTTGCAGCTGTATCCGCTTGTTGTCCAACATGAGCAATCGCGGCATCCATCGGGCCAACAGCTTTTTCAACCTCAAACTATTCGTGCAAAATTTCGATTGCCGATCTGTAAGAAACACCTATGGCCTTCCCTACTTCACACACTTTCAATCGGTGATCAACATGAATCAATTCATGAAATTTTCCAACGATATCTTCAGTCACCACGTCTGATGGACGGCTTGGGCGTTTCTCATCAAAAACAAACATGCGGCCACATTTAAATTCATTAAACTAATATCAACTGTTGTCATAGATGGCGAAAGATTTTCATAAACTGCATCTAACTTTGCTTTTATTTCTTCGCAACTTTTCCCGTCCAAAAATAAGAATCGAATCACCCATCGATAAATACTAAACACATTCAACACAAATGACTATCAATTCAAAACTAAACTATGAACTCAGTCAAAATTCTCGTGTACTGTCATTTGACAGCTGACAGTATCCAATGGTAACAGCAACATTCCTCAAAAGCGCCATCTAACTTCAAACGCGCGTACTTTAGTGGTCCACCCTCGTATACGAACTTCGATGATTTGACCATATCAGTGCAAACGTTGTTTCAGTTATTGGATTTCCTTTAGTGTCCTGTCTTGTCAAAGAATATTAATCTTTTTTTACAATATCCTTAAATATAGAAAACCAGAATATCTGCATAATATTTTTCATTTTGCTCTTCTAACCGAACTTCCACTTTAATTAGTCCACAATATCAGGATACTAGGTTGTGGTGCGCTCAGGGGAGCACGCAGCCGAGATATATTTAGTATGGAATTGGCTGGATACATGACTACAGGACTTAAGTTTAACATTATGTAGGTAACTGATTGTATATTGTTTGAAGATTCATTGATTTTCTCTCTATAGCAACAAGCTTGTGTGGAATATTTGCTAATATGCTATTAGTTGTTCTTTTTTCTTCTTTCGCAATGGAACTTCATATCGTTATATTTAATCTTATTTTAAGTAAATTTAGTAGATACATAGTTTGTTTCTCATCCTATGCATACTTATAAGACTATTTTCATGTCTTAATGGTATAGAGTAATATAAAATAAATTTGAGTTTGTAAAGTAGTTATGGTGGTCGTTATAGCTAAAATGAAATCCCCCTGTAGCCCTATATAACTTTCATCCTATAAGTATTTTGTGCTCCACGGGAAAAGTCCTGAAAAATTAATGTTCTGGCAAGTGCAGACTTTCGTTATAACTGGCTGTCACCCTGTTAGCCAGGCATTTGGTCATTTAGAATCAACACTGCTGAGAATTATCACTGAGTTGTTCCTTCTCTCAAGCTTCGAAGTTACATATTATCGAATATCGAATACTAATTGTAATAACTTGTAGGCTTGTGCTCCACCAATGTATCGCAATATAAAAATTCCACGGTAGTAAAAGTGCTCGCCTTTAAAATTTTTAAAAAGTTTACCAAGTTTTATACAGATGGCGCGCACTCAGACCACGGCTTCAATTTTATATGATATTTGAATGCAATTCTTGGCTTTATTTTAGATAGGACGTAGTTGTGGTGGTTCATTAATTAAAACTCTTTCCTCTTTTAACTTTTACTCCCCAGTGTTTCGGTCAGCTAACGTATACAAAACACCTCTTAACAACAATCTGCATATGGCAAAATTCGAGGTAAACATAATGATTATCGAATTAACAGCTAATTTTAGAAACATATGCAAAAAATAATCACGGCGAATATAAACATTTGGCGCATTACTTCGTTTCCGCCCAATGTCCAATGAGAGGTGAAAGAAGATTTATTTAAACTCGAATAGATTACCAGCGAGCCCCAAGAGAGACCACCACTTTCGGACTAAGTACTAACCAATTTTTTCGACATACCTTCCGATATCCTTGATGTGCGTATCAATGTTAATTAAGGCACGAAGCAGATCAGCAGAATTATTCTGTTTGTTTAACGCGTATAATTCTACGTCGGACCAACGGCAAACGCATTTAAGTACCTACGCCAAATATTTCTCGACTAAATTACAATGGCTGTCATCAAAAAGAAGAGACGGCGCACAATAATTGACCACTTGTGTCTCACCCCAGAAATAACTTTAGCTTTAGTGTATTTCCTGTGGGCTACTCTAGTACGGTCGTCTGCAAAGGAATTTATTTGAATCTGAATGCTGTCAAAAAAATTCGATCATCTTCTGTTGTTGCTGCTGCTGCTGCTGCTGTCTGTTGTCATTTCATAACATCTTTAAGCAACACAATGCACCTGTTCACAGGTAAAAAAACTACACAGACCACACTGCCTTTGAACACACGTTTCACGTGAGTTTTCATCCTCTCTCTTTCAAAAGTGATGAAAGATGAAAGCTTTTCTGATTTTGTAACGCCGTCGTCGCAGAGCGTTTGGACAAACAAAAATAAAACATCTTTCACCTCCGACCGCCTATTATTTCTGAGTAATGGTGCTATAGCGGTGCTTCGATCCAGCACTAATTAACGCGGAAGTTATAGTAGCAGCACACGACGTTTTCCTCTAGTTTTATTGGAATTCAGTGAAAATTAACCGTGTTTGGCTTTTTTTTCTCCCAGGCACCAAAACACATTCGTTAGTAAAATTACATTAAATACATACATGCAACACATACATACATATTATATAGTTCAACTTCAACCCCCCCCCCCCCTTGCGCCTTTTAATTAGACACGAATTAATTGCGACCTCTGTATTTAGATTTAAAGAATTATTGGAAATATGTACATCGGCAAGCAGAGCTGGCTATTTACATACTTGGAGCAACTTTTCGGGACTATACTGAATAAGCTGAGCAGTTTTTTTGTGTAAGTACGTTTGTGGCACTTAATTTAAATTTAAAAGCCTACAATTGAGGAAAAACTTCTACTTGGAGACGATAAATTTTCATTTTATTTAGATATGAAATATAATTCTCCTTTATATGAAGGTGCTTTATGACGTCCCGGGAAAGAAAGCATGCATAGACAAAAAGAGGCCGTAAAAGGAACGATGAATGCTGGCAACATTGAATTTGACAAAAAATACAGCATTTATGTATATTTCTGATAAAAGAAAGAAATTTGTTGGGATTTTTCGAGTCTAGTCAATAAGGACTAAATAAGGCCTTTGTAGTTGTGATTTTTATATTATGTTATTCAGTTCCGGTCCCCGATGAAAAATCCAAGTTTAGACCCTTGAGGGGGGGGGGAGGGTCCACGCGGTCCGCCATCTTGGATTAAAGGTGCCAAAACTCGGTTTTTTCTAAATAATAATTCTCCAACAGTTGATCCTACGACAAAAATGTAAAAATATAAATTTCATGAAGACTAAATTCCCTACATTTTTTGTTCAAACCCTTTTTATGTAAGTCTGATATGTAACGAGTTACAGAAGCGGAAACGTGAACATTCTTCCAAAAAAATGTATACATATAGTACCATTTATACAGGGTGTTTCATCCATGGTAGTCCATAGGACAGGAGGTGATAGTACTCACCTAGTCAAACAAAACATTGTTTTGTAAGGGGAGCGGCATCTCAACCGTTTCGGAGTTACAGGGTGATTCAGAAAATTCGGTAATCTTTCACAAAATACCTTGCACTTGAAAAAAACTACAGAGTGTATGGCCACTTACAGAGATCATTGTACGCAGAATTTCAGATTTTCTTACCTTTTTTTACTTTGATTTTTTTTTTTACTAAAAGGTGGTTAACATAATTATTTTATAAAAACTGTAAATTGGGGAACACCCTGTATAAATGGTACTATATGTATACATTTTTTTTGGAAGAATATTCCTCTCCGCCCAGGAGCTATTGTGGTCTTAACTAAAAATTTTGGATTTTCTTACCTTTTTTTTAAATTTGACCTTTATTTTTTTTCTTTTTTGCAAAAACTTCACTAACAAAACTTTTTTTATAAAAGCTATAAACTGTAGAGACTCTCCTGCTCAATGTTGACTGAGCTAGCGCAGGATACACAAAACAACACGCCTATTAAGTATTTTGAAAATAACTTTTAATCTGCTGCTATAAGCGTTTTTATACCCGCTTGGTCAGCTGTAGCTTAAAATATTTATAAATTATGTAAGTGATAAATTTCGTGACGTTCTCTTTGCGTAAAGTGAGTATATCTCAGAGGGAAATATGTCATCGCTTGTAAAGGGAAGCGCTTCCACACCATGGCCAGAAAATAACTTTTTCTAAGCACTCTCTTACCACAGACAAAGGAATTTTTGCGACAGCAGATCTCTTCTCTGAGTTTAGGCTTACATTAAGCCAGAAACACAATACGATGCAGTGCTGTAGCAGTGTACGCATTGTAAAGGACATTGAAAATTTTTCGAAGATTTCATATAAAATTTTTTTGTATTCTGGATTTATTATTTTGAATTAATTAATAATTTAAAATTGAACACATCCTCTATTCTGTGGTATTTAACAAATGTCAAATTATGCAGTGTGCAGTGTTTTAGAAATTAGCCTAAACGATGCAGTGCAGTGTATGTGAATTGCAACATGGTATTACATGAGCTCTAAATTTCAATGCAGTGCAGCGCACTGCACTGCATGCATTGTGTTTCAGGCTTAACTTATCTTTTTTTTGTTCTGAAAAGATGACTCATCTACATTTAAAAGCTCAGCAGAATTTTCATTCTGTAGTAGCATAGATGGCACGAGAACTACTATAGATGTCGCATGGCATACTAGAGCTGAGTATACAGATTGTGAATGCACCATAACATGTTTTAGCGGGTGCCGAAAGAAATGTTTTTATAATAGCAGTTTTGTATACGTTTGATCGATGTCCTCAACACCAGATACGAAAAAATATGAATCACTCGACGTATACATCATTTCAAATGTAATGGACCACCCAGCCATATAAATTTTGTATACTTTTTTGGTACTGCATGAGACATCTAGTTCTTGTGCCATCTATGGTAGTAGTCAGTTGAAGTTTGCGGTTAATTGAATTTAACTTTAAAATAAAACAGAGCGCATTCAGAATAAAACTGAAATTATTCAAAAAACCATTATATTTATTCCCTCTGTTATTCCCCAAAAGCGCTCCAAGACTGCTATGGCTATCCTACAAGCGCTCCAAGAATGGTACCCTGGAAGCGCTCCAAGAGCGTTTCCCAAAAATCTGCAACTGAGCGCTTCCCTCTGCGTACATGCTCACGGTGGATACGGATACAGATACGGTGGGGAAGCGCTCTTGCATTCGTCTTTGGACGCTTCCATTTATCGATGGGTACATACTTGCAACATTTGCAAAAAAATACCTAAATAATTATTATAAAGATAAAGGAACAAGTTCTTAGAAAAAAAATGGGCTGCGAGCCTTTCAGTTTGAACTAGCTCACTTCTGAACAAGCTCAGTGATTTAAGCAAGCTCACTTTTAAACCAGCTCACCAGTTCGAGCGAGCTAACTCAGTACCAGAACTTTTAATCGATTGTCAGTCAATGAGTAAAAAGTCTGACTTTCTTATGAAGCTAAGTAGTTTGGAATTCAAGTTATCCGCGAGGCCGCAAGGAACTTGAAATCCTTCTATCCAGGATATTTAGACGGGTCTTTGGAAAACGACTGTCCTGCGAACTCATTTGTTGTCCGCTGGGGCTACACGAGGAAAACAATTATTAGCTCTGGAGTAATACAAGTACATCCTGGAAAAAGGCTTTTTGAACATTTACCCAAATGTGGGAATAGCTCTCCGGATGTTATTGTGTATACCAGGGTCAAACTACTCGACAGAACGGTCGTTTTTAGTCCTAAAACACTAAGATCCACCACAGAGGTCAGGCTCAATTCACTCTCTGTGCTGTACGTACATAGAGTCAAAAATAATGTTGGCTATGGACTATGGTGAGGTAATTCGTTCCTTTAAAGAGAAGAAAGTTAGTCACATGGCAATCTAAGCATATGCTTACCCGCAACGAGCTTTATTTACATATAACTTCGTACTTACCATATATGTGGATTTTTCCAAGTCTACTTGCTTATTTTCCATGTCCACGTTAAGTAAATGAAAAATAACAGTAAGATTTTTGTTTTTTTTTTTTCAATTATTTAAAAAAGGAGTCCTGACTCTGTTAACTGTCTAGGTCTTCATGTCCGGTCCTGTTTACAGGCATTCATCCAGAAGGATATCGTAAAAATTCATCTTAGGCTAATTATAATTTCTTTCTAGTTTAATGCTATTTTCATGCCTCCAGATAGGTAGAAAGAAATTTATTTTGTTCAAAATATCAAGTTTTGGGACTTCCTGTGTATGCCCAGTAGGAATAATTAGGACTACTCCTTCTAAAAGCAATAAAGAAGCACAGAACTTTGGTTAGATTTCAGTATTGCTAGAGCCGTAAAACCTACTATTCACGGCTCTGGTATTGCTCTAAGAGAACTCTAAAAGGAGCGATTCCGAAGCATAGATAAAGGAGTGAAAGGAGTCACGTGTTTCTTGTTTAAAAGTTTTTAAAAGTCTGAGAAATTGTGAAGTCAGTTAATCCGAATATTTGAAGTACTTTGCAAACTACGATGCTTCAGAATTCTCATTTGTCTAATATTATCTAAAATGATTTCATTTCAGTAGGATAATTACCAACAAAGCTGAATTTATGATCATTTTGAGCTAAAAAGAACACCTCCATCCCATTTATGGATGAATTCAGGATGATCGGCTCGACTTTACTTTTGCATACAGAAATGCACACATAAAAAAAACTTATTTCATTCTGTATTTACTCGATTAAAGTGAATATTTTCAATTTGTCGTTTCTGTTTAATTTTCAAAAGTTCTTTACTCTGCACACATTGGGTGGGCATTGGGCAATGGTTCTCCTCTATTCGTATGAGTTTTTACATTCTGATTGCACACCATGCATGCATTTCCACTGTGGGGGAGACAGGTCAGGCATGCATTAATGTCCTTCTGAAGTCGCACAGGCAGCATAATACTACAAACAAACAAACAAATACTAGACAAAACCAGGTTTAGCCCAGATACTGGCCCAACTTGTTCAGGCTCTGCTAGTGCTGAGTGGAAAAAAAACTGCGAAGCACCCAGCAAAGCCAAAATAGATCAGAGGCAGAAATTATGCAGCATAAAAGCGCAAAAAAATCAAGTAAACAGCCTCAGGCAATGGGAAAGAAAGATTCTAAATTATGAACACACAATTTTATAAGGCTTCAACGAAAGTAAGGGGGAGGAGGAGGATGGCAGGTGCAGGAATTTGAACACAAAACATAACAGGAGCAAAAAAAACTTAATCAGCTGTTCTGTCTGTATCTCAACCACCCGCACTGTATTGTGTGATGGACGGGGAAGGGAGGGGGGCATTCTTGGCAAAACGATTAAAATAAAAACGGCTGCAATAGGGCTGAAGGATGAGATGAGGAAGGACATCATATGGATGGCGAGGTATTGGGTAATACAAAAAAAAGTTATCCTTGGGAAATCGATATGGCCTCAGAGAAAAACAGAAGCAAGTATACCTGCGACCTGCCTAGTACAGTATACATCAAAGCGGCAGCATTACTTTTTTCTGAGAAAAATCAATGCAGACTGAAATCGAAACGTCAACAGAAAACTTTCAGCCTTTCTTTCAAAACTTTTTACGAAATAACAGAATTGTTGAAATAAAACAAATAAAAAATCGTAAAAATTACACTCACCTTGTTCTATTGCAAATTGTATTTGGTGCCGTAGCCTTAGTGTTTAGCCAAATGAAGTTGTTTAGACCTCCAGCGATTGGTAGAATTGTCGCACAGCTGTGTGTTGCCCCCTTATTCCTATCTTTGCGGGGGTGAATTATTTTTCCTTTTCACTTTGAACTGTTTATTTTTTGTACAGATCTTTTTCTTTAATTTAACTTCCACTAAAACCAAAGCAAAAAAAAACACTTTTAAGATATTATTTAACACTTCATAAGGGGTTTTATTGTGGTTTTCAAGTTTTTTTGTGGTAGGTTAGGTACGTAGGCAAACTAATATCTCAGCAGATAAGGAATTTCTCGAACAGCGATTTCCTATTGCGTGTTGTTAGTAGTCGCACTTTTAAGTTTATTATAACAACTATACATATTAGTATATAGCCCCTCAGTGAAAGTGATGAACCCAAAAAACCTGAATTACACCACACCGAAACATTCCTGTTTCGAATATTAAGCGTTTTGTTTTTAAAAACTTCACATTTTAATGAAATTATTTCCGATGAACGGGATAATTGCTTTGTTTTCAGTTTTACCTTTATGTAACATGAAAAGCAATTGGTGGACAATTGGTTTACTACCTGGGGTCAAGAGACTACTTCCTTTCAACGAGTCACTCACTAACTAACTTCAACACATTTTTTTATTGGAAATAACCACAAGTTGCACAACTTTAATTCTTTTTTACATCTATTCTTTTTATAAAAATCATATTTCCCACAGCCTCACTTTACCACGTCCAAACAATTTCAAAGTTTCTGAGTGACTGACTGGTTTAAAAATGAGAAAAAGAAAACAGCGCAGCGAAAAATCTCTTTGTTGAGAAGAAGATAAAGAATATTTGCTAGTATGTGAGAGAAACGACATTGCTTGCGGTTTTTTCCAAGCCGATTTCAAGTTCGTTGAAGTAGTAGAAAAGCCGGAATTTGCGGCGGTTTTTTCCAAGCCGATGCAGGTGTAGAATTAGTCCGAGTGAGGGCGCCAGCGTTGTATTGATTGGATTGAAGATTGAATAAAAGACAACTTCCGGAATTGGTCCGGATGAGGGCGCCACTGCACTTAGTATCGATTAGATGGCGCCAGCAGCCTACTTAGTATCGAAACTAAAGTGGTGGCGCTAGTGTCGCAGAGATTCCAGCGTTCCTCGTTCCGTAATCTTACACGCATTGTTTTCCTTCTGTCTCGATACTCGCGATATACAAACGGAGGACAAAAACTTCTTAAAACAGGTTTTTATTTGTTTTCTTTTAAGGCTAAATAAATACTAATTATTTACAGAAAGAAGGCCTCTGATAGAAGGATATGCGCGTTACACACAAGCCGGTTGGCGGAAGTTTTCTTTCTTATAGGATTATACTTGGATTGTGGCTGGTTATACGATATCGTCAATGATTGGAACTCAGGTCCAATACTGGCGGCAAAAGCTCAAAGCCTCTGTAGTATAAGCTCAATTATTAAGATTACTTAATTGTAGAAATCAAAAAAACGTTGCAAGCAAAATAAAATTTGTTCTGATCTCGAATTAATTTGCGGATGAAGGAAATTTTTGACATACAAATGAATAAAGTAAAAAAAACTAACAGCGCACACACTTAACCGATTTTTACTCCATGATTTCAAATAAAATAAATTTAATAGATCTAAAATGCAAGTTAGTCTGCTATCCTTCATCCTCTCTACACGCTTGGCTGATAATCTTTTATTGTTTAATGTCGGAAATTCGCAGTACATTGCTTTCTATCACAGAGCAGTTGAGAGTTGAGATCCTCAATTCTAGAATGCAATGCTGCGATCATGTTAATTAAATATATGAGTCGCAGTATTTATAGTTAGTGGACTTCGTCGGCTGTGGTTGTCTTCGGTAACCTTGTCTACGAACACTCGTTTGATGATAATTAAATCTTTGATTCTGCCGTACTCTTCCTCCTTTTCCCTAACTTGTGCTTCTCCTGTTCTACCAAAATATAGTAGATGTGGGGATTTCAGCGACTGCACAAGTTTCGTCTTCTGGTTAAAGAGATTCGATCATTTTTCACAACATCGTAATCATCTACTTGGTTGCTCCTCAAATCTAAACATTTTACGTAGTTGTATGGCATCTCTTCATAAGCTAATCTATGCTAAAAAAATAAGCTATTTATTTAATAATTTAGTATTTTTAAGCTGATACCAAACTTTCAATATTCAGGTAATGGAAAAATTGTACTTTGTTCGTGCTGTTCGAACTTGGAATAATTTACCATCCGATATACAGCGTACAAGTTCGACTTGTGAGTTTATGGAGCGAATTACGCGCTGCAGCACCGTTGTGAGATAGTTTTTTAGATGTGTTTTAGGAGGTCTTGGGCTCTGTGTTTTCTAGTGCTTAGTATTGTATTTTTTTTCTTTTATTTGTAATCTTATGTTTTAAGTAATATATGAATATTTTATTTCTGTTGTTTATTAGCATGATTTTTCGAATTTTATTTTTAGTTTCGTATCTCGAACTTTTTATTATATTTGCTTGTTTTCGACTTATTCTTTTTTCGCTTTTCTCGTACTAAAAAAACATATTTATATTTTTGTAGTACTTAACATAATTATTTATTTATTTGAAATTTGAGTTCAATATTATTTGCATTAAATTATGACTTGTACATCTCGCAATCTTCTTGAATTTGAATCTTATTATTACAGTTTATTTGAGTCAAACTAGGTAATCTAAATTGTGCCGAATATCCCTATGCACAATATAATACAATATATTTTTCAGTTCAATTTCAGTCAATCAGTATAAGAGTTGGGTGAATTTGTATTAAAAATAAAAAATATATGTATGAAAATATAAATTTAAATTGATCTAAGCACTCTACTATTCAGGTTCAGTCGTCTTACTTCTAGTACCATTCATTTACAGTTCTAGTTACACTGGTCAGAAAGAAAACCAGCCAGTGTTTAATCAAATTAAAATAAAAAATTATCCGCAAACGCTACCGTCAATCAACGTTTTCACCACTGTCGAAATTACAATTGACAAAAGGATAACTAACAAATATCTGGAATAAAAGAATTTTTGAAATTTTTACGATTCTAAATTAAATTATTAGATACAAGAGAAAAAAGCAATCGACTCATCCGGTTTTTCAAGCCGCGATTCGCCCGGAAAACGGAAGGTCTACACTGTTGACTCATAGAGGAAAAGGTCAATAACGAATATTTTTTTTTCACTACACTTACGTAAACTCTCTTTCGTCTTCAAATATTAATCAATTATGAAATTTTGATAATTGGAAATGTAATGTGAAATCGTTGCTTTACCCTAAATCGTTCAATAATCTTTGTTTATGTGGAAATATGTATGTACAGTATTCATTTGATTTTCCCTGAATGTGTATATGCTAGGCAAAGCGAAAGTAAATTCCCCGAATAATGTTTTTATCGGCAATTCATCAAGAAACCCCTTCGATTTTATCTGAGAATCTGTTTCAATCCATATACATACATACCTAATTCTTTTTCTCGGTCCGAACGATGTAGTTTCAGTTTCAATCAGAAATCCCTTTTTCGAACTCACCTGAGTTTTTCCCGGATTCCAGAAAAATGATTATCATATGTAGCATAAATCTCACTTCAAAACTAACAAGGAAATATATAATTATATCAATACCTAGGCGTATACGTTGCTGCATACTTCAACGTTATGTCACTTTTTGTTGATGAGAAGCACTCGAGGGAGGAAAACTTCCTCCCCCGCCGAGTGTCTCTCATCTACAACATGTGCGGCGTATACGCCTAGGAAATGTAGGGTAGAGAGAGGCTATATAAAATTTTGACTTACCAAGAAGCCTTAATTTCTAAACTATGAGTGCCCATCCGCAAGGAAAAAAAATCCAAACGCTTTTCTTCTTTTTTTAATTACATCGTTGAAACTTTTTACGTGTTTTCTGAATAACATCAAACGTGTTACAGCAACATATACAATAATCATAACATCCTAAAAATAATTATATATTACACAATTGCTGGAATGTAAATTAAGCGATGCAAAAAATTCAGTTTACATACATTCATGTACATATGTACTGTACATACCTACGTACATTGCTACATAACATTAATTCTTTCCGCTGCATTTGACTTGCTAAGAAGTATTTTATCTTCAAGTATATCCTTAAATTCTTCAATCCTGTCTGGTGAAGCTGAATAAAATATTTTCCAAGCTGACTTCTTCCTTAGAAATCCCACAACTCTACAGGGATTTATTAAAAACACAAAGTTAAATAAGAAATACAATTTCGGTCACACCATTAGGTGTTACAATCACTTCATTTGGCAGATGATATATGTAATTTGAATGAGATCATGGGTACAGGCAGTCCCCATAGATGCAATTGTACTTCATAGGATTATGTAGTAGGATGGTAGCCTCTTCTAATGTTTGTGTTCTTTGTATTAGCACAGCTCAAAGGCATGCTTATTATATACTTAATAAAAATGCTGATTTCATTTTAGAGTGTATAAAAATACACAAAAACAGATTATACGCAACAACATAAAATCAAATACGGAACCAGCGCTGATTTAACTGGAAATCTTATATCTTAAATCAGTCTAAGTTTAGAAACAAAATCACAAAAACTTAAATATTAATGCTTAAACGTTATACATAATTCGGCTAAAAATGCTAATACTGATAAGTGGCATGCATACAGGGATTTTTTTTAAATTACTTCATTAAAATTTCCATCTACGGAAGTACTACAATACATAAATTTTCGTAAACGCTTCTAAAACTCGTTTTCACCTATATACTCTTCGTAATTCCCGTAAAAATGCTTAAAATGGCAGTGTAACTTTGGCTACATGTATAAAAGTACAAAAACACCAATTTCGGCACGGAAAATGATTTTTGATTTTTCTTTAAGGTGGCGTTTAATATCGTTCATCACTGTCGGGAAATTGCGACTGCGTGACTTTTCCATTCATCGAACTCATCGTGTTCCCCAAGCCAGAGACCTGTTGCTGATTCTGTGTCGTCAGAAGCATGTTGTCGTTATTCCCCTGCATGCCTTCAATAATTGCTTTGGGCGGGATATAGAACCACCATGCGCCGAAGAAAAAGAGCACCGAACAGGCCTTGCCAATCAGAGCTAGAATCCACATGTAACTGTGAAGGAAGATATAAAAAGAAAAAAAAAACAACAAAAGAAACAGAAACAACAACAAATTCAGGAGGACCTCTTGAGAAATACGAAGATTCTATGGTCTTCTTACCGGCTCATATCCTTGTTATCATAGACTAAGCATGCCCCATGGTCATCGCAGGACTCTTGCCATAGGATGCAAGTTTCATCTATCAATGTGCCGAATATCATTGGTGCAGGAATTGTGCCCAGGATTCGAACTTTTATCCATTGGATGCCTAAAGCAAAGGATCTTTGGTCATCGTGAACACACCTGTGGTCGAAATTGAAATGAATTAGGGTAACCTATATGTATTTGTTGGTTCGTTTTCTTTTTGCATTTCAAACTTACCTTAATGTGGCTGATAAGGCTGGCATTGTAGCTAGAAATGTGAATAGCATCAGGAGGAAGCAAAACATTGTAAAATAAAGTAGATGGGTACAAGTTGACTTGCACATGGTGTTGATTGCATCATAAGTGCTATTAACTGGAGATTTTATACAGGCACAGTTGAGGTAGATTTTTGAATTGTCTAAGCTTAATTCTTGTTCACATCCTGCATGACAGGGAGAATAGTACATGACTCCATCCACACCACAAATTGGATCATACGACATCTTGCTGCACGAGCATCTGGAATTGCACGATGATTCCAATAAGTAATGGAATCCTGTGATAATTTCATCAGTTTTATGAGCTTCTTTGGCTGCCGCCCACGTTTGTGGAAGGTAATTAGCAGTAACTCCTGCAAATATCAGATTCGGACAAGACAGCAGAAAGCACATTGTGAAGAGTGTGGCGATTATAGTTGATACCAAACATAGTCGTATAATTCCTGAGCACGATAAGCCTAATTTTTTTACCAGGTAACCACCAAGAAATGTCCCACCTCCTCCTGCTGGTACGGTAATAAGACCTGAAAATATATTATGTTGTGGTGCAATTTTTCATCAATTAAATGTAATACTAACCCATTAGAAGTGCTGACCATACTGGAGAGATGCTGAACTGATTTTCGATTTGCTTTGGAAGGAATGCAGCAAAACCAGCTATAATAAGACCCTCGGATGCTCCAGCCAAATTGAGAAAAAAGAACGTTGGATTTTTTAGAAGCGCAAATAGAGCCTTGGGGATTTCTTTAAGTTTTGTGAAATTTTCTGAGCCAGACGTGTTTCCATTGTGCGCTTCAGAAACTTTTTCTTGTTGCAATTCTTCGGATCCTGGCAATGAATTTGGATACGCTAGGATTGGAATGGCCAAAAGGGCACAAGCCACTGCTGCAAATATAAAACCAATCCACCATGCTCCAATCCAAACTTTACTTTGTGGTGTTAAACCAAGCCTGGAAAGAGCAGATTTAATTTAGTTACAGAAATATAAAGTTTGATAGAGATTTTCAAAAAATATATTTTCCGATGAAGGTAAAATCGTTGCATTTTTCAACGGAGTTGCGTACTAAACTCGAGGAATGGAAGACGCGTTATTGTTTCCTCCTTTCTAATCTCCCGAATATGAAGAGATTTCTTTTATAATCTGAAAAGGTGAAGGCTCTATCTTCTTCTCTACCATTGCATTGAAGGTGGGAGCTATATCATGCTAAGCTCTGTAGACTACAGTACCTGCTCCACCATTTCAGATGCAGGTAGAAATTCGTATGGCGCCCAAAATATTCCGAAGAAAGAAGTGAATATACGGAGCGCCGATGTGAGCATATAAAGCGACTCAATGACCTTCAAAGTTTTACCCTTGAACTCCTACATCTTGAATAAGATGATCAACTCAGCAGAGATGGTGCTCTATTCAATCCAGGGCAGTTCCTGGATATTGAGGGGATTGTGAAAGGGCTACCCCTGATTCCTTGTACGCAATTAAGTGGTGAATTAATTAAATACTAAAACGAAGAATACCAACCGTTAAATTGAGCAATATATTTACTCCCTCTTCTCCGCCACATTCTAGTTAATTTCCTTTTTATTTTGCTGAAGATTGCGAGATTCTCATGTGAAGCATATTATAGAGAAAATGTGAATCTATGTAGTTTGCACCAGCTCCGCATGGCTACTATTTCTATGTCCATGTAAATTGGCTCTAAGATATTTATGGATTATTGTGTCCGTCATAAAATGGTGAATCTGACGAAGATAAAATTAGTATTTGTCACCAGAAAACAAAATCATAGCCACTTGGTCTTGATTAATATCTAGGAGAAAACAACGCTCAGCTTGCCGCAGTTACTCAGGTCGTTTTATGGGGTGGTTGGATAACCTTTAATGTAAAAAGTTATCTGCTAGCCACGTTAGCCGGAATCTACTGCAATTCATCAGGACACGAGGGTTATAGTGAGTGTACGAAGTGGGACAATATATGCTTCGGATTCTTCTAATTAATCAAAAGAAAAATTAGTTTCTCAAAACTCTTTCGCCCTGTAAACTGGATGTATCTTTGTGAATCATTACGTCTTTCTCTGTTTGGTGATTTGATGGTGTGCGATGGTCGGCAACCTTTTATAAATATACAAATCACAAACAATAGCATCAACAAAAGGCATTACACTTCAATCTTTCGATGGTTTAATAGAAGTGATTACTTTTACTTATATCGGATTCAATTGAACACTTTCAAGGCAAGGAAAGCCTCTTAATATCGAAAACCTTACAAAAATTACCGCCAAGTTCTTTCAGCGGAAAATACAATTTCCCGCACTACATCAGGAAACAATAAAACTCAATTTATCACCTGAAAATGAATTTTGTAACCAACCCCCGAAATCCACTTACTCACTCGCTTAACCTCCTGACACATGTCATGCTGGGCAGAAAGTTCTCTAGTCGGGGCTACCCAGTAAAAGGAAACTTCGTATATGCTCAACAAAGCTAACTTCTGACGTCTTCCCTTCAGCGTCTTCAATATATGTACATATCTAGGGCTTCTGTACCTATATTTTCGCGGGAAGCCGTCATCGAACGATTACTTTCCATTATTTCCGCATTTATCATACCCACGGGGGATATTTTCCTTTAACATCCAGGCAACCATCATCTACTAAGTGGGGAGGGTATTCGCACTTTGCATTTCATTCCGCCAACACCCCCTTCGCAACCGCCTAACGCTGGTAGTCAATTCGTATTTCGTCAGGATCTACTCTTGCAGCACACATCCTCAGGTGTTTCATCACTATACCTACTCCTTGCAGCCGAAGGATATTTCTGTTTTAAATAAATGAAAAGTGTAAATATCCCGCAGGGATCTATTTTGGGCTGCTTTGTTTTTTGTTTTGTTATTTTTTTTTTCCACACCTATGTTGTCCGCATATTTAGTCTTCTTCACTGGGGTCTAAGCCCCAGATAGGGCAATTTTTTAGCTTTTCTCTCACGGGGTATTAGGCATAACCTTTTCTTCGCCGCGCTGATGTTCCTTTTAAGATGGAAAACAATTTTTTTTCTGGTTTATCACGTGGCTGGATTAAAGCGAAGAGGAGGGGACAGAAATTGTGCTTGAAGCCTGTTTGTGATATAGGGCATACGGATTTCCACTTCTCGGGGATAATTGAAATTTATCATCGCTCTCATTACTTGACGTATATAATAATTTCTGTCAGGGCGGTGCTTTATTATACTCTAGGCTTGGGGATTTGCCCAATGAAATGTCTGCGTGGAAATATGAGTGAAGGTGCATTTTCGGCATAATTTGGGTTTAATAATGAAAAAAAGAAAAATGATTTAGTGAGAAGAGATTATTTTCATTTTATTTTGAGCAATTACCATGTGGATGTGGAAATAATTATTCTAGTGGCTGGAAAAAATTGAGACTTTACAAAATTTTTCCAGCCATAAGCTTTTGGTATACATATACCTCCGAATTCGATTTTTTGATGATTGGGATTCTACATTTTTTGCCACGTGTCATAGTCAACAGTCAGAATACTATTTTCATAAGCATCAACTTACGTTTCCTAAACTTTTAATTAAATTTGATGTAATTGCTATGAAATAGTTATTGTTACGTTTTAGTCTACTCTAGACACGTAGATATTTTAAGGTTTCCACATTTTAACTTAAATGCAAACCAATCACAACTAACAACTTTCTGAAATGAGCTAACAAGTTGAATTGAATGAAATAAGCAGCTGCATGGCTTCTGTTCTTACAATTAATGTTTTTCAATCTTGAATTTGTTTTTCTTTTATGAAAGAGGAAAAGTTTTCCCCAATGAAACACATCAAATATAATTAAAAATTTGGCGAGTTTAAAACTTATAAATTGCGAGTTCTATGATTACTTACACATTTGAATCCACAGTCCAGAAATCGGTGTATATAAGTAAAAGCTGACCACCCACAACATAGCCAACTGCAGGTCCTATTATAGCCATCGTGTAATAAATTCCTGCAATGAAATTTGTGTATTAGTTATTCAATTCAATTCAATTTATTCTATGTTGAACAAGGAAAGTACACAAGATTTACAATCTTTTAGAGTACAATAAAAAAAAATAGGTAATATGAATTCAGATAAATAAAAGAATCAATTAAGTAGGTACACAAGCTGCTGTAATTTATCGATATCGAGGTGATTGCAGGAATTCAATATAATTATTCAAGTATTCAGGATTTCTGGTATAAGTTAAATTGAATAAGAAAATTAGAATCCTGCGCTTTAGATAATAGATAATACTCTAGTAAGCAGCCCAAGAGTACAGATCTAAATGGAGAGATATAATCATATCGGCTTAATACAAAGATAAAATTAAGACAATCATTAAAGGCAACGTTCATTTTCCGCTTACAAACACTCTCCATTCATGACAAAATTAGAGAGCTATAATAAGTAAATAAAAGGCAAGTAGAAAAGTTTTAACTAACTTCAGTCGTGCTTACGATGGCAAAATGCTTGCTGTAAGCCATAGCCTCATTAGTGTCCAGTATATTTTAGACAACTGGAATTTAGTATAATCATAACATTTCATATTGGAATTTAAAACAGTTTCAAGGTTTCGTACAGAATAGGCAAACAGTAATACTCTGTCGCCAAGCTTAACCTGGGGAAACCATCAAGATCAAGAGAACTACGAGAACAGGATTCAAAACCAGACTCTTTTGCACAGATCAATATGAGATACTCGCTAGATAACAAATAATTCATTCTACACAGTCTTCAACTAACTGAATAGGTCTCTCCAGGTAAAACTTTACATCATCTGCATAAAGATGCAGTCGAACATCACAAACGGCATCCACCAGGGCATTAATGAACATACTGAAAAGCAGTGGATCAAGAACAGAACCCTACGGCACACCCAATCCTAATGGTAAGCAGCTAGAAAGACTGTTGTCAATCCTAACATGTTGTTGAAATCCATCCAATAAATAACTTCTGAGAAGACGAGATGCATATGATGAAAGAGCCTTCAATTTATGGAGCAATTTGCTGTGATCAAGGCTATCAAACGCCTTTGTGAAGTCTAGCAGTACCAAAATAGATATTTTATCATCATCCATAGCCTTGCCAATATCTGTAGTAGTGATGACGACGGAAGATCAATTGGGAGCACGCTAATTACTTGTTGCGGGATAGATATTCTTAAATTTGCATAAATTTCTCCAGGACCTTTGCTAAGAAGGGAAGAATATTAATTGGCCTGAAGTCAGAGATACGTTCTAGTGAAACTTTCTTCGCAGTGGGTAACACAACCGCCGCTTTCCATGCACTTGGAAATGTAGAAAATGTGAGGGAACTATTTATAACATGTAATATATACTGACTAATTATTGGATAAAACTAGACGTAAAAACCGAGGGCTAATGTTGTCAGACCCAATTGGATTAGATTTAATGGTATAAAAGGCAAGTCTACAAGAGTTATACAACGAAAGAAGAAATTACTTCCAGTATTGCTCTCAGATTCTTCAGTAGTATGATTTATGTATAGTTTATATTAAGCTGTGGCATTACAGAAACTTCTTTGAGCTTATTCGGATCAAAGGAGCAGCTAACATTGTCCTTTTCATTGCGGTGAACCCATAAGCGATTTCAATAAATAATAAACAAGACATATTTCTTATGAGGCAATCATGCTTTGCCCCACATAAATATAATTACACCATTGAGAAAGAATATTGGGTCAACCAAGCACCGCCACAAAAATGCAAGCAAGCAGCACATAGTTTATGAAATTACTTGCACAATTTACACGGCTTGCATTTTTGTGCCGATACGTTGACCCCGGTACTATAGGTAAGGTAAACGTAAGTTAATTTTAAGATATAAATAGCTGTAGTAAAACCATGGAATAGATTATAATTAAAATCAGCGATCAGTGATCACCAATTGATTTTTGTGTTTTAATTTATTCGGTGGAGTCATGCTATTATAGCTACTCCCCACAATTAAATAAAACCGTAGTTATGCAGTACTTGCTACTCCCGCTTTAACAAAATCTTAGGCCATATAAACGTTTTATTTAATACATGGCGATCGTGCCAATTATCACCTACTACCTGGCTATTTAATACCACATCATAGTCACCGTTGTTTTTTAAATTATTCCACAAACTTGCTTTTAAAATAGTGGTACTTGACGTTCTGATGGCAGTTGTCGCTCTATTACGCGAGGATATATAATATAGGCGAGCCTCAGAAGTTTATGTCCTTTTATACTCCTATGGCACAGACAGCGGCCATACGATTTTCTGAGCTTTGTTCGAACTGGAACATACTTGTCATATAAAGTAAGTCATATTGTGACCCATGATTTTTGTCTTCTCATCGATAGGCGAATAAAGTATACTATCCCATAGTAAACCACCACATCCAGTAAGATCTATGCTGTTAATAAGAAGTTATTATATTGTTACTTGGACTGACTAAGATTTTATAACTAAGGAAGAGAATGTCATGGTCCAGGAAACTGGGTGGGTCAATCTGGTTACAAAATAATCCACGATCTAAGCTGCTTGTAAGGAATACGTCGAGCATTGACGGCGTTGAAGTATTGCAGAGTTCAATTTATTTACATACAGGGTGTCCCGTAAGTCGACGTCAAGCCGGAGTCGGGTGATAGACAAAATCATAATATGTAGTTACCAGAAAAATATTTAAAAAAATCTAAGTCATGTGATGGTTTTTTAGTTCCTGTTGCTACAAATCTTTACTTTTTCTGAATTTTATTTTTCTTATGTATAATCCCGAATAGTGCTTATGTAACCTGTTGCTTTAAATTCTAAGCCAACTGCTAGCTTTGAAGAAAATGTCACATTTTGCCGAATCAAGAATAAAAAATTAATACTTCGCCCAACTTTAACTGACAGTACTAAAAAAAAATGTACTACGCCAGTTTTGCAAGTAACTTTAAAAGTTGACGCATTTAATAAGGATTCTAAAATGGTATAACACTTGCTACAATATTTCTTGGAGCCAAAATATACATAATATCAGACAGCCAAGCAGTACTTAAAGCGTTAAACTCGTTTGCCTTTGAGTCTAAATTGGTTTAGGACTGTCTGACTATGTTGAAGCAACCGGCCAAAACAAACAGGGTGACGCTGAATTGGGTACCAGGACATGAAGACATTAAGGGCAAAGAGATTGCGGACCGCCTTGCAAATGAAGAAGCCAATTCTCTGTTTATTGGCCCTGAACCTGTCTTTGGACACGCAAAAAGTCACTTTCTAGTTCAGATCAGGCTTTGGGAGGACAGAATTAAAAAGGCATAGTGGGAAAATACCCCGAGGCTGAGACAAGCGAAGAGGTTTATAAAGTAATGGCAACAGAGGACATAAGATTCATAACGGGCATATTTACTGGGCATTTCCCACTAAGATATAATCTTAAAAGGATGGGTAAGATCGATGATGATATCTGTCGAAAAAATGGCGCCAAAAACATTACTGGCTTTATAAAGTTCGAATGGGAGCCCTAGGGCATTTAGGGGTAATGTCACAAAAGATCTTATAGGTCGTGGTGACTAGATGAGAGATGGAAGTCCTGTCTGCATCCCCCACTAATAATAATAATAGTCCAATGAAGAATCCTTTGTACATCTGCAATAGTACCTAGAGCTCTTATAGCTGAGCATCATCAGCAAATAGGTTTAACCTACCATGTGTAACACGCTCAAAGACATTGTTAACGAACATTGAGAAAAGTAATGGACTAAGAATCGATCCTTGTGGTACATCGGAACCAACTCGCAAAAGCAACTAAGAAGAACCATTCCAGAAAACACTCTGAAATCTGTCAATGGAGTAATTGAAAATCAAATGTGTTGCGGACGTCGAAAAATTAAATTTTGCAAAGAAGATTATGATATGATTGACTACATCAAATGCCTTAGAAAAGTCCAAGAAAACTAAAATAGTAATATGATCGGCATCAATTGTCTGCTGTATATTTTCAGACACATTTAATACCACTATTGAGGAATTGTGACATCGTTTAAATGAGCTGACTGCAATATAAAACGAAATTCATTAGAAGATCTACTCCCAGGAAGAAAATTAATATTAAAGTCCCCATTCACATTTATATTGTCACATTTTTGAGAGAAAAGTTTAAGAAAATCAATGAAATTATAAAGTGGATTCGAATGATCAAAGCAGGTAGGAGGACAATATGCCGCTATTAGAATACTTTTTCCTTCGCAAAAATTATCCTCAATACCTACACATAAGTTCAATATTATCTAAACTACAAGATTTGACAAATCTTGCTTTAATCTCTTCTTTCAGGAAAATAGTAACCCCACCGCCTTTACGATCATTCCTATCAGGAATGATGTATCTTATAGCCTGGCATAGAGACTAATGAAGATGGGATATCACCTTTCAACCAAGTTTCACTCATTAAGTTGTTATTGTTTATTCTGTGATCCTGGTCACTAAAAAATTGTGAATATCTTCGTTCTTGTTGGTCTTACGGCTATAAGGTACATATATGAAAAAGAAAGAAGATCATTACATGCAATTAAATATTCAATACAAAATTTATATTGGAGTTTTTCAATGCCAGATTACGGGAAAACTATTAGTGTTATCAATAAACCTTATTCCACCTTTTCTGTAGAGAGTTTCTCGCTTCTTTTTCATATATATTGACAAAAAACCGAAAAAAGGTAATTTTTTCCCCGTTTTCGGGCTGTCACAAGTTGTGTGGACAACCGAATTTTGGGAACTATTCACACCTTATTTGGAGAGCTGAAAGGTAAGTGTATACCAATTTTTAGCTTGGTTGAATTTTTTCCGAAGTGAAATCCTAAAGTTCTTGGGCTAAAAGTAAAAGTAAAAGAAATTCAATGTTGTAATTATGAAATAAACTTACATCAACTTAGTAAATATTAATTTGGCAAATATTCGTAACAGAACTAAACTATTACACTCCTTGAAAGCGTTGACAACTCCCTTAAGCTGAGTATGAACAGGAAGTGAATTCCACAATCGTGCAATTTGACCAAAATAAATATTTTCCATCACTATTTTGTGAAAATGTGGAATAATTAAGCTTAATTTTCGCTGTGAGGTTGCTAACTCAAAATTTTCTTTGTCAGGCTTGCCCTTGTAAATCAATTTACAACCGCTTTGCGTTTTAAATAAGTATCAATGGAGCAAGCCAACAGCCTACCTGCGTAGATTAAAGATGAGCCTAATGCAGCCGTTAAAAGCTACATCGACCCTGCACTTACAGTAACTGTCCAAGTTCATGTATACCAGGCTACCATAAGTGAAATGAGGAACTATAAGCGCCTTGACTAGTTTCATTCTCATATCAAGCGGTAAAACCCTAGCAAAAAGTCATAACCGCCGTACGAAGACCATCATAAGTTTTGCTTAACATCAGGTTGACATTTTCACAACATTTCATGTGTTCGGCTATCACACAGCAAGATTTGTGACATTGGTTAGAAAAGGTAGTAGATATATTAGCGGGATATCTGATTTACACAAAGGACCACTGTAAAACGAAAAAACTAGAACTTGCGATGAGTTAAGTAATAATCAATTTGTTGCAGATACATTTCATAGATTCTATACAGATCACTATTTATTCGTTCAATGCAATTCTCCAGATGTCCTGTAGGCCTACTTAAATATCATCAGAATACAATTGATCCTTTACATTCTTAACCACTTCAGCAAAATCGTTAATAAATAAACTAAATAATTATGGGCACAAAACTGACCCTTGCGGTACACCATTTGATAGCTCTACTACCGACATTAACAACTTGGCAGTTATGAGAAAAGAAACTTCCTACTGGAGTGATAGCAGATTAGCTGAAATTAAAAACAGTGGAGAGTTTATACAGAAAAATTTCATGATTAACACAATCAAAATCTACATATAGAAAAATCCAACAGAAAAAGAAATTTTTATCTAGGAAATCTCTAAAATCAGTAGTTATCTAAAGCAAGGCTGTGGTGAGGCCTAAAACTTGATTGGCGTTTGGTTAAAACCGTATTGTCATCTAAAAAGTTCACGAGTTGGTTGTACATAAGCTTTTCCAAGATCTTGCCCAGAATATAGATAAACTGATTGTTCGGTAATCAGAGAGTGACTCAGGCTGTCACTTTTCGGCTATTGGAAAAACCGTAGCTACCTTCAGCTGTAAGGGTAATTGGAAGACGTAATGCAGGAATTAATAATATGAAGAATATATAGGGATGAATAAGAGGAAGTATAAGTTTGATAAAACGAGGAGGTATGTTATCTGAACCACATGCATCAGATTTAATAGTACTATAGACAGCTTTGAGCATTTCTTCCAAACTTACATTGCGGAAAATAAATTCACTTGAGCTCTGATCAAAGGCAATGGTTGTTCTAGTATCAGAGTCGATATACGGTCGAATAGGCAGATTAACATTACCAGATGATATGAAATATTGATTAAGTTCCGGATAAATTTACATGCAACAGGGATGTTGTCCAGTAAAAACGGAGAATCAACATTCGCGTTTAAGAGTTGATGCACAAAAGTTGTAGCAGCAACCATGCGAAGTTTTTGAAGCGAGTGCATATTAAAAAGCTTCAAGCGGTCCTTAAAGGGTGGAAATTATTCCATGATGGGTGCCTAAGACCAAAGCGTAAGAAGTTACGCTGATCAGACTCAATACGGTCAATGTATGTAAAAAAGGAGACCAGACCTGACTGGCGTATTCAAGACGTGGTCTCACAAAGCAAGTGTACAAACGCAATGTTATGGTAGGATTCGAAAGCTCTCGGGACCAACGTTTTATATGTGGGAGATAAAATTCAATCTACGGTCACATTTGACACTTAAGTTACACACTCGGCGAATCGAGAAATCCAAGAACTCATAATCATAAGTGATTGGTATCTGATTCCTATGGAAAGTCATTACCTCACATTTTTCGAAATTGAGTACCAAATTAATGCTTTTGCACCAATAGTGAAATTTGTGAAGAGAACCTTGTACATATGTTCACAATCGTTAACAGATTTCATCTGAACGAACAGCTTAACATTGTCAGCATAAATCAAGACCTTACAGTACCTCACCACAGAGACAATGCCGTCAATAGACAGAATAAAGAACAGCGGGCCCAAGTGGCTCCCTTGAGGTACGCCTGACGAAGCCTTCAAGACTCTAGAGATGGAACGGCGAAAATAGATATGGTATGTTCTGTTATCTAAATAAGACTCCGTCCATTTTAGAAATGAAGGAGGAAACCCAAGCTTTTCCATTTTAAATAGTATGATGGAGTGAGATAGCTAATCGAAGGTTTTACTAAAGTCTGTATAAAAAGAATCTGTCTGTCAATGGTATCCAAGACAAATTCTATCAAGTTAGTGGTTGTAGACCTGACCGAAATAAAGCCATGTTGGTTTGAAGAGAGCAAATTCTTGTAGGAAATTAATACCTGAGAATAAATGATAGATTCAGATAATAATAAATTGGTAGGTACCTTACCGCGCCGCGCCGATTATGATGTAAAAACTTGTTTAGTTTCCCGATTCTCGTCGTTAAATCTAACTAACCTATTTCAAAATAAGGAATACTCATGAAATTTCAACCCCAGTTCAAATCCCATAAATTGATGATAATATAAACGAAAAATTTACTTCACTGCCACAGTAAAAAATTCGTTTACTGTTTACTGCATCGAAATTAAATACCTAGTTTTGGATATGATCTCAAATTAAAATATTTTGAGTTTGTTATCAAAGAAGAAATGCGCCTTTACTTTTGTGCAACTTCGCTCCAAAGAAATTTTCGAATATGTTTTACGTGTAAGAAAAATTAAATAAATAAAAATAAATAATAATAATAAATAATAAAAAAAAAATGCTATCAATACTGGAAAAAATTCTTTATGCAAACGAAAAATGTTTGAAAACAGAACTTTCATTACAAAATGGGCGTTTCATATAAGCAGGAACCATATATGTAATCGTCAGTACGGCTTGGTTCCTGCCTGCCGTATATGCCAAAGCAAACAGCCGAGCTGACCTATAGACTTAAAATAATTTTTAAGTGTGAATTATATGAGGCGAAGTACTACGTAATTACTTGAATGCCTAGCAAGATTAGCCCTATGCGGGACTAGCATTACGCTATGAAAATTCATATGAAACGCCCTCTTTTTGCAATGAAATTTCTTTTTTCAAAGATTTTTCGTTTGCATAAAGAGTTTTTTCCATTCAATTCTCGAGCTGCAGACTTAGCAGAAATCTGAGTCAATTTCAGATTAACTTATTTCGCTATGAATTTTCATATCAAAACTCCCTATCAATACTAGCAACTTGCACTTGTAAACCACAAGCTTCTACAAATATGAAATTACGAATGACACTATTTCATAATTTTTTCTAAGCACGATAGAATCTGTTGCATTTTACACCGAACGGAGCTTATACAAATTCTGTTTGGGAAAGTTAAGTTACACCGAATGGAGTTTTGAAATAAATACTTTCGAAATTTTCCGCTAGTTAGAGTTCCGCTGGGTATTTTATGTTATCCGGAAGGATAATATTTTTGAGTTTTTCAAGCAAAACAAGTCTTATTCGGATTTAGCAGACAATTCTTACACCATTCGAGTAAAAAATTTAAAACTCCATGATCATGGGGTATAAATTATTTAAAATTATCTGAAATGCATTCAAAATTCATGTTATCCAGTAAACGGGATAAATTTCCACCGATTTTTTTTTACTTTGGTGGGTACCCCTCACCACATAGGTAAGGGTTAAATTATCGGGATAATTCCTTACATTTTTTATTAAACATAACGAAATGCGCTTGTATATATCAAAATTTCTAGATAATTGCTAGTAGTTAATTTTCTGGTATAAAATGCCATTTTGGATGAACTCGAAAGCCAAAAGCTTTTACTCAGTTTTTCAAATTACGTTCAATTTAAATTCGAAATCTTCAAAATAAGAAAAACAAGTTTCACGTCTAGATAACCTTCCTGTGTCACTTTCGGTCCACTCACTGATGGCTTAGCTGGTAATTTTGCTAGCTGTTCAGTAAGCACACAAAAGTGATTCGGTTATTTACAAACAATCTAAGAAAGGAAAATAACTTATCTAATTTTCCTAAAAAACAAAAACAAACAAGTGGCTAACGTTTAACTCGCTTTTCTTCCTTCCGTATCTCACCAGAAATCTACCCTGGCTATATTCCGAGAAGCACTATTTCAGCCTGGATGATCATGTCAAACAACGGAAAAAAACAACAACAACAAACTTCTTCCTTACCCCATAAATCATGTTATGGTAACAGTTTATTTTGGAGCAAATTGAGTGAACACGGATTTTATTGCATTTCCCTGTCTACCCCAAATTCACTTTCAGTTTTTTCATATCCAGGCTTCCCAGACCTTAGGCAGACCGGTTGAAAGGTCAGAGAGCAAAAAGTGAAATGAAGGAAAGTCTTTTCGCACTGATGAAAGTTTCCCTTTTCATGGCACATATATGATGGCTAAGCAGTCACCCGGCGATATTACTCCTTCTATTGTGTTTGTGAGGCGTGCCACCCTCGCACAAAATCTCTCAAAATGTAATTGGGACATATCCTGCCCCAAAATTAAATTAGCCTACTCTGATGGATTGGATTTTATTGCGTTTTTAAGGGATTGTGTTGACGTACTTTTTAGAGTAGGTACTTGCCAGGATGTTGTCCTGGCTGGCCACTTGATGCTTAATCGAAATTTAGGTTGCTTGGTAAAATTCATGTGTGGAAGTGAGAAGTTGGTTTTTGCTTTATTGCTAAATTATATTGTCCTTTGAATAGGTTAGTCCTGTTATTGCTACTCTATGTGTGTATGTTGGTAGGGATTCAATGAAATCTTTTTCTACTATGATAACACGTAGCTGGACTTAGGTTTTTTTTGTTCGATCTGCTTAACTGAAACTTGGCTGGGATTCCTGATGGTTTTCCACCGTGGCTTCCATACCGCCATGCTGTATATCCTGATGTATGGGAATCTTATGCGCCATTCGACGCAACACTTTTAAAACTGTTGTTTTAGATATGACAACTTTAATCTGTTGTAAGTGCGTCGTGTGTTGATCAATTTAATGATTCTATGTTGTAGTTTTCGTTGATTGGAGACTACAATCTGCCTGTCGTCAATCTGTCATCCACATGAGGAAAGTTGCTTATATGTAGTACTAAAACGCTGTTCCACACTTCAATTGTTAGATGATATAAACAAGGCGAAAGTGTGTTCAAAATTTTTGCCCAGTCTGCTCCAGGAGCAGAGCACAGCAAGTTTGTTAAAATCCGCCAAACCAATGGAGAGTAAATAATACCTGCTCAGAATACTGGACACAAAAGTGAAGTAAGTACTGCTCTTCTTCAATGTATACAGTGTGTTTTACTTGTGTGAGAAACCATCAATTTCTTTGAATTTTGAGTTTGATTATCAGAACCAGCTTAACACAAGTTCGCTGTAGTGACACCTTTAATAAATAAAAGGGCCAACCACAATACATGCATTTCATCACTTAGTCGGGGTTAGTATTAGTATGTTTAAATAAACATAAACCAAACACCGGATAAAATTACATGCATACTTACATAGAACAAAAAAGTTGAAAGAAATAAAAAAGATTAAATATTATATAGACGTTTTTTTTAAAATATGCTTAGAAACGTCAACAACAAAATGCCCATATTAGGTCTGTTTAACAAACTCGCAAAAAGTTCAGAGCAGAGCAGGGCAGCTCCACTTACGTTAACTGTCAAATTAAAAGTTGAGCAGAAAAGAGCAGAAAGGAGCAGGCAGCTCATTAAAATCACTTTTCTGAGATCTGTCAGAAAAAAAAATTATTGTTTAAATTATTCCACTATAATAGTCCAGAAATTTATTTCTTTCACAAAAAAAAAACGCAATTATAGGAATTGTATCAGAACTGTCAACACAATTGACAGTTGTCAATTGCCTGCTCTAAGTTACTCCTTCGAAAAAGGTAGAGCAGAAAATCTTGCTCTAGGTTACTCCAGTTCACTTTAGAGCAGACTCATTAAACACAGTTCAATTCACTTTAGAGTACTTTAGAGCAGTGCTCTGAATTCATTAAACATTGTTTTCTGCTCTTTTCTGCTCTAGAGTAACCTACAACAGCTCATTAAGCAGACACCATGTTAACAGTAATGCACATGCAATTAATAGGTTCATACATACTAAAGGTAGACCTAGAGGAGTTAATATGCAACAGAGACAGCCTTTTCAAATTGTGCCTACTATCACAACAAGAGATTTTGTTAAGTAGCAACAAAGAATCAATATCCGCGTTTAAGTGCTGATGCACAAAAGTTACATTTAAGCGATCCTCATAGGGTGGCAGAATCAATGAATTACTCAAGGGTAAGTGCCTGGGAGCAAATCGTAAGAAGTTCCGCTGAACAGACGTGATACGGTCGATGTGTGTACCATAAAATGGAGACCAGACCTGGCTAGCGTATTCAAGAAGTGATCTTACAAAGCAAGTGCACAAACGCAATGTTATGGTAGGATTCGAAGACTCTCGGGACCAACATTTTATAAAACCCAGCATAGAACTACTGTTTGTGCTTCTCCTTCCACCTAGTTTCCTTCCATTTTCTGTATTATTCCTTAACCCTTGCTATTACTTAATTCTACAATTGATATTTAATTGTGTTTTCGAAAGATATATTCGATATAATTCTATATAACTTTTTAATTGACATGTTTCTAAGAAAGAACTTATGGCAGAAACACATTCAGGCCTCGAGGCTTTCTCGTGGATTTGCCAAAATTTCTAACAAGACGCGCTTTGCTCAATGTTGGAAATTTTTCTCTCTCAGGCCTACTTCTGGCAACAGATGTACCTGCTATCAAAATTACAATGACAGCACCGAGCCCGGTAGTATCATTCAGTTTTCAATTCTCTGAAGCAAGCCTTGAGGCGAGTTCCGAGGAAGCCTGAGAAAGGCCATGCCTGAGGCTTGCTTGGCCGTGTTTCTGCCTCTAGCTATTAAGTAATGATTCTACAATAATTTCTATAATTAATGATTCCACAAGTATAATGATGTCTATAATTTATTATGATAATAATGATAATTAATGATTCTATAATGATTTCTATGATTGTTTCTAATGCTTGCCTAATGTATATATACATAGCGCGTAAATATGTAATGTTTACTGTCTGTACGATTGTTAAATTGATAGACTGAATAAATATTATTATTATACCATGTAGTTTAAATGGGAGATTAAATTCAATATGTGGTCACATTTGACACAACTCATAATCATAAGTGATTGGTATCTGATTCCTATGGAAAGTCATTACCTCACATTTTTCGATATTGAGTACCAAATTAATGCTTTTGCACCAATTGTGAAATTTGTGTAGGTCAACCTGTATATGCTCACAATCGTGAACAGATTTAATCTGAGCGAAAAGCTTAACATCGTCAGCATAAATCAAGAATTTGCAGTGCTCCACAACAGAGACAATGTCGCCAATAGATAGAATAAAGAATAACGGGCCCAAGTGACTCCATTAAGGTACGCCAGACAAAGCCTTTAAGACTATAAAGAATTTTAGAAATGTTGGGGGAAACCCATTCTTTTCCATTTTAAATAGTATCACGGAGTGAGATAACTTGTCGAAGGCTTTACTAATTACTAAGTCTGTATAAATACAATCTGTCTGCCAATGGTATTCAAGACAAATTCTATCAAGTTAGTGGTTGTAGACTTGACCGAAATAAAGCCATGTTGGTTTGAAGAAAGCAAATTCTTACAGGAAGTTGATAGCTGAGAGTAAATGGCCTATAGTTAGAAATTTCATTTTTACTACCTTTTTTTGTGGATAAAGGTATGATAAAAGAAGTTTTCCATAGCTGCGGGAAACAACCACTATCGAGTGATTTTTGGAAAATGATTTTCAGCGGAGTTGCCAGGGAGAGGCAACATGACTTATTAGGTTATATGTTTTATTTTGCAATTTAATTTAAATTGTTAATTTAACCCATTGCTGAAACTATACCTGTAATAAATTTTTAAATTTATTATTGATTTTGGGCTGCTATTATATATTTTTCTAAGGAGTCCATTTTTTAGCAGCACTAAAAATTCGGAATGACTTTCTGCTCGAACTTCAGATAACCACCAATTTGGTTGGATCAACTCCGAGACCAACTCTGCCCCGAATCTTGGAACACTACAGCAAAACGCAGAAAAAAGTAGCTCTGGGTTCCGCATTAACAACTACAATACTGCCTATCTTTTCCAGGCTAAACTCTTTGGATGGTTTATTAAAGATTATATACATAAGTCCTGTATCTACCTCATAAATGCAACTTATCATATTTACTACGACATATCACGGCACAAGCATAAGTATAGCTTAAGAGAAATAGACACCATGTAAATATGTCACAGCACTGTATGACGAACTGCTGTCGTATACACACGGTCTGTCGAATTAAAATTCCGAAAAAATCAGAAATATTTCATAAATTAACGAAATTTCGTGGATCCTATTTTCCAAAGCAGTAGGTACCTAATCGTTCTTTTTCGAAAGCCATAAGTCAACAACATTCCATTTCTCCTTGACTTCTACAAAACTTCGATCCTCTATTATTCAACGAACGACGGTTTGTCTGATTGGAACGACACAACAAGACAAAAGCTCTGAAGATGCTACTTCACATGTCCGCATTAAAATTTACACGTCCATTAGAACCCATTCATGACGCGTCAGGGGTCTTTCCATCCGGGAGACATAGCGGAACGCCATCATATGCACATGAAACCCAGTTGATGTCTTTCGCTTATCTCAAAAGACAAAGGATCTAATTCCCTCAAAGTGTTTGCACCTTTATCCACTGAATACGCCCGCCAGCCGGAGTTTAATTCATTCAAAGTGGTTGGGCCACTTGTGACGCACTCTTAGTGGCAAGACATATAGAATATATAAAGAAGGGGGATCACCATCCAACCTTTAACCACCTTAATCATTTCGTTCTCATTTATTTGTTCGTTTATCTTTTCTTGAATTTCCTCTTTATTTTTCCGTTATCCTCGCTGTATCTCAAAGACTACTGGGAAATGTTTATATTGAGTGGAGTAGAGAGATACATCCAGGATAAATCCCAAAATAAGAGACACAACCAGTCGCACTTCAAGTCTGTATATAATCATCACACAAAATGCTTGTGGACTGTTGGGTAGTTTGGGGTGCAACCAGCTCCTTTCAGGATACCATGCACCACGTATAGAATAATGGTAGGAGCCTGTACTGTGGGGCTGGGCTGGCGGATAGATATTCATGAATACTACGAGGCCATAAATTGTTTCAATGACTTGAAACCACCTGTGACACTTAAAAAGGTCCATAAATTTGCATTGAGAACAGAAGATTTTCTCGGAATACCGGTGAGCGAGCTTGGTATAAACTGCGACACTAGATGACTATGCGATGGTGGGGAGAACATGGGCATAAACTTTGTTGCCTTCACGTTCACTTGGGAAAAAGTGGAACAGGAATGGGTAGAGAATGAAGTGTAAATATAAACTCTCATTGGAGTTCCAATTTTGAGGAGTACTAGACCAAATGGGGCAATTGCCGCTTGTTGATTTACTTGCACTAAAGCTATCAAAATTTAAGTGGAACGATGAAATATGTTTATGTATTTTGGTTTTTCAGGAATTTGCTCACACAATAGAAAGAATGGAAAAATCATTTCGAAGGGATTTTACTTACCTAAATAGACTGACGACATCTTTTTGGACACATTTTCATCGATGTATGTCACTCCCAATGTAAAAAGTGGTGAAGCACCAGCTCCATGTAAAAGTTGAGCTGCGAAGAACAGCCAAACATTCCATGTTAAGTTTTCTATTTCCGGAGAGTGTGATGAAGACACCGTCGAGCTGTTGCAGTTCTATAGTGGAAGAAAAAGTAACATTGAATATCCTGCAAAATCGTACTACAAAAGAAAAGTGTTTAATCCAGTTATAAGTAAGTGAGATGAGTGAAAAGTAAGTGAATTATAGTAGACATAATCCTACCAAGCCTGGAAGAAAGTGCGATCAAAGCTTTTATGGATTTCGCCCTGTTTTGAAGAACAATAGGAATAAATTTGGGTCTGTACCTTCGTAACGCTTCGAATGATTCTCTTAATCCTATCTAATCCACGAGGCTGTATCCTGAATATTCACTCCGAACAAACTTATAGTGAATTCTTCTCTGCGACTCGGTGTTAAGACTGCCACCGAATCTGTCATTCTCGTGCTCTTTTCTTCCCTGTTGGTGTGATGGGAAGAAAAGAGCCGGGAAATGACAGATTTGGTGGCGGTGGTTACATCGAGTCGCTGAAAAGAATTCCCCACTACAGGAGGCGACCACTGCGGCTCCAGATCTGAAATTCAATAATCGCTGAATTTATATGAGTCCATTCTTGAATTTGTGCAGTTAGTCGCAGCTAATATTAAAAGGACAGTGATAACCTCCTGAAAATAACAGTATTCGCCAAGGACCGTGATGTGAAAATGGACATGGGTCTTGAATGCCATGTCACGATCTTTCAGACTGAAGTTGCCTATTGCTAATAATTTTGAATAACAAGAAAGAGCCCTACAGACGACCGTGACTTTTAATCCGTCGCACATTTTATAAGAGACGTATGTTCATTCTCAGTTGGAGGCTACATTCCTTTCTTTCCAGGTACTTCCTTTTTCGACAGCCCCTGTTCAAGCTGTATTACAGCAACACGGCAACAATCGTGATAGAGTATATCTGCAGAAGCCAGCTGCTTATCACAACCGCACCAGATACGTGCATCATTAATTAGTTCGGCCTCTCACTGACTATCCACGAAAGGTCATAGGACTGGTCAACTAGTCTTGTCGTGTAGACCTACTCAATCCGCCTTGACCAGCTCAACATAGGGTTGGCTCTTTACGCTATAAACAGATGGTTTCAGTTTCCCTAATGTCTTCTAGAAGCACTCAACGAAACGAACACAGACACTTTCTTACAGAAAACGTCCGTGTGTTAGAACACATCGCACATTCTTCTGCTAATTGTAACATTCGCTGCAATCATTAACTGTCTGCATACTGGTAGCATAGCAAGTACGCTCCTGAGCTGTACCTCTTAAATTCAACATACCAGTTGAAATCAGCTAGCGACTCTCGCAGCCATACTGCGTCTCAAGATCTAATTGTTCCTTCAACTATACCTACTACAAGCCTCAAGCATCTAAAAGATCCTCTTAAGGACTCCTACCCCAACTATACTACAAGACTCAATCATATAGAGAGTCCTACTTAAAGACACTAGTGTGTGCGAGGACTGTGGACTGAAGGCTTAGGTGTGACCTGCGACCCGCTTCAGTCGTCTCACGACTCAAATTGCAAGACAATTGGTGCGTCCCTGAGATTACAATACCTAGGGCACCCTCAAATATTGATAAGGATAAGCACAAACCGGATATACTTCAGACTCCTGTGGAGTCGGTCTGGTTCAAGTCTATGCCATTTTGAAACTGACTGCAAAAAACCTTCTGGATGGATATTAGCTGATATCGCAAATTCAATTATTCCTGGTTAATTTATGGCCATGATCACTATTGTCTATATTTCCAACTGCCACTAACTAGTAACATAATTAATTACAATCTCCTGAAAATTCCATTATCATCTCTACCGTGAAACTGATATGAATGAAATTCAACACTTCCTTCGTTCCTGCTGTATCTAATTAGCCATGAATCACCTCATTTTGTATAAATTACAATATTCCCTCAGGAGAGAAAAACTACATTCAGATAAAGGTCGGTCCGACTACTATACATACTCCACTCAAAGTACCGCACAGATTTCAAATATAATGTATACAAAGCTTTTCAGAATCTTGCCTGGAATAGCAGGGAAATCTAGAATCGACGGGGGAGGACTTGTCAAAACAAAAAATATTTTGAAAGTAAACAAGTCGCGTCTATGCACCCCAACAAAGTGATTGCCGTGGTTACACATTATTTGCCGCCATAATCACGCAAAAATTACAATTAGCGGGTGACTAGAAGGGGGAGCAAATTTCTTCCAGAGCAACTGCTGCTTTTTACTAGTGGAATGGCATTAATGAGTACCTATAGCTCTCCCCTTCCTTCTTTCAAATGCATTAGCACAATCAAGACCTGGCCCGCAGTGTTGATAGTTGGGTTGCGTCACTGAATAATTAGAAGAAATTACCGTTATTATTTATTAATCACCTGAACTGTTGAATTTGGTGCACCTGTGCAAACGTTTAAATCAGCAGTTGTCGCCCGATATTGTCCAACAAGAAAATGCGGAAGGGCGAACGTTAGTGAACCAAGCCCCATTAGGACTACTCCCCATCCAATCCAGCGTGGTTTAGAAGCTCCAATTCGTCCACCAAAGTATGTGACCGGTACGAGACAGATGAATGATGCGATATCGTACCCACTGGCGACAAGGCCAGTTTGACTAGACCGAAGTCCAAAACGACGTTCTATTGTTGTTATGACTACATTGATGAAGCCATTTACAATAAGCCCTGGAAATGAATTAGAAAAAAAGTAACGGTGAATATACTTTGGATACGATTGTATGGCTCAATTGAAATAGAATTATTTGTATATAAAAATAATAATAAGTGAAAGGTAGTGCTAAAACTAGACCACTCGATTACCCGCTCCTCCCTCTTTAATTTAATACCAAACATGACGTATTTTGGACAATCCCCAATGAGGGGTGGTGCGACCCATATTATGTCAAAGATTGTATTTGTATGTGTTCTTATGGGCAAGTGACTAACAATTAAAGGAAAATCCCTTTAGGAATTTAACTATCATGCATAGGGGAAATGGTCTTCCCGTAACCTTGATCTTAGTTCATTAACTTTCTAGAAATTCAGCTTACGGAGTATCTGTCCATAGAAGATTGGTATAGGAAATTCTACATATTTCCCACGTAGAATTACGTGCCGTTTCCAACATGAATCAGTTGAATCTCATGTGATATTTTTAGTGTTATGTGTTACAGTGTTTTGGGTTTTTGTTTGGGAAATTGGCCACCAAAAGGGCCAACGGCAATATCCGCAACCTCTAAGTGACAGAAATGCTTCCCGAATTGCAATTTAAAGCACGGAACGTGCTAAGTCTGTACGTGACTGAGAGACGAGCTAAGACATTACAATACAGTACTTTATCAATGGCAGAGTACAACAAGACTTAGAGAAAACATCTTCTCAGTTTGTACAATAAATACAAATTAATTTAATTGGCAAACAAATACAACTACACATATAATTTAATAAACTTAAAGGTAAATAAATAAATAATAACCATGAAATGCAGGATAAAACAAAATAAAAAACAAAAAATTAGATTACAGTAAATAAAATACTAATGACAGAAACAAGGGTCTGCAGAACCTACAAAGAAAATAGAAGTCGAGTGAGTGATCAGATACATACGAAGAGTCATTAAAGGTTAGATATGTCCTGAAATAAACGTCTCCTAAACACAATGAATTCCATGGACGGAAGGCTTGAACAAAGACGGAACTTTCACCAATTAGACTAGGAGGCTCCTCAACCCGAATTAATTTATTGTAGAAGCATAACGATCTATAGTTAAGATAAAGCTAAAAGGGACACTCTAGTAGTGAGCAGCGATATACGGAATGATATAATCACATCGTCTCAAGCCGTAAACAAACAGTCACACCCAAAGCCTTCTAAGTGTACCATAAAATTTTTGTATGACAGCGTTGGTGTGATCACAGCAAGACATGCCACTGTTAAACATAATTCCAAAGTTTTTAGTTTTGTATGCTCGAGCCAGAAGTTTATTGTTGAATTACTTCCGGCAAGTCATTGATAAATGCATAAAATAAGAGTGGTCCCAATATAGAACTCTGAGGAATACCTGATTTTACAGTGGCAATTGTAGAAAAGGAGTTCAGGAATTTAACCTGTTGCGTGCGTTCCGATAGGAAACTGTGAATCAATTTAATGGCAATCCTACTGAGTTGAATATGTCAGAGAGGCTTTCAAAAGCCTTCGAAAAATCCAACAGAGACAAGTAGCAAATTTCGTGTCGATCAAGTATCAGACGTAGGTCCGTTGTAATCCTCAAGAGAGCGGTTTTACAACTGTATTGTTTTTCCGATATCCAGATTGCCATTGCATGATGCGAATGGCTTATGAAGTATTGCTATAATTGATCACACATTAGCCTTTCTAGCGCCTTTGAGAGGAAGCATAGTACACTAATAGGCCGGAAATCTGATGGAGGACTGGGAGAGGAGGATTTTGCAATAGGTAATACTATAACATGTTTCCGGCACGATGAAATACGCATGTCGTCAGGGAGATGTTAAAGATGTGTCTAATTATGTGCAAAATATATGATAAAAGAATTTTTATAAATTTTGGAGGTATATTGTCGGATCTTATTGCCTCAGATTTTATACAGTAAAGTACCTTACACTCCGCACAGAGCCAAATTATGATTTCAGGATGTTGGGATCCAGGTCAAGGTGGTTGAAGCAATTCTTCTTATCCAGGTCGTGTTCTTTTAGATTATTCCACAGCTTTTTCGATGGATTATTAACATTGAATTTTTTTTTTCGAAATATTTCCGCCCTAAAATGGTACATATAATTCTGAATGCTACAGAAAACGCGAAAAACCAATTATGAGATGACCGTATAATGGGAAAGGCATTTTCGGTAGCAGCAAGTTGTCATTTGGAGAAGTCATGTTGTAATGTGAGTAGATGGCTATAGCCACGACTGGTGTGGGCGAGGTGGCCAAAAGCGCTACTTGACGAGGAGTCATTCTAACAGAGCCTATATATGAACTGTAAAGTGCTGAGATGGACTGAAGACAAAGAACGAAACAGAAATTAATATCAGCTGGGATGTTTGAATGTAAATAATAGGTAACTGAAAGAAACTGGAACCAACACATCCATGTTTATGTGTTATAACATTCCCATCAACACCCATGCACCACGAGTCGAATACGATTGATCATGCTAATTTGTGTGCAAAACTAATTTTTAAAAATAACATAAAACTTCAACATTAATCTTTAAGAATCCTTTCAACGATTACATAGAAAAGAGCTGCTAGCTCCTCGTGTACTTTAAATGGCCATTGACTTCTCTTATTTCAACATCATTTCAGAATGTAAGTATGTCACAGAAATGCTAAAACGGTTTCAATTCGCAGAAGTTGCAAGAAGGCAAATGGTACGAAAATAGAAATCCATCTCTGGAGCGTAAGCAAACACGAAATTGACTGGAAAAAAGTGGAACAACTTTCAACTGTAGGTACATGATGGAGACTGGAGAGGTAAAAAGCTATCAAGACTGTGGCTTGTAGCCGCCGCCATAGCCAAACGAAATCTCGACCTCTGCACCGCCAGCACACCAACTCCCCCAACCGACCGAACCAACAACCCGCTCATATAGAGCTCATCAAAATTTCATGAAACTTCTTTTATCCGCAGAAGTAAGCCTTTCATGGTGACGCGATTTCAGCGGGTACTTGCTTTTCATAACTTTCTTCTTTTTTTTCTTTTTTTTCTTTTAACTTTCTCCATTTATTTTGCAGTAATCGAAAATCATTTTAAGGATAAAATACTGAAATAGTAGTCGTATTTCGTAGTAAAAGCTGTTTCCGAGAGTCAATTTCTGTATTTCTGCTTACAGACCTAAAGCTAGGTTTTGCCCCTTTGTTCGCTTTCTTACAACACCAAATCCTTGCATTTCTGGTTTTAAGTAAACACACTAAACTTGTCTCGACCATTTTTACTTTAGCAGACAGCGGGAACTGAAATTGGACTCAACAGGGAACCATTAATAGACATATGTACGTGCGCAAATCCTTCAGTATGATTCACCAGGACTTCTTATCCCTAAGTCAAAAGCTGGATAAATTTGCTTTTATCAAGTCACTTCAATCTCGGCGCACTCCACTATTATGACATCAAAACATCAGGACTTGATGACACAAACTCAATTTCGATGGCCTTGAGTGCTGCAACTAGCAATCAGAGGAAAATCGAAAGGAAGAACTCATGGTGGCAGCAGCATCAACAGTAGTAGCAGCAGCAGCAACATACTAGTGATAGAGGGAGGATAGCGCAACCCGACTTGTAAGGAAGGGGCGTAAAATTGTTGTCCTTTTGAAGAGGCACTAGGCACATTCGCTTCTCGAAAAGCATACCATCACCAAAAGTAAATTCCGATGAGCGTTAATTGAGTTTGGACACAAGTGTTCTCACCCCAATTCTTCTGGCATCTAACTATATAGGGTAGATGTGAATTCTAGCAAATTGTTGCTTGCTAAATGCAGACAAAAAGTTGAGTGGATCCATTAATTGAGCCTAGATCTTGTTTGTCTTCAATCTGCTCAACTATAGCAGGAATAATGAAAAGAAAGGGTCGCGGCAAGCGATAAATAATTTGAGGAATGATAAACGGGCATTTCTGTGACAATGTCTGCTTCGATTTCGACAATATCTTTGCAAACAGTACAAGCAATTTGGTCGGCTATTAGGCAGCTGGCGCTGGCATACGACGAAGTGGATATCTTGGGATTTTGTGCAAGCATATATGTATACGCATACATATATACTATATAGTGTGCTCCCCCTTCCATCGGCAGCAAGTTATCCCATTCGAAATATGAGAACAAAATTTATGTTCCGATCCGACTACGAATCTTGATTTCATATTCGATTCCAATCAGATTAAATCGTCCACAGTGGCATCAGCAGCAGTAGCACTAGCAGACGGAACTCGCTGAACAAATTGTGGTCCTGAAATTACTTTTCCTTTCCAAGGGCTGACGCTATGGGATAGATTCCGAGCGTATTAAATATTATAATAGTCCCGTTGACATTTTGGATAATGTGCGAGCAAGCTCTGAGAAGCGGAATACCAAGATGAGAGAAGTTGGGAAATCGGAAAAGCTCTGTGGCAGTTTTAGTTTTCGATTTATAAAGCATGTGTAAAGGACATGTTTTTCCGGACTATGTGTACACAAGCAAAACCCATGAACTGCTAGAAGAATAAGGACATCACGTCTGCATTTGACAGTTTACTTGATGTGAATTTTGGTAAAATTCTTGGTGGAACATGGTGTGCTTCAATTCGGTTTCTTGTATGCGAATGTTCTATTCTTATGGAAATGAAGTAAGCAAATAAAATGCTGGGTGGAAAGTAGAGTAGGAACATATTTAACTAATCAGAGTGCTGGGGAAAAACGTGCAAAAGAGAGTGTGATGTATATTGAACTTGAGAGTCTTTTGAACAGAGGGGGGAAGACGTGATTTGAAAAAAAAAAAATAACATTCAAACTTGGAGTTACTTTTGTAGAAAGGTACAGTACATACTGATTTTTTGCAATTGATGGCACTTTAATTGAATTTCAAATTCGGGTAGAGAGATGATGAGGGAAATAAATGGAATAAAATGTTCATATACGAGCACCAAACTTAAAACAACCTCAACATATAAAGAGTAGATGGATATCGGCGCCCAACAAAAATTGTACCTTCAAGCCGTTTCTAGTCAATAAACTTGACAGACAAAATCAGTACTGTGCGTCAGCTCTACTGACTCGTGTAATCGCTGAGAAAAGAGCGTCCCCACATCTTAAAGACAGAGCGAACAAAGCTCTTAGAATTTTCGCAATGTGCCGCAGAGCCATAGGAAAAAAGTGGTGACTCAAACGCGGATGATCCTGTGGATATACACTAGGGTCATCTGACCCATGCTAACAAACGGTTCTGTGGTGGAAAGGAATAGATTTCGCCAATCATCGTACGATATTGGAGGAGATTCAAATATTGTGTCTCATCAGTACAAGCCGCGCTCTTAAGTCAACTAGCACTCGGGATTTTGAGGTTATCCTCAACATACACCCTATGCAAATACATATCAAGCAGGGGCCGTCCATTGCAGCGCTAAGATTGCATCTGAATCTTAATAAGAGCTGGATTCACACTGGAAAGAGACTTCCACATGAATCCATTTTTGAATTCATGCAGTCTATCGCACCTGGCATCGACAGGGACAGCGACCACCTCCTCGAGACTATGCTGAAAAGCAATTTTGAATCTAGTATTCAATCCAGAGCAGAATATGGAAATCACATTCTGTATCTTATACCATTGACTAACCCTATTATTATCTACATTGAAGGCTTCAAATCAGAAGCAAACACAGGAGCAGGTGTTTTCTGCAAGAACCCTCACCTGGAAATTGTCATACACCTTGAAAGCCATGCCACGGTTTTCCAGGTGGAATCAAAGCCATTTTTGAAGCGGGAATGCATCTCCTTAACTCAGACACTGAGAACTAGGAGATCGCCATCTGCTCAGACAGCTAAGAAGCTGTTGTTGTGGTCGAAATGAAAGCAAACTCTACATGCACTATCAACTAGAGTTTTATTTACAACTTATTCATATAATTTCAGCTTAATTCAATTGCACATTATTTCCTTAATTATACTAAATAATGTATCGTGTAATAATTATGTCAGCTCAGTACCCCCTTCGAGATTGCTCTGCATTCAGATGAATTAAATCTTGCAAGTTTTGTTCCGTCTCATATCAAAGCGTACAATCCGTGATTTTGGTTTCGTCTGCTCGGTTGGCTACATCACTGAGCTAATGAGCAGGCTTTAGGCGATCTAGAGATATAGACTTTTGCTTTCCGCGAATTTCGACTATGAAGTTTTTTCGTAAGCGTCTTATTACTTTATGCGGTTCGTCATATGGGCATGTAAGTCCCAGTTTGGTTCTATCCACTCTTACAAAAACGTGTGAACATCTGTCTAAGGCTTTTGGTATGTCCTGATCAATAATTTGCTTGGTAGGAGTAGGGATTTAGTTCTGCATGGTTTGCCTAAGTTTGCTAATCAAATCATCACATGGTATAGCTTCACTAGTCGGATCCATAAACATATCTCCTGGTAACTTTAGATTTTGACCGTAAGTCAATTCGGCTGAAGATGCTCCTATGTTCTCTCGGATGACAGTACGAATACCCAGTAGGGCAAGTGGCAGCTCCTCACTCCACTGTTCTGTATTCGCGCGCGCTTTAAGAGCAGTTTTAAGATGCCTGTGGAATCTTTCCACGAGTCCATTGCTACATAGATGGTAAGGAGAAGTATATACGCGGTGAGACCCTAGAAGTTTAGTCAGTTCAGTAAATAATGCAGACTCAATTTGTGTTCCTTGATCGGTTGTTATTAGCTGTGGGACACCAAAACGGCAGATGTGGACTTTAAGGTTGAAGTGGCATAATGTATCGTGTAATAATTATGTCAGCTCACTGTCAAGGTTTTCTCTAAACCCTTTACAACCTCCAAACTAGTACTTGAATGTAAAACCACCCTGAATTCTCTCTCTCGGAATAACAGGGTACTTGTTCAGTAGTAGTAGGTGCCAGGGCATAACTGTATCAGCGGGAACGAAAGGGCTTGCATGTCTTGGGACATCCCTGGAGGAATCTTACTCCATAATCGGGATTGCACCAAAACACCTTGTCTCAATTATTTCGATTTGGGCTGACCGCCAACACGCAGTCGCCTTTGGTTAGGTGACCCTTCGGGTACAAAGGAACTGTGAGGTAAACCTAATACAAACCAAAAGAATAAGCTCTTGGGACTTAGCAAGCCAACCCTGAGAACTCTAGTGTCTATTCTCACTCTTTTCTCAGCGGTCAGCTTATTGATGATCCTATATGTAGAGGTTACGGAGAGGAATCCGAAACGGTGACTCATTTTATTTGTCACTTCTGGAGCTCTCTGGAAAACTATATAGAATCCTTAGTTCACACCTCCTGGACGAGCTGCACGAAACCGGCAAGGGGGGCTGAGGGCCAATAATTAGCTTTGTAAGGGCTTCTGAATGGAACCTATGAGTCATTGCTCATGGATTTGAATTATGAATAATGAGTCTTGTTTTGACCTACGTTCGGGACCCCTTAGGGTCTCAACCTCTTTTCAAACTAACAAATTAACTAATCGCTGGGTAAGATACCATTGTCATGATGAAAAATAAATCAATTCATTGATTCCTTTCCACTTTGTTTTATAGAACAGAATTAAAATTTAGCCTGACTTTAAAAAATCTCCAAACAAATTATTTTCTTATGCAAAAATATAACCTCGATGTGCTATTTTAATCCCAATACGCATACCTACATACTCGTACACTAAATAAGACTTCCATGGTTAATTTTGATTTTAATCATGATGAGAAAAGGTTTTTCGTTGCACTTTATTGTACGCAAAAGTCCAATGAGATAACAATGACTTCATAATCACTGACACTGCAGCAATTTAGTCTTTTATCCGGAACACTTGTTACGTATACAAGTAAGTCGTGGCGTATACATCCTGTGCTATATAGTCTGGTAGCCAAATGCTAATACTTCTCAAATGAAATTTACGGAATTCTATTTAAATCCAAAATTAAGATTTAAGTGTGGTATACATATGCAGCCAACAGAAGTTTTTAACTGGAAGGTTTTCACTTCTTATTTATATAAGTCATCCGGCGTCCAGAGATATTGGGAATGGAAATTGGTACGTGCAAACCCAATCCCAGTTTTCGGAAGCGGAAATTATTAACTTCGTGGAAGGAATGTTATGGTACAGTTTATTCGAAATGAGCAAAGCAGAATATTTTTTATCTAATAAACGTAACCATAGTAAAAATATTTTATCATCAGTCTCCCAAATTAAAGCATAAATCCTTCCCTCTATGAAGACTCTGAGACTATTACCCACAATTGCTTGATCTAATAAAAATGTTAAATCTGTCACTATTATCCCATTACTCATGCGTTCTTCACTCCCGGCATACATAATTGACCAATTAAGCACCAAAAAAAAACAGCAACACGAAAAAAGAATTAATTTGTCGCGTGTCTCAAACCCATAAATTTCAATAATTCAGAGATTTTTTAAGCCTCATTCCCGCCTACAAAGATGAATTTGGCTAGGCATTTACCAAAGCTTGGTTACAGAGTTAGCTTAAATGGGATTAGTGCTGCTCACAATATTAATGACCACGTGTGGGTCTCATTTCATCAGGCGATTTCGGCGAATCCCAATAAAACTGTTAACTTCATGGTTTCTTTTGGAAGATAGACAGAGTGAGAGAGAGAGACTTGCTGTTATAGATCTAAACTTTCGCTTCCTATTGTACATTTGTATATCGAGATAGACAGCACGTTGCATCTGGACACATAATGATTCATGCCACGCAAAGATGACTAGATGAGTGCTCCACACTCAATCAATTTGATTCACAGCAGAATCTATATATGTATGTATATCTTTAGAAATAACGGTATGGTATTACACATCGATGGATATCAATCAAGTTGCATTGGATGTCCTTAAGTGGGCTTCAATAAATTTTCTACTTGAAAAACAGATGTTTTGCCTAAAAAGACGTTCAAATAAAGAAAGCCTCAGGATATATATCAGCTTGAAACGTGGCGTAAACTGACATTTACATCACTCCACCATGCAGTTCTGCCCTGTCCTCCTACTATCCTACCTCCAGATTCGCCCTTTCTTCTTGGCAAATAGCACACGTTTTGCAGGATATCGTTGGCACACACGTTGTTCAAAACTATCCACGTACAGCTCCCTCTGTTGATACATGACATAGACACAATATAGTGACATAGATTTATTCAACTTGTGTGAGTAAATCGGTTAGACTCATCCTCCCGGAATCCGGATTGTGCCAGGAATGCGGAATTAGCTACTGTTGCCATCTGTTGATGCGGTTTCTGCTTGTAACTATATCCCGTATAGCGTCCTAAAGGGTTCATTTAAATTGCCAATGTCAGAAACAATCTTGAGGTTATCGCTTATTACTTTGTGGCAAACTGAATAAATGTAATTTGTGGACGGTGTGAGCTTAAATAATGACACGATGACGGATGTATTCCATGTGACTCTGATCCTGATGGGATACTCTTATTTCTGATGGACGGAAGCATTGTCATTGTTGGGATGTATATACGTGCAGTGGTCGACGAATGTTATGTTTTTGGGTTCGCGCATATTTATTTTTTGGCAATCAATAATAAACCAGGAGAGTTGAAAGATTATAAGTCAACTGATAATAATTAACGGTAATTTTTCTCGAGAGAGCTGCACTATATTTAATGGCGAGAATTTTCTAATCAAAGAAGAAAGAAAGAAATTTATTGCGATTAAAAAAAACTTCGCGTATTTTTACTATTATTATTGATAACTTTCCATATCCTCCGTGACAAAGAGCGTCTACTTTCGTATATTTCATTCAACATTTCTATTGTCTCGTAATTGGTTTCTACAATATTTAAACCTAGTCTCCCAACTATTGAAGTACAAATAAGTTTCCGTTGCATTTTATGAAAAATTGGGCATTTATTTTGAAAGAACGGTACATTATGTTTTATTCAAAGTATTGTCCATCGCTACCCATATTTGAGTGTTTCCAAATAGGTTTTGATCGGCGCTGCAACAGGTTGACGAACATTATAATGCAGGAGAATAATTTTGTCATGTCTTGAGTAGTAGTGAGTGATCTGCTCAATCTAATCAATTATGCCCCAGCAATGGTTTCATTCGGTTTGAGCAACTCGTAATACACTACACCAAGCTGATCCCACCAAATACACAACAGGAGCTTCTTTCCATGAATATTTGGATTGTCTGTCAACATTGAAGCATGGCCACATGGTCCCCATGATTTCCTCGTCTTTGGGTTATCATAGTGGATCCATTTTTTCTCGCCAGTGACTATACGATGCAAAAAAAAACCCTTTCGTTTATGCCTGGTAAGCAGAATTTCACATGTGCAAAATCGACGTTCAACATTTCTCGGCTTTAGTTCATATGGAGCCCAATTTCCGGTGTTTTTGAATCATTCCCACCGGTTTTGAGTTGCTTGTCGAGTCACTCCTATTGTAAGTGCAAGTTTTTCTTGTGGTTGGCACAAATCCTCCTTCAATAATGCTTCCAATTCCGCGTCTTAATACACTTTCGGCCTTCCGATACATTTCTTTGTCTTCGACGTCAAACGCACCGTTCTTAAACTTTTGCTACCATTCACGACAGCTTCCTTCACTTAAAGCATCCTCACCATATACCTCTAGAAGCAATCGATACGCTTCAGCTGCAGATTTCTTCAAATTAAAGAAATAAATCAAAAGTTCCCGCAAATGATGCTTATTCGGCTCAAAACTCAACATTTTCGTGCCAAAAAAATTATGTGATACCGATACAAAATCGCGAATACTTCGAGGTCATGGTGTTACCAGATGTCAAACCTTATGATATGACGTTCTACATCTGAAAATGTCAACCATAACTTACTGGTGGGGCCATCTGTTGTCATACGACAGAAACTTATTTATGCTCCCAATAGCATTTCAACCTTAGAGTAGTGAAAAATTAGTTTTGTCACTAAAATTCAGTGCAATTTGCGTGACCGCATGGTTAAAATGTGACGTAATTAGGTGACAATCAATTTACCCATAATAGAAAATCTCTATAAAGTGAATAATACTGATGATAAAAGCTTGCTTATTAATTACAAAAATTAGTACTTAGGGCAAAAATAAAACTATTCTTCATTGTAATATTTATTAGTGATCAGCAAATTTTTACAACTCCAAGATTTCACGTCGAAGTAATTAACACTATATAGTGTAAATTGCATAGTGATTAACACTTAATTTTCACAATCGAAAATCAGAAATGTGAAAATTTTGTAGTTATACAGGTATATACTGCTTTTATTAGTGACTAGGGACTCGCAGGAAGGGCGGCGCGGGGGGGGCAATATCAACCGTTTAGGAGTTACAGGGTGATTAACAAAAAACGTGGTTCTTCACAAAACACCCTGTATTTTAAAGTTCATGGCCTTTCCAACGACTGCTCAACCAGCCCCGTACCTCTCTCCTCTCGAGAGTTATGCTTGTCTAACTAAAAATTTCGGATTTTCTTACTTTTCTTACCTTATTTTTTTACTTTGACCTCTATTTTTTTTTTGCTCTCAGGAGTTACGGGCGTCTAATATTTCGGATTTTTTACTTTTTTTTACTTTAATTTTTATTTGCAAAACGGGTATTAACATAACGTTTTTTTATAAAAACTATACTCTGTAGACTCTCCTCTTTAATTTGATCTACCAATGTGCTATCTGCAGCCGTTAAACCGTCAACACTCAACAGTACAACAGTACAGCTTATAGTTTTTATAAAAAACAGTTATGTTATCGACCGTTTTGCAAAAACAAGTAAAAAAAAGTAAAAAATCCGAAATATTTTGTTTAGAACCCCGAACTCCTGAGAGCAGGAGGTATGGGGCTGGTTGAGCAGTTGTTGAAAAGCCCACGAAGTTCTACATACAATGACCTCTTAACTGTGACCGTGTGCCCAGTACTTTTTAAAATAAAAACCAGCTTTTTTTCTTAATCACCCTGTAACTCCTAAACGGTTGATATTGCCCCCCCCCCCCCCCCCGGCCATACAATTTTTTGTTGGCTAGGTGAGTACTATCACCTCCTCCTCTATTGACCTCCTAAGTGGAAACACTGTATATGTACTTGTACATGCATTGCAGAAGACTAAAACCAAAATCATCTTAATTTACACTTAGTACGTTATAGTGAATTTGTGTTATACATTTCCGTAGAAATATCACTTGCGAGTTAATATCTCTTTACAGTACACGCATTGTCTTCACATTTTTGTATGTATAGTGCTTTTTTAAAACAAAAATCACACTATCTTTGAACGTGAGAATCACATCTTTGTAACGTGATATCAACTAAATTTAATCACTTGAAGCTGATAATGATAGTGGTGTATGGGCCAATATTGGGACGTGTTCTGTTAAAAAAAAAGTGGTAGTTAACACCTCTATAGAGGGGCTATGGTGAGTGTTTGTCACGTTCCATTAGCAATTGTGGCTACAAAATGCTAGTTGGGCTTTCATAATTAAATGTTTTGATCCTCTCAAAATATATTGTACGGTGTGATTCATCGTCTCTACTAACTATTTATATTGTAGTGCATCCATAATTTACTTGCTGCTCCAGTTCAATTTAACCAGAAACTTTGCAGTTGTTCCCGAGCCAGAAGGAATCCATTTAGTTTTTTTTTTAGCATTTCGTAATATGCTCTCCATATTTTATATTCATGCTTGATCTTACCTAAGAACAGGAAGATGTCCGAGGTCATTCCAATAAGTAAGAAAACTAATGACGAGTCTTGATGATTTTCATCCGAAAAGTATCCGGCTGACGAAAATACTAGAAAAAATGGCCATAACGTAGCAACATCTGTAATTTTTTCAATGTGAAATATCATTGATGGAGGTAATATCCATATTCTGTGAGATAACTGCAACATTAATGATCCGGTCCGGAAGTACCAAAATATCTAAATCCGCGAATTTAGTCCCGCCAATAGAGGCCCTATCATATTCGACCAGAGGTACCAATATCTAGGACCTGCTAATAATTATTTAATATTTATACAACACCAAATCAGGGACTTCACATCTTATTTTGCCTTGAGAATTCCTTATAGCTTCCCTGTACGAATATCTCTTTTTTAATTGAGTGTGCATTTCACCTCGGAACTGGTTTCCTTCCAATGCCCGTATTAATGGGATAAACCTAGGAGCTTATAATTATTTTATTTACTTAGAATAGAATAGGGCAGTTATATATGTAGCTCAGTCTCAGAAGGGCAGCTTTATTTCAAACAACAGCCTTTTCACAAAAAATTCAAAATTTTAAATCTCCACCCAATTCATGAATTCCATCAATCATAAATTTTTGCTGACTCCTAATTCCAAATTCTATCCATAAAATTCGCAACCTCTGAAATTTTCAAACTTTTCTAGGAATTGAAAGTGTCAAAGTCTATGATGAGGCGGCTTTATTTATCTGGATTAAATCTCCCCTCTGAAAGCCCAGAAAATTACAAATAATCAACCTTAAATCAACACCTCAATGGCAATCTCTATTAAAACACATTAAAAGATTTCCACCACTCTATGTGACCCAATCCAAGCTGGTTACACATGAATTATTTTTTAAAGCACTTATCTGGGACACCCTTTGCTCTTCAGCAAGGAACGAACCTTAATTCCTGATAATCGGAAGTAAATATATTAAAAAATTGGGGGAGGGATAAAAACTCTATGGAGAAGGAGAAGAAGAATATAATGTCGAACTCTCAAGGAGCCTTTTCATAATGGAAATATGAAAATCAACAAGTCACGTCCTTGCCATTTATCCTTCAATGATTGCTTCCTGGTTGACTTATCAACGATGCGACAAGAATGGCTTAAGAGGAAAAATTTCCACTACTTTGACCTTTTCGTCTAGTTAACTTTCAGTTATGAGAAGCTTGTATATATCGATGATATCGATATATGATGCAAACGAGAAGATTCTAGACAAGATACACTCGATTGGTACATCCTCAGATGTGAAGATATTTCCCAAGACATGATTCTGTAATATCTGTAACGTGACGGAGCCAAATACGTGTGACTTGTCCTTTTGAACAAAGGGCTATACGTGTCAGAATGAATGCCATCCTGATGCAGTGTTTTGATCTTGTTTTATGGGCTTTTGTGGTTGAATGTGTGATTCTCTAAGTGCCTTGCCTCTAAAACTGAGGGCAAAATTGTTACAAAATTTATATTGATATGGATTGGACACTTGAAGAATTCGTAGACTTTGTAAAATGATTTGACAGATAATTTCAATGAGTTTTTATTTTTGGGCGAATTTTTTTATATATGAGAATCAGAGAATTATAGATTAGGTAAATAATAGGAGAGGAAAACTTCTAAAACTTAGAGATACCAATAAAAATGCAGAAAGAAAAATGTTTTGAAGCACGCATCAGAAAACATTTTTAAACAATTACCAATAATTCAAAATTTCCTGATGAGGTTGCTCTAATTCTGCGCGAAATTTTGAATTATGTTTAACTTTTTCATACGTTAGGAGAAGTATTGTAGGGAGGTGGGAGGAGAGGGTCGTGCCCATAAAAAATAGAATAGCTCATCATCTAGCAATCGCATACAGGACTTTCTCAATTTCCTAAGATTTTCGGAATTCCCTCGATTATCAATTTAAAATATTGTAACTGTTTATTCTTGAAAGACTTCCAAGCCATCAGACTTATGTCGAACTCTTTTCAACGTACTTTACATGTTTTTGTTTTTGTAATGCAACAATAGAAGCCCATAGAGCTCCACTCCACTGGTGTAGAACTGTTTGAAAATAAACTCGACTTTAATGTTGGTTGTAATATTAAGAGCCACGCATTGTTCATCTTTTGCTCATAATCATTATATCTTTCGCGGACTTCACATTAATTATACTTACAGAGTGTCCCATTTGTGGTCCGGGACCCGAGGGCTATGGATAGGTCATACTTAGGCAGGCAAAAAATGTATGGGTGAGAGGGGAATCCTACCAGTTTCCTAGATACGGGACTTAAAGATATTTGGGTATGCTTATAGATAGATAATCGTTGGAGCTTTCCAATAGTCTATAAATGTTTGTCCTCCTCCTCTCCGTTTTGAAGTTATGGCTAAACAAAATTAAAATTTCGGATTTTTAGCTCGATTTTTTTTATTTAACTACTAAAACAAAAAACATGTCATCAACACCAATTTTTCATATTGGATTTAAGAAACCTAAGTGATTCCCTTTAAAATGACATTCTTGTAATAACAATGTATCCCTTTCTGCGTTTTCCGAACTTTTTCTTAAGCATATCCAGCCAAAAAGTTCAATAAATGCCAAACTTTTTAATCCATTTTCGCTAGTTATGTTCAAGAAAAAGGGTAAAAAACGTAGAAACTGTTACATTTTGGGTCCAGAGTGTGATAGGTCAGTTTAAAGAGAAGTTTTTAGGCTTCTTAAGTTAAATATGAAAAATTGGCCTTAATGACATGTTTTTTTACATAAAGAGTAGTTAAATAAATAAAAAAACGAGTTAAAATTCACATTTTAACTTTGTTGAACAGTAACTTCAAAAAGGAGGCAGGGAAAAATTTATAGGACATTAGGAAGGTCTAAAAAATTTTAAATCATCATCAATAAGGTGTAACATCCCAAATATCTTTAAGAGGAAGAGAGTCCACCGGTCAGGTAGACTGAAAACGATGTGGAAAAGGATTATGTTAGCAGTATAGCCACAGAAACTAAAAGATCCTGAACTGAATTGAAAGTTGTCCGTTGCGGCGGACTGGTATGTCCATTTATCGCATAAACTCGAAAAGAGATTTTTAAACAAAACCTATTTATCTATATGAAAAACAAAATGACGAAAAGTGATTTATGATAAGAAAAAAAGATAATGCATTGATAAAACTAGTTTACTTACTTTTGAATTAAGTTTTTACATTAACACAGCCTAAATCCTTTTCAAAGAAATACATACACGCAATAATGTATACATTTGTATGTACCTACCTACCGAAGAAAATATAATGTCTTCTACAACTAGCCGACGGCGACGACGCTAACAATTTAGTTTACAACTCTTATCTTCTGCTAGATAAATATCATCAACCTAGCACAGTTTCCTCCACTGATGACTAATCTTGATATCATTGCACGCAGTTAATCACATTTAGGTTTTCATATTATTTCAAAATCAATCGAATAAATGCAATGAAACTCACCTTGCATAGCTCCTGCCCAACACAGCCAGAAAAGCGCCCATTTCGCTGAGAGAAATTTTTGAAGAAATTTCGATTGAAAGCGGCCCCAACCGAAATTCCTTTCTTGGTTGTTATTATTGTTGGCGCTCAAATTATTGTGAACACTCAAGAATTTTACCACTGGTTCTTCGAGACTAGCTATAATATTCGGCACTGAATTGACAGGCTCGGATGCTTCAAGATCTTCATTCATTCTATCACGAGTCGCGCACTGGTTTTTAACCCTCTTGAGAAAATCTTCAAAAATTCTTACACTTTGTATCTACTATCTGCCTGCGTATTTTCTTAGGTTTAATTTCACTTCTTAAAACCGTCACTGGGGTTATATTTCTGAGCGGATATTATCAAGTAGTTGACAAACAGTAAACACTATCAAGGATGATCCATAAACAAACAAACACAGATCGTTTCAAACACCAGACTATAAACGAATGTAGACCCTACTCTCCTCCTTATGTCTGTTCAAGTTGAAATCTTAACCGCAACTGAAACACTTTATATTCGCCTCGAATGCACTCAGAATCCCCCAGAACAGAACTGTTGATTGCTGAGCTAGAGAAAATCTTTTCAGTTCGGTTTCGGTCCCTGTCCCTGTTAGCGCGCGCGTTGGGGTTGTTGTGATATGCGGGAGTATACACTCGTGGAGCATAACTGGTATCGCCCCTCGCCTCCTCTAAGAACAATCATCCACAATCGGAACGCAGTACATCTGACCAAGCATGGATTCCATTCATAAAACTTCAATTGGAATCCCCCTTTTCGTTGCGCATGCTCCAGAATCGTTTTCCCCTTAGCAACCAACCAACCCCTGAGCATTTGTAGTATTTCGCCGAGGAGCGAACATTATCTGAACGACATTCTGCTTCCCAGTTCCCAGTGCTGTTTAGGCTTACCCTTACCAGCAGCTTCCGTTCTTTTCTTCTTGAATGCCCCACGAGTATGTTTTGATTCTTCTGCTTTTGGACATCATGGACTTCGTGGTCACTTTACACGTTGATGTTGATCAGGCCTTCGTCGTCGTGTTTTTCCAGCGTTTGTTTTATCAACGTGGCGACCAAGGGCGTGATGATGCATTTAATTTGGATTTGTTGTGCTGGAATAAATCGCCTTCTGCAGAGATTAGAGGTGAACATATTTCTGATAAGGATTGTTTGGTCTACGTGAAGGTTTGTTGAGAGAATATTACCAAAAAAATCTCCTTGAGGGATATCAAGCAGGTATGCATTACATATACAGCAATTTACCCAGCTTATGACAAAGGAATGTTAAGGTTTAATAATTGTAAAGTTTAGTTTTAGTTCTTTTGGCATCTTAAATTTAATTTTATTTTGTTTCTTATTATTTTGTGGTTGAAGTATGTAACCTTTGAGCGCTGCAACCTGCAACCTTACGGCCTCGTGAGAATCGGAGCAATGTATCTCATGCTGGTACCTGCATGTTCCAAAGATTTTATTTCAATTTTATTATCAATTACAGAATCGAGTATCGAAGTAGCATCTTTGATTATAGACTCTATTACATGCCTCCAGAATCATTTCTATGTTTGTATATGAGATGTCTCTAGCTACTTGTCTTTCTCGTGTTATTTCCAGCTTTAAAAAAAAATAATAAAACAATTTTCAATGACTCGATATTAATTTATTCATAAATAAAAGTTTCTATCACAATTTTTTGTAAATAGCGATAATAGTTGTATAGGAGACAGCTCAGAAATAATTCTGGAGACATCTATTACAGTCTATAAACAAAGGTCTCATCTGTGATCTTAACCATTTTCTAAAGTATATACTTAGGCAGACAATAATTGCCGCCATGTCGGGTATTAACAGATTTTTTTATACCCTAGATGAAATCTATAGGGTACACATATACTAAGTTTGTCATTCCATTAAGTCTTCTTTTACGTTAAGTCCGACTGAAAACTTTTATATTTAAAAATTAAGTTTTAATAATACTTCTAATTTTTAGTTTTATAAGTAAAAGTTAAGAGTAAATTTTTATTGTAAGAAATTAAAGTTTTCAGTCTTTCCAGACCTTTATTTAACAAAAAAACTTTTTGAGAGTATTTCGAGACTTTTATTTTATAAAAATCTTTTTAAAAGTTTTTCTTTATATTTATTATTTAAATATATACAGTATTTACCGGTCTAATGTAAGAAAAAAAGCATCTTCTTTAATTGATTTGATCCATATACTTAATATAATTCGTTTATATCATATAAACTTAAGGAAACTCCAGACTCTGCCTGTCTGCCTGTAACGCGTTTGAATTCCAGGATGGCTTTTTTTGTTTTTAATTAAAAGGAAAATAAATAATAAAAATAATTAAAATAAAAACAAGTAAAATGGCTAGAATTAGTCTAAGCCCAATACTTACAGTAAATACTGTATACAAGGTGTTTCATAATTGGTGCATATAACTCAACGAGTTTGATAGCTGTGGTGGAGACAAGCAAAAAATAGATTTGGGGGGGGGGGGGTAAGAGGCATCGTTTCGGCGGTAGTGGGGCTTATATATGGGATTTATCTCAGATGATAGCAAACGGTCTCATCCAAAGAATGCCCAATCAGCCTTTCGGAAATTGTAGGACGTCAAAACAGACCTGTAAAGTACTTAAGTACAGTGAAAAAAATCATAAAAGTTTCAAGCTCTGATTAAAAGTTATTTGGATTTTTGCAAGTCCTTCTCTCTGTCCATCCACATGATAACTCGAGGACGTGTTCTCTTAAAAGCTCAAATTATTACACAGGCTTTTTTTTTTAAAAAAAAAAGTAAATTTAAGTCCGAAAATTGGTGGTTTTTCACTATATATTTGAACACTGCCTGAGAGCGCGTCGATATAGAGACCTGAAATTATGTACACGGTATTTTCATACCAATAGTAAATAAATGTTCAAATGGACTAAATCGGATAACCCCTTCTTGGTGTTACCATATAAAAATTTATGTGTTTTACGTATACGGTAAAAGAGAATCAGTCCTAGACGTTTTTATTGTCCTGAAAACTTCTTCAAAATATGAAATCCTTTAATATTGATTATAATCATTTTTACTGTCCGACGAACCGTTCTAGAAATATATGCGAAAAATCACTTCAAAAATCAAACTTGGACAGATGGGTGACCGAAATTACATACGGGCTCATCTAGGCCTCTAGGATATCATAAGAATTGATCTTAGTTAGACCAATTCTAGCTTTTTTACTTGTTTTAATTACCTTTGATGGGACAAGGTAAGTGTTTCTGTACACATCTGCTTCATATTACAATGCACACCTTCCTGGCAATACGGAAATCGTACAATATGACAACAACAAAATTAGCCGTCTGGTAGCGCAGCTTCTCCTCTTAATTAAAGTAAACGGGATGATTTTGTTGTTTTGAATTTCCTCCGAGATAAGTTCAGTTATTCTAAACTGAGTGCTAATTCAAGCAAAATGTAATATGTGTGTAAAACGAGTAATTCAATTCAATTCAATTCATTTTATTAAAAACTCTACACAGGAACGTCTTACAATTAATTATATGTAGGATGTTAATACAGAAAAACTTATACAATAAAAAGGCAAAAAAAGATAAAAGCTACTAACTGAATTACTATTTACATCATTACTTAACTACAGAATTATCTAAGAATGACAATCATTAAATGTAAAAATAAGAGGTGTTATTTTGATATTCAAAGAAAAATGCCATTTTTTGATACAAATGTTCGGATCTTTATTTCATTATAAAGAGGAAGGTATGCCGTTAATAATAGAAAATAACATCAGCCAAATAACCACCATGACCACGCCTACAGGACCATATCCTTTTCATGAAATTTTCCATAACCAAATCGCAAAATGGCTGCCCTATGTCCTCGATAGCCTCACGAATTCCATCTTTGAGGTCTTGAATCGACGCTGGGCTGTTGGCGTAGACCTTCTCTTTCACGTGGCCCCAAAGGAAGAAGTCGCAAGGTGTTAAGTCACAAGATCTCGGTGGCCAATTGTGATCACCTCTTCGAGAGATAACACGGTCCGGAAACTTTTCCCGTAAAAGATCAATGGATTCGTTGCTTGTATGGCACGTAGCGCCGTCTTGTTGAAAGTAAACGTTGTCCAGATCAATACCATCCAATTCCGGCCATAAAAAATCATTAATCATCTGTCGATAGCGCAATCCATTCACCGTAACTGTTGCTCCAGCCTCATTTTCGAAAAAGTAAGGTCCAATGACCACGCGGTACCATAAACCGCACCAAACAGTCACACGTTGAGGATAGAGAGGCTTTTCAACAATAACTCGTTTTCCGAGCCCAAGATGCGACAATTTTGCTTGTTGACGAAGCCATCGAGGTGGAAATGGGCCTCATCACTCAAGATGAGTTTTCGATGTAATTCCGGATCATTTTCATGCATTTCAAGGACCCAATCAGCAAAGACTCGACGTTGTTGATGATCGGCCGGCTTGAGTTCTTGTGTTAACTGAACTTTATAAGCCTTAAGACCCAAATCTTTATGCAAAATACGGTATAATGACGTTTGTGGAATGCCTAATTCCAAAGAACGACGAGGAATGGACAAACCTGGGTTTTCTTCAACACTTTCGGCTACAGCAGCAATATTCTCGGCTGTTCTTGAGCGACGTGCACGGGTTTTATTCTTCACATCACTAACTTGTCCCGACAGCTCGAATTTTTCTACCAATTTCTGTATTGCGGTCCGACAAGGTGCTTCACGACGACCCAAAAATGTTCGAGTTTTACGAACCGTATCTGCCACATTTTCACCATTTTTATAGTGAATTTTAATAATTATAATGCGTTGTTGAATCGTGTATCGTTTCATTTTTATTAATGGCGTAGTTTCTACTTGTCAAATGTCAAAAAATGACAGCTCCAAAAGCTAATTAAAATAACACCTCTTATTGGAAAACCCTTTATTAAGAGTTTTAATTAATTTATTAAGACCTGAGTTAAAATGGGATAATTGAACCTTAAACCTAGTACTACTACGTGCCTCCCTAGAATATGGAAACTGATTCCACAATCTGATAGCCTGGATAAAGAACTGACGTTCTGACACTTGGGTTGCAATATGAAGTGTTCAAGGAGGACTTGTATATTACAATGGAATTACTTTTGGCTAGATTAAGTATTAAATTACTTTTCCTGACCCATTCAGAAACCGCCGAGTGGTCTGTATTGGAGGCATGGAGATATAAAGTTTTAAATAATCGGCAACTAACAATATTTTATTACATTCGGAAAATACTATATTTGCTGAAAATCGATTTGCGAATGTAAATGTACACGTCTAGAACTATAAAGTGAGCGTGGATGAGAAAACAAACATTCATAGTGTAAATGGACGCAAGATTCAAATAAGTTACAAATAAAGAAAGGTGAAATCCCTCATATATATTACTGTTGGGACACTGGTAAGTGAATATATGTATTAGGTTTTTTATTTTTTCATCAATAACTTTAATATTCAACTATTCACATATTTGCGTAATATATTTACAATCATTACATAATCTAACCAATTTAAAATATTTGAAATAATAAAATAGAAGCTATCATGGAAAGCTTAGTTAAAAAACAAAATGCCCTAAAATCAATATTTAATACATTTTTAAAAAATTACGATAAAAATGATACAAGTAAGTATACATTGGGATATTTAAATGGTCGTAAAAATGGAATAGAGAACATTTGGTTAGACTTTACAGCTAACCATTTGGAAATTGTGGAGATAGCTACTGACGAAGATATTAGCACGAACGATTATTTCAATGAGTCAGTATACAAAAAATTAGAAGAGACTTATTACCTTTCATTAGGAGAGATTTCAGATGCTTTAGAAATCGTCAAGGAAAATAATGCAAAAAATAGCCCTGCAATAAGTAGTACTACAACTCAAAGTGACTTAAAACTTCCTACGATAAGCATACCGACATTTAGCGGGTTCTATCTTTCGTGGAATTCATTTAAGGACCTTTTCACGGATCTACTCCATGAGAAGTCTTCTTTAACCAATGTGCAGAAGTTGCACTATCTGAAATGCAATTTATCAGGCGAAGCAGAGCAAATACTGCGACACTTAAGCATAACGGATGCTAATTATGATATCGCTTGGCAATCTCTATTTGATAGGTAGGAGAACTAAAGAGTTTTAGTTGATGCTCAGCTAACGCTTCTACTAAGTCAACCACCTATAATCAAAGAAAATTCGCAATTATTGAAAAGATTACTCGATACTACGAAAGAATGTGTACACTCATTAAAACTGATTCCTGGGATCCAATTATAATGTATATCACTATTAAGAAACTTCCTCAAGAGAAGTATCAACTCTGGGAATCAAAACACGAAGGATGTAAAGAATTATTGACCCTCCAACAGCTTCAAGAGTTCCTACAGGGACTCTTTCATACCTTGGAAAGAATTTCTGAACAACAAAATTCTATTGCAAAGGAATCTCTTTTTAAACAGCAAACTGCTATCAACTGTAAATTCAATAATAAGTCATTCCATGTGACAAACATCTTTGCTTGTACCACATGCAAAAAGTCCCATTCCGTCAGACAATGTTCAGAATTTCTTAAATTAAAACACCACAGAGGCACGAACTGGCCAACAGTAAAGGTCTTTGCTTCAATTGTCTTTCCCAACGACATCAAACTAATAAATGCACAAGCACTAGTAAATGTTATGTATGTGGTTTGAAACACCATACGCTTTTGCATTTCACAAAGCCTTCTAACATACACACAACAATACAAGACAAATCCCTAAACTTACCAGGTACTTCACAAATGAATTACATGACCTCGCTGAATCTAAACAATCAAGCTCCAATGTTCAGATTTACTATTCATCTGAATCTAATTCCAAATGCATACTCTTGGCAACAGCATTGGTAAACGCTCGTTCTGCATCAGGACATGTTTATACTCTGAGAGCCCTTATTGATCAAGGATCCTAAGCATCTTTTATATCTGAAGATGCCGTTCAAAAACTCAAATTGAACTGTCTTAACGTCTATCAGTGGACTCAGTAGCAGTCAGCCTCTTAAGTCTCTTGGACTTATTAGTTTAAGTCTATATCCTCATACTGATATAGCACAGAATCTGCAGGTGAACTTACTGGTGATATCTTCAATCACGAATTTATTACCAACTCACACGATTGCAAATCAAAATTGGAATCATCTTACTAAACTCCCATTAGCCGACCCAACATACTGGAAGCCGGGGAAGGTTGATATTCTGCTAGGCGCGGACGTTTATCCCGATATACTTTTAAATGGTATGATAAAAGGCCCTCCAGGTTCCCCTATTGCACAAAAACTACGCTTGGATGGGTATTGTTAGGACCGTCTAAAATTCATAGTACTACAGAAAACATCATTACAATGCACAGCCAATGTGATCTCGATCTTAGCCTTAGAAGATTTTGGGAGATTGAGGAGTTAAAACCAGACAGAATAATGTCTCAGACCGAACTTAGATGTGAGGAGATGTATCAGAAAACGCACCAAAGGGATTCAAAGAATGGAACTTATACAGTAATCTTACCGTTCTCAGACCCATCAGGGCAAAGTAAATCTTTGGGGAAATCAAGAGACCTTGCGTTTAAAAGATATCTCTACTTAGAAAACAAATTGAGAGGAAAAGCGCTTTTATTAGAACAACATAATGCCTGCCTTCGCGAATATATTGAAATGGGACACATGGAAGTAGTCACGACTACTGAATTGGATCAAGTAATCAAAACTGACAATGATATTTATTACACATGCTCGTACTACCACATCATGGAGTTGTTAAGGAAGGCAGCTCTACTACTAAATATCGCGTTGTCTTCGATGTTTCATGCAAGACATCATCAGGAAAGTCACCCAATGACGAACTTTTAGTCGGACCTACTATTCAAGATGAGTTGATACAAATTCTTTTGCGATGGCGTACACACAGAATAACATTCACAGCAGATATTGCCAAAATGTATCGGCAAATAAAACTAATCAAGGAACATGCCGATTTTCAGACGATTCTTCGGAGTCTCCATCCCGACGAAGAAATAAAGGAGTACAAATTGAAGACTGTAACATTTGGAACATAATCAGCTCCTTTTTTGGCAATAAGAACATTATAACAGTTGGCTAAAGATATGTCAGACAAGTTTCCAATTGCCTCCAGGGTGACTTTAAGGGACTTCTATGTAGATAACTTAATGTCTGGCGCAGACACACTACCAGAAGCAATTGAGTTACAAAAGCAATTAAATAATCTCACTATAGCAGGAGGTTTTCAGCTTAGAAAATGGGTAAGTAATTGTACCGATGCTCTACAAGGAATTCCTATAAGCGATTTATAATTCAACCTACCTCTACCTATTGATATAGATCCGACAATCAAAACATTAGGCATTATCTGGAATCCTGCAAACGATTCATTTCATTTCAAAGTGAATCTTCCACCCTTACAAGGTTTATTAACCAAAAGGAGAATTCTTTCGGAAATCGCGCGACTATTTGATCCACTGGGATGGGCTCGCACCTATTATCATAACAGCTAAGATTTTCATGGAAAGATTATGGCTGAAGGGTCTAACATGGGATGAAGAGGTTCCTGGAGATATTATGCAATACTGGCTGATATATAGAAAGGAACTACAACTTTTAGAACACATTAAAATTCCTCGATGGCTCACCACTACTAGGAAAATACCATGCGAACTGCATGGATTCTGTGATGCTTCATAAAGGGCATACGAATAAGTATTTTTTTGATTTTTATTTTTTTACTGAAAAATATACGTTAAAAATTACCGGTTATTAAAAACTTTTATAATAAAAGTTAAAATGAAACGGTTATATAATGACTGTTTTTTTTAGTCATACAATTACTTGTGACTTTTATGAAAGTCATAAAAGTTACCTGCCCTGTTTGGAAAGCAACCTGCTTTGTCTATATTCATGATACAATTGAGCAATATATAGCAGTTGCACTTTAAAATTAATACCAAACAATTTGCATCGTGATGTTTGTTTTTTCAAAGAAAAGGACGCCTTTGAGTTTTTATTTTAGCTTTTTCTTTTTTTTTTTTTATTATTATTAATCCAAGCTCAGGGGATACCCTATGATGGAAAACACAGCATGGCAGGAAGGAGATAGGGAATGTTTTAAGGTAAACACAATAATATATGAATTAAGCTTAAAATATTAAAGTGAGTTTTGCTTTATTAAATTAAAAGAAACCCCTTCCTTGTGTTACCTTTAAATTTGTTCTTTATCGGTTCCATTTCAATATATAATAATGTTTAATTTCACTAATTGACATCGAAACAGGAACGATTTTTTCCCTAATTTTACTAGGAGTCATGAAACACTTTTATATTGTCCATATTGAGCGCTTTTGGAATGCTCTCCTATCTAGTATCTAGCATGCACTTACCCCTACTGTCCAATCCTTTAGGAGCCTAATTTTGTCAAAAAATAAACGACTAAGACCTCTTGTTGTAACCACCGCCCCCCCCCCGCCACGTGTACACAAAAAAAAACTCATCAGACGAACACGAATTTTACACAGCATAGCTTATCCTTTTTGCTATATAATCTAAGATATTTCCCGATAAAGTTTAAAAAAACGAAAACAATTTCTTCTAATAAAAACAAGTGAAAAATTATAATTGGTCTATAAGACCAATAATATTATATCCGCGGTCACCCAGCTAAAGCAGTCATCACGGGCCTTAGTGTGGACGGTACGATCGTTTCTAAGCCAGACGCATTCCCCAGGAGTTTGAGCGCTCCCCCATCCCAACTGGAAATCTCCTTCTCCCGCCAGGTCCGGACAACATCTCCTTCGGCATGATTAAACCTGCACCGGAAGTCTGTCACCACAGATTGACGGGACTGTGCAATCGATGCTTAGCTCTCGGCAAGTTTCCGACTGAGTAGAAACTAGCAGAGATACGTGCTATCCCCAAGGGAAATATCCGCTGTACAACCCCCTCATAAACCAGACCGATCGAACTCCTCAAGACCTCCTCCAGACTCCTAGAGAAGCTGATGGCAAATAGGTTAAGTTGGCTCCTAGAACAAAAGCTGCTTCCGACAGTTTGGAGCTACAGACCAGCCAGAGGGACTCAGAACCTTCTGCAGTAACTGGAGCAAAACCTGAAATGCTTTTTATCTAGAGGCCAATACACTGTTTTGCTGCCCATAGACTTGGAAAAAGCCTTCGACTGAACTCCCAAGCACTCCCTCATCAAGCAGCTCGTCAAGTGGAAGGCAGGTCCAAATTTCATCAAGCTGGTAGACTCCTTCCTGAAAGACAGAAGAATCAAAGTCGGGGTTGGAGGACACTTCTCCTCTACCTTCTACATTGAAAACGGTCCGCCGCAAGGCATTATGTACACCTTTTCAACATCTTAATCTACTCTCTGCTTTCTCAGCTCAGCGCGACGCCGGACCTGTTCTTCCACATCTACGCAGATAACTTCATCTGCTATGCGCCGGGCAACCCACCATTCGTGAATTGCATCCTCACTCAGATCCTGAGGAAAATCTCAGTTTTGTCTGAACTCAATGGGGCCAAGGTTGCCCTCAACAAGCTGGAAGCTATGCACATTTGCAGAAGACGGAGTTGCAGGTAAACACTGGTCCATTATGATACAGCTTCTATCCTCCTACAAAATGTGCTAAAGATCCTGGATCTGCAGATTTCCAAGACGCTGGACTGGAGCAAACATGCTAACACAATAGTAGAGGATGTCAGCAAAAGAAATAACCTCCTCAGAGTAATCTGCAGAAGAAACTCTGGTCCCCCCCTTAACAACTGCCTCTCTGATAGCAAAACAGCTCGTCATGGGCAGGATTGAATACGGCATTTCCACATACGGGTACTCCACTAAACAAAATGAAGCGAAAGTGCAGAAGTTAATAAACACCGCTGCAAGAACGGCAATCGGCACTTTACGCACAACGCCGATAAACAGCCTTCTCATAGAAGCGGAGCTCTCTTCCTTTTCGTCGAGAAGAGATCAGCTCGCAACTAGTCTGCTCCTTAAGAACTTGCACAACCCGCAAGCTCCTCTTCATGCCCTGGTCATAGACATCCTGTCCACCGACCGACGCCGTGCTACACGCACTAGGTCGGGTCTACACCGGGCGGCCGAAGGCCTCCCCACACCCCTTAAAACTATTCCCCTCAACCCGAACCCCCAACACCCCACCGCTCCCAACCCTCCCTGGAGAGTCATAGGTCATATCAAACGAACACAGATGCAACGAGCGAGATAACCATACTAAAATCTGAGACAACTTACAACTAGATGTGAAAAACTCCATATCAGCCCGGATCACTTTTTGAAAGCTCTTTAACTTTTCATTCAACCAAGGAAAGCTATCATAATATTGACAAATATCATCCCCCTCTACTAATTACATATTGCTTTGATACCGAAAACATTACAAATTGTGACGAAACTCAATACTTCTTCAATTTTAGAAAGGCAAACTTTTCGGAACTCTCCAGTAGCCTTACCTCTATTGATTTCAACACATTACTGTCTAGCAATAATGTTGACGAGTACATTTCTAAATTTTACATAATTCTTTTCAATTTATTTTCATCTCATGTTCCCCGCGAGCGACAGCGGTTCTCTAAAACATCTCCGCCTTGGTTCAATAAAGAACTGAAACATCTTAAAAATAGAAAGAATAAATTGTGGAAAAGTTATATCAGGGACAAAGATATTATAAGTCATAACAACTTCCTCACATCCTATAATGAGTTCAAAGAACTTTCCTCTTCACTTTATGATGAGTATATCCAAAGCATGCGTGCGAAATTATTTAGTGACCCACGTATCTTTTTCAAATTTATTAATATGAAGAAAATATCTGACAACTGTCCCAATACCATGAGGTATAAGGATTGTGCTAGTGATGATCCGTCTGACATTTGCAATATGTTTGCTTCTTTTTTCAACAATGCTTTTTCTTCGTCGAATTTCCATCCTCGACATAACAATTTTAGTCATATGAACGATTCTTATATCGTTTCATTCACTATTCCTACAATTACACAAGAGGATATACTCAATCATATTAATGGGCTTTCAAATGACTTTGCAACGGGTCCTGATGGGATCCCTCCAGTCTTCTTTAAGTCGTGCTGTCTTGCCCTGACAACGCCGCTTAAAATAATATTTCAAAAATCGCTCGATAGTGGTTGTTTCCCTCAGCTATGGAAAAACTCTTTCATCATACCTATTCACAAAAAAGGTAGTAAAAGTGAAATTTCTAACTATAGGCCTATTGCAAAATTATCTTGTATGCCCAAATTATTCGAATCTATCATTTACTCTCAGCTATCGGTTTCATGTAAGAATTTGCTCTCTTCTAACCAACATGGGTTTATTTCGGGCAGATCTACAACCACTAACTTGTTGGAATTTGTCTCGGAGACCATTGGCGGGTTTGCAAAAGGCTACCAAACGGATTGTATTTATACAGACTTTAGTAAAGCCTTCGACAAGTTATCTCACTCCGTGATACAATTTAAAATGGAAAAGTATGGGTTTCCCCCAACATTTCTAAAATGGACAGAGTCTTATTTAGATAACAGAACATATCAAATCTTATTCCGCCATTCCATATCTAGAGTCTTGAAGGCTTCGTCAGGCGTACCTCAAGGGAGTCACTTGGGCCCATTGTTCTTTATTCTGTCTATTGACGACATTGTCTCTGTGGTGAGGTACTGTAAGGTCTTGATTTATGCTGACGATGTTAAGCTTTTCGCTCAGATTAAATCTGTTCACGATTGTGAACAGGTACAGGGTGACCTTCAAAAATTTTACAATTGGTGCGAGAGCAATAATTTGGTACTCAATATCGACAAATGTGAAGTTATGACTTTCCATAGGAATCAGACACCAATCACTTATGGTTATGAGTTCGCGGATACCTCGATTCGCCGTTTGGACTCTGTCTGTGACTTGGGTGCCAAATGTGACCACAGATTGAATTTCATCTCCCATATAAACTATATGGTATCAAAGAGTAGCTCTATGCTGGGTTTTATAAAACGTTGGTCCCGAGAGTTTTCAAATCCTACCATAACATTGCGTTTGTACACTTGCTTTGTAAGACCACTTCTCGAATACGCTAGCCAGGTCTGGTCTCCATTTTACGGTACACACATCGACCGCATCGAGTCTGTTCAGAGAAACTTTTTACGATTTGCTCTCAGACACCTACCCTGGAATAATTCATTAATTCTTCCTCCTTATGAGGATCGCTTGAAGCTTTTGAATATGCACTCACTTCAAAAACGTCGCATGGTTGCCGATGTAACGTTTGTGCATCAACTAATAAACGCGAATGTTGATTCTCCGCTGTTACTTAGTAAAATCTCTTTCCGCGATAGTGGACATAATTTGAGAAGACTACCAATGTTGCATGTTAACTCCGCAAGATCCAACTTTTGCATGTACGAACCCATTAATCGCATGTGCATTACTGTTAATACTAAGGCTGAGCATTTTGTCGTTGACGTTTCTAAGCATGTTCTAAAAAAACGTCTATATAATACTTAGTTCTCTGTTTCTATGTCACATTTCATATCATTTCATCCGGTGTTTGGTTTATGTTTAGTTTAACATACTAATACTAACACCGACTAAGTGATGAAACGCATGTATTGTTGACCGTTTATTTATTAAACGTGTCCATGCAGCGAGCTTGTGTTAAGCTGGTTCTGATAGTCATTTATAAAAATTTAATTAATAAAGTTTGATTTTTGATAGAACTTAAAGCAACTATAACCTACAACCCTTTCTCACTTGTTTAAGTTATTCATTGCTTTCATTCACTTATTTAATTATTTCCATTGATTGTAACTAATTTCAGCCTTTATCCTATTGTTATTTTATGAATATATATTTATATTATAATCTACAGAAATTTCTACATGGCTGTACATACCAAACACAGTTTGCAATACAATTGACTGGACGAGTTTAATTTGTATACGGCACCATGATGAGTATTTTCCTTAGATTCTGCTATGCTCAAGAGTCAACTTATTGACATCCTTTTCTGCGAATTCCCATGTAATATCACGTAACCGGCAGTTAACTCCATCGGTAAATTCATTACAGTAATAAATTCTTCAGCATTATTATACCGCAATTTACTTTGCGGGTCGGTATACAACACAATTAAGCCCGAAATGTCTGAATACTTTTTAGCTTGACGAAAAGAAGGGGTGGCTTGTCCTGCAGTTATCGTGCAGCAAAAATTAAAATAATTTTTAATATTAAGCGTTAGTGTCCAACCCATTTTGCTCTACCATCATTATTTCTGTGTTACAAACGGAATAACAAAATTAGTATACCATGATTCCATCTGGGGGTATAATTAGTTCTTACTGAAATTACCCTTTGGTTCACTCGTTCACTCAATTTAAATATAAACATAAGGTCTGTTCGATGAAAACTCCGGGTAAGCCCAGTGCTACACCGGGCTAGACTATCATGTTTTTTGAAAAACCTGGGCTACCCCGAGCTTACACTAAAATTTTCTTGGGTGAGAAATGTCACTTGCAATATGGTGTTGATTGGGGCATATAAATTACTTCTTGAACAAAAATTAGAAGAAAAGAAATAGATAAATAGCTAGAGCACATTTTATTTGTCTTCATCCATTTTATAAATAACTTTTTACAATCATTGAATAAATAACTAATAAGGAAACGGCATATCGGGTGAAAATCTAAGCCACTCGGTGAAATGTATTAGTGTGCTGTGTTTGTATTTGTTTCGTCATGGCAGTAGTGAAACCGTGAAATTTTGAAGGGGGACAAATTGCTATGTAAAATAAACAAATTTTTGGCGCCCCCTTACCTTCAGATAATATTCCTTGGCGTTGCCTATGATAATTTAAGTGACTTGTTAAGCAGAATTATCAAATAAGTGACCAGCCCTCTTGTCATTTCTCCCCCCCCCGCCCCTTGGGTTTGACTATCATTGAATTGCCTACTCACGTACACCGTATTCGCACGAAACCCCGCTTCCTTATTAGTTATTTATTCAATGTTTACAATTAATTATACCACTGACATGTATATAAATGGACTGCTTGTTGATCCAAAAATGCATGAAAGCAAATGGCACCACTTTCATATTCCTGTCTCTTTCCGTGAGAGCATACTTTCCCACTGAACTGTAACGATTAGGAACAAGAAATTGCTTGTAAAAATCCTTGATAAAAACACTTTATTCGACTCATAATTAAAATTTAACGATACAAATAATCCCAAATACTTTTGTGGTAAATTCGGTAAATCACACGGACATGCATATAAGTAAATTCGCAAATAATTTAAATATAGCGCCAATTTACGACAGTTGGTAGCATTGACAGTGAGAGCATACTTTCTGAAATCAAAATTGGTGCCACATGAAACAGGAGATCAAGCAGTCCATTTATATATATGTCAGTGAATTATACTCAAAAGAACTTTCAGAGAAATGTCATTACACTAGATTTACCCGATGTTTTAAAAACTTGTTCGATGAGTGCACAAAACCCCGGGAAGATTGTAGGGGAAAATTTACACGGTGTTTTCATCGAACAAGCCTATAAATTTATTTGGGTACCCGTGCCAAAGGCACGCATAGCGCTGGACAAATCTTTGAAAGTTACATAGTAGATTTACTCACAATTTGCTCCTCGTTTTTTGTTCGGAGGTGAAGGTGAACGCAACGCAAGTACATAGTGTTAAATCACACTTGTAATAAAATTACTTACTAGTATATTTCAGTGTCGGTAATCGCACCATTGGAGGTTTAATTTATTCCATTTCTTAAAATACCAGCCCAATATCACACTCTGAATTTCTAAAAAAAAAACTTTCACAAAAATCTCCATTCCTTTTCGTTTTTTATTCATATACAAGAAAATATCCTAAGCAAACCGGAAATTCAAACAAATCTGACTTCCTCAAATTCTTTCATCTGACGTTTTCCAAAATATCAATGCGTCGTAAACGTAACCCCATCGCCCTCCGTCGTGTCGTGTTGCATCATAAACATGACGTTTACTATTCGCTACGTTAACGTAACGGCTGTCGTGATCAGCTGATAATTACTAAGTATTTTTTTTTTATACATAAGAACTTTTTATTTTACTCTAAAGTGTACAGTTTTTATCTATGTTTACCACCGGAAAACTAATCAATCAATTTCTACGTTCATTTAGGACTTTTGCAACAGTAAGTCAAAAGAATAGCTTTTGTTCAGACCTTTAAGTTCTTGCTTTACATTCAGCTAACCCATGATGTGCAACAAGTTAGAATTGTAGAAGTGGGTCCTCGAGACGGTCTCCAGAATGAACCAAAAATCATTTCGACTGCAGTAAAAATTGCCTTAATCGACAAGTTATCCCAGACAGGCCTAAAAACAATCGAAGCGACTAGTTTTGTCAGTCCAAAATGGGTCCCTCAGATGGCAGATAATACTGATGTTTTTCGAGGAATTAAAAAAGTACCGGGAGTCTCTTATCCTGTCTTAACTCCCAATTTAAAGGGATTTGAAAGTGCCGTGGCAGCTGGAGCTCAAGAAGTTGCAGTTTTTGGTGCTGCTTCAGATGCATTTTCTTTAAAAAATGTTAACTGTACATCAGCAGAAAGTATAGAAAGGTTCCGTCCTGTATTAGTTGCAGCGGAAAAGAATAACATAAAAGTGAGAGGCTATGTCTCAACAATTGTAGGGTGTCCTTATGAGGGACTGATAAAACCGTCCGCTGTTGTTAGAGTTGTTGAAGCTCTTTTGGAGCTTGGATGTTATGAAGTCTCATTAGGAGATACAATTGGTGTCGGAACGCCAGGTACAATAAGGTCCATGCTTAAAGAAGTTTTAAAGGTTATACCGCCTGAAAAACTGGCCATCCACTGTCATGATACTTATGGACAAGCGCTTGCTAATATACTCATTTCACTGGATTTTGGTAAATCAATTGAGTTTTGTAAATATCCAATTCAATTTTCCATTCTTAGGCATTTCCGTAATTGATTCTTCCGTGTCTGGCTTGGGTGGATGCCCATATGCTCGAGGAGCTACAGGCAATGTTGCTACCGAGGATGTAGTATATATGTTGCATGGAATGGGTATAAAAACTGGAGTAGACTTAGATGCACTAATCGACACTGGTAAGTTCATATGCGAGAAACTTGAACGAGCTTCTGGATCAAAAGTTAATCTAGCTTCGAAGAAAGGAAGCTCTGAAGAGCTGAGAAGATATTAATGGTTGGCAAATGCCACCAATGGTTAACCGATGCATTTATATAGTGATAACAATTTTATTAATATTATATAATAAAAATATCTTTTTGTCAAATCATCGCTGATAGTCCTTTCTTCCCGTTTCTCGATGATCAAAAAAAATTATATTAAATTTTTAAACATTTTATGATTATCTTTGCCGCTTGCTCTCCAGCTCCCTTTCAAATAAATACTGAGCATATTCCTCGGCTTCAATTCGTTTGTGACGGTCAAATTTTGGTTTCAAGAAATATTTATATGAAATAATTAAGCCGAAGCTAGATAAGCCAGCTATATACATTAAGCCCGTCGAACTGTTTTTCACAGACTTTAAAAATTGTATAAAACTCATCTGAAAATATTTGGAGAATTTACGTAATATCTAATATTAAATGGTAAATTTGTTACTTTGGTTGATGAGGTTCTGCTGAAACCGGTGATACCTCCTGCCTGTCTTTTTTGAGCTTCAAAAACAACGGCTGCCAAATGTAAACACCAGCAAAAAATCCAATACCAGTAACTACCATCAACTGTACTGTAGTTACCCCTCTTGGACGTCGAATTTGCATTACAGAATAATTGTGAACTGCTACAGAAATATTTGCTTTTGCTTGACCAGCGAGATTGAGTCGAGTCGAACTATATAACCTTAAAATTTTTACCAGAATGACAACTGAAGGGTAGGCTCGTTATTTTAAGGTTTTTGTCCAAACTATTCACGAAGTTTTGCATAATTTAAGGAGCAATGAAAATTTTATCATGGGTCACTCACTGACATATATAACATGGACTCATATAGGTCAACCTTTTTTTGGCAGGGTGTGACAATTATCTTAATTTCAAGTTTACTTTCACTTTAATATTCATATTAAAAGTTCAACAAATTACAGAAGCATTCGAAATTATTTCTATTCTTGGAAGCTTATCTCCTACAACATCAAATATTTTTTAAACTTGATTTTTAAAGAAATAAATTTAAGCAATTTCTGTGTACCTGCCCTTAAAATTAGGTATGGAGGACAGAGAAATGTTGCAAAACCACTGAACTGAAACTGGACTATGGTGGATTTTGTATAAAACTTATTATTTGAAGTTCAGCGGAATAAAGTCATTAAACCAAAAAAGAACAACTAGGGAAAAACTTATCCCATAATAATGTCAAATATTGTAAACAATTTCAGTACTGTCAGCAGTCCATTTTATATAAGTCAGTGGGCTCACTCGGGAGGGGGAAAATCCTTGATGCCAAATTTCAACTCGTAGTATAACAATACTGCTGCAAGCAAATAGGTTCAGTCATTTTGGATATTGTGAAATTTGTGTTCGGACGTCTGTGCAGTCCTTTAACTGCGATTTAAAGTGATAATATAATAATTTAATTATAATTACATGCTGTGAATTTGTGATACAGTTATTACTTATATTAATACTTGGAACTTGTTTGAGCACGTAAACAATTAAACTCGGTAAGCATATAAGGAACTACAGCGTAGCAAAATTATTGATACCCAGTCTAGGCACAAAAGTCTAGCAAAATGCATGTGCAGTATATGTGTACGTTACCCAATGGGCTTCAGCACGAAGCGTGAGGGTTTTGTTTTTTCCCCAGTTCACCCTCAACCTGGATGACAAAACCAACTTTGCCATTAGGTTCTAGATCACGATATGTACAAACCACGTTCCACCATTATTGGACGAAATGTCGTGTGAAACAGTTCGGTACAGAGAATATAATCCTCTCTGTCTTTTCTAAACATTAGTGGACGAAATTACGTCAAAATTTAATGAGAATATCTTGTATTTCAAGCTACAGAGAATACAAGTATTCTCATTAACGTTTTCACACATGAGCTCTGACGTAATTTTGTACAACAATGTATACACATGTATATAGAAAAGACAGAGAGAGGAAAGAGAGTATTGTGTTCTCTGTACTGAATAACGTATTCTCTGTGCCGTGACCCGATTTCAAGGTATATAAAATACAAGTTATTTCCATTACGAACCACGTTCCGCCATTAGTGATAAAATATCGTAAAAATGTATAGAAAAGCACGGTACAGAGAGAGAACACAATACTCTTTGCTATAGAAATGTATATACATTAGCCACGAAATTACGTCACAGAACATGTCCGAAAATTTTAACGGGAATACTTTGTATTCTACACACCTTGGCCCGATCTCAGCTGTCAAAATTATTGAAGTTGGCCATGGTTTAAGAAGTTAGCAATGTGTTTATTACTTTAAAAGGAGCTCTCCAAATTCTCTACTGTATTCTGTTCAAAAGTTGTTCATTCTACAAGAAAAAATGGACGTATAAAGAAAATCAATTGCATTTTCTTTACAGTTCAATTTAAATTTTGCAAAAATATATTTTGCTTGCTGTATAACCGCACTCTTTTTGAACTCTCCAAGTACACTGACAACAGATTCGTCAAGTTTTTTCTTAAAAAGTTACTATACCTGCTTATTTTCAAATCGAAAAATGCCCAGTGAGTTGTTGATGTGTTGCGATAGTTGGCTGTCAAGAAATAATATTAATTAAGAAAAGGTGCGTGAAGTTAAAATTCTTTAGATTAATTTTAATAAAAATCGACAACAAGTAACAAACTTGGCTTTTAAGACAATGTCAGAACTAGAAAAATTCGAAGGAACGGAAGCTTGGTTTACTCGACTTAAGTCATTGCTGACTAAGGAACGGTTCGTAAATAACTGTTTATTGGTAACATATTTCAATCAAAGATTCAAAGATTCAAAGAACTTTATTGAGGCTTCATAGCTTAACATTACATATGACTTTTGACATCTTAAGAATAGAAATGGCCGACTAAGGGTATGTCTGGCTACGTATATATATATTGTTGACATAAGGCTGAGTTCCCTATACAAAAAGTTCAGTGAAGGTAGACTTATAAAATGGTCTATAAAAAGTTAATGTCTAGAGTAAGTTTGCTCCCGACTTACATACACATCATTGCCTCTATAGGGCACTAAAACTAATAACAATACTTACAAACTAGTTAAAAAGTCCCCTAAGGGAACGAATACATTTATGTTATTTGTATCACATTGTTTCATTTACACCTAAGGTGTACAATAAGTTCAATTTTTTTTTTTTTTTTTTAAATCACAGCTTCTTTGGTAATCTTATATGTAAGGACATTGTGTGTTTGACTTAGCAACGTTAATCTTTGAATGAATTAATAAAATTAAAACTATGATATTTTATTTGGGACTTATATTCTTATTTGATAACTACGCTGTTAAGTTATTTGTTTAATTTAGTTAATTAGTTTGGCGAGTTTTTAAATCTAACTAACGTATCTTTGTGATATCTAGATGACAAACCTTAATTAGATTAGTGAGGTAAACATGAATGCTGCGTTTTTTAGTTAGAATTAATTAATTATAATTTAGTTGTTCATTTGCCTTAATTTGGGCCGTGTAAACTGATGGCACTGCATTTTCGGCACATTGTCATAAAAGTCTCTGGCGAAGGGTTATAGAAGGACGACACAAGGTGGGGTAAACGAATCAGGGTTTGGGAGAGCTTGATTAACCCCTGTAGTTGCAGGGAGCAGCCTTCTCGTAGAAAGGTACCGTATATTGGTTTACTGGACTAGGCTGTACAAGAGGCAAGGAGCTATCATGTAGCATGTTGATGGGAGAGAGATAGTAGTTGTCGAGTAGAGATTCATTGCGGTTAGCATTGTATATTGCTCTTATTATAGGATTCTGATGATTTCCTATACGTTCTAGGGCTCTGTTTCCTAGTTTTATTAGGTACTGAGTAAGGGGGGTAATACCGGTGTCGTGATAGAGGATAGTGTTGGAGAACCATTTCCTATTGGGCCTTCTGTATTTACCCGTACAGAATCTAAGGAGTTTTCTTTCGAATAGGTTCAGTTGTTTTTCGGCAGTGGGGGAGATTGAAAACCACGTAAGATATCCGTAGGTGATAATTGGTCTGATAAGGGTTTTGTAAATGAGAATTTTGGTGCTTTTATTTAAGCTTTTAGAGCTAAGAAGCGGATTAAGTATGGCAGATGCGGCCTTGGCTTTGTTTAGGACTTTTCTAGCATGTGGGTTGAATAGAAATTTATTTTGTAGTTTTATGCCTAAATAGGAGATTTCAGTTTTAAGAGGTATGTTTCTGTTATCGATTTTCAAGTTGAGAGTTTTACTTTCCCTGACTGCTAGATGATGCCCTTTTCCACTGGCATTTCTGAAGCATATAAGACCACATTTGTCACTATTGATTTTGAGGCCCCATTTGTTGTAGTAGTTAAGTAATGTGGGTAGTTTGAGTTTAAGTTTATCTAGAGCATCCTGGGGTTTTTCATCGCTTGCAAGTAAGATTGTATCATCCGCATATAGTATTGCACCAGGCTCTTCGCTCATAGGATCCTTAAACGGGAAGTCATGGAGAAAGAGATTGAACAGTTGTGGTCCTAGAATTGAGCCCTGGGGGACCCCTGAGTGTATTGGGATAAGCGCAGAAGAGTCTTTGCCGATGAGAATGGATGTGCATCTTTTTGAAAGGAAACTATTGAGGGTTCTTATAAGCCAGTTGGGAAGATTGAGACGTAACATTTTGAAAATAAGACCCTTATGCCATACCGAGTCAAAGGCTTTTTCCAGATCAATATCCAGGCAGATAGTACATGTTTTCTTTCGGAGGTTCTGGGTGATTTTGTTGGACAGAAGGAGGATGGCTTGTTCAGTAGAGTGGCTTTTTTTGAAACCGAACTGGTTATCAGGAATAATATTCCTTTCTTCGCAGAACTCATCCAGTTTTCCCGCCAGAACTCTCTCGAACAATTTGCCAATGTTGGACAGCAGTGATATTGGTCTAAAGTCCTTAATTTCTTTGGAATTACCTTTTTTGGCTATTGGGATAATACTTGATACTTTCCAGGCAGAGGGAAAGTACGCATTATTGATGCAGTGGTTAAACAGGGTTGCAAAGACTGTATCAAGGGAATCAGGGCATTTGCGGATAATGAAGTTTGTAATGTGATCTGGTCCAGAAGATTTTTTGTTGTTGAGATTATCCCTTAAAAGTAGAATTTTGTAGGGCGAAGTGAATTTGGAGTGGTCATTAGGGCTAGATGCACTGTTAGATGAAGAAAATGTAGTTAAGGGGGGGCTTGTGCCCGGAAGGTCAAAGCAGCTCGTACTTTCATGAACAAGCCTATTAAGGTTAGTGCCAGCCATTGGGTTTTTTTCGGAATATATGTTGGAGAAATATTCTCGGAAAGCATCCAACTTGTCATCGGTGTTGATTAATTCATGACTATTATAGGTAAGGGTGTCTTTGGATATGTCCGTTCCAAAGTATTTCCTGCCCGAAATTTTGTCAATCTCCTTGAAAGCCTGAGGGGAAGGATTAATTCTGCTCAGTCTTTGTTTGAAAGCGTTATTGAGTTCAATTCTTATTCTGTCTTTAATTATTTTATGAAGGCACTGGATTCTCGAATTTAATTCTTGGTATTCGCTGTTAAGTCTATTCAAATGTCTGTGAAAGGTTCTCTTTAGTCTTCTCAGCCAGATGTTTCTTAATTTGAGCAGTTTTTTGGTAGTGGTAGAGATATTGTTGTACTTGTTGTTACATATGTTGCGGGTGACAGAGTGTCTGCGGGTACAGTCGGATATTACCGTATTGATCTTTTGGATGTGTCTGTCAATCTCTTGGTTGGGGATGTTCTCTTCAAGAGGGATATTTAATAAGTTAAGCTGTATATTTAGGTCGGCTCTGAAGGAGTTCCAGTCAGTGTTCTCGAAGCTAGTGAAGGTCTCTGGAGTGAGTTGAATGGGTGAATGATTGTTGAGATTCAGATGAGTGATAACTCCAAAATGGTCCGACGGAGCTGAAACTGTGAAGCAGTTGGGTGAATTGGCTGGTCCTGCAGATGAGGCTAGGGATGACGACATTATGAAAAAGTCCAATACTGAGGAAGATCTCGAGAAAGTTGGACTGTTGGGAGAGATTAGATCCATGCCTAAGAAGGGTCCACTGTTGAACCACCTGTCTATGATAATACCGTTTCTGTTGATTGAAACGTCACCCCAACTCGTGTGCCGAGCATTAAAATCCCCCCCAATAATTACTGCGTCAAAGTTGTTAGATAAAGCCACGAGTCGATCCAATTCGCTGGCTATGTTTTTGTCAGCGTTGGATGGAATATATATACTGCAAATAAGAAGTTTCATCAGAGAATTCGATTCATTATTAAGGGAAATGCACGCTAGACAAGTTGAGAAAAGGTCACATTGGAAGGGGATATGGGAAAATTTTAATCTGTTAGCTAGAACAATCGCTGTACCTCTACCATTGTCGTTGCGTACAATGTTATACCCATTGATTCTGGGTTTATGTTTTTTGTTAAGCCTGGTTTCAGAGAGGAGACCGATTTGAATATTAAAACGTTTTAAAAGGTGAGTGAGCTCGATTCTTTTAACATGAGCAATCAGAGAGTTAATATTTAAAGCGAGAGTTTTGAGTGATGAGGTGTTCATTTAGTTACAATCGAAGCAACGAATTCCAGATAGGCAAACATTCTATCTTCTCTGCTTTGTACTTTCTCGTAAGAGGGCCAGAATTGGGTAATGCGGGATATGAGCTCCCTAAAAGGAATACCGAAGAGATTATTTGATTCACTTAAGAAACTGTTGAGGGCTCCATTTGAGGAGATTTGTACCGTGCGGCCAGCTTTTAGGGTTTCTGCGAAAGAAACCTTAGGGTTAATATAATTATTTATGGCATTGCTTACTGCCATCTTTCTTGTGTTAGTATTCTGTCTAGCGGTCTGTTTAAGGTTATCCCTTCTCTCCTTATATTTTTTGTACTCTGGGCAACCTCCAAAACTCGCCGGGTGTCCAGAGGTCCCACAGTTTGCGCATTTCGGGGATGGTTTATTTTCATTGTTTTCGTTAGCCTTAATGCAAACTTCCGAGTCGTGGGGCCCACCGCACACGACACATCTGCTACTGTAACCACAATAATCACCATTGTGTCCAAATCTCTGACACCGGAAGCATCTGGCTACATGACGCTGCTTTTTTTTTTCCCACGATATTGACTGGTGAAGTATATATCTAATAGCTCTAAGCTCTGCAGTGTTTTCACCTGCTTCTGTTTGTACAGAGAAAATATTCGTATGGATCCCAAGTTCCCTCGTTCTAGCTGTGCTGAATGCGGATATTTTGGCTATTTTTGTGTTAGGTGCATTTTCTTTTAAGGCGAGGGTGATTTCGTCGATAGGAGTTTCGCCGTCCAGTCCTCTGAGCAGGATGGAGCTCTTTCTTAATTCTTTAGGGGAGAAGGAGAAGGCATCAGCCTGGGTAGAACGCAAGCGTTCCAAAAGTAGCTTATGTACGCTGGGATTATTTAAAAAAACCTTTGTCCTTCTATAACCCACGTTCGTGAATCTAAATTTCACATTAGTTACATTACAGTCGGCCGCAGTTGCATTAATACAATCAGTTAACACTTTGATATTAACACCAAAAACAAAAATAGGTGGGCAGAAAGGCGCTATCTTAACTAAAGAGGAATTTTTATTTGTACCATTATTTATTAGTGAGGGTTGACTAACTACCTTATTCAAACCTAAATTAATAGGGTTAGTAATATTAAAATTATCTTGAATGTCATGTTGCTCTACACCATCCATCTCGTCATCATATGACAGAATGCCGAATTGATTTCGAAAATTATAGTTATATTGCGCATCATTACCTTGTTCCTGTTCGGCCTCAGTTCTTATTTTCCTTTTTTTTGATTTTACCACTGTGAAATCCCGTGCATCAGAATTTACATCGTCAACGATTTTCCTCCAGAAATTAGGCATCGCCTTCTGTGACGTGTCTTCATTTGTTATTTGTGACGTACTACTGCCCGAAGCGTTGCTAGGTACGTGACTATTTGTTGTTACAAGATGGCCGCTGGGGGCAACATTTTCAGGTGCTTCCCCACCTGGCTCGAATTGGCGCAGCCTCTCTACATCGGCTACCGTTAACACCTTTCCCACGCTAAGCATGTCGATGGTATCCTTTAGAGGATTCCTAATAATTTATGTTATTTAAGGTTCACTTTGTTTAAGGGCTTCGAAATAACATAGCCGCCACTAATGGGGTCGGCCAGGTAAAGCCACGCAGATTTGGTTTGCACTTTTAAAGTGTTTATTTTTGTCAATTTACCACCAAATGTCTTGCAGACTGCTGCAAAACAATAAAGGAATAACTTAGCAATAACTTAGCAATGTGCCAACAATTAAATTAATTAATTTATTTAATTTTTACTAATTAAAAAAATTTCCACTTGGTAAAACGTGTTCACTTGTCAAAAGCCAGGAACCGAATCCTAACATATTTCAATTAGAATAAGAAAATTGACAGCAATTTTGGTTTTCATCTGAATTATTAGCATGTAATGTGTGAATATATAGTTACTTTTTGAGTACGAGTAGATTGTGTTCCAAATTTAAGGCAAATCATCGTAAACCAAGGCTCTTTGGCTTCCTTTCACATGTTTGATTTCACATTGTCATTTTTACAGTATTTTAGATTAGCTTCAGTTTGAATCTATTTATTCTAATTGCATATATGCATGTATGTTTGAATCTATAAGCGGTTTCTCTTAACATGGGGCAATGTTTTTATTTCGTTAGACGTACACCCCGAAAGGAGAATACTGCTAATTCTTCTGAAACTAGCACAGCATTGGATTTAACAAAAGACTTACAGGATATTTTAGAAAAGCACCGAACAAAGAAGATGGATACTGATAAAGAGAATCAACAGCCGAATAAAGTTCCCTTACATGATGCTCAGTTTAACAAACCTATAAACTTGAGAAAATTATCTATGATTTCAACAGAATCATTACGTCTCGACAATCTCTTTGAGAGTCATAATGATTCGACATTCTACGATGAGCCATCAGTACTGCGACAAACCAGCGATGAGAGTTTTGAGCGCGTCGAAAAGATGTGTGATAAATCTATATCTGATCCTAATAGTACACTTCATTTGTATGTTAAAAGTTTCCAAGAAAGTAAGAGAATGGAGATAGAGGAAGCTGAAGCGTTAGAACGTCTTTTGAATGAATTCGATATTGAAGATGAAAAAGAAAAAGCCATGATCGATCAGACACAACTTGCTAATGTGGAAGCACCTTCATGCATGTGGGAGGATACTTTAACAGAAGACATTTCAACATATCGGACATCTCCAGTTAAAATGGTCGGATTAAATCGACCCTCAACAATTCTTGAAGAATCATTCTCATCTGAATTTACGAATTCTTCTTCATTTAGTTTCAAGACTGCACCAAAAACAAATTATACTTCGTCTTCAGATCAATATGACACCGCAAATGAAACAAATAAACCAGATTTTAGTGAGCATGATTCTGGCAGGAGTAAGAATAGTAAAGCTGAAATCCGAGGTGAAAAAACTCCGACCAATGATTTCAAAAAGCCTTTGTCTGATGAAGATAATTATTCCATCGCCAATGATTCAGATCAGCTACCTGCGAAGCGTGTTTCTAGCCCTATTCAATGCTTATCATCAAGCGAAGTGGGTAGTAATCAGGAATATGAAGGTGAGTAATATTTCATTCATTACCTTTTTAAATATCAAAGAAATCTTTAAAAACAACACAAATTTATGATCAGGTTCGTTGAGAAAATTTCTTGTTTCTATTTCTATAGAAGGCAAATTGTATCCTATACCTGTTTCTATTTCTATAGAAGGCAAATTGTATCCTATACCTATTTTATAAATATCGAGGTAAAAATTTACTAAACTAATCGGTCCCCACCTCTCAACTATGTTAGTGCATATAAACAATATGTCACGAAAGGGGTACAAGAACAAGAAAATTTGTGTTCCGCCGTCAATTGCTTCACCAATACCTTGAAGAAAATCTTCATTAATTCGTCAGGTCTTCAATTAATAAACTTATTAACTATAGTCGAATAAATTTGCTTTACTCAGTACTTAGTGTGACTGTGAACAGAGGGGATGATAGGATACTCGTGTTGCTTTACGTTAGGTTACCGATGTATCGCTTCATACTTCGCTTCAGAATATGCTCACACAGCTCATTTCTGATGCTTTCGTTTTATTTCGATCATATTTTTCTTTCATTTAGCTTTCCATGTACTTGATATTTCCGATTTGATACTTTTTAGATTATTCTCGACGAGTCAACGCTTCTGAAAACAAAAATGATTCTACGTTTTTGTCCCTCCAGATATGTTCTTATCATGAAGAAAATCCAAATTCAACAGGAACTAAGCAAAATTGGAAGGCATTACCTGAAAATGTTGAATCCTCAAAATCTAATTCACGGGTTAACATCGACGTTTTTCCCCACAGAAAACATAGATTTTATGGTGAAGACATTAGTAAAGGTCTAATATCACCCGTGGATACGACATACGCAATTCACAGCAATAATACTTTAAGTAATGCGAACACTTTAAGCGATGTCTCTTCTATTGGTAATATTACGGACTATCTGAAGTACACAACAAAAAGTTCTCAATCTGAATATTCAGACAGTTTGGATTCTTTCAATGAAAATGGCTCTAAAATTAGTGACTTAATCAATTTAGAAGATGAATCTCTTCGAACTCCAAGACTTTCAGCAGTTATAAAAGCCAAACCGACTATAATTGAGCTATCTGATGATGAAAGCGATGGTGAAGTAGAACAGGCCAATGATACCAATTTAAATGAAGGTTTTTCTGTACAAGAAACAGAAGAAGATAGCGAAGATGGTAGCATAAATATATCAAGGGAGTTTAATGATACTATTGAAGAAATGGAATACATTATGCAACAAGGCATGAAATATATGACTGAAAAAGGTGCAACACCAAAAATGGTGCAAAGTGCAGTTTTATCATCGGTACTAAAATCGTCGGATTTACCGTCACCCCGCTACCGTTCGCCATCCACACCACGTCCAGCTGGTACAGAGCTAAATAAAAAGCCAATGCCAATTGAAAACCCGAAATCAATTGATCAATTTAAAAAGCCAATGTCATGTTCTCGCATTCCTCAATCGCGAACACATTTTGCTGTGAAAAAAGCATCAAACTTTGGCCATATTGTGAGTCCTGTGGGCGCATATATTAAAAATACACCGACAGTTCCATTAACTGCGAACATTAGGCCATTCCATGATGTTTACAAATCCAGAGCCGTTAGAGAATTGGAGTATGAAAGTAGACTACAGACACCGCATAGAGAAGCCTGCAATCCTAAAGCATTTAGCACATTACCGAAAAAGGCATATATTTCTGCTGAGTACAAACATGTAAGCCCATGCAAAACATCGTTTTATTGTGTATTAAAAGAAAAATTACAAAAATTATTTTCAATTAGGTTGTTGATCAGAGAACACCTGTAGTTATCCCGGGCGGTGAAAAAATTCATCGTTATTTGCAGCCAGCAGCGTCTGTTATACGTCATGAAGGCAAACTCAAACTGAACATGTTGCCAGGTGAAAAGAACGAGCACTCAGGAAAGCAGTCTGTAGACAGTAGTTTAGCTGATTTATCAGTTATGTCTGGAGACGTATCACTTCTAACAATTAAAGATGCAAGAAAAAATAATTGAGAAATGGATGGACGACATGGTTAAGTCAGATTTTGTGTTTATTTGAAGTTTTTTTTTTTTTTTTAACTTTGAAAGCTATTTGTTGTCAGAGTCTAGCTTTATAAGGGAGGTGCCATTAGTTTTTGTTTTGTGTATATATAAATTCCGCTCCTTTTTTGGGTTTCTGTTTACTTTGTCTATTTCATATGTATCTGTCAGAAATAAATATTTTATCTCACTCGGTTGTGTTTATTTTTTGTATGCATTGTGTACATTTCTAAATGTTGATAAAAAGATCGTTCGAATTACAGGTAAGAAGGAAAGGTATGCCCTGTACTAGAGTGCAATAAATAAATATTATTTCTATGGTGTCCTTGGCTTTTGAAACATTTACAATTGACAAAAGAATTGCAATCTATCAATAGTAATGCATATTTCTTCGAGTGAAGAACTTTAGAAAGTACATAGTGACATGAGTTAAATGCATACATCCAGCAACACAAAAAACCCTCGCACCTTATAGCTGCGTTCTTTTGTGTACCTTGTTCTAGCACTCCCATATACTGTCGATTAAAGCGAACAATTTGTACTGTTCGCTTCATTTATAAATCTTCTATGAAAATGTATGAGGCCTTCTTTTGTTCTGCCCTGTTCTGCGGGCACAAAAGAACATAGCTTATATTTTATGAGAATTCATAAATAAAATAAAGAACTGAAATTCTGAACTAGCCTGAGATTTCGTTTTATTCAAGAATATTATAGAAAAATATTCATGTACAAGTCCTGAATGCTTGATTAATTATTAAAGTGTTGACAAGAAAAGTGTGAAAAGTAAAAAAAATTCCATGAAAAACTTAGAAGCAGTTAAGTATTGAAAAAAAATATTTCTGAAAAGGGGGTACAAAAATCACGAAATTGGGCGTCGTTTAGAGTACATTGAGTGGACTGTAAGAAACATCTTAAAAAAATATGAAGAAACTGTTAGTTTGGAAACTACTACTATAATTTTGAACAAGCACCATTTAAAGCTGAGTTGCTTGAGAAATAGATTTCTTTCTGTTACAACGCATTAAAAGGAACTAGGAGACAGTCTCACGAAAGATAAGAGAAGAATGTATAGTGTTACAACAGTGCAGAGTAGGCTGAAAGACATGGATCTATCTCCCCTGAGGCCAGTAAAAAAGCTTTTACTTACAAAACAAATGAAAAACAAAATGCTTCAATGGAGTAAACATCACGAAAATTTAACTTTAGATGATTGGAAAAGAGTAGCTTTCTCCGATGAATAAAAGTTCAATTTGTTTGGACCGGATAGCATCTTGAAAGTAAGATGGAAAACGGAGAACGGTACAACGAAGATTGAATCCAACCCATATATACTATGGTATGGGGACCAATAAAGGCATATGGAACAGGTCATATTATTACACTAAGAGGATATAATGCCAGAAATAATTAATGATGGTGCTTTACCGATCATTGAAGAGTTAACGGCAGAAATTCCAGAACAGATATTTCAGGACGACTCTGCATCCTGTCATCGGACTCTCTGTAAGTATTATTACTCTACAAGCTTATAATTAAGGTTTAACTGAATAACATAAACAGTTTCCTTTGTTTACATTCAAAAATAACCGTTTCAGTCCAGACCTGAACCCGATAGAAAATCGTTGGGCCATAATGGGGAGAAAATCATATTTGATGTGTGGTAGAATGAAATCAATTGCGAATTATTAAATAATTTATATTTATCAATGTTAGATAGCAGTGATACGGGCTAAGGGAGGTCTCTCTAACAAGGTATTAAAAATGTAAGATTATTACATTTTAAGCAAAAATTTAAAGAAAGTGAACAAATAATAATTTATCTAATATTTCATTGCTTATCTTTTAAAATCAACAATAAACCCTGTTCGTTTAGAACGTTGGGAGACATTAGTCAAGTACATCTCTAAGATTGTGTTTTTTCCTGTTGATGTTTTGTAGTTTCTACGTGTTTCTGTTATATCTGATAATGAACCTTTTACAAAAATTATTGAATTAGCTAAGAAATCGTTAGCATGATATGAATAAATCAGATCATTTAAATGATTTCAAATATTGAACAATGTACATATGATCGAAAAATACAGCAAATGTTAGAAATTCAAAAATGCGAGGGTTTTTTTTCGCTGGGTGTAAAAGGGAGTGCTTGAATAACAAGACCCATCTATGACAGAGTAAAGATTTGCAAATCAAACAAACATTTTGAAATTTGCTTCACCATTACAACGTAGTAACTAGTATTGCACCGATTGAAAAGCGTATCTAAAAAAAAAACTAAATAGACAAAGATCTAACAAGATTAGATAGAAAATGGAAATTATTATTATTTTTAGTTTTCAAATTGAACACAGCCTTTTTTACTCCATCAAAATTTTTGGAAAGAAAAATACATTGGAACAGTATAGCTTGACATAAGCGGCGGACTATTAAAATTGCAAAAGAAAAAATGTACAGTGCAAATAGCGCAGGTGAATGTGATGTTTCCCAAAGCGAATACCCAAGCAATCCCAAACCGAGAAATTACAATTTCACAAAATTAACTTTTAGTTAAATTCGTGTTGTCTAACTGTTCGGTCGTGATGAATACGCAAAGAGCGAATTTTGTCACGTGAGATGTTTTGAAAAATGTACTTTATGTGGTAAAAATAGTCACAACGTTCTGTTCATAAAATTATTATACTATTTAAAAGTGTAGGCTTGTATATCGGTAGAAAAAAGCAAGAAACATTTATAGAAAAGGTGCGAAAGTGCGAAAAATAATTTTGATACAAATTGAAAAGTCCTTTCGTCGTCATTATTAGAGTTTTCCTATTGTGTCGCTAAAATGTATCCTAGTGTACGTGTAAAGAAAAAATATTTCTATTTTTAACGAAGAATTTATATGAGAAATCGAATAGTGTCGATAGTGAACATTATAGTGAGTTTCAGAAAAAGGTATCAAGGGAAGAATCACCACTATACGAAGTTTGATTTTACCCGAAGTTCGCCAACGTTTTATTGAAGTGCTGCGAAAAAATTCCTGGCCAATACGGCTCCACACTTGTAAATGTTACGCAACTCTCTGTTGGATTACAACAATAAAACTATTGGACAAGAAGCTGAAGTAGTCGCTATTACACAAAACATCCGAGGCAACTTTGAAGTAGACAAGAATTAATTGTAAGTGTGAAGTAAATAGCAGCAGCGCATATGTGCCTGCCGCTACATACAAAAATGCATTCATACAAATGCAGCATATCTGAAAGTTATAATAAAGTTCAGTTCCTTAATAATTATAAATCAAACAAAAGAATATTCCTTTTTGAGGTTAACTTAAAAGAAATATATAGGTTAGAAGTTGAATCAAAAAGTTTGTCGATTCTGCGCACAATTACGATTAAAGTAAATGAAATATACATACATATGCGTGACGTCTTAACGCAAATACGTCCAACCATTCTGCGCAAATACGCTCAGATCACAGTGCTATTTTGTATCATTTGTTTTCAATTTTCGCTTTGCTTAACTTAGGGAATAATTGGAACTCAAATGCCGGACTATTTTCGAAAAGATCTTGTTGTTGTGTATCTACATAGCGGATGATGATATATTTCGCGTGTTCATCTTATCTGTGTAATTGGTCCACATTTTGCAAGGCAGCCAGCTAAGCATGCTTAAGATATCCATAATGATGGTTCTTAATCTTATTCTCGCAGTTAGGGCAGGGAAACAGAAAACGCACATGAAAATTAGCCCAGACTCTCTACTTTTTGTTTTTTATTCTTTTCATTCTTAATTGTGTATCAAGATCTGGTACTGAATTCTTTTGGATATTTTTAGATTTGAAATTAGCTCGGCCGGCGTTTTAGACAAGCGGTCAAATACTCCGCTGACTTTTTTGTTTGTTTTTCAATTGATTCAGATATCCCCATATGTGTAGAGTTGTATAGGCATAATGTTCAGATTAAATTTGGAGCCAATATTTTGTATGCAATACTTTTCTAGAGCCCGAAAGAAGTAGGTTTAAGTACCTAACTATTGTTACAGTTGTATGAATTTCGAGTTCGTTAATTAAATGAAATCATAATTTATAACAATTTGTCATCAATCATTTAATAATTACTATAAGGGACACGATCAAGGAGATGTATCCACCATTTTGCAGGATCATACAAATGAGATGGTATCGGAGAAGACCATCCTGATAGACTGCTCTGAAAGCGACTATTAGTGTGTTAGGAGTTTTTGGGCGGAGGATCCTACGACCTGTATACTGTGTTATAAGAATTGACAACCGACTAAGTCTGACAGGCTTCGGTTATACATACATAATATAAAAAACTTATACCAGGGCGGAAGGAAGGTAGGAGTTGAGAGGATTGAGGATGTTCTCCTTATTTTTATGTATTTATTTATTTCCCTACAATGGTACCAGGACACAATACTTAAATTAAGGCTAAAGTACAGAACAATTATTGAGGATTTTTCTTAATTGAGTCATATTAATATTAAAATCTAGCGAATGGAAATTCAAATTAAAAGTACAGCACATCTTAGTCATAGGCTCAAAGTAGTTGGTGCGATGGGAAAAGTCATTAGATCGCAAGTGTCGACATCGTGAATTGAAATTAATTTTCTTAAGCATCAAAGGCATGTCGATGTCACCCTTCACAAGTTGAAATCAAAGCTTATATCACAAATTTTTCTACGAGTCTCAAGAGTAGGAAAGTGTATTAAATTTAATCTTTCGTTATAAGGAGGAAGATGAAGTCCATCCCTCCTTTCAAGACCTCGGAGTGATTTTTGTAAGAGGGAGACCAAATAGGACTGGCATATTCCAAAATGGGTCTAGCAGAACAGGAGTGGTAAAAAGAGCTTTAGTAATATAGATATCATCTAATTCTTTTACCCAGCGCTTTACAAAGCCTAACATTGAGTTTGCCCTATTCAGGATGCGATCTATATGGAAGTTAAAGGTGAGTTTCGAATCAAACGCGTGTCCCCAAGTCACATATTTTACAACCTTCGCAAGTAATAGCCCATTAGCATAGAAAACATTCGAAGAGACTCGCTTATAAGAGAAAATGGTTACCCTACATTTATCAACGTTTAAAATGAGAAAACTCTTTTCACTCCATTCAACAAGTCTGTCTTAGTCATCCTGCAATTTGAGACAGTCGCAATACGAGTCGATAGATTTATATAGTTTTAGATCATCTGCGTATATTAACAAATCATATATGGTAACTACATAGGAAACATCATTTATGAATAATATGAAGAAAAGGGGCCCTAAGTGACTACCCTGTGGAACACCGAAGTAAGCCGTTATTTCTTTAGACAGAGCAGAACGGAACTGAATCCTAAGTTTGCGATCCTTAAGGTAGGATGATAACCAGTTTAACATCCAAATTGGTAAACCTAAAGATCTCAGTTTAAATAACAAAACACAGCGCTTCGATACAAGTGGATGTAAGCTGGAACAAATTTGTTGTTGTTGACCTTCCCTTCATAAAACCATGCTGATAAGGATTAAGAACTCCACTATAATGAAAATACAAGAATTCATATAAAGAAGATTCCAACAATTTGGGAATACAAGACAGTTTAACAATAGGACGATAGTTGGTAACAAGCTCCCTGTTACCAGACTTAAAGATTGGGACACGACTCTTTCCATAACTTATTAAATTTACTAAGCCCCGCACTGATAGATTAAATAAAAATGTTAACGGATAAGAAAGTGTTCCACTGAAGTTCTTTAACACAATAGGGGGTATCCCATCAGGCCCAGCAAAATAACCAAGGTCCAGCTTGAACATGGAGTTCTCAACAGATTTCTCATTATTATTAAATACTAACACAGGAGGAAAATTATTAGATTCCTTTTTGGTGTTTACAAAACGCCAAAATTGCTTAGGATCCGATCTTATTATCTCATCTTAAACAGGTACTTTTCATAGGCATGCAAAAGAGCATTATGAAATTCGCTCCACAAAAACAAAAATTGCGTTAAGTCAAGTCATCATTAGACTGAGAGAGGTGAAATTTACGCCAAGCCTTATTTCTTAAGTTGTGCAAACGTTTAAACTCAAAATCGTACCAAGGAGGACACGAAGTGTCATTCTTGATACAAGACAATGGAATACAATCATTGAAACAATTAAACATAACATTGTAAAATTGTGCTGTAAGTTCATCTACATCATTGTATCATGCGATGATTCATATGTCATATCATATGATGCTGAATTTACAGTTTATTACATAGATAATCGTAGGTTCTTGCTAGGAACTATTTGCTTACAAAAAAAAAAGCCTCTCGTCAACACCAGTTTTTCATATCAAATTGAAGAAGTCCAAGCCTTCAGTTTAAGACATATCAAAATTTGTACCCTTTGTAAAGGTGGCCGGTTGTAATTATTCCTAAAATACCCAGAGATAGAAAATATGTCGATTACCGGGAAGAATGAATCATTAAATATAATAGTAAAATAGTAAACTTGTAAATTTGTAGTTGTTTCGTTCGCATGGAGACAACATAGCGAAATCTGGCTGTGCACAATATTTTAGTTTTCCTTATTGATGATGAGACTCAAAAACAATTTTTACTTATTCTATTGTTATTAATTTATATTTAAAGCGTTTAAGAATATCTCAGCATAGGAATAAACGTTAACCTTGCTTGTATGTTTGGAAAAAAAACTTGTTGAGCCTAAGTCAGCTCGTGGTCGGAGCATTAAACTCCGGTTAAAATTCTAAATGATAACATCATATTTTGGCAAACACCCAGTTCTCTCTCCCCTATACATATTTTTCTAAGTAACACATTTGACGTAGTCAAAAAAATTTCAGTATTTTCAGAATGCAAATCACCGGAAGTTCAGTTGTCACTGATTTATTTCGGTCGTTTTGAGCAAACATAATGTAGATAGCACCACACCAACAGGATTAGTTTATCTGATTCGAAACATATTGAAATCTTTACAACACATAATAAAGAAAAATTTAATTACTTGAATTTTTAAAGATTTAATTGGATGTAGGTATTCGACTAAAAATAAAAAAAAAAAAAAATTAAAATATAAAAATAACAATAAGAACTTGGCAAAAATGTTTGAATTTGAATGTAATTTTCTTGACTCATCTTGAGTAATTTTGATGTTGGTTTTCTTATAAACGATTGTAAAATAATTCATATGTAATTTACATATGTATGTGTGTATATTTTTATATATATTTAGTATATTACGTGCGTGATTTGATTTTATGATGTTAAAAGTAATCGTATTGCGCGAAATTGCGACATAGTTAGTTTGAAAAGAGAAAAGAGTCCCTCGAACGCAGGCCAAGACAATGCCCATTGTTCACCTTTCAGACCCACGAATGAGCCTTCGCTCATAGGTCCCAACCGAACACTCTTACAAAGCTAAGTTTGGACCCCAGTCGTCCTTGTCGAATTCGTGCAGCTTGTCCAGGAGGTGTGTGCCGAGGAATTTGTATCGCTTTCCTGAGAGTGCCGGACAATGACAAATAAAGTCAGTCACCGTTTCGGATTCCTCTCCACAATCCCTACATATACGATCATCAATAAGTTTCATCCTGTAAAGTTGACCCCTGTGAAAAGAGTAGGTACCCAGGGAGAATAAGCACTAGAGTTCTTGGGGGTTGGCTTGTTAAGTCCCAAGAGCTTATTCGTTTGGTTTGAGTTAGGTTTATCCCACAGTTCCTTTGTAGTTCTACCCGGAAGGGTCATCTAACCAAAGGCGACTCTGTTGACGGTCAGCCCAAATCGAAATAATTGAGACAAGATGTTTTAGTGCAATCCCGATTATGTAGGAAGATTCCTCCGATGCTGCCCCAAGCCGAGCAAGGTCGTCCGCTGATATTGCTATGTTTTGGTCAGTTAAGGAGATGCCTTCCCGCTTCAAGAATGGCCTTGATTTCTATCTGGAAAACTGTGGCATGGCTTTCAATGTGTATGGCAATTTCCATATGGGGCTCCTCACAGAAAACGCCTGCTCCGGTGTTTTCTTCGGGTTTGGAGCCGTCAGTGTAAGTAATAATAGGGTTTGTGAGTGGTTGAGGCACAAAATGTGATTCCCATTCTGCCCTGGTGGAATTCTAGATTCAAAATTGCTTTTCAGTAATTCCGACAAAGTTTACGTGCATGTAGAGCTTTAGACAAATCCAGGGGGAGTATATAATTTTGAAAAACTCAAGCTCATCAACACATCACGTGTTAACCGGTTATATGAATGCTACTAGAACTAAATTTGTTCGAACTTGTTAAATTATTCTCTAATCTCTCAAAATTTTAAAGGATGTCAATGTGTATGCTGTTAATTTTCTTGTATCCGGATTCACAAACATGGAGAGTTGTGGAGATGAGAGTTATTTTGAAACTTAACTCTCTACTCGGGGAATTTATTGAAAATTACTAAACTCTCTACTCCACTCGACAAAACTCTCGGCTGTCTTAGTTGTGGAGAAGTAAGAAGAATATTTCTCAACTGACAGCATTGTCGGTTTTCGTTGTTAAATTAAATTATGGATTCACCGCATATCCTGGCTGCATTTACAAATTTACAAATTATGAAAATCCTTACAGAGAAAAATGGATTTTGGTGTCTCTCAAGGTACCCGCTAAAAATTTTAAATCACGCTAAAGTGATCAATTTGGTCGTCTTCCAGTACAGAAGAAATGTTATAAAAATTTGCACGCTTGTATGTGGGATGAAATCGCATCTACATTGTGTCCCCTAATCAGATATGTAATTAGTTTTTCAGCCCGATAAATGGTTTTAGAGATAACTGCGATAGGATTGAATCACTCCAGTTCTTAATGTAAAAATGGCCGCATTTGGTACAAATATGGGCGCATTTTCAACTTACAAAATGGGGGCATATTTTCAACACATCATTATGAAAAACTGTGGTAGGTCGTGAAAATTCACTTTCCATGAGAAAAATCTTCACAACAGAGTACTAATGGATGTGAAACAAAGAATGGAAGAAATATATGCAAAATATAGGAACTGGGATGTATATGACTGAAGTGCAAAAATCCGTCTTTCGGCGATAAAAAGTCAGTTATGATGTTAAAATGATCTAATACAAACTACACCGCTCGAATACCCGCTCCTCCCTTTTTAATTTGATACCAAACATGACGTATTTTGAACGACCCCCAGAAATTTTTCACCTATATTTTTGTACTCTAGACCCTAAATTCGTAGGAAAAACCCCAATGCTCTACGACCCTCCCACACAGAGTTAGCCATTCCATCTCTAATCATCACACATCATTTCCGTATGGATCGATTAACTGTTGCAGAGATCAGTGGAGCTATCTTTTCATTAGTAAGTAAAATTTATTCTGGACTGGGGACAGGCCCGGCCGATATATCAAGTGAAGAGATATGCTATGACTCGTTGAAATAATTCTTTTACTATACTTCATGTTCGATAGTTTGATAGCTCCTAAGCTCGACAGCAGTTCCAGTTGGAGACTTTCTTTAAGTCGCTTTAATCAATTGCATCTCAGATATATTTTTGTCCAGCAGGTTTGACTTTTATTCGGCAGATAAATTTTCTTTATGGCTTTTATAAATAATTGCCACGCAGAGATATTTGTAGATCCTTTATGTAATTTGCCACATCAAGAACGGCGCGCAGATTTAAAGCTACTTTGAATAAGGCCAATTCAAAACTAGCTAAGAAAGAACGTCCTAATTACACACTTAAAAGGCCGAAATCTTTTCCAACTTCAATATATTTTCAATTTTTTCTCTATACATTATATATATTGTATATGTAGACCAATTTGGTGTAGAAACCTCACTGGTCCATATCTAACTGCAGTAACGTTATCCAAACAATAAAGTCAACAGTTAGTATTGAAACAAATCACGTCTGGGACTTGTGGCACTTTAAATCTCAACTTGTCCAGGACTTTTGGGCTTTGGCCATATGCCATTTCAATTCTAAACGATTTAATTTGCCCCTTGAATAAAAAATTGTTTGGCTTTAGAGGCTCTCTACATTCCGATCGTTAAAGCAAGAAGTGGTAGGGAATTGAGGACAAGTAGGTGATGTGATGGTGCGCATGACTCATAGCTGGGGGGGAAAACAGAGGATGGCAAACTGTTCCACATTCGTACTGTTCTGCTTATGAAATATTTATGGAATTTCACGGTACGGCCGAATTTGACTTCAAGGGTGTGAGGGTGAGCTAGGATTAAGCTTGTGTGTTGCGCATAGGAAGAATTCTACAGGGTAGAAATTTCGTCAGAGCAATAACCATAGAAGTAGCGATAAAAGGGAGACAGACATCCGGCATATCGTCGAGGCTTTAGGGAATCAATAGTTGCTATTGATATGTCATCGCTAAGAAGCCGGCAGGCCTTCTTTTTGACTTTGTCTAACGCGTACAATGTAGTGCATCCAGCCCCTGCCCATATATGGAAGTTATATTCTAATCTAGACCTGATATGAGACTTGTAGACTTACGCCAAGTCTGATGGAGTAAAATATTTCTTGCATCCTTGCAAAAAGTTCAGACAATTCATCGCGTTTTTGACAAAACAAAAAATATGATCAGACCAGCTAAGATTATTGGATATTTCAATGCCCAAGATGTTAAAAGACGATGAGTTCGAGATATCTTCTCCATCGACGGAAATGGGTTGAGTGAGAGCTGGAGTATGTTTGAGTGATAACAGACAACATTGCCTAATTTGCTCTGCCCCTGCTTCGTTTGTCAAATAATATATTCCCACGGGAATCAGCTAGAGTCGAACGAGTACACGAAATCAAGGAGAGAGAGACTAGGGGGGAGCACAAAACCTTATGGTATACTGGCATGGATTATGAAACGGTCAGAAGTAACTCCGTCTAATAAAACTTGAATTGAACGGCGGTAGAGAAAACACTTTCAATCCATGTTAAGAAAAGAGGGTCTAACCCTAATGCTTGAAGTTTAGCTAAAAGAGCAGGATGCCAGAGTCTATCGAAGGCCTTCGAGATAACTAACACGATGATCTCAGATTCACCAAAATTAAGGAGACATTGATTCCGACGCTCGGTAAGGAATGTTAGTAAATCTCCCGTAGAGCATCCTGCACGAAAGCCGTATTGGCGATCGCTAATATGGTGATTAGTTTTTAGATATTTCATCAATTGGGTGTTAATGAGTATTTCGAAAACCTTCGAAAGAATCGAACTAAGGGCATTTGGTCTATAATTTGAGGGATCGCTTGCCTCCCCTTTTTTTGGGTATTAACTGAATGTGCAAGTTTCCATGCCGGAGGAAAGACTTCTATCGAATAGGACAAGTGATATAGTTTGCGTAAAGGAAATACCATCAAGCCCAGCAGCCTTAGACACATTGGGACCTGCGAGCACTTTGAAGACCTCCTTGGAGTGGAAATATGGGAAAGTCACCATCTGTGATATCCAACGACGTATCAATGATGTCTGAATTTCCTTTCACTGCAGTGCTAGTAGACTACATATCTATACTATATAAGTTAGCATACCCAGCAACCATAGAAACTGGCGTCTGCAAAGCACAACTGAACTGTTCGAAAATCGAGTTTCAAATTCGAAAATTTGATTTTCATGGCTATTCACTAAAAGAAGTATTCGTCACTAATATACATTGTATATGTGTATGTATATATAAATGCAGATTGTCATGAAAATCCATCAGATTTTGAAAATTTTAATAAAAACATCAAAGATCAAACCGTTTTGCTTTAATAAAAATGAAACACACTTTAAGGAAACGTTAGTCTAGATTAGTAGCACATGCAGGATCCAAAACAAACATAAAATAAGTGCGTCATCTTCATCATAAAAAAGAAATAAATTCAAGCTTCTTTATATTCATATGTATAAATGATGCGAATTTTATTGTGATTCCGTTGTCAAATCATCATTAAGCCAAATGAGTTGGTAGTGGTAGACAAAAAATTGAAATTATACGAGAGACATTTACGCAACCGCACGGAATATCTTGGATAGCCGCCAAGGATCGCGTTAGAATGTACATAAGAACTTGGACACGTTTTCAAATCAATACGTAGGCTTTCCGCCCGCCTTTTGCCGCGATTTCGATGCGCGGTAGCCCGAAATGTTATGTTTCTTAAAACCATGATGAAATAGCAATCATCGGTTTTTGTACAACTTCTCCCTGCCAATCAAAAATTAATTGCGCTATTGATATTGATTGATTTATAGAGTTGGCGGAGTTGGTGGCGTTTATGGCGGCAAAGTGTTGAAACAAAGCAAATGTTTTTTATATAGATTATGTAAATAAATACTATAAGTAGCAATAAGTATGTAGTTTGCTTCTTTTAAATCAATAAAACGCCATTGAAGGCGAAGCAGCACTCTCTACTACTTATCTCATGTAAATTTCTTTGTGAGTTTAAGGAGAATTTTGTATGGATTGGATTCGAATTGCCGAATTGCACTGACATATAATAAGAATGGACTGATCCATCCTATCTACTTCCTTTAGACAAAAATGGCACAAGTTTTGGTTAAAATCTGTTTGTCCCATTTAAGCGTGAAATACAATTACGGCTAATCTGTCGACTGCGACTTGATTTTAAGTCGAAGTCGACGCTGAGGTGAAATTTGTAATTAAATTAAAGCTTCAACTCCTTGAACAAACCAGAAGTCCCGACTTCTGCGGTTGACCTGAAGTTGGCCGCAGCGAACACCAACTTTGTACTTTGTGCAAAGTTTAATTTCAGTCGGAGTCGCAGTCGAAGTCGAAGTTGCAATTATATCTTGCGACATGTATTTACCATTTGAGCAAAGTCGAAGCCGAAGTCGAAGTCGTAATTGTAATTCGCGCTTTAAGCTCAAAATGTACACTGAACTGTAACCAACTTCGGAAACAGTGCGGTTGTATTAAATGGAATGCATTGGAATTGATATTAAAATTCAGACAAATATATTGTTTATATACGTCTATTTCCTAAAAGCGGCCCGGCCCATACGCCTTGGTGTGCGACAGATGAAAGCTTTCTCTCCATACACTGTCAAACGTGCTGTCCAACATTAGAACAGGAACAGATTATCAGGAGCTACTAGAACTATTAACTGTAATCATTTCTTCAGTAGAGTTCACTCAAGAATGACGAATGCGTGACAAACATCGCCCTACACGGTTCAATATTTTGTCAAACACGTAGGCCCGCCCCTAAAAATCAAACTAATTTGATTTTCGTCCAACCGCTTGACATATTACGTGTCACACCGCAAACAGGCCCACACACGGTGAAATCTGCGTGACAACATCTTTGTGCTACTCGAGTTGGCCAATATGCGTGACCGTGTTGGGCCCCTTTACCAGCTCAATAATATTTGACATCAAATCTGCAGAGGAACACATTTCTCAGTAATATTAAAAATTAATTTTTGTGTTAATTAAAACGAGGTTAACTTCCTAAATAATTTTTATTTAATGCAATACCATTTTACAATAACTTTAGTGTTTCTAATCGATAAATAATAATAAATTATGAATGCGTGCACAGTTGTACGAAATAAAGGGTTTTTACAGCTTGTTAAAAATTGGTGCCATTTTTGAAGCAAGAGCACTCAGTCCATTCTTGTTATATGTCAGTGGCCGAATTGGGATTGGGACTACAATTCCGCGGAAAAGCCCTTAGTTAAGCCATAGCGCGCACATCGATGTTTAATTACATCTTCGAGGAGAGAACTAAAGGGGGTGACATGTGATGAAAAAAGCGTAGCAGAAGTACCAGAGGAGGCGTTAAAAATTGTTGATGCTTTAAATATCACAACAAATTAATGGCGCGAAAATTCAAACACATTTCTTAGAAACTCGGCACAATCTTCCGCACCACCAACTGACATGTACATATATAAATGGACTGACTGTTCTCCTGTTTTATGTGGCATCAGTTTTGATTACAGCAAGTATGCTCTCACTGACGATATATCTAAATTATTTGCGAATTTACTTATATATGCATGTCAGTGGAATTTACCGAATTTACCACAAAAGTATTTTTAAAGCATTTTCCTCAACACAGCTTGTATCTAAATATTCGAGCACATATAACTCCTTTTTATATTACTCTCACTAGTCCAAATAGTCATTAACCATTTCCTATAAAAAGTAAATTATCCATTTGTAACTACGTTTCTGCGCCAAACGCACTTCCCGGCTCTTTGTTTATAGAAAAGTGCCAGTCAAACACCCCGCCAAAATCAAGATGGCGAAAATTTTTGGCTACGCTGCCATACATATACTTTACTATGGGATGTCATCTCCTTTAGTTCTCTCTTCAAAGAATTACATACACTATAAGGCATATAAGCATGAAGATTCATCAACTTTGAGAAGCTAAAGGAACAAATCTGAAAGTTAGTCAAAGTTTTCCATATAAACAAGAATTTAGGCAATAGAACGATGGGCGCTTAAATCAATTCTTGCTTCTGCATAAGAAATAATAAGCGACGTTGCGTAAGTTAGAACTAGTACGAACACATATGAACTTCTAATTCATGACTTGAAAGGTATATCTTCCGATGGTTTTGATTGAAATCAAAATCTGTAACTGGATCAGTGTTGTCACTCAAAGTCTTTCTAGAGTAGCATTTTAGTGTAGCTCGAAAGAGGTTTGAGTAGCCACACCTGAAAAATTATAGAAACTGGCAGTGCTAATAAATTTAAAGTCAAGATTTAATAAGCCAAAGTCGAAATTGCCCCAAACATATAATCCCCCTATTTACAATTTTTTTATTATATAAATGTGCCCAAAAATATAAAAAAATTTCATAAATAATAATACTACACTGTAAAAAAGGTAGGACTATTTCCTAAAATTTAGGGATAAAAACCCTACAATTTAGAGAATATTCCCTAATATGTATTATCGAAAAATACCTAAGCTATGTGGCACAAATTGTTGCAAATTTTTTAGTGTGTACATTACACTGCTACATTTAGAGAATTAAAATAAATAAAAAATATTGGAAATATTGTGGTCAAGCATTCAAAAATTGTAGCCATTAGCTACGATTCTAGCCAAAGTGGCAACAGTGAACTGAATCACCATTGGGCGTAGTATTTCGATGTGTTATGCTCTTAGCACGTCCTATGTACATATAAAACGTTAATATAGGATAAAAAGGGTGTCCCCGAATCCCAAACGAACTCTAGAATACTGAAATAGGTGAAAGCTGAGTGATTTCCAGTCGAAAAGCCTATCTAAATTTTTTTCAATTTCGGCTTAGTTTTGAGGGATTTTATATTTTCATTTTTTTGTGGTAAATACGCCTTACTGGTACTCAGGTACCACATATTCGTATGATGATATTTGTCATGCAACTTTCTTTATACATATCTCATATTTTAAAGTTGTAAAATCTGAATTAAGGAGTATTTTTTTCCGAAAACAAACCAAATAAAATGCTATTTATATACTCTCTCTCATTAAGTATCTTTTTTAATAACATGTTGTATCAATAGATAGGTAATGAATTTGGGGAAATTTTTTTAATGTATGCAAAAATGGTAGTAGTTAGTAGCGGTGAAATTCTTTGGTCTCCACGATCTTCAGACTTGATCTTGATCTCATTAATCGAATTCAAAGAGGAGCTAGAGCTAACCAACTAAGACAGGAAATCCAACGCGCTGAGATAAGAAAAAATATTAGAAAGAGAGCGAAAAAATGCATTGAAAGTAATTTGAGCAATTGTTAGATTGTTTCCTTCATGGTGGTCCATAGAGCGGGAGATGATAGTACTTACCTATACAACCAAAAACTTGTATGGCTGGAAGGAGGAGCCATATCAACCATTTCGGAGTTACAAGTTGATTAGGAAAATATGCTAGGTTTTCACAAAACACAATAAGGTGGTTAACATAACTTTTGTTTTTTTCATAAAAACTATAAACTCTTATCTTTAATTTGATCTATTACACCTATGTGCTATCTGTAGCCGTTAAAGAGTTATTAGCTCTTAACCTATTCTCCAAGCTATTCTCAAAGATAATTTGTTCCCTTAGTGACTGAAAACACGTCATTTTAATAAAAAGGATAGGTTATGAGCTAGTTTAACAGTAATTTGGACATAGCTTACAATTTTTGTAAAAAAAAAATTATTTTAACCACCTTTTTGTAAAAAAAAAAACACCATAACTCTTGAGAGGAGAGGAATATGCAGCTGGTTGAGCAATCGTTGAAAATATCATGAATTTCTGCATACATACGGTAACCATATACCGTGTATTTTTTATGATACAGGGTATTTTGTGAAAACCTAGCATATTTTCTTAATCACCATGTAATTCCGAAACGGTTGATATGTCCACCCAAGCCGTACAATCTTTTGTTTGTCTATAGGTCAGTACTATAACCTCTCGCTCTATGGACCACAATGGAGGGAACACCCTGTATAATAGTACAAAACATGAGAATTTAACAAAAAAGATAATAAAAAAAAACACTTTAAAAATTAGTTTTGTTCTTTTTTCATACATAAAAAAAAATTGCCAAAATTCATTATCTGGTCAACTTCCGATTTTAAGTCGTCGCATTATCTATTGATGCAATTTGTTATTAGAAATGATATTTAATGAGGATATTTTGCGAAGTATTTAAACAGCGGGTCATTTGATAAAAATACCCCTTGATTCAGACCATACAACTTAAAGATGAGATATCAAGTTTCTAGAAAAAATATCATCAAACTGAGTATCATCACATCCGAGTTAAAAATGGATACTTACCACATAAAGGCTGGTTACTGAATAAAGGGTTACGGTTAAAAAGTTATTAAAGAACAACAAAGCGCTAACACTGAATTTTGAAAAAAAAAAAAAACTCCAAAGCTAAGCCAAAATTCAAAAAACTATATATAGGATTTTGGATTGCAAATCACCTCTATTTTCAACTGTTTTAATATTGCAGAGTTCTTTTGGGACACCTTATGTACAACCATACGTACATATCTCAATGGATACCGTTCTTCCAAATGCCGATATTATTTTGATAAATCTTCTAATTTCTTTTAGACCCATACCTGCAACAAGGTATGCATCATTTGTATCCACTAGCAAAAGGGGATCAATTGTGTCCGTTAGGATTTCATCCACAAGTTCGATGGCCAACCAGATGTAAACGATGTTTTCGGGACTACAAAGAGCATGGCGGAAAAAGAGGCGGAGATGATATTGCAGCATCATCACCTAGTCTATCGGAGTCATCAAATGCCAAGTATGAATCGAAGAGAACGATTTTAACAGCATTCATTTCTAAACTAACATATACACGCTATTGTTTCAGAGCACCAGGTAGGACTTGGACCTCATCTCAAAACCTTTCCACTTTGTCAGATAATAATGGGAGTAGCAATGGTATTGGTGAGTACATGTGTCTAACATATAAATGTGTAGTAGATATTTATGCTCTTCTGCTCTGGTAAAAATTTTTACCAAAACTGTGATTAATGCTAACTACTCGCTGTCTACTGTCTACTCTGCTCTGCTCTGCTCTGTGTTTGTGCTTCCACAATTGTCTATTTAATACAATCAAGTTGTTCACTATAACATAGAACTACGGAAGCGACCGTCTTCCTGGACTTCTACACCAGAACTGGAGGACTCTGAGAAGGTGACAAATAATGAAAAATCCCCAGAAGTTTCTGTTAGCATTCAAATACCACAACGACGGCATACCACAATTTTGGATGCCAGAGAAGTAAGTCGATCGATCATTTTGTTAGTAAGATAATGGCAGGCTATAAACATTTGTTTTTATCTATAGAATGAAGATTCCGTTACTGTACGGAAACCACCTATACCACCATCAACATCCAAGAAAGATGATGATTTTGTTATACACAATTCGGACTCGTTGGCTGAACGGGTTCGAAAAATGAATATGCTGAAAAAACAAAATAGCACCGAGAGGGAATCCAGCCGAGAGAGATCAATTCCACGAAAAACTGACAGGTAATTCAAGGTGTTTGAAATTTAAAATTTTTCGTGTAGGATTGCGTGTAGGTCGCGATTGCAATAAAAATTTATGTATACAGACTTATGTTAAAGGATAATACAACGACAAGACATGCAAGTAAATTTTCCTTGCCAAAGTGTCGTCAAGGTAATTCCTTATACGACCTTAACCCGGTATCTTTTCTCCAATCCAAGAATTTAGGTGCCCGCTTTCACAACATCGCAGTTGTAGGTTATAAAATGAGCCAAGTGGACAAAATTCTGTGAGAATCTGATTTTTTACTCCCCATATTTCTTTATTTCTCATTCCGCTGTGAACAGGGCGAAGACCTTTGTCCAGTTCATTTGTTTTTTTTTTATCTGTAGTGAGGTTCCTAGAGATTTCATTCAGTTCTTTAGTTCTAGATAAGCAGAACCAAATGAATGCAAATTTAAATACTATATTGCAACTGCTCACTACTCCTAATTTAAGAATCCAGGTGATTTACATATTCACTTCTAACCTGAAGGACACTATGATTTCAATGCATTCAGGTATTTAATATAGTGGCAAACACTACGCTCTGGACTTCTTTTGATGGCTTCGTCCTTTATCATAGACATTGCTTCCCACTCTGCAACTTTGTGACCTAGGAGCCCGACGTAGATGCCAGATCTTCAGTGATACCTGTGGGGCTAAATAGGGATTACCGATCAGCAAAGAAGATTGTTACCGAAGCCAAGGCCTTTCAAACCTTTTAAAACTCCTGGCGGTGGTGGCATATTTTCGGCGTTACTGCAAGAATCGCTGGATTACACTAAGCCCCTTATCACGGAGATATTTGAGGCCTGTATCTACACGGGATATATCCCCAAGACATGGAGACTAACCAATGTTGTTTTTATATCGAAAACCGGTAAAAACCCAACCAAAAAGACAGGCCTATCGGTCTGACATCATTTCTCCTGAAAACTCTGTAGAAAATAATACACAACTATATTCGGACGACGTCCCTCAAAAGCTGTCCACTTAATGCCAATCAATATGGCTACTGCCGCCACTGTCAAGTAACCTTGGTATGGGTTCCTGGACATAAAGGAGTTGACGGTAATGAAAAAGCGGACGAACTGGTTCCTACTCGACATTTGGTCTACCAAAAAGCCACTTTAGAGTGAACTGCCTTAGTGGGAAAACAGGCATCTGGATGTCTTTTGGTATAGCGCGCCCGGTAAGAAGTAGGCGAAGAAATTCTTTAACCCCTCTTTTCTCCAGACGCACCAACTTATTGCACTTAGCAGACAGTCGCTCTGAAGAAGATAGGCAAATCTGACAGTGAACTGTGTCGTCTGTACGAAGACGAAGATGAAACCTCGATGCATATTATATGTAAGTGCCAGCGTTTGTAGAACTAAGACTGCAAATCACTGGAGAAACACTTATCTCTCCAAATAAAGTCTGCAAGAGCTCGTTAAAAGACTCGATTTTGCCAACCACCTTAGGGGAACGCACAATAGATTAACACTAGTCGCGGTGTCCGCATGGTCCTGGAGGTCTAGTCGCCCTTACTCCTAACATTTACATAGGCCTTGCTGGATTTAATTAATCTAAATTTATGGTACACTTAATAGGACCTTATTACAGCGATATGGCTCTTGTGTTGTTTACCTTTAAATTCTGCTTTCCTACTTTCTTAATGCTCACAATTTCTAAATGAACAGGGAAGAGTCACCGTCAATTGAAAAAGATCGAGAAGGCAAACGAACTGCCGAGACGGAATCAAAGAAAGCAGATAAAAAGACAACAACTATTCGAAAACAAGATAATTCCATCAAAACAAAACAAGACGTGGAATTCCTGATACGAATAAAAGAAAACGCATCCCACAAGCAGGATGACAATGTCTCAACAACAACGGAAACTACAGAAACTACGCTGGTTGGTTCCAATGATCAAGACCTTGAGGAAGAAATGAAAATCCTGCGAAAAGAATTGGAAACAATGAAGGTTCGCGCAGAGCGTGCAGAGCGAGATAAAAGTGATATCCTTTTGCGAAGGCTGGCGTCCATTGATACAGGACCAAATCGAACGGCAGCCTCGGAAGCGCTAAAATTGCAACAGAAGGTTAATGAACTGAAAACACAAGTAGAGGATCTGAAAGATGATAAACGTTGTCTTTCGATTAAAGTGAAAGAACTGGAACAAGATTTAAATGTTAGGCCGGCTAAGAGTGTGGAAGAGGAGCTGCGACGAAAGCTAAAAGCAGCTGAACAGCTATGCGAGGAGCTAATGGACGAGAATGAAGATATTAAGAAAGAATTGAAAGGCATGGAGCAGGAAATCGATGAAATGCATGACAACTTCAGAGAAGATCAGGTCGACGAATACACAACTGTACGAAAAGAACTGGAGCAAACTACAAAGAACTGCAGGATCCTCAGCTTTAAGCTGAAGAAGTCTGAACGTAAGATAGAACAATTGGAAGCAGAAAAACAAGCGCTTGGAGTACAAAACAGTACTGAGTTAGCCATAAAAGTTAAAAAATTGGAAGAAGACTTAAAATTAGCAAATGAGTTTACCAGAACGCTCCAGGTAATTATGAAAATTAATTTTCAGTTAAGTGTTTTATTATGCTCTCTTGCTTTCAGGCCGAAGCTGAACAGTCCAAAAGTCCTGGAAAGAAAAAAGCACCCAGTTTGGGAGTAATTGGTAAATCTACATCAGCAGATGGTAAATACTCAAGGGAATCACTCACTAGGGGAGGATCTCAAGAGGATCCGGAACAATTGATGAGAGATCTTAGAGATTCCTTGGAACGAGAAGCTGATCTTAAGGAGCAGCTTAAGTTTGCTGAAGAAGAAGTAAGTTTTGTTTGCATTTATCTCCCCTAGGTTTTTATCTCACTTTAAAGACTCGTGGAATAATAGAGCCGAAGACTGCGACAACGCCGACATATAACACCTAAGGAAAATCGTGGAATTCAAACTGAAATTATTGAGATATTGTGCATTCCTTCGGGAACTCAAACGTGTAATTTCAGTAAAGATGCAGAAATTTCTCCAGACCATGAATACTTGTTAAATCGTTTACATAGTGTAGCATGTTCCACAGATAAATTATTGGTGAGAGATGCAAGTACGGATACCCACCACACTATATCTACAGATGCCAGCGTACAAATTTGTCTCGATACCTTTGATTGTAGTATACAAACGGAACCGTTCGCCTATTCTCTTCAAGATGCTTCGACATTTATTGATGAAAACTTCTACTACAACACTACGAGATCAGTTCAGACGAATACCGATAAATTAGAAAGTCACACTATATCAACACAGTCATACATGGTGACCCAAAGTAATTCATTCACTCAGACTGATGAAAAGTTATTGAGTGCAGAATCTCCTTCTCCTTCTACTTCTACAATGAGGGACCAGGTGGCGACAAGAGGAGTCAGTCCTTATAGAAATTTTTCGTTGTTTGCTTTTCCACAGCTGCATGGATTTTTCTTCCCGACTATTGTCTCTCCGGCACTGGTGTCTGCTATTTCAGGTATTGAGAAATAAAGTATAGCAAAAATTAGCATAGAGTCAATTGTGGTCTTACTGTGGTTAACAACTTGATTTACGTAATTCACTAAACCCGGTAGTTTCCATTCAAACATGTATGTCATAGCAAAAAATAATATTAGCCTTACTTTCCTATCAAATGCGGTAATTCCTGCGTCCGATCAGGGTACACGGATTTTAAGAAATTAGTAGATTTATCGGCTAGAATTTGCAGATGAGTTTTTTCTTCCTTTTCCACGAATGTTGGGCAGCCTCATTTAGTCTCCTTAAATGTCCTCATCCACTTTAAACCAAAATTTTTTTTTTAACCGAGCCCTCTATACGAGCGTTTTCCTGGTAGTCGTTATAAACGACTGTCATTGCCATCACATCTTAACAGCCACCTGGTCACGTGCAGTAATGAATTATAATTTAAGTGCCGCCGATTCTTTCACCTGCTGACTATTTGCCAACCGTGTATCGCGTATCCCCTGAGATTTGCTTAACTAAATAACACAGCTAGTATAGTGCTTCCTGCCCCCCCCCCCCCAAGTTTTGGTCTGATGTGGGTCTTACTTACAAATGACAGCAAAATCTGAAGGAGAAATTTATTTCTTGCATCGCTGAACGATCCAATCCGTTTTTGGAAATAGAAATGGGTCACTGCAGTTGAAATTGCTCGGATATTTAAGTAGGATTATTTTTGGATGGATACTTACTCTATCAAACGAATTGGATTGGTTTTGAGGTGGTTTAAATATACCAGATAAGATCGACGGGGTTCAATTTCCATTATGCGTGGATTTTTTCTTGTTTTCGAATAGTTTATCATTCTAGTTTGATTCTAACAGTATTTCCACGTGAGTCTATAGCAAAGTTAAACGAATCGCAAAGCTATGGATAGGATTGAAAGTAAGAGACAGCATGTCATTTATGAATATGTATAATGAATAGAATCAGAGAAAGAACAGAACCTTGAGGTACGTCGAAATTTATATTATATTGGTCAGATGTAGGTAATGCTTACTACACGAATCTCAACCAAACTCTATCAAAAGCCTTCGCAATATCTAAATTGAGGGAACATTTCCAACGTTCGGTAAGATATGATGTTGATCGGCCAGAACGGAGATCGTATTGACGATTGCTAATGCTGATGATATTATTTATTTCAAGCTGAGCAAAAAAATAAGCAATTTCCTATTTCTATAACAATAATAATATTATTTCTAGAATAAGAAGCTCTAAGGTAGTACCACTAGCCAAATAATAAATAGAGAAATTATTTAGAAGAAAAATTTATCGACATTTTTCTTCTTGAATAGCGTGGCTTCCGCAGGAAAATTTGTCTATTTATTCTATTTTAATTTTGAAATGCTTTCAGACAGAAATTCCCTGTGACAGCCAGAGTATTCAAGAAGAAGACATACAGTTTTTGATTCTATATGACTTCTCTAAATATTTTATACTTGCCGATAGTTACTTACTAGTGACAAAAATAACGCTAATTCAACTCCAATAAAATTTCAGGCGGAATGTTTAAGGAAGAAATCATCACGTGTTGACGATGAGAACGAGTCTTTGATGATGCAGTTGAAAAAAATGGCATCGAGAGCAAGAAGTATGACTTTTTCCAATTCTTAAGTTTTGGAACTTTCCTGTTGCATAAATACAGTGATGTGCCTCTGTGTTGATTCTTAACAAATAATTACAAATTGGCTGTGATCATTCCAAATTTCCTTATTAATTTAGAAGTGTTTAAAGGATGTCAGGCTTTTATGCCATTTTTTTAAGCTGCTCATTGCATTTTCTCATAGAATCAATTAACTTAAAACCAACTAACAATTTCTAACCTCCATGCGTGGCCACAGCTTACATATAGTTACGATCTTACATTTTTGTATGTACTAGCAGTTCTGATACTAATTTACTAAATACGCTAAAAACAAAGCAAATTGTTTTCTAAAAAACTAAATTTTGAGATCACTTTCTCTGCTGATGTGAATTTTTATAAGATCAACCCAAGGCCTCAGCAGTTGAGAATTGTTTTTCAAAATCTAAATTCGATTCATATCGGCAGGGCATTTAATTTCTGATCTAACATGGCTTTCTTATATAATTTTCAATCATTCTAAAATTTAATTTATTTATTTTTCAATCTACAAAAAAAAAATGTTTTAGGTCGCAAGCTAAGTCCGAATGCGCGATTAACACCAGAGCCACCAGTCGAACATGACGAGGGTATATCTGACGAAGATGATCCTGCTGAGCTGAGAGTTTTATTGGAACTAAATGAGCAAGTAAGATACAAAGCAAAAAAAAAACAAAACACGTGCAAAACCCCAATTGTGTGTATAATTAAAAATTCCCCGATTTTCTATTCTAGGAGGCTTCTGTCTTGAGACTAAAAGTTGAAGATCTGGAAGCTCAAAATACAGAAAGCAAGAAACAAATCAAAGAACTTCATGAAAAACTCAAAGCAAATTCATCTGGAGGCAGAAAGCTTCCGTCACTTCTCTCAAAAAGCTCAAGTAGTGCATCTGATAAAAAACTTAAAGTCTTGGAGGATGAAATGTCTGAATTGAGAAAATCCATTGTTGAAAAGGATAATTCTATAGAACGACTGCAAGCCGAAATTGTTGCCTTCAAAAGTAAATCTGGAAAAAATTTAACAAGGACTGGTTCCTTGGAGGACAAGCTTGATCTTAAGCGGCAGCTGGAAATGGTTATACAAGAAGCATCCATATTAAGAGGAAAAATCTCCACTTTAGAAGAAGAAAATGACAAATTATCAATGGAAAATAAGAAGTTGCAGCTTCAGAGCTTACGAAAAAGCTCAATTTCCAATGAGAAAAACATTTCTTTAACAAATAACCTGGAGATGGTGAAAATCAAGGAAGTCTTAAGTAAAATCGAAAAAGAACGTGACGAATTAAATTCCAAATTAAAAATAATTGTACAAGAAGCTAATGAGAAACTTCCAGTCAGAACACCAAAGAGGGTGACAGATCTTACACCAAAAGCTCATCTTAAAAAATGGGTTGAAGAATTGGAAGATGAAATTAAAGAAATGCGAGCTATTGTACTCAATAGTGGAGGAGATAACGTGCATAAGCTTGAGTCTGCAAAGAATGCTGTTGAGAAAGAACTTAAGGAAGTTAAAGATCAACTGAACTCTGCAAATATCGAACTCAGTAAGTATTAGAATAGAGACTTAAGCTTAAGTGTGGACATGTGTACATAGAATAACGACAGCTGAACCTGTTAAAAAATTATGCTCCATTTTATGTCTACCAAAAAACCAAAAAAGCGGAAGTTCCTCAGATAGCAGATGATAATTGGGCCTCCATCCCTCCGCTATATCAGTTACCTTAAAATCATTTATACTTGAATAAACCTTTTTTTTAAGTGAATAGTGAACATAATATGAAGCACTTTTCTCTATTTACAGAAAAATTAAAATCCATAAAAGACAACACGCAAGCACAGACAACTAAAGTAACTGATCTAGAAAATAAGCTTAAGAAATCGGAGGAGGAAAGTACAAAACTAAATTCGAAAATTAAGGAACTGGAAGATAAAATCAAAAAACAGGACGTCAAGGTAAAATTGCCTCCACAGAATTTTATGTTAGTCAAATATGGAACTCCTTAAAACTTAAATTTTGTAGATAAAGCAAACAGAAGTGGTTAAAACTTCGTTGGATAATCAAATTAAACGAGAAAAGGACAAATTTTCTGCCCTCGAAAAAGACTATGAAAAAGAGAAAAAGGAACGAGAACGTTGGGAGACTAAGGCTGCTGAATTAGATGATGAGGTAATCATGATTAGAAAAAGTGCAGAGAAATCAAAAGTTGCCTTCGAGAAGGAAATTCAAGAACTAAAAACTAAAGTGGGATCAAAGACTGATGCGGTCAGTAGTAAAAAGCTTCAGGAATTGCAAAATCATAATAACGAACTCCAAACAAATCTATCCCGAGAGACGAAAAGATATTCGGAATTGAATGGAAGATTCGAGAGGCTCTCAGAAGAGCACGTCCTAATAAAAGCACAACTGGCCACAGAAAAACAAAATATGCAAACAGAACAGAACGCATCAAAACAGAAGCAATCTGAAGTAGAAAATCTACGAACTGAAAAAACTGAAACTGTAAGACGGCTGAAAGATGCCGAAAAAAAGATTGGCGAACTTGAATCAAGGAATATAAAAACTGGAGCAATGCAATACGAAAAGAATATGCTCAAGTCATCACTAGTTGAAAAAGAACGGGAAATGGAAAAGCTAAAGAAGGAAAACGAAATGAATAGAGACGTTGTTATGCAGATGAAAAAGGAAAACGATGAACTTAGAAAGAAACTGGATGACTTTGAAAGAGTAGGAAAGGCACAGAGATCCCTCAACGACTACAACACCAATCTGGAGAATGAAACCAAAAAGCTACGAATAAGGTTAACATTCTGAATTGAATAAATGAAGGACTTTTAAATACCTCTTCTTTAGGTTAGAGAATTCTGAACTTACGGCAAAATCCGAAATAGCTTCTACAAGACTTAGATATGAACAGCAAGTGAAAAATTTGAATGCTGAACTGAGTTCCATGCAGGTAAGCAGAGATTTCATTTAGACTGCATTTTATCCTTATAAATATTCTTGTTCTTCGCAGCGACAATGTGAACGATTCAAAAAAGACCGTGATGCATTCAAACAAATGTTGGAATCAGCCCAAAAGAAAATAGGCGACCTAAAGCAAAGTGGCGGCAGACATAGTCGAAGTTCTGGAAATAGTGGCGACGAGGACGATAAGGGTAAAATAATCTACTTGCAGCAACAGGTAAAAATTGAAAACTTACCTCGAATACTATAGATTTTGTTCATAAGATGCACACAAACTTTTCAAGGTCGGATGTCTCGAGGATCAACTCTGCGAAACACGACTTGAAGTTAGTAAATATAAAACAGAACTAATCTCAGAGCGAAGTGCAAATGAAATAAAAATATCCGAAATGACATCAAAATTAAACGAGTACGAAGAAGACCGCCTAATTGGATCGGGACGAACTAAAATTCCAGGTATGAAAACGAAATTGGAGCTTTCTTGGCAAAAAGAACGGGAGGAACAACAAAGATTGCTGCAAGAAACTTCAACACTAGCCCGAGATCTGAGACAGACGTTATTTGAAGTCGAACGTGAACGAGACAAAGAACGTTTAGAATCTAAACGAAAGTTAGAACAAATTAAACGGTCAACGGAAGAAGAACTAGAGGAAGGAAGAAAAAAGATTTCTGAATTACAGTGTGATCTTCTAGAGCTTCGTGATGCTCACGCCAAAATGCGAACTTCAAATGAAAAATTGAGGCGTGAACGTGAACGTAACGAACGTGAAATGTCAAAAAGACGTTTAGAGCATGATGGAGACCGTAAAGTGGGAGCACTTTTACAAACAGTTGATGAGCTTGTAAAAATCGCTCCAGAATTGCAAATAGCCGCAAATACTGTAACATCACCAGGCCAGACAGCTCTTAAGCCAGAAATTGTTAGAAGAGGTCGTAGCCCTTCTCCGAACACAAATACTATTCAGATATCGGGCATTCTAGCACGATTGGCTGAAGCATCTGAGGAACTTCGTCGATACCAAAGGCTGTGTGAGGAAGAAATTGAAAGAAATAAAACAAGAAGAAGCGGCATGAGAAGAGCTGCATCAACCGAGAATGAAGCACCAGGATTGGGCAGCGCCTCAATTGTTTCACGAACTGGAAAATTATCTAGATCATCTACACACAACGGCAGTTTATATAGAAAAAGTTTGTCCCTGGATCAATCAATTCAGCAAGATCAGGTAAAGAAGTGTGATTATCCTCTTCAAACGTACCCAATATCTTTAAATATCAAAATTAAAATTTTAGTCAATATGGAGACAAGATGATGGCAGCTTATCATCCATTCAGTCTATTGATTCAGAGTTGGGCGGTTTAGTGCGTGATTCCAGCATGGATTCTCGGTTATCTGGGGGTTCTACACAAAGTGATTTACCTCGCGGGCCAAGAAAGAAAAAGAAAGGTTTAATTGGTAAGCTAAGAAGTTTAACGAGCAGCAAAAGTAAAGGGAGTGAGAGTGAGGGATCGGTAAGATCGGTAAAGTATAGAATTATCGATAATTGTATGCTCATTAATTATTACAGATTCAAGGATCAGATTCTGATGTGAGCATGTCTAGTGATGTTCGGTCAAGTAAAAAAGATTTGCGCGGACGTCTAACTGGAATGTTTAAAAGATCTGGGTCAGCATCAAGAAGTGCTAGCGCAGAGCGTGGCTTAAGTGATTCTCAACAGAGACCGGTTGCTGTGACAATTGTTGGAGCAGATGATCGTCCACTTGAAAAATCTTCATCATCTACTCTAGTTACACCGAAATTAGTGAGAAATGTAAAATTTTTATGATTTAAAAACATCTTTAAGGCAAATATTTATTTGAAATAAATTATTGCTTTCAGGCTACTAAACCTCCGTTATCGACGACACCATCATCACAAAGAAAGTTGGCTAAATGAGATATAGAAAAAAAAAATTCCTGTTTCCTTGTTTTGTAATTGAAAAAAATATATTCGAAGAAGAGCAACTGATTCATTTTCTCTCTTCGCGTGTACCTAAATTATTAAAAGCCCAAAATAATCTGCATTAGATGAGAGCTCATCCCTTAACTTGGCTAATTTCAATTAGTGCTTTCACTTATATTAATAAGCTGCTGAATAAATATGACAACAAAGATTCCTCCAAACGACTGATAGAGTCTGTTCAGAGAAACACGCTATAGTAATTTCGAAAGCGTTTTGAAGTGACTCTGTGAATTTGACGATAGCGTAAAACGCAACTTGGTTAGACTGAACGAGAAAAAGCGGAGAAAGCGCTTTGAAAGAAAATATTCATATGTATGTGTGGAAAGTTCTTACAATTAAAACACACACGCTGTAATGCTAATTCAGTTCTTTATTAAAAGAGAAGGTACAAAATAAGATAAGCGTACCGCTAGTCCAGTTCATTGTTTTCCTCCCACATTCAGCCATCCTGTTGGTTGCATATCTCAGGCGAACAGTTGTTCTCCTCATCACTACTCTCCTCTTCGCTACCGTCAGTGTGGACCCACGGCTTCATGAAATCTTCAGACGACGACGTTGCGTTACGGTCTTCGTGTTTTCCAACTTTGCAAACATCGTAGCGATCCTTTCCTTTAACCTTAGTAACTTCATAGGGTCCTAGGAACTTTGAATACAGTTTCAGACCCGTGCCGAATTGGGTCGGTTTTATAGCTACTAAATCATGTACCTTGTACTGATGAGCGGGTTTCCTTCTCCGATTATACGATTTCCGATTTTCCTCTTGCATCTTTTGTATTGCGATTTTAGCTTCATTCCTCATTTCTAGTCTATCCGCAACCAAACACGAGATCAGTTCCTCTTCTAACAGCTTGGCCAATTCGAGATCTTCTTGCCTAAACATTGGAACGCCCAACATTAACTCAAACGGAGTTCTATTAGTGGCTCTCGACTTAGTGGAGTTAATTTACTGCACTCTCGGGACATATTTGAACCATTTCTAGAGCTCATCCACCGACACCTTAGACAGAATAGATATAATAATCTGATTAATCCGTTCCACTTGTCCGTTTCCTCTTGGAACTCCTGTAGTAATAGCAATATGGACGATTTTCCTTTCCTCGCAGTATTTTTGAAACATATTTGAAGTGAACACTATTCCACGATCAGTCACTGCTCTATGCGGGTTGCCAAGAATTTCACTCTAAAGATCCAGCTTCCGTATAACCTCGTCCGTGGATGTTGACTTTATAGGGTAGATCCATATAAATTTGCTGAAGCCATCAACTACCACAAACAAATACTTGTAGAACTTCGAAGTTGAAGGAAGGGGACCGAAATGATCTATTTGGAGCGTATTCCAGGCCACATCCGCTTTGTCTATAGAATTCAGATAACTCTCCTGTTTACCACGTTTCCGCAATGATAGAATGCATGCAACGCAGTTTGCTTTAGTTTCATCCGCCTTCTTCTGAAGCTTTGATATAAAATAATCTTGTCCTTCGATATCGGCCAACTTCCTGGGGTTCATGTGACCTTGTATGTGAATATTTTTCAAAATATCCCGTTGTAGCTGCTTCGGCACTACTAGCAAATATTTTCCTGCAACCAGCTTATCTAAAACCCCTCCACGAAATAGGTTGTCTTTGTACTGCTTATCTGCTTATCCTGCAAGATGGTTGCAATGAGACGGCAATTTTCATCTTCTAACTGAGCTTTTCGAGTTGTTTGAAGTAGTCCATCTTCAATCGGCAATACGATCAGGTAGCGACTAAGAGCATCTACGTGTCTCATCGTTGTTCCGAACAGTGATGCACACTAGAATCGTACTCTTCCAAGAGTAAGGCCCATCTTGCTATACGACTGCACAATTCTTTTCTTTTCATAGTAAGTTGGAAGGTGTGTATTTCAAATTTAAGTCCAAATAGGTACATTCTAATTTAATTATAGCTAAGACTTCGAGCTCGTAGCTAGAGTAATTTTGTTCACTCTTTGTTGACTTAAAACTTAAGAAAAATACTGGGTGATACAGTGACTCTGTAGCAAAACTGCTCCAAACCCGTCCTTGTTGGGATCTGTGTGTAACTGCGTCTCGAGTGATGGATTAAATAGCTTCAGTATGGGTTCTCTCATAGCCTTTCCTTCAAAATGTTGAATAGAACCGAAAAGGAATGGTGTATTTCTTTTTTATTATATCAGTTAACGGCTTAGCTATTTGTGAATGATTAGGTAAAAATTTTCTGAAGTAACTCGTCAGACCGACAAAACTGATGAGCTGCTTCAGGTTCCGTGGTAACGGAAATTCCGCACTGCTTTTGTTTTTTGCCTTTGATGTTTTCTTGTTCATCCTTTGCTGGTATGATGATATCGTCCATATATACCAATAATATATCCTTCTGTATCAGAGTTCGAAATACAACGTTAATGAACCTCTGAAACACTTCAGGTGAGTTGCACAAACCGAAAGGCACCTTAAGGAACACGAACTATCCATCTGGAGACGAAGTATATTTTTGACTCTCTTCAACTAGATCCACGTGAATAAATCCATTTCGTAGGTCCAATGTACTGAACACCTTAGCCTCAAATGAACTTTGGATGACATCCTCGATGTTAGGTAGTGGGTATCTGTATTTAATTATTTTGCTGTTTATTTTACGATAGTCGACGCACAGTCTGTAAGATCCGTCTCTTTTTTTTGCTAACAATACTGGGCTGGCAAAATCATAATTGCTCGGATAATACTGTCACCTAGCCATTCTTTAATCTTATTACGTACAACTTGTCTTTCCATGGTAGCTAACCTGCGTGGCTTTTGATACACTGGGACTTCATCAGACATACAGATCTTCATTTGTACACACAAATTTCCGGAGTGTATTGCTCGATTAGGGCAAGTACTTCTTGAGAATACTCGCTATCTGCAATTTCTCGAATGTAATCTTTCTTGTTCTCTTCGATCAGCTGCTAGATAATTCGCCTCCACCTTTTTCATCTTTATTAAGTGAGTCTTACCGTCTTATATAATAAGCGTCGAATTCCTTAAGAGGTCTTTACCGATAATCATCCACTGGCAACCAATGATCAGGGACGATATGTAACTGCGTCGTATACTGATTGTCGCCAATACTAAGTATCGTGACAAATGATCCTAAAGTTCTGCTTAATTTAGCTCCATAGCCTACCAAAGAAATACTAGGTCCTTTACTGCCTATAAAATTGTCTCGTGCTGTTTCATATACAGACTTCCGGATTAGGATGACATCACTACCTGATTCTATTAGAGTAAAACAATATATTTCCACAACTATTGTTTTTATCCACATATCTGGCGTCGAAACTAAATTAACTGAATTCGAATTGGAGCAGTTTTAGGCCATATGGCCAAATTACCGCAACTAAAGCATCTAGCTCCCTTCGCCTTATTGGCATGTCGCAGTTAAGTGATATGTAGACCCGCAGTTGAAACACCGCTTGTTTGGCGCCTTACGACCCTTTACAATAGCCGAACAACGATCATCTTGTCTGGTAACTTTCTTGGCACTTTGCTGACTCTTAATAATTTGGTAGATTTTAAATTTCTGTATTATTTAAAACATCATCTGGTGTCCCAGATATGATATAAGCAACAACTGATTGTTCATCTATATTTCCCCAACTTGTTAACTACTTCCTTGAAAAGAGATATTCAAGGAAAGATTCATTTGACATCTTTTCTCTATTCTCTAATGTTTTATGTACATCTAAGCTAGTTGGTGTATGATCAAACTCCTTTTTTAAAAGCTGTTTAAGGGTTTGCCAGCTTGTAATGTTAGTGGACGGCTCCACTGCTAATGTCGCTGCTCCTGTTAATAAACGTGTGGCATAACGATATTTTTGGACATCGTTCCAGCGGTACACTGTAGAGATATCCATAGGGTAATTGTTTTACCTGACTCGCCCCCAAAATTTTTCTAGCGACTCTTCCACGTCTTTAAAGACGGAATTATTCGAAATTTCCTCCTTCCAATTGTCTGGCATTGAGCCATTTCTTCGCTAAAACTCTTGAATTCAGAATAGTCCTCTTCCCCTTCACTTTCCGCGGGTGAATTCTCCCTGCTGTTTAAAGATAGATGTGGCACAAAACTTGTTTTAACAACTGTAAATAAATATTTTCGTCTCGGCACTGTTCACTGCCTAGCTTTACCCGTATATTAAGAGACAAATTTAGAGCACCACTTTCCACTTACAGCACTTTGTAATTTAGTAATTCGAAAATTTCATTTTTTTTTCACACTGGTATTCCATATATCCCATTGAATTTTTAATTTTAATCCATTTGTTCGCGCCTTTTAATTATTTGATGATGTTTTTTTTTTCACACCGTATCACGTATCCCACTTCTGACACCAAAAGTTTGTGGGCGGAATGTGTTGCGATTAAAACACACGCGCTGTAATGCTAATTCAGTTCATTATTAAAAGATAAGGTATAAAATAAGCTAATTCGATTAAAATAACTTTAATTAGGTAGACGGCAAAAGATTCACGGCTTCTCACAGCTAACGGCTTATCAAAACTGCTTGACTAAATCTGCTTGACTAAATCAGCTTGATTATCACGGCTCGATTGGTATGCTACTCGACAACGACCGATTATAAATAGACATCTGGTGTTGCATGAACTGGAAGATAAGCCTACCGCTAGTCCAGCTCATTGTTTTGTTTTCCTCCCATAGGTATGTGTACATATACAGGGTGTTTCATAATTGGTGCATATAACTCAAGGGTTTTATAGCTGAGGTGGAGACAACCAAAAAATTATACGGCGAAGAGGCCGCGGGGGGTAGGGCGTAAGACGCGGCGTTTCGGCAGTAGGGTTTAAGGTTTTTAGTACTTCTTCCACTTTACATCCAGTAACTTTCTTGATATACACCCCATAAAGGTGAGATTCATTTCAGATGATAGCAAACCGTCTCATCTTTCCAATGAATGCCCAGTCAGCTTTCCTGTCAACTTCCATTGGAAGTTATAGGACGTCAAAAACAAAAAAATGGAAAATAAACCCTAATTTCTTCAAATTTTAACAATTGTCCCGCCAAAATGCATGATAACTATACAGTTTTATTACAAAACTTAGAAACTCCGAAATGTTACCTTTAATTTGATATGTACCTGCTAAATGCAGCCCTTTTTGAGATATTCCCGTTTCTATGATTCATAATTTCATTAATTTTGCTACTATAATAGATTACTTTCGGTTCGGCCGTACAGTAAAATTCTGTCTTTCCTCCGGTATACAATCTGCAAAGATTTAAGAGTAACCTTCATCGGCACCTCCGCCACTCTCATGATCGCTAATTCCTCTCCCTTTTTCCTTCCTTCCAAGCTGTGCTTTGCATCATAATATCCATCGAGCTTGGCTTAATAATTAAAACAAAAAAAAAAAACAAAAGCACTTCTGTACCCTATGCAAATTGCCAATGCGCCGCACAAAACGTAGGATCAGATTCCCAGTATTTTATTAATAAAAGCATGCAGGTAGCCTTATCCAAGAGTCTACATGCAGTGCAAGCTCTGTAGATTGTAATTTTTATAATGATTTAGGACTTCAAAATAATTTGTACTGCCGGTAGTCAGAGCGTACATTTAATAAATGAAGAGTGTTCACCACGTCTACACTTTGATCTCACCCTAATTTTAAATTTCAGTAAATATTATTGTTAAATAAATATATATGTGTGTCATAATAATATGAATGGTATAGTAAATCAAAAAACAATGAAAGTGAGTTTAAAAATAAATTAAAATTGTAGATAAAATGTGGTTGCAATTGACTTGTACTCATCTGTTCAATATATAGCACCTGATTTACTTGACTTTTTAATTGATTGAGGTTTGAGATTGGGATACTCTTTATTGCATTCGATACCCACAGTAATTGTCTTATTACAGTTGAGACTAATGTTTCGGTTTGTACCCGGATTCAAGTGGAATCGGGTACCCGGGTATTCGATTCCAAGATTTTCGATTCCAAATTTACTCGGGTACCCGGGATTGCAGGCTACGGGTATCCGGATATAATCGATTCTCGATTCCAAATATCCGGGTACAATCGGATATTAATATTTTAGCACTCCGGCACATTACTGAATTCGTGAATACAGCCAAATAACTCTGCTACCCGAATCGCGCTTTGCTTGATTTTGAATTTCTGTAAAGGAGTGTGCATATGCATGTACAATGAAACATTCCTGAATAAGTTTATGTATGTACAAAAATGTACAAGGATTTAGAAATATATCAAAGGAACAAAGAAAGAAAAAAATCAAAAAAAAATGAAACTCTCTTTAAAACTTTTATTAATAAGGATAAAAAATGTGAAAGTGCAAATTGCATTCAACGAAACAAAATGGCAAATGTTTCATTTTCGTAAATTAATGAGAAGGGGCGGAGTTTTCACGTTTTACTCTCATAAAATGTTCCCGGTTTTTGCTGAAATATTGATAATGTTTGGTCACATGCTTTTGCTGTAAATGGAAACATGTTGTTGCTGTAATCCAATGATATTTTAACAGCACGTGTTTCTGTTTACATTCGCTTTGCTATGAAGAGATTAAGTGGGAGAACTCATGCTGGATTCTCTGATATTTTCGGGAAAAATGAGAATTTCATTTGAGAGGAATTTTACATCTCCTTTCAGTATTTGGGCCAAAGAGAAATTTATCTTTTTCTCAAAGTATTAATTGAATGCTGAAGATAGTGTGACCCGATGCAAAAAAAAACTGATTCTGAATTTTTACTTTTAAAGATTTTGTAATAGAGTAGGCAGTGACATAGGACATAGCAGATGGACTACACTGTTTTATTTAACTAAGGAATAACTTTGAAGTGCAAAACTATTATCAATTTGTGTTACATTGAATATTTAATTTAATTTCAGGGATCCAAAAACTCGGACACCAAATTAATTTTTCACAATACCCGATTCCAAGGAATCGATTCCTCACTACCCGATTCCAAAGAATCGATTCCTATCAACCCGATTCCAAGAATAGGGTACCCGGGTAGCTCGACTCTTACCCGTGAAACCCGGGTACCCGGATAAGAACCCGAGTCGAGACCCGCAATAAGAATCTTTATTACAGTCGAGACCCGCAATAAAGTGTTTTGTTAGTAAATTTGTTATTACATTCGATACCCGCAATAAGAATCTTTATCACAGTCGAGACCTGCAATAAAGTGGTTTGTTAGTCAATTTCTTATTACAGTCGAAATCGCAATAAGAATATTTAATTTAATCGCTATTTAAAACAAAATCCTTAATCCAGTCGATACCCAGAATAAAGATATGTATTTATTTTAGCCGTCAATTAAATAAAGCATTTAAATTGTTAATAAAATATAGAATGCTAGGAACACTAGGAAATAACACTAGAAGTAAATCGCCAAGTTAATCACTGCACTGCCAAATCACAAAAGTCGAGTCAAGCCAAACTGATGTTTATATAGCCATGGATTGCGCACGGTACTGTCGTGTCCCCAAATAAAAACTCGCGTAATTCACATATAAAACTTTATTTAGTTAAACTACTTCGAACACAATTTGAACTTCTTACCGATACTTCTAGCTCGCAACTCATAATCGCTAAAACACAACTGAGCAACCTGATCCACTCGAAAAGTCGGGTCACCTGTTAGAATCTTTACAGGCGGAAGCGACTCTGACCTAGTGACCAGTGCAATACCTTGCAATTAATCGCAAAGCATTACATCAGTCACTGTCGTCAGCTGGAGACCCCAATACTGTTAGTAAACAAACAGTAAGTCCAGCTGAGCATTTCGCTATGCGAAGTGAATTACTTAACCCTGGCTTAATGCTTAATTACAACAGCAGGGGATGCGGGATGCGACAGTTTTTTAATAAACAATTCGCAATCGCCAAGCATTTAACTGTGCGAAGTAAAATGTTTAGATACTGCAAACTGCTTAATTAGTCGTACGCCTGCTGCTAGCTAAAGTCATGATGTTGTAACCACACCGAATTGAATATTGGGCCACGACAGTACCAAAGAGAAAAGGTACAGAAAGAGAAAAAAAAATTTATAAATTAATTCTATTCAATCCGGAAGTTGTTGCATACTCAAAAAAACAGATGTTTATGTCGACTTACAAAGTGCAGATGCGCAGCATACTCCCGTCACAGTATATATCATACAGTAGAATAGCTTAGAACTAACTACTGAAAAGTGAATTTTAGAATTTCAATTAAAAAACATAACCTTAAAATTTCTCCCACAAGAGGGAACTATTAAGTATGATACGGACATAAATGGGCGAACAGTAGCTAGCTGCACGACCGTTGACGGAAGTATTAGTTTTATGTATGTACACATATCGGCAATCGGCGACAAATGTATTGTTCCATTACTAAACAGCTGTTTGACGGTAAAGTGGTGTCATTTTGCCTCTAGTAAAAGTTTAAGAATGTCATCAGTTCTCTTTCTTCCACTTTAGATTTACATAGGAATCCATGTATTAAAAATTGACTAGTGTGTTAGTTAAAACTGTTGAAAGAGAAAGTATAGTCTCTTTATAGAAGCATCCTACTCACTTGACAGTTTTGACAGAGCTGGGCTACTGTATGATATATACTGTGCTCCCGTGTACAGTTGTTACTGGCTGGCTCACTTCTCTTTACGTTAACAAAAAACTACCATGTACAACTGTAGTGTACTGCCCGTGTGCAGTTAGCTGGCTTGTTTTACTGCGAGATAGTTACAATTTAGAAATGATTTTTTTTTTTGTTATGTCAGTGTATACATGTGCTGACATGCAATTTTGCTGGTTTAATGATGTAATGATATCAGGATTGCTATGAATCCTGAACACATTAATTTAACCTTCAGTTCCGGATTGAATGAACTGATGCTTGCATATTAAATGAGATTTTTTGTTCAACTATGCATGCGTAGGTTAGATAAAAAGCTTCCACCGCAGTGGTTGAAGAAAAGCTTTAAAGGCTATACAAATTTCGAAACGCTTTAAGCGAGATTGAATATTTTTATTGGATATAATTCGCAGATCCATTTGTCAATTCTGCCAGACTAGTAATTTACAATTACCTGCATCAACAGCGGTCTGCGGCTTCATGGGAAAAGAGCGCTTGTTGGCTCCGACTTAACTTGAATTGAAATAAAAAAAATAAAAAATAAAAAATAAAAATATTGTTGGTACCTTTGCACAGTGTGTCTTAATGATATAAAGTCCATGAAAAAGCCAACGAAAATTCACATAAGATTTCTTGTGTAAATAAATTTGGTCTCCATGGAGCGACTTCGACCGCGTTTTTGTTCCTCGATTCTCTTTTGCATTTTGTATTTTGAGTCTTTAGCTCTACTCTCTACTCCTCTCTTCGGAGGGTTTGTCACGTTTTCAAAAATGCGGAAACCCCTACCATACGAGTTACAAACTAAAGAGAGGTCATCGCGTGTATTTGCATTATATTTTTGGCTGCCATGCCAACCGTGGTGATTTATCCCACTTTCTAGCATATGATTGCACTTCTGTTTATACATGTAACCTAGGCAACGATAGCCTAATTATTAGATAGGAATCAGGCGAGATTTCCAACTGTGTTTTACATTTAAAATGTACACGGCTAGAAAGGAAAGAAAAAATAACAAAAAAAAATCACTCTTTAAAACTTTTACGAATAAAAACAAAAAGTGTTAAAACGCCGATTACATGCAGCAAAACAGAATGACGAATGATTTATTTTCGTAAATAACGTTTTACTTTCATAAAATGTTCATGCACTGTTATGAAAACACGTTTTTCTGAAATATTGATAGAATTTAGTCGCATGTTGTTGTGTAATCTTATGATATTTTAATAGCACGTGCTTCTGTTACATTCGTTTTGCTCCGATGAGATTAAGTGGGATGCCCTCATGCTGAATTCTCTGATATTTTCGAGAAAAATGAGAATTTTATTTGAGAGCAATTTTACATCTCCTTTCAGCACCTTGGCCAAAGCAAAATTTACCTCTTTCTTAAAAAAGTGAGGTAGTGTGACCCGATGTAGGGTAGTAGCGCCTAAAGTCAGCAGTTCCCAGTGCTCAGCACTTTTTACACAAAATTGCCTTAAATAATGGCAGAAACACATCCAAGCCTCGAGGCTTCCTCGAGGTGTTGTCAAAATTTCCAACACGGCTTATTAAATGGTGCAACACAAAACCAAGCCAGCAGCTAGCCGCAAAGCTCGCTTTGCTCAATGTTCGAAATTTTTCTCTCTCAGGCCTACTTCTGTCAACAGATGTACTAACAAAATTAAAATGACAGCACCGAGCCACAGTATATTGTACGGAGGCCGGTGGTATCATTTTGTTTTCATTTCTTTGAGGCAAGCCTTGAGGCGAGCTGCGAGGAGGCCTGAGGCTTGCTTGGATGTGTTCTGCCTTAAGAATATGATCTCACAAATTTTCCTGCGAACAACTAATTACGCATGCCCTCAAACCTGTTCTCAAGAAATTTAAAAAATTTTATTGCACTTATCCTTCGTAATTGTATTATTATCGTCAGTATCCTTAGGGATCCTATTGAAGATGGTAATGAACAGGTTTTGTTAAAAAATAAATAGTGGAAAGTGTTAGAAATTTTGTTTATTTTCTTGTGAAATAAGTGGTAAGTTAATGAAAAAAGTATTCTATCGTACAAATAGTATTTATTTACGAGTTTTTTAATGCATTTGGAAAATGTATCTACAAAAAAAATTCAATTTTAAAGGTGCTGTGTTAAGGAAACGATATTTCATTGAGTTGTCTATTCCCAGCACAGCATGCTGGAGACTGGATCTCATTCAAAATTAGTTTAATCCAGTAGTCAGCACCCCTTTGACAATGAAGTCCTTGCTGGTGCTACTCGAAATAGGAAACTAACCCCTGCGAATAATTTATCGAAGGGTCCTTTTCTCGAATTATCTTCAATTCGAGAATCCTTGCTTCAAGCCGCAGAGTACACTTAACATATTCTTTGCTCACAGTTTCGAGTATTCTCTTATAATGCATAAATGAAGCACTCATGCTTATGAATGTGCTATGGTTGTTGGATATTTCTTCGAGAATTTTATCACGAAAATGCCGTTACAGCGCTCTGTTTTCATCGTTTTCAGTACTGAAAACGATTTGCTATCGAAATTTGTTTCGAAATGAGATATCGCTTTTGCAATTTGCTTATGCATCTCTTTTGCTTCATTATGTTTGCAGGGATCGTTCCTTAGTTCGAATCTAGGCTAGCTCATTGCAAGCATACATCGAAAGCAATTAATCGTGTTATATATATTTTCTATATAGGTATATTGGACAATGAATTTCAAAAGACGGGTTATTCATAAGTACAGCGAGCAGGCTGTGGCAGATGCTTTGAGGGCTGTGCGAGAGAAACGACTGAATATCATGCAGGCTAGTAAAGAATTGTTCCTCGGGGCACTTTGCAGGATAGAATCCACAGACGTGTCAAAGAAGGTCCTAGAAGAATGGGCCCACATACAGTTCTTTCTCCTGAGGATGAAACGAAGTTAGTCCAGTGGTTGTTGGAACTAGCTAAATGCGGATTTCCTCAGAAACCTGATGATCTCCTCAATACGGTGCAAAGAATAATATTGCAAGGTCAAAGATCTACACCTTTCAAGGATGGAAGAGCAGGAAAGAAATGGTACTACGCATTTTTAAAACGTCATCCAGAGCTTAGTCTGCGAATTCCAGAAACCGTGTCAAAGGGGAGAGCCATAATTACGGAAGAAGGAATCAGAGAGTGGTTTTCAGAACTGAAGAAATATTTGACATCTATAAATGCCTCTGATATTTTAGAAGAAGCGGCGCGAATTTTTAATGGAGACGAGACTAATTTCAGTTTAGCTCCAAAAACAGGAAATATTATTGCACCGAAGGGGTGGAGAAATGTTTACCAATTTAAGCCTGGAAATGAAAAGGACACACTTACCGTCCTACTAGTTTTATCAGCAGACGGTCAAACACTTCCTCCAATGGTCGTGTTTCCATACGTTCGGCCTCCAGCAGCAGTCATCAACAGCATGCCCAATGATTGGATTTTGGGGAAATCGGAAACTGGATGGATGCGTAGCGAAACTTTTTTCGAGTATGTCGCGAATGGATTTAATAACTGGCTTACAGCTAAAAATATAAAAATACCAGTGCTTTTTCTGGTTGATGGCCACAAATCTCATTTAACTGCTGAACTGAGTGACTTCTGCAGAAATAATGAAATCGTGCTCTATTCACTTCCGCCAAATACAACACATATTTTGCAGCCAGCTGATGTGGGATTTTTTAAAGGACTTAAGGATGGTTACAAAGGGGTTGTGAGGGAGTATCAACGCATGCCCGGAAATCATGGAAAAGCAATCACGAAAGAAAATGTTTGTGCGATGCTGCAAGCTACATTGAATAAAAAGGATAGAACTGAAGTAGTCAAAAATTCGTTCCGGAAATGTGGTATATACCCATTTAACCCTAATGCTGTTGACTACACCAAGTGCGTCCAAAATGCTCTGGAGACGATAAATGAGCACATTAATATACGGACCAGCGGCCTATCCGCAAACGCACATAATAATGCAATTAAAGTAGTCGAATCAATTAAAGATAATCTTGCAGAGGCAAATATTGACTACAACTTAGTTATTCGAATAATTGAAAAAGCACAGGAAAATAACCCTCCTTCTTTGGAGGAAAATATTGATGATCAAGGCCCAACCGAAAGAGATATTGATCAAGATATTATGGCCGAAAGTAATCAAGAAGAGTCTGTACAGTCTGCCTTAAATATGTTGTTGGATTCGGGTCCTACTTCCCCAGCTACATTTGAAAGGCATTTGTTTTATCCAAAGCCATTTTCACCTTCAAGAAAAACAAACAGACAAAGTAAACTTCCCATGGCTATTTCCTCTGCTGCTTGGAAAGAAAATTATGATAAGAAAGAAAAGATAAAGGCAGATAAAAAAGCAGCAGCTGAACTAAAAAAAAATTAATAGATTAAAGCGAAAGGCTGAAAATACTCTACAAAAATCTGGCGCAAAACGTAAAGGTGCAAAAAAGAAGAAAAATCAACGGAATAAAATTTTCTGTCAGAGTTGTGAGGATGAGTTGTTTACAGATGTTGAAGAGGATGGACTTAAGAATATTGGCTGTGACATATGTGAAAAGTGGTTTCATTTGAAATGTACGTGTTTGTCAGACTTAACTTTTGCAGAGGCTCAAAGTGCTGACTTTGTCTGCAATTTTTGTGAAGGACAAGAATAGCGATTGTGATAATTAAGTGTAAGAAAAAGATACGCTATGTAGTGACCTGCCTTATTCCTCATGACTGAAATAAGTTTCCACTTTTTAGTTTAGTTTAGTTTTACGATGTGATTAAAAAACCTGAAATTTATTTATGGACGTTTGAAATGAGTTCCTATTTTTTAGTTCATAATTCATAATGTGAATTTAATTTAATTTTATAATTTTAAGATATTATTTTGTTAGTGGATTAAAAAAATATTAAAATCCAATCATAAACGTCCAAATAAAATGTGATCTGCATTGCACCAAAAAAAGAATAACTTCATGTGATATACCTATGCCAATGAATCAATGAACATATAAGAAAGATAACTTTTTATAAATCTATGCCCAAGGCAAATTTGAATCGATAATTTAATAAAATGACATCAAAATTCAAAAATTGACTAGTCTTATTAATTTGTTTTCATATAAAACTTAAATTTAAGCCGCACTTTAGGAGAATTTTCCCAATTTTCTATTTTTATTACAATTTTAATTAATAAATGAAAAATTGCGATATTTTAGTATTGTAAATTTAAAATATATATATTGAGGTGAATGTTCCTGTGTCTACATACATCCCCAAAATTAATTATTTAAAATTTTTTACAAGCTATTATTTCAAGAAAATGCGTTAAGGTGCTGACCACTAGCGACTCTACCCTACATTATTTTGAATAGTTTGATAGGATTTTGAAGGTACTCAATAAGATTGTATCATTCGGGTAAATCGACCCACACACTTATCAATTTGTTCCTCAACTTGAAATTGGCACAACGTTGCACAACTTGACAACATTCACCTCAATATAGAAGACCTCAAACAAAAAATTCAAATTTCAAAGCCGGTTAAATGTTGCTTAGCTTCATGACTAATAGTTAATCCTTGATTGGAGTCCGCACAGTACAGGGATGCCATAAACCTGTACTACGAGTTTTTACCAAAGGACCAACAAATTTATGACTCAAAGGGCTTTCAAAATATAAAAATATGCATCAGATTCCTGCTGCTCTTGTTACTTAATAAAAAAAGCGAATTAGTTTCAAATTTTTACGAAAATAGCTGTTACTCGGTATTAAGTTATGTAAACATATCAGTTGTGCTCTTTTGTGTCCGCAGAACAAAAGATACACAAAAGAACACAAGATGTATAAATGAAGCGAACAGTACAAATAGTTCGCATCAATCGACAGAACAATTTGCTTGCACCAGTATATGGGAGTTCTAGAACAAGGTACACAAGAGACACAGCTATCATATTGAAGCAAAACTAAAAGTACGACTCTCTTTTCATATGCATGCTATGTTGGATGAATTTCACAGTCCTCGGTAGTATAGTGGTAAGTATCCCCGCCTGTCACGCGGGAGACCGGGGTTCGATTCCCCGCCGGGGAGGATTTTTTTTTCGTCTACACTTTTTTCATTTAATTATTTTTGGAATCAACTTATAAATTTATGCGCCATCTGTCAATCTATATATACACCTGTTCGCCGGCACAATTCTATGACAAGTGGAAACTTGAAAGCTTTCAAGGAGGATCTGTCGACTGCGACTTGATTTTAAGTCGAAGTCGACGCTGAGGTGAAATTTTTGTAATTAAATTAAGCTTTCAACTGCTAGTTAGTGCAGGCGCAGAGACTCATCCGAATGAGGGCGCCACTGGACTTACTATTGAAACTCAGCCGAACTTAGATGGCGCCAGCAGATTAATCGAACTAGAGTGGCGGCGCCAGTGTCGGCGTTTAATTCCAATAATTCCACATGTTATCATAGCTGCCAAGTTCAGAAACTAAATATAACTGTGAGAAAACGTCAAACGTCAAAACTTTTCCGTACCCAAACAAATCAACTCGAAACTACTCCTCAATTCAACTGAATCTGCAATCATCGGGGATTATACGATTGCGAGTTTATGACGAGGGGGAATTGCACAACCGTAGTGAACCGAGATAACAACAACTCAAGAAGACTGAGACTATATTGGATTTGATCAAGAAATTCAAGTGAAAATCCGCGAAACTTACTATTTTTACTAATATGACTGATAGTAATTGTGATTACTGCGTGCGTAGAGTAGATTAGAAGATCGAAACGCAAATTTCAGTGTAGTGAAACGAAAACAGATGGAACTGCAATTGCGGAAAATGTCCTGCTGTCGTCGAATGAAAAAATCGAAAACTGAGTGCCTACTTTCAGTGACTTTCTGCGTTTTATTCTTTTTTGGCTGTTTAATAGTGCGTACAAATGCCGAGGCGACAGATATTGCATTGGACGCTAAAGCTAACCTGACCCACAGGATCGACAGCCTTAATCTATTATTGTATACCTTCTTGCTGACGTTAACTGTTCTAACAATTTGGTTATTTAAACATAGACGTGTTTCCTGGCTACACGAAACTGGCCTGGCTGTAATCTATGGTGAGTTTTTATTTTGCCATCCTTAAATATTATTTAATATTGCTCGTAGCTTGTAAATACCTGAAGCACTTGAAAAAAAAATTCAAGAAACTGGGCAAAATCCTTTGATTATTGATTTTTTCTATATTTTCGTTGTTGCTAGCGTGATATTAATCAGCTGTTCATGAAAATCTCATCTAGAAATAAAATTTAGCAGGCTTATTAGAATTTATTATTAGTCATAAACTAAACTTATCTTATATGTCGTCATTTATTTATATATAAAAAAAAAAAAAAAATCGCCAATCTTTGGAATTTCGGTATGCAGTCGAGCTAGCTTTTGTTATAAATGTTCACTCGTCAAAAATGGGGGAGAGTGTCGAGACTAACTCGCTCTGTTTGTTTTTAACTACAAGCGAGCGATTGGTACGGCACGGCCTTGACCGCTGTTTCTTTGATATGCCCAAAAGGTGAATGTCCCATGCTTCTGAATGGGGATATAAAAGGAATGGTGCACATAGATTACTAGGAAGATATTTTTGAATTGTTTTCTATTTGCCACCACACACTAGCATCATCAGAGTTAATCAAGATCAGTAAGAAATCAGATTTCTTAAATACCAAATTAAATCAAGAAATTTACAGTGGTGAGAAAAAATATTAACACGTATTTTCCGTTACATTTTATAAATGTAATAGAAACGAATTTTTTTTTAATGAATTACAAAAATCAAAGATAGTTATATAAGAACAAATAAGGATAATGCATGTACTCAGGAGATGAAATGATAAGACCGGAATAAGAATGTATTAAAAAAAGAAACGAAGTCCGAAATACAGGAAATGGTATTTCGAGGAGATAGGTAAACGATTCCCAACAAATTGCGGATAAACTCAATGATCACTTTATTGAAAGCATAAACAAACTGAATAGTTCTATACCAGTAGTCAAATTTGTGAATAATATACAACAATTCTCAACTAGATTTAAATTTGAAAATGTGAATATCCAATCGCTTAAGGAAATCTGTAAAGATTGCTATGGAAAAAATACGAAAATTATAATAGATAATTGGAGCATTATTGGTGAACAGCTCAATCAATATTATAAATAAGAGTTTAAATCAAGGAAAACGTCCAAGCACTTAGAAGGAACCAATTGTAATTCCCGTGCCAAAGGTGAAAAATACAAACAAATGTGAAGAATTTGGGCCTATAAATATGTATATTAAGCCTATTTGAAGAAAATTTAGAAAAGGTCGTTCAACTTCAGTTTAAAAAGTATTTAGAGAGGAACTTAACGAGGAAGCAATTAGGTTTCAGAATAAGGCATAACTGTCAAACAGCATTAAACCTAGTCATAGAGGAATGGTATAGTAAGTAATTTTGTAACTTTTTATTTTTGTATTAAGTATTAATAAGGAAATATCTAATATAGCTATATTGTTAGTTGACATAAATGTATGTTAAGTACATACAAAAAGAGCTGTATTTTTGGATTTCAAAAGAGCCTTTGAAACGATTGATAGATTAATTCTTTTGAAAAAATTACGTAAGTATGAAATTTTGGAAATATAATCTTAATGGTTTGAAAGTTACCTAAAAGAGAGAACTAAATTAGACATATTAATTTCAAGAGAAAAAAAATAGCAAGAAGCCTTCCAAGAGGTCCGTACTTGGAACATTAATGTTTCTTATACATAAATAACAAAAATGTGATTCTGGTAGCAAAACCTGTTTAATTTACGGACGACATGCAAGTTACAGTATTCAAAGAGTCGACCGCGTAACTATATTCCTAGTCGCCTGCCTGTCAGATATGTACACATCTCGACATGAAACAACTGTTTTGTTAATTTAAGTTTTTTTTTAATTCCAGTTCCTCGTTCTAAATCTACAAAAGTTAGCCGATGAAGTATTCTTTAAAAAATTATATCATTTGGTAAGAGACGCAATAATTCCTTAGTTTTCCTTAAATTTTCTTATTTCTTTTTTCAAATGTTTCTGAGTTATTTTTTGAAATGTTATGCCTTCTTCTTTCCTCTTCTAATGTAGAACGGGTTATTCTCAGCAATTAACATTAATAAGACCAAAATAAGAGATGAAATCAATACAGACCCGCACAGAATTCTTCATTCTTTTCGGTATTTTTTCTAAATTTATTTTTCATTTCATTCCACTTCAATGATGAAATAAAAATAGAAGAAATATCAGTAAAATTAAAGGAATTCTTAGATGTGGACCAAATACGAGTTGAGAATGAAATCCTTAATTTAAACTGTGATATATTTTTAAAATCAAGAGCTTCGTTTCAAAATAGTTATTGGAATTTACATTGTGAAGAAAAATATCCTTGTGTATGGAGATATACACGATACTGAACAACCTTTTTTCGGTTCTGTTTACCTCTACGAAACAACATTTTCTATCATAAATGCAATTAAAACAAAACATCGTTCTAATTTGGCAGCATGTTTACGAATAGCTGCTATAAGTACATATGACCCACAATATGGAAAGCTTGCCGAAAATATACAATAAAAGAACATAGTGTTTTTTTTATAAACTAATTAATTATTTTCTCTTATCAAAATAAATTGATATTGAATTATGTATTAGTATCATATATGTTTATTTTAAATTTAAACTTGTTTTGGTTTTAAATTACTACTTTTCTTATGATCACTTAACACGTATGATCTGGGTAGATCGACGCCTATAATTTAAAAAAGCAGGTCACCCGTAGCGTTCAAAAGTTTGACCACCACTGGGAAGCAACTTACCCCAAGTCAAATGGCAATTAGACCAGGATTTAAAGGCTTTAAGTAAATGGCTAAAAATGAATATTGCTGAATTTACAAAAAAAAAAAATTTATGGCACTAAAGACTAACTGTGATAAAGAAATTGAAAATGATGGTGAACCGATTGAAATTGTAAAAGATGAAATATTTAGAAGTATGTAGGTTAGGTTAGAGTGGTGGCCATCGCGCGAACTCCTGTGATCAGCCTCATTCAGACCATTGTGATATTAGGAGTAATATCTATTAGACAAATTAGAATTTCAATACACATATGGATTACGTATGCAAGAAAATTGGAATAAAGTTCAACAATGACAGCTATCCATATTTATAATAGTATCGTTAGACCACACTTCGAATATTGTTCAACAATATTATTCTTAAGGATACAAGGAGCGATCGAGAGGATGCAAAAACTACAAAACAAAGCTATGAGCTATATATTACGATGCAACACCTACACTAATAAGATGTATGCTAGAAGCACTAAAGTGGGTGAGATTAAAAGAGCGAATTGAACTGAATGTATTGCTGTTCATATTCAAGGTAAAAGTAGGTCGTCTACCGGAATATTTGCGCCGAAAATTAAACATATTAACAGAAATAACACCATATAATTTGAGAGGAGCTGATGTTAACTTCCGTTTGGATCTATACAGAAGTGCCCGAGCGCAGAATTAGCTGTAATACAAAGAGTTGCAAACCTTTAACGCGTTACCAACGAATTTATATAAAGAGTAATACATATGTAAATTTACTTTGAAATGTAAATAAGTAAATATTGTGTATCTGAAGAGTTAAACTAATAAAGTATTATTATTATTATTATGAATTCTGGCACTTAACGCCATTCATTTCTCTTTCAATAAAAACAATATCCTACTTAGAGGTCTTTTCTGAAAATATGCTAGTAATATTGTAACTTGTACTCCACTAGCTCATTCAAATGGCTCTTTTTTTCATTGTTTAAAATGCATAACATGCTTTCAAAATGCAATGGCAAGTTTTCGTAACTAAGCTCCTAGACTATTCTCGGTGATATTGAGTATACAAAAGCGTAATACATTACTCAACGAAATATTCACCAGGAATAAGTTTGTACAAAGTATCACAGATAACCATTAATTACTCCAAATACTCTTGCAGGACTCATTGTTGGAGCGATAATACGATATGCAGGCTCAACAACTCCTGTCATTCATTTAGCTGTTGAGCCTGAGGGTGAACCGAAATTTAATCAGAGTTTGCCACCCGATACCCTATGGCTTAAGGTAAGTTTTGAAGCTAAAACAGCTACAAATCTACTAACTACAACTCCATTGAAAATAGTTTCCAGGGAAGCTACCTCACAGCACAGATGATAAGGAACCCATCGCAAATAAGACGTATGCGTACGTTTTCAGGGGGCAGGTGGTAGATATCGATGAAAATGAAATAGACCTGAAGGCAACATTCGATCCGGAAATATTTTTCAATATAATTCTGCCGCCAATCATATTTCATGCTGGATATAGCTTGAAGAGGGTGAGTAGGGAATTGTGGTCTTATCATGTGCGTTTATCACTCATTTGTTTTATTGTTTTGTTTGTGTGTAACAATAAAAGTAAAAAAAGCACAATGGAATGAATAATCACGTATAATTTCCACCCTACAATAAAGAGCGAACATAATAACGTAATTTTGGAATTTTTGTTTTCTTATTGTTACAGAAATACTTTTTCAGAAATTTGGGAGCGATTTTAACGTTCGCAATTATAGGCACCACACTTTCAGCGTTTTTAATAGGAGCCCTCATGTATGGATGTGTTAAGCTTATGCCAGCAAATTTAGGGAACAGCTTCACATTTTTGGATACTCTATATTTTGGAGCGCTTATATCTCCAACGGATCCTTTAACCATTTTAGCGATTTTCCATGATATGCATGTGGATGTTAACCTGTATGCCTTGGTATTTGGAGAATCTGTACTAAATGATGCTGTTGCTATCGTTTTAAGCGGGTACTATTTTTTGAATATGAAAATTATGAAATATTTAAATAACATTTTTATCATCTTTTGTTTTAGGGCTATACAGAATTATGATGAACACTATTCCAGTACTGGTGGTTTTGAGACGAATGCATTCTTTAAATCGTTGAGCGATTTCTTTTGTATATTTATGCTTTCTTTGCTGATTGGAGCAACAATGGGATGTGTTACAGCATTGATATCCTTTTCAAATTTTATAAATTATTTTAAGTATTTAAGGTAGAGTCATAGTCGTCTTTTATATTTGTTTTTCTCCCTGCGAAACAACAACTCACTTCATTCGAGGCCCTCAGCGCTTGATTATGTCTTTTTTTTTTCTTCAAAACCAACTGCAACTATTCATCGTGGGGTCAGATTCTGTAACACGGAGAATTAGGGAACTTGGAAGATGAGAATTATCGGTTTCTCCGGGTAAACCTCGCACATCTCCATTCGAAATTCACTAATTAATATGTTTGGCAAATTAGGGAAAAACTTGAAAAGTGTGAAAAAGTGCGAATGACCAAAGACGATAAAGGGTATCAGTTTTTGGTGTAGACTGTTGATTTTTTTTTATATTATAGGTACAGGGGTGTATTATCTCTCAGCGTCGAGACAAATTGATGAGAAAAGAAATGTAAGTAATATCAGAAAAAACTAGAGCTCTCGGCAAATACGATAAAGCAGGGAAGTTGGACGAGGAATTCTTACTTCCCAAAAATGGCTTTTTTACACGTGGGTCATATACACCCCATGTATGTATTCCGTTCTTTCTTTCACATCCATGAGTACTTTGTTGTGAACATTTTTCTCATGGAAAGTGAATTTCCACGACTTACTCCAGTTCTTCACAATGATGAGTTGAAAATATACGCATTTTTACGGCCATTTTTTCATCTTAAGAACTGGACTGCTTCACTTCTTTTGCAGTTATCTCCGAAACCATTTATCAGACTCAAAAACTAATTATATATGTAAGTAAGGGACAAAATGTGGATATGATTTCATCCGTGCATATTTAAAATTTTTATAACATTTCTTGGAAAACGACCACATTGACCATTTTTGCGTGATTTAAAAATGTTAGCGGGTGCCTTGAGTCACGAAATTCCATATTTCTCTGTAAGCATTGCATGGATATTCATAATTTGTTTTTGTTTTAAATATAGCCAGGATATACGGTAATTTCATAATTTAATTGAAAATTCACCTAGGTATTTTCACAAAAAACAGTCAATACTGTCAGTTGAGAATTTTTCCTCTTACTTTTGTAAAACACCGGAGAATTAATAAGTGTAATAGAGAATTCGGGAATTCTTAAAACAAATTCGCCTAGTTGCAGAATTCCAAGTGGAGAATTAACTGTCAAAACAACTCTCATTTCACAAATTACCTAATTCTCAGTGTTACAGAATCCGACCCCAAGATACGTACACTTGTTTAAAGCTTGTCAGAGATTTTTTGTTAGCATGAAATGAAGCTTGGTGTCCTGATAAAAATTTCTATTGATCGGCTCTTTAATCTTATCACATTAGAATATTTATCGGTCCTCGTATTATAGGAAACTGAGTGGCGAATGATTATTTCTTTCTTTTCTTAAACTAGGTGATAAGGTAACAGTATGTAGTTATTATTGTGATTAGTATTGAGACTTTCTAGAATGCAACGTTTGGAATGTCACGTAATTACTAAATCTTGTGCGACTCATATTTTAAAGTAAAATAATACAATTTTCATAAAACAAAACAATTTCAATAAAAATTTCCTTAACGTCTTAAACACTTGACTAAATTTACTAGAGTTCGAGATTTTCCATTGCTCGAATCAGCTCTTTTTGTACTAATGTCATACAGCACATTTCTAATAGCGGAAGCATCAGAACTGACTGGAGTTGTAGCAGTATTATTTTGTGGTATATGTCAAGCTCATTACACGTACAATAATTTATCAGAAGACTCACGAACGAGGACCAAACAAATATTTGAATTGTTAAATTTTCTCGCTGAAAATTTTATCTTTTCATACATTGGAGTTTCAATGTTTACGTTCCCGAAACATCACTTCGATCCTTTTTTTATCTCGGCAGGATTTGTAAGTATCTACACATATCTGTACCTACATAAATATTTTCGAAACATATGAAAATAAACAACATATTTCTTTGTTTGTCCAAAACCAATAGATATGCGCTGCAATTGGACGAGCTATCAACATTTATCCGCTTTCATTTCTTCTAAATCTTGGACGAAAACCGAAAATTTCATGGAATTTCCAGCATATGTTGTTCTTTGCTGGTAAGCAATTTAATTTTAAAAATTAACACGAATTTTAATTCGTTTATATAATCATCTTACAGGTTTGCGTGGTGCTATGTCATTTGCTCTGGCAATTAGAAACACAGTTTCAGAAGCTCGACAAACAATGCTTACTGCTACATCATTAATTGTTATTATTACTGTTATTGTACAGGGTGGTGCATCTAATTTCTTATTAAATTGGCTCAAGATACCGTAAGTGTACCCTCTAAAAGTCGAGTCAGAATTGATTTACTTAAATAAATTTCAATTTAGCATCGGCGTTGACGAAGAAACTGAGCAGTTAAACAATTATCAAGTCCGAAGTGTAAGTATCTCAAAAATGTTGCTAGGAATTTTTGGTGTTTTTCTTTTTAACTTAATAATTTTCAATATTGTATTTGCTTTAATGGGAGAATTTCCGTCTTATTAACGCTGAAAACTCAATAATTCACTTAATTGCCTGATCTTGTCTCCCATTAGGGCAAAGACATCGTGACAGCTTTGTAAGGCCTAATTACTTAAACAAAACAATTTGTTGTTGTGCACATACACATTTCTTCACATTTTTTACACTAAAAATTTTCAATTAATTTTTCAATGTGGGAAATCGTTCAACATATCCGATCAGGTCTATAACTCTATGGAAAATACAGCTGGGGTATGTTAAGTATTATTATTCAGTAAAACAGTAAAAATTCAGTAGAAACTAAACTATCATAGAAATCTATCAATTCCTTATCAACAACATTTTTTTATTCAGTTTTATCCAATGATTTTCCGAGTATGTTTTTTTTTTTTTTCATTTTCTTGATGCATTTTGCCAGTGGTTACAATATTTCAACGTATGTAATAGCATGGATAATACAGGGTGTGTCACAAAATATTCAACCCAGTGATAAAAATGTAAAAACCCAATTTTTACATCCAGTTAAAGTCATATCGGAAGCAGATGATTGATTCAAAAATTTCGACTGTAACGGATATGATTTACTTCTTCTAAGAAAACTCAGTTTGATAAATCTGTGACTACATGATAGACAGATGTTAGTATGAGTATGGATCGTCTATTTCTCGATCCTCTGTGGGTTTTCAGATTATTCATAAATTATTTGCCTCAAATTTCACTTCTAATGTAAGCGTAGGCTTGTTGCTTAAATATATATAATGCGCATATTTTGCTTAGGAAAGACTATGTACAATACATAGAGTTAACTCTAATCATGAAATCATTTCGTTTTAGTCACTATTTAATGTCCTCTTTCTAAATCCCATGAGGTCACCGTTTTCTTACTTTAATCAATTCTCTCCCATGATTTTATTAGTGGACTTTTCTTCTTTGATGAAACTAACATCCACTTCCTTGAGGTTAATGATATATCACATTTGGCGTTGAACTTAATTTACTTATATTTTAGTACTATTGAAAATTCCCACCATTGATTGTTTTAAAAGCGTACTATGGGTAACTGAAATTTAATCGGTGCCTTTTTCTGAGAAATATAAAGGGACCGGGGTCGTTTTCGACACCGTGGTAGGAATAGCCAAATGGAATATTCCAGAATTTTTGTCAGGGAAAATTAACAAAAGCAAATACGTAAGGTGGAGGAAAGTTTACAATCTTTTTCGCAATTTTTAGAAATACTACAAAGTATCTAAACCAAATGTTGACACTTTTGACAAATTGTGTCACAAATATAGTGTGTCAAGAAAGACACCGACGGACCAATGTGTGCATTTTATGACCTCTTAAATGCTGTAGTAATAAGCGCGGCGTTAATACATTTACTTCTTTCAAACTCAAGCAACCGAGAGCATGGTGAAATAAAACGCGCTTTTTTTAAAAAAAAATGTAGCTGTAAGTCTTTTACGACTAGATTTAGAGGAACGTTTTGAATGCCACACTTTGCCTACTTCGCTTAAGAACAGAATTTCCGAAATAATAAAATAAACAAATATAAATATATATAATAAAATTCGTGTTAACGATCAAAAGATGGCATATGTATATACCAAAAAAAAAAAACTTGAATTTCCTAGTTAAATCGGCTAATTTCACAGATCTCTTGACCCCAGGGCTAGGAAATTCAGAGCTGTAACTATGGGTAGTAATAAAGGGTACATGTCTGTAATTCTTATATGGCGTTCGTATAGTAATTACAAATCTAAGGTCATTAAGAGGAATGGAAGGTTTTGGTGATGGGGTTTCTTGCAGAATAGCACAATCGGCCGCTATGGCATTCGTGTAGGGTTTTCATATACAAATTTCCAAATTTTTAGATATATTAGAAAACGATTAGTTTCAGACGTTTTTATAATGTACTGATGATGCTCAGATATTTCATGTTATTAAATATGATGCTAACTGTTCTCTTTTAATCTCGTGACTTCTCAGTTTTCACTAGCGGCGTTCTAATTACTGTTTTCGTTTAAATGTTGAAATTGTACTGCTATGACTATAAAAGTTCCACTTTTTACTTCAATTTCATTGGAATTCAAAGCTTAATCCATCCAAGAATCTTGATGTAGCTCTAAATTCACACCTAACCCTTAAGGAGGATCACATTGATTCCATTATTAAAAGTTAAAAGAATATCTATGAAGGCTTATCATAATACAATCAAACTCCTTCATTGTACTTTTTTAGACATATCCTCGAATATCCTTATTACATGGTACATAGTGATCGCACTAAAGCAGTTCAACTCACACACTCAGCTGCTTTCCTTGGAATACATGTTGCATCCATATTTGGATCGACTAAAATTGAGCTATGCCCGATTTGAATGAGTTTTGTCTATATTTTTTTTTACTCTTGTGTAAGATAAAAAAAAATAACTTAAATTACATGTTGGGCTTAAACTCGAACTCTGCAATTGTTCTTAACGATTTATTTGTAAATTTCTACTAGATTACGTTATGCAAAATAGGTTCGATATCTAGTTGTATAACAGCTGCCATAGATTTGTTCGTAAATTGATTAGTGTATTTCCTTTTGTAATTGACTGCTTACTTAACTTGACTTTATATCAAAAACTAACATCAATTCAATTTGAAGACAGGTAGAAATGGTAAAAACTCATCTCTATATTTTGGTGGCATAAAGCCACGTCATGTACTTTCTCAACATTCTTCTAATTTTCAGTGATATTTCTTAATAAAGGGCTACATCTACTACAGCAGCATTTTAAATCACCATAACTTTTAAGGTATACATATAATCAGAAATCACTAGTCTTAGTCAATATAGTCATATTCAGTCCCATGCCTACACATTACCATTGAGAACGGCAACATTATTTTACAAATATCCTAGTTTTGCATGCGATTTTTATTTTTCAAACGAAGAAAGAACGAACTGAAAATCTTATTTCAAACAGTCAATCGATACTGGACTGAATTTGGGCCAACTACCAATATCCAGACGCCGAAGTTCTTTGGTGAGAGTTTTGTACTGATTTCTCTTGTTCACTATTTTAGTTATATTTTGATTTTTTGCAATTAACTGTGAAATATTGTTTTTGACTTATTTTCGTTTATGTATATAAAACCAACATTTCTATAATAAAAATTGGTGTTTACACACACGTTAAAAAAAATCCTGCAAATAAGTGCTATAAATATTTAATTTCTTGTACTTTTACACTTTCCCATGTTAATTTCACGGTAATATTTGATCTATTTCGCAGGATACTGAAAACGGTGACATTGAAGGAACAGCAACACCAGGTGGTAGTAGGAAAATACATGAAAAAGCTTTTCTAGCCCGAATTTGGGGAAATTTTGATACAAAGTGAGTTTGTGAAAGTAGTCTTATAACGAGAAAGTTATGTTTTTATATGTGCTATTTTAAATTTGCAGATATATGAAACCTTTATTGACACATTCAAGACCAACGTTACTTGAAACTCTGCCAGTTTGCTGCAATCCTATTGCAAGATTGCTGACTACAACAGAACAATTAACTCAGGTAAGATGGTTATATGTTAGTGAATCTCTTTTTAGCATCGCCCCACAATGTTTGATGCTGATGGGTTGAATTTCATGTTATTTACCAGAATTATCTTGTAATGTGACGCACACGCCTTTATTACAATCAATCAAAACCCATTAAAATCTTGTGACTGCTAATTGAAATTAACAATTTTTTTTTTAAATCTTCTCTTCATCCATCTACACACTTCAATATTCATACATATGTATAATGGTAAATAACAATGACAGGATGGAGGAACAAGGCGCTCAGATTCAGATTCAGATCTGTGCCTGGATGATGATGACTATCGTAATGGTGGTACAGGAGTTGGTGGTATTGGATCAGATCCACGTAGAAATTCAATAAATCGTGTAAGTATAAGAATTGTGTCGGACGAACGGAAAACCTTTTTCGCTAGTTATAAAAATCGTGATTGATGATAGTAACGGGATATTTTCTACTAAAACTATAATTTTATCGAATGACTATTGTTGAGGATATTAGGAAACTGAGAGAGAATTTTAGGAAAATTTCTTTCAAAACGGTGATTTTTTTAAGCGATGTACATTGATATCGTAATAGCGGACGTAGCGTAAAGCATTTATAATAAATTTAGTTAGAAGGATTTGAAAAATATTAATTAAAGCAAACAAACAATTTTTTTTTATAACCAAAAGATATGGCGAAGAGAAGCAATTTTTATCGATATGCGTATGTATTTTTATATTTATTGATCTTCCTGTAATCTTTTCCGAATTAATCGTACAATAAAGCAAATATTCTGAGTATATTGCCGATGGGAAGCAGAGTGGCGTAAGTCAAGTTTGCAATTTATGTTTCGCACCTATGGACATCTTTTGTTGACAATGACTCACTGCCATCAGTAACTGTAACTTTTGACTTATTTTACGATGGTGTTTAACAGGGTGATGGTTAAGAAGTAAGGATTTGGTCTTGGAAATGATTGACTTACGCCCCTATGTAATACCTCTTAAGCCGGCAGAAATGTTAAAAGACTGTCCACACGCACGATACATATGTATGTCAAGTGTAGTGAAAAATCACATCGTCTGGATAAATAATACAGGCGAGGCAGCAGATTCGTTCTCACTTGTGAAATGTTCGACACATTACTGAACATACTAAATTGTTTAGATGATTATAGAAATTCATATGCGCTAGTGCAATCAAGTTCACTTAAAAGGGGAACATATCACGCATCGGAGGAATATCGTACCAAGAAATAACGTTTTTTTTTTTTTTTTCAATTTATATATTAGAGAGATGGGGATATCATCCACCATCGCATTTTTGTTTGTTTTACTTTTTTTAACAATAAAGAGGCGCTTGCCATGACATATGCTGAGCTAGTTAGAAGTGCTCTCTCTCCATTTTCACACAGCACGGTAAATGTCAAATCCAGAAAAGTAAAAAAAAAACGAACAACAAACAAATGTTCCTCCTTCATTACACATTTCACATGTCGTGTGTATGAAGTGGCAAGCACATCATCTTAATTTGAACAAACTCTGACAAGCGCACGCATAACCACATTATAGAACGTCTAGATCTAGATAGATGATTCATTAACGAAAGATACAGATGCGGCGCATTTACGTCTGTCAAATATGCGGCAACACAACGACACTGTTCGCAATTCATTCATTTATCAAAAGAGTCATGTATAACTTTTTCTCTCTCTCGTTCTCTGGCTTATCCTTAGCTACTATCGTGTGTAGTTTTACTTGCGTAAAAAGCTTCGTGAGCTCAGAATCAGTCAATTGTGCTACATTTTTTACAATCCTAAGTTTAAAAATCCATTTGTTTCTCTGGTTCTGTTGGAGCAATTTTATACAATAAATACCATCGAAAAGTCTCGTCAATTTCTCTGACTGAATACTGGACTCAGATGCTATATTACAGCATCTCCTAATTTATATTATTATATATTTGTGATGTTATGTGTCACTCTTTTTTTGCTTTTGTTTTGAGCATGCAGAGTTTTATTTTAGGCTATCTCAGTTGGTTTCTCTCTTGGTAATTTAGAGCACTGCTTAATCACGGCTCAATCTACCATCTCAAACCTATTCACTTCTCCACCTACAAGTAGGCTTCTATGGCACTCCTACAGCAGATCTCAACAACAGCGAAATTGCTCTTGGTTTAACGATAAGTGCAACCAAGAAATAAAAACGAAAGAGTCTGCTTTTCGCGCCTATATCAATTGCAATCATGTCATGTCCAGAATTGAAATAAGTCTACACGGAGAGAAAAAATTCTTTTTAACCAGAATGTCAGAAAACGAATCTTGGCAAGCCGCAAAGGCAGCAAAAGTTTCTGGTCCCTGGTCAAAACCATCAGGAGCAACTTCAGCAATTCCTCTATACTTTCATTACTTAATAATGGTGAAGTGGTTATTAACTCTCTGGCCGCTTGATAAGCTGCAATTTCTGATCTTTCACCCACTTCACAGTCACCTGTTTTGCATCTCCCGTGTGGATGTGTAGAAGAGCCAATACACATCCATACGGGAGATGTATTCAAGGTCCTTAAGGAGATCAACGTTTCCAAAGCCGCATGTCCTGATGGTTTTTCACCCCTATTAATTAAAAGTTGCGCCGCATCCTTGGCTAAGCGTATGCGTAAGCTATTCTACTTGTCTTATTCGACAGGAAAATTTCTGGTCCCTGGTCAAAACCATCAGGAGCAACTTCAGCAATTCCTCTATACTTTCATTACTTAATAATGGTGAAGTGGTTATTAACTCTCTGGCCGCTTGATAAGCTGCAATTTCTGATCTTTCACCCACTTCACAGTCACCTGTTTTGCATCTCCCGTGTGGATGTGTAGAAGAGCCAATACACATCCATACGGGAGATGTATTCAAGGTCCTTAAGGAGATCAACGTTTCCAAAGCCGCATGTCCTGATGGTTTTTCACCCCTATTAATTAAAAGTTGCGCCGCATCCTTGGCTAAGCGTATGCGTAAGCTATTCTACTTGTCTTATTCGACAGGAAAATTTCTGGTCCCTGGTCAAAACCATCAGGAGCAACTTCAGCAATTCCTCTATACTTTCATTACTTAATAATGGTGAAGTGGTTATTAACTCTCTGGCCGCTTGATAAGCTTCAATTTCTGATCTTTCACCCACTTCACAGTCACCTGTTTTGCATCTCCCGTGTGGATGTGTAGAAGAGCCAATACACATCCATACGGGAAATGTATTCAAGGTCCTTAAGGAGATCAACGTTTCCAAAGCCGCATGTCCTGATGGTTTTTCACCCCTATTAATTAAAAGCTGCGCCCCATCCTTGGCTAAGCGTATGCGTAAGCTATTCTACTTGTCTTATTCGACAGGAAAATTTCCAACTGCTTCTAAACTAGCTCACATTCAGCCTATTCCCAAGAAAGAAGAGAGTAGCGATCCCTCTAATTATCGACCAATTGCAGTCACTTCGATTCTTTCAAAGGTTCTTGCATCTACTATATAATTAATTTTAAATTAATGAAGTATCTAGAAACCAATGAACTCATCAACGATCGCCAATATGGGTTCTGGTCTGGACGGCCATCTGGAGACTTGCTGACTTTTCTTATGGAACGTTGGAAACGTAGTCTTCACAATTTTGATGAATACAAAATCGATGCCGCAGACATTTCAAAGGGTTTTGATAGAGTCTAGCAGCCAGCGCTTTTAGCCAAAGTTGAAGCACTTGGTCTCTCCCATCTTCTATTATGGATTGAACGTTTTTATCTGGTCGCCAAATATGGGTTGTATTAAATGGCGTTATATCAGAACGTCGAACTATAAATACCGGTATGCCTCAGGGCTCCGTTATCATCCCGTCTCTCTTCTCAATTTTCATTAATGATCTACTTTCCCTTACTTTCAATCTCATCCATAGTTTTACCAATGACAGTAGCCTTGATTTCGCTTACGCCTTTATTACACTTGCGGACTCTAGAGCGAGTAGCACATCTGTCAAACGATATTGCATAATTAGATTATTGAATAACGATTTTATCCTCACTTGGGGCAAAGCGAATCGCCCCGAATTCAGTGTTTCTAAGACCCAAGACTGCTTCATCTCTTTAAAATAGGATCACCACTTCACAACTCCCATTTCATTTGACGGAGCATTAATTTCCAATTCACCCACACTCAGCATTCTTGGCATTAATATTTCCAGCAATTTAAGCTGGACTGAGCACATCTTCTCTGTTACCAAAGAAGCTTCGAAGCATCGTCTTGGATTTCTGAAAATGTGTAAGAAATATTTTAGCCCATCGAATCTAGCGCTCCTCTACAAGTCCTACATCAGACTTAGAAGAAAATATTCCCATATCTGAGATAGTTTCACAGCCTTAGCTTCATTGGATATTGTTCAAAAGAGAGCCTTCTTGCTCGGCGATTTAGCAATAACTTGTCATATCGATTCACTGGAGCACCGCCGTCATGTTGGATGCTTTAGCTCCTTTATCACTACATGCATAGTCAATGTTCTGATGAAATATCTAGTCTGATCCCTTGTAGAATGATTCCTGTATGCAAAAATCGCACTGAAAACTGCGCACATAGTTTTACCCTTCAAATTACTTTTGTCCGTACAGTAAAATTGCGTGATGCTTTTCTATCCCAAGAAAAGTCGGCTAGTTCCTTCCACTTTACATAAAACGACATTCACTGGTCCGCTCGATCGTTTAGCAGGCGTGATGCTCCATATTTTTTTATATCATTAATTGAAAGAATATCTTAACTATTTGATCTAAAAGCCATTTACCACATTGAAAATTCTCCATTTACCGCAAAAATATTGATTGAGAAATTGAAACTTATTTAGTCTCTTAATGACAGCCATTTAAAAGGTATCGCTCTTCACATTTCTTACAACAACAGAATCGAATGCAGTAAGTATTTATTAAAGAGGATAAAGGTAGTTATAATAGACCTGACGACCTACTGATATGAAATATATTGTGCGATATCACGTCCGTTGATAAAATGCCCTTCCTTTCGTGCATATCTTTTGCCTTGATAAAACTAAATGTAAAGTAAAATGGAATTAATTTTCTAAAACAGATTTTGATAAAATAAACTACCTAAATAGATACATAGTACAGAGATTTAGTTAAGAGCGAAAATATTTAGTAAGTGTGTAGATATTCTTTAAAAAAAAAAAAAAAATTAAAAAAAAAGTAAACAAATCTCAAAATTTTCCGGTTATATTTGTAATAGTCGAAAACTTTTTTTTTTATCTAATGACTTTATGTTACTTTGCATGCTGGCAATTATTTTTTTTCGATAAAAACTGGATAATTTTCATGTGTACGAAAATATTTATTAATTATTGAATTTTTATTATTGTATTTTTGGTAAACTAAACGCTAAAACTTTGTTAACAACACACCTCGAATAATTATTTTATCGAAAAACGGAATTTTATGTACCTTACTACAACGAAAAACACACTCAAGTCAGACAATGTTCTACAACAAGCGAATCAAATTATTGCTGAACTCAATGTTGTAACTAATAATTTTATGTGAAGTAATGTGTAATTAATTCATCATCCATCATTCATCATTCAAATTGGTTCTGTATTTTTTTGTTTTATGAACACCAACTAACATTGTCCTTGTGCGTTTGTTTTTAGTGCGGGTTGGATTTTTGTAATATGCATGCATTGGGTTATTTATTTGAATTTAATATAAACATTTGAATAGAGAAAAAGCAGTTAGTACAAAATCCTCATGCATTTTTCAATAAATAATGATCGTTTTAAACATACCAAATTCTGTAATTTAAGTGTATTTTGAAACAGTCATAGTTGTTACGAATACCACAGATAAAATCAGCTGACTATCTTACCGACAAATAATTTCTTAAATGTCCTTTAAGCATATTCAGTTCAAATTGTTATTAGACTTCTAGACCACATGCCGCTAGATGGTGCTTTATGCGACTTATAGGGAATTCGTTTTTGCGACTTGTTGTAAGCCTTCGAGCAGGAAACTAAATGGAGTTAACATGAACCAAAGCCTCGAGAAATACTTCCCAAGCCATGAAACAGAATTCCCTACTAGTAATGAGAGCCCTAACATAGTCCTCAGTTTCTAAAATATTTGCAGTGTTCTTATATAAAACTGACAAAAGTTTAATTTGAATAGCGCCTGCGCCCTAAACTACTATTCATACAGAAAAATGGTGTTCTGATAATCTTAAGCTTACTTTCTTATCGTCCCAACCGTAATCAAATTTTTTTTATCTTTGATAACAAAATTATTTAAAAAAATAAAATGCCGCACATACACTATTGCAACAATTACTCAGCTGAGAGTAAGATGGTAAGGTTACTTTTTAATCAAAACTATTTTGGGAAGGTAAGGAGCCAAACGTAAAATAACTGGGAGACTATTTTCCTATTTTCCTGGGTGGATAGTAATTTAGGCTTTATGGCATATATAAAATCAATGTCTAGTCATTTTTTCATAATAATCAATAAGTAAGTATAAGCTGCTCCAAATCGGAAGAAAACACCGGAGCAGGCGTATTTTGCGAAAAGCAGACGAAATTGACATACACCTTGAAAGAATTGTCACGGTTTTCCAGGCGAAAGTCATGTTTCATGGCTTGGGAAGTATTTCTCGATGGTTTTGCATGAACCGTTATACGACGTACCCACTTTTAAGTTGTGTGTGGTACACCAGTGAATTTGAGAACATTTCTTGGCATATGCGGTCGCGATGCTAATTAATGACAGGAAATTTTCGCGTAGTTAAATATATATATATAATATACATAACATATACATATACATACATATAACATATATTCCAAGTTAATTGGGCAATTTTCCATTCTTTCTATATCTTACTACTTCAATGCGTCAGATTCCAAACAAAAAAATTTCCACGGAAGAGAACGTTAACAAAAGTGCCAAAATACCAAGTTCCAGTTTTGAAATCTGCCAAGTAAGGTACAAAATGGCCAAACAATCCATTGAGAAAAAGAGCGCTCTGAGAAACCTCCTGAAGCGCTTCCCTGGAAGCTCGCAGCGCTTCTTTTCTCTCCCAATTCATTACTTTTTTACATAGGCATGTCCGCAGAAGCAAGCGCTTCAATGCTGTATGTTAAATGATTGGCGAAGTAGTTTTTTGAAGGTGTATTTTCAAAAGCTTTAATGAGCATTTTGAAATGCTTCTTACTGTATCTCATAAGAGTTCTTCAAGACTGCTCTTTGAGAACAGTAGTAAGGCGTTTGTACTTGCTTGTCATCATTTGTGGTATTAAATTTTATGAAGTTGATTAAATAAGCCAAGATTCGCCATTTCATTCTCGCTTTATTAACCAAAACTTCAGGTTACTTCCAACCAGTCTGAAGTTTACATTAAAAATGGGAAATGCGTTACATCGCACAATAGTGGAAAAAACTAGTTTAGATTTGTGGAAAATTACATGAAATCACACCTCGTTGCATTTCTTCTGGAGTTCCTCATACTATCTTCTATGGAGCTTCCAAGTGATGGCTATAGAAGCTATCAAGTTTCTTACTGGCGCCTTTGCTTATTTTTCTGGATAGATCAGTGAATATTCTTCTCAAGAGCTTCGAAATGATGTCTAGGGAAGCGCGTAAATTGTGCTGCTTCTTTTAGAAGCACTGGTTTTTCATCCTAATTAGAAGGTAAGCAACTCACACACATATAAAGTGGGTCTCTGGTTATGCTCTTGTACACAGATTCTGTATACCATGCCCACTCCATTAGTTTCCTGCTCGAAAGTGTTAAGCACTGCAACCGAATCCTTATAATTTTCCTGATCTTCACTTTCCACCACACCAGTAAATTTACTGAAGAGTATACTTACAGTCATAAAGTCCAGATGTGGGTTTATCTGAGAAAATATTTACCACAAGCAATAAATATCAGACACAGTTTTTCGATCGTATGAGTTTGTGACAGTCGCTTTTTAAATGGGCTTTCCATTAGACTATACAATTCTAAAATCATTATTTTCAAGAAATTTAAGTGTACATTCCTTCCAGAAAATCAGCCGAGCAATGATAAATTGTGTGATGACAATGGCTCCAAGGTATCAGTCATAATGATGCAGAATATTGTCTTAACGGTGGGGATTATTTACATAGCTAATATGAGCTAAATTTTCGAAACTTTCAATATCTGGAAAACATTGATACATTGACACGTATTCAGTTTGAATAACTGTGTCCATCCTTCAAATAATTGGAGTAAATGAAATTTTGAAATTCCCTAATGAGGTAGTTGAATGTGAAGCATACTGATTCTACATTACACTGATCATCTGTCCAAGCGCACGCCTGAAGGCAACCTTTTTAAAGTTAAGCTACATTTACACGGCGGACAGTAGCTGTCGTGACACTTATTTACGTAAAATACTATCGCCATGTAAATGTAGCATTATAGTAATAATTGCTTAAACCAAGAGAATCTAAAGTAGAGCTGAGAGTATCCAAATAATTTGCTATCCGGAATAATTAGGATCCGATTCCTCAAATCCGGCTCTAATCTAAAGATAGTTGGTGCTCTAAAACACAGCATAGGTAACAAGCAACAAATTACAGAATTTGGTAATATCTGCACATAAGCGACGAAAGCTTTTTTATTGTTTATATAGAATCCTGCATGCGTAATTTAAGTTTATTTATTGTATTTTTTACTTTTAGCACAAACAAGTAATATTCAGATACGAAATTGCGCCTTAGAGAAAGGTTGGCTGTGCAATGAATGAATTTTCATTTTTTATGATAGCATAAGCCTTCTTACTTGAAATAGCTACTCCAAGGCGGTCCGATACTTGAATATACTTTGTCTGTGCTTTTAGCATATTATGAAGCCATTTTAATACATTTATTTACATTTGTAATGTTTTTCTTTTAATTTGCAGGAACATAAACAAACCAATTTCCTGAATCCCTATCACTTGTAGCAGTCTTTTTAATGTATTAGAAACATCGTCGAGTCGTGTATTATTTTTATTTGTTTTTTTACATTAATTGTGAACAACACATTTCACACATTCACTTAAGTTTTTTAGGCTGGAATTATTTCTTAATTTTTTTAGGTGCTGTGTATTATTTTTGTTTTTAAATAATTTTAAGTTCTTGTTTGTTAGAAAGTAAGCTTGAAGATGTAAAAATGTTTAAGAAGAAAGTGTGTGTGTGTGAGAGAGAAAGATAAAACTCTCATTAACATAAAAATAAAACCCCAAGACCAATAGCTTTGTACTACACATGTCATTTTGGCAGGATGCCTTTTTGCTGTCCGGGACAATAAAAATGTAAAAAAATAACAACTTGACAATAAAATTGAATTATTTTAAAATGTAAAAATGGTCACTAACACTTTGGCTTCTAGTGCACTGTTTTTTTAGTATGCATTGAATAAGTGTGCTAAATTGCTGTAGGCGAAGCATAGCATTTTCAAGCTTACATTTCATTCTATTGTGCGCATAGTTCAGCATGAAGTTGGTCTTTTGTGATTTACATAATTTTTATATTTTTATGTTTTGTATTTTTTTGTCTTTCAATGTTGCTGTTGTCTTTATTTTATTTTTATTACTCAAAATATTCGAAAAATTTATAGACTGCCCTCTAAGGTATCTGTATTTTTTTTTTCTATTTCAAAAGGTGTAACTAAGTTAAAATGGATATTTTTGACGATTTTAAATAATATTCTTTTTTCGTTTTCCTTCTGCAAAGTGCAAATATTTTTTTTATGTACACTTCTCGGCTGGTCGTCACCATTGCAGCGTAGATGGAATATTTAAATATGTATGTATTGGAAAATAATTATAGATATCGGTGATATAATGATTGGGTTCGATGTTCGATCCCCATCGGCACCCATCCATGAAGCTGGGCCACTGACATATAATAAGAATGGACTAGCCATTCCTGTAGTAAAAAATGCAGACATGTATAATATGGATTGACTACGGTTATAGAAATACACTGCAGAAAGTGGGCTCACTTCTATATTGCTAACTCTTTCGGTCTAGGCCTCGAGTACCAACAGAGAGAGCTGTAACCTGTAAACAACAAATAAATATGTGGGTTCGACGCACTGACATTATATAACATGGACTGCCGGATTTTCTCTTTTATATGGGTCAACTTTTGTTTGCAGGGGTGTAACAATTATCTTAATTTCAAGTTTGCTTTCGTTTAAAATTAAGCAATTTATGCCTGCTTGTCCCTAAAAGTAGGAATGGGGAACAGAGAAAGGGTTACAAATATTATATTGCCATCTATTTCTACATTTGGAAACTGGACTATTGTGGATTTTGTATAGAGCTTATTATTTGAAGTTCAGCGGAATAAAGTCATTAAACCAAAAAAGGACAACTAGGGAAAAGTTATCCCATAATAATGTCAAATAATGTAAACAATTTCAGTAGTGTCAGCAGTCCATTTTATATGTGTCAGCGGTTCGGCGAAATGAATGTTTTTAAATTAATTACATATTTAGGGTTATTACTGATAAAAACTGTTTTACCAAAGACAATATATTCATTAGATACGCAGAAGAAATGCTAAAGGTGTTTTTTTAAAATCACTTCGAGCTGCGTGCTCACTTTTTCAGCTTCCCGCCAATGACTTTTCAATGTTGGCACCGACGTAAGAACTCTTATTGACACAAACAATTGTGCCCACGTAAAATAGAAATCTAAGCAATCCATATTATATATGTATGTCAGTGGTAAAAAATGGTACAAATTTTGGTTAAAATCTGTCTGTCTCCTTCAAGCTCAAAAAAAATATGTTGAACTGTAACCAATTTTGGAAACAGTACAGTTATTAAATGGAATACATTGGAATTGATATAAAAATTCAGATACATCTATTGCTTATATACGTCTATCTCCTTCAAGGTCAATTATGTTTGACATCAAATCTGTGGAGGAGCACATTTTTCAATACTATTAAAAATTAGTTTTTGTGTTAATTAAAACAAATTTAACTTCCTAAACAATTTTTATGTAATGCAATACTATTTTTCAACATCTTTAGTGTTTCTAATCGACAAATAATAATAAATTATGAATCGGTGTACAATTGTACGAAATAAAGGGTTTTCACAGCCTGTTCAAAATTTGTGCCATTTTTGAAGCAAGAACGCTCAGTCCATTCTTGTTATATGTCAGTGGGCTGAGATGACAACAGCATTCTCATTTAAGACCCGTTGAGGAGGTGCTGTAACACAGTTCTAAGTTGTTCCTCAGCGTGGCCGGATGGTTTTACCTAATCCGCTCGCTTCGAATCTTGGACCAGATTAAGGGTTTCCTTTGAGTTTTTTACCCTAGTGATGCCGCTCATTTATCATTAGACTTACAATCTTTTTGGTGTTCAGCCTGGCATCGGTAACGGTAGTTTATTTCCATGAAACTTATGTTCCGTCGACCTCTACATAGCAAAACATAACACCGCTACAACTTCCAGTCGGACATGGCAATCATACAGTTAGCCGGACACGGCACAATTTTTTGGCATTATACCCCATAGGGTTAAGCCATTGTGAAAGAACTCCAGCTCACAAGTCTAGCCCACAATAGCAGAAGAATAAGAGGTGTTGTAATATGTGAATGATATTTCTCTCATTCGGTGTTTCGGAAACCACTTAAAACTATAGGTCCATTTACAGCATTTATCAAGAAAAGCATGAATTTCTCCATCTACTGCTGTCCTTGTCTCCATGAGAGGCAGTTGAAAAAGAAGAATACATATAAGAAAATATGAAATTACTGGATTTTTTCAATCATTTTTGTCTTGAATTATTACAAATAATTTGTTTAACACCTTTCTGCCATTATAATTCCTTATTAACTGTAACCTGTTTACACCATTGAATAATCAGAATCACTATTTAAATAAAATTTTATCTAGATATGTTGCACTGTAAATGTGTACAAATTTAATTAGACGTTTTTATATCATAGAATTACTTTTAAAAATTAACTGCTGCTCTTTATGTTGCTTCTGTTTTGTTAATCTCGTAGTGCTGTATGCTGTCATGCTACAAAAACTATGACCAGTAAAAAAAAAAAAACTAATAAAAAGAAGACCAATGAGAAATATTTAAGTAAAATGTTATTATGGTTTTTTTTTATTGTTGCTTTCAAAAAAGTTGGAAATATTGGAACAAGTTCAAAGTCCCGTCTCAACACGTATTAGACTTTTAGGACTTTATGGGAAAAGCCTTTAGAAATATTAATTTAATTAACTTTAACACGAAATTACAGTGAAAAGGATTTTTTTAAATATAATTTTTACGTGATAATGTCTTTAAGCTAAATTTTGAAGTAAACATAAGAGGAATGAAGAAGAAAGTTTTATTCTTTTAAAGAAAAAGGATTTTCCATTGCTTAAGATTTCATAATTATTATTATTATTATAATTATAATAAAATTGTCATGATTCGGTGCTGTGATTGTAGTCTTTAATATTTTTTGTGTAAAATAAATTAAGAGACGTGAAACGTTTTGTTATTGTTGTAAAATTTATGATGATGCACAAAACAAATGAGCGAAACTCTGATTTGTACTTAAACTTCGCTTAAAATTTTAAACAAAATTGTAATGCATCTCAATCACCTAAATAGCTTGATCTTAGTAATTTTTAATGGATGTGTGTTTCGATTAGTAATCAGAACAGCAATGAAAACCCCGACTGCCTTGACGCAAACAAGAGTTCTGCTACTTTGACATATTATAAGATTTTTCATCATCATAGCAATCTATAAGTACCCGTGGAATGTCTTAGCTAGCTGCACTACCTTCACTTCTTAATCGATATCTATCTCTAAGCCGTAAAAGCTTAAGTTTAACAATGTTGTAAGTTCCGAAGATCTCTTAGAGCTTGCTACTCCAATGGCAATCCAAATAGCCAATAGTTTGCAATGCGAAATTTAATACTAAATAAAATAACGCAAAGGGCATTGCTATTATTATACACTTCTATGGTGATTAGAAAACTATGTGCTCCCATGCTTGCCAGCGTAGCCCATGATAAAAGATTAAAATACATGAATTTTGGAGTTTCTTAATTTCGGTCGTATTCACTTAGAACGTTTTTAATATCATGTCGAAGGACAATGTGGTATTCAAATCTTCCATATCGTAAGCAGGAGACCTTATAATCCTCACTCTGCCCTCCTATATTACGCTGGCTGCCTCTGATACACAGATTTTTGCTAACATTAGAAAATCTTTATACGATATTCGTAATTTAAGAGCTAATAACGAGAAAACCGCTGTTGAATTCGAGTACCTATTAACACTTTGACTGTCATGTTACCCGAATTCGGGTTGCGCATAGTTTCCAATGGGCCGTGTTATCCGAATCAGAGTGACAAACAAACTGGACAGAAATGTTCTAGGTAGATATTTCGAAGGGTAGTTAATGTGATATACTAAATGGACTAATGAAATATGAAAAAAAAAATATTAATACAAACTGTTCAATTAAAAAGATTATTTCGATGTATTTATAATTGTGAAACATGGCACCACACAACTGAGGTTGTTTAGGACAGGTTGGACAATTAGTTGTTTTTTTAATTTTATTTTTATTCTTTCGCCCCTGTGAGTGGCCCAGGGAGCTTCTACAATTTTAATAACAATGTATATGCTAGTCTAATGCTTTTGCCGCGAGTGTCTCTTCTGAAAGCATTATTATGATGATAACGACGTAAATCAGAACAGGATTTCTTTAAATTTTCCGATCGCGCGAATAGTTCTCTGATCCGTCTAATGTTTATCAATTCTTTTGTGATGCAAATTTAAGACACTATCTGATAGAATGATCTATGCCGCATTTCCCTGTATTATAAGCCCAAATAGCCAATGGCTTGCATTTATCAGATGATCGATGAGTAGTGGAAGCAACGTCACCATCGTGATTATCCTTTGGATTTGTTACCATAACAGGAGCCTGCTTTGTTGACAGCATTCTTACATCGCGGGTATCCCTCCTTTTGAAGACAACGACACCATTATCATCTTCCTTGAACACCATCCCTGCTTTTTCAACTGATACTCCAAAATATCTTTTGGAATAACCCTTTTTTTACTCCTGAGTGTTCCAACTACATGTGTATTTTAGTTTAATCATGATAAGGCTAATTCGAACCTCTTGTAAAAATTATCAATATATAGTGCTCTACCTTGACTTAAAAGTTTTCTTGCAAGTTCCAGACATACATTGTGAGCCATCCCTGCTTCTCTAACACAATCTGCTGACTTTCTAGAGTAGATTTTCAGTGAACATGTATATCCTTCAGGAGACCATAGTTTGAATAATTTTATCCCATATTTATCAACTTTATTTGGAATGTACTGTTTTAATATAAGTCAACCATGCCCTGAAATCAGTGTTTCATCGATGACAATGTCTTCACCAATGATATTTCTTCTGTAACATACCACAAAATGGATGTACTTTCCCAAGTCGATCTTCATTCGCAATATTATTAATGTACGCGAAATGTAAATTGCTGAGTAGTAACTCGAGTTCGAATCGGTTCCGTGGCAAATGAAAGTTATATACAGGTTTTTCTGACTAATAATTAACCATATAGCATTTGCTTTCTCGAGTTCCATCCATAGAAGTAATCCCAAGAATTTTCTTATTTCGCCAGCATTAGTTGGATGAGTCGGGGGGCACTTAAAGTTAGTTTGGATGTATTTCTCTTTTGCTCTGCATATACCTGTTCGTTTCACGTACCAGGATGTTTATTACTTCGTCGTCGATGAACAAGGAAAATACTTCATACGGAGTAATAGTATCAGGTAGCTCCTTGTTCCAGTAAATGAAAATGATTTTTGCTTTGCACTAAATTTCTTCCATTCACAACGTTCAATTGTTTTCTGTTCGGTATTATTATTTTCGATCTCTTCTTCAATATTTCTTTCAACATCTCGTCTAATTCATTATCACTATTGTTCCATTTGATTTATATTTGTTTTTCTTTGAATAATCAATTCTTTGTCTCTTATCACAACAATCCTGATTCACTAACAATTCTTATCCTTTTCTTCCTCATTATAATACCTAGGTAAGATAATTTTAAAAATTATGACACCTTACACCCTTTGTGTATTACTTGTTCACCGCTAAATATAGACTGCGCTTATTACGCATAGGAATAGCATTGCATCAGTCCATTTCTCATAACAGCTTTGTCCTAACGAGCATTTTCTGAAGATTTTTTTTTTAATTTTCAGGCTATGTGAATCCGTGTTATTTTTATAAATAATATTTATGTTTATTGATATCAAATCGGAAACTATTATCCCTTTTTCCAATTCAATATCCCCTTAAAATAACCCCCACGAATTTTGAGAAATATCCGCTATGAGTAACATATTCAAATACAAACCACACTAAGCTGTTATTTAGAGAATCTCCTGTTCTAATTGACGTAAGTAAATTCCTGTCCAATTAGCGTACACATGAACTTTTCGTAATTGCATTGAAGAAGCCCATCTTAAAAAAATATATATATATTTGTGCCTCATCATGATAAAACAAAATTACATTAACTAAATGAAAGTTAATTTCAAATTGAATATCTCAGCAATTATTGTAGAACATCGTTTAAATCACAGTACGGAATCAAAGTGTGAAAACTCTTCTTAAATGGCTGTGAGCTTAAAAAGCCACTCTCTTGAATCAGAATTAAATTTTCCTTGAAAATTAGTTAAATATGTACATAGTATGTTATGTACCAAACGTATTTATGTAATTTTTGTTTGTTAAGTTTTTGAATATGCTTAAAAACAAATTGTAAATAATTATAATAAATAAAAAAAATGTTTCGACGCGAAGCACGTCATAATTTAGGAGCTTCCCTTGCGGCGAAGAGGAGGGAAAAGTATTTATTTCAAAATTAAATTAGTCGTTCCTTTAGTTTTTTATGGATAAATTGTGTGAAAAGTTATGCTTGTTAGAGAGAATCGCACGTTTTGTACTTGTAAAATACATGAAACATCTTACTGAAGAGAATATAGATAAATTGTATTTAAAAATCAAAAAGAAAGAAATTTTGTTTGACCATTTTTAAAATAAAATAAAATCATCACATAAAGGAACAGGTTTTGCATTTTTATTTGTTTGCTATACTATTCCAGATAAATAAATGAGCAGCAGAAGACCTACAATTTCTCAAAGAGACTGTACCTTAGAAAGGCTAAAAAGGGTCAAAGTAGAAAATTTTACGAAGAATAGACTAAAGGGGAATGCTCACTTTGCTTACAACTTTAGGCCCGATATCAACAGACATTAGATTAAACGATATGTTATGATACTCTGAAAGAAATTTTATTAACAATGTTTATTTCGATTTTCTTGGATGAAAAAAAGGACTTTTCTACTTCTCGTGATTGCGCGGAAGTGGTGAGTCGTGGGAAATGAGTTCTTATAAGAAAAATGTTCACAACAGAGCACTAATGGTCATGCAAGAACTGCAAAAATAAATGCAAAATGTAGGAACTGGGGTGTGTGTGACCAAAATGCATAAAAATTGGGTTTCCGCCAGCAAAAAAGTCTCCAGAAAGTTTTCTGAATCGGGAAAAAGGTACACCAGACGACAAAACCCGGCGGAACCTTTCATTTGATATGCAACATGCCTGATTGTAACGACATACCCCTCCCCCGCCGGAGGTACCTACCCCCCACACTGAAGGTACGTAGAGACAAATTTTCTTCTACGAATTGTAACTGGTAATAAGCTGAGGCAAACAGTGAAACCCGTTTTCTGATCGGACATAACCCTATCGAGTTAGAGCCGATTTGCAGTGCGAAAAATCTAGTACCTAGTTCGAATAAAAAAGAGGGAAATAATAAAAATGTGAGTATGGGGTAAGCCTCCGAGTATAGGAGTGTGAGTACTTAAACTTCTTCTCAGGACCTAAGAAATTAGATTCTGTACTAAATCTTCCAAATTGTGCTACATCAAGCTATGATCCCCAAGCCTCTCTCCGCTTAATTGAAATAAACATTGTTAATAAAGTATGTTCAAAGTATCATAGTGCATCGTTTAAGGCATCTCTCATGTCTGTTGATGTCGGGCCTAAAATGGGCATTCCCTTTTGCCTTAAACTGACTGTGAACGATTCAACGTAATACGTCATGTATGTATATATGTACATTACGATACATGACGTAAATTAGCACTTCATGAAATGTAGGCAGATTGTGTAACAGTAAATCTTTAGTATCTTCATGAAGGGCTACAAGCCTTTACGCTGATAATGTAATACCAACCGATAAACCGAATACTAGGAGGGGCAGATGAGCGGTGAAATGGGAGGTTGCGCACAGACCTGGAAGACACCCATAGACACACACAGGCGCGGGATATTCATTGTTCTTCATAAGATCGCTGAAATTTTTCTTTTTCATTATGACATGTAACAAGTTTCAGAATAATTTCAAGTAAAAAAAAATTGTAATTTCAATTACTAAAAAATATAAAAATATAATATTAATAAACCCATAATTTCGCGACTTATTAAGAAGTATAAAACGAGCGGAAATATTAACACGCTGCATTTGGGCTGATGACCGCGAAAAATGGCACACTGACAGAAGAATTAGTACTCTAATTAACCTTTCTGGCACAATATATTTGAAACTTCCGCTTCCACCGTTAGGGTTACAAAGTGTACCCCACAGTTATTATCATGAATGAACCTATGTAAATATATTATTTTAATTTTAGCACTTACATATTGCACATTAACACTTTTTTAAATAATAACACAGTAAAAAACTTTAAAAAATTTATTTTTTATATAATTTAATAGTACACCTTCCAAATGGTTTCCGCCGCTCTTCCTGATTTGACGTTTTTCGTTCTACTTGTGCAACTAGCTCTGACATAGCTTCAGAAATACGTTTAGGTAAATTTATGGGTCGAATGTGGAGTCTTTCTACAATGGCAGGTTTTATATGCTCTTTCCCAAGATTCAGCTTCCTTCGATAACCCCATTTGTTTTTTTGCAGTGGATTTTTTGTAGTCCATAGAACGAAGCTGTACAACGAAGCAATATCCGAACAGTTTTGGAACAATGCTAAGGCCATCTATTGCTGATCTTTTTTACTGTGTACTCATTGACCATTTTATTCATAGGATCAACAGATCCCTTAGTGTGATTATAATGAAGAATCATGTCGGGTTTGAAATTGTTCGTTACATCGCTCACAGCATTATCATGATGTTCGGTACTTATTACAATTACATGTTTCTTGGCTTTTGGTACATACGTAACCATCGTTATGTTTTCATGGAATGCAAAAACTGAAGATCGTTCTAGTCTATTGTTGGTGGATAACAGCGCTTTTGGGATATCTTGTTTATTTTTTCGAAGAGTGCCACAAATTGTTAGTCCAAGATCATACAAACTTCTCGCCAAAGGTATACTTGTAAAAAAGTTGTCCGTTATAAGACCATAACCGCGGCCAAGGCTCTAACTAAATCCAGTACTACGCGTTTACCCTGCTCCTTCTCAGGTCCATCGCCCTCTTTACCAGTATATACCTGGAGATTCTTTGCATACGTAGTATCTACATCCACAAGGCCCATATTTTTATGCCGTATTTGGCTGGCTTAGATTTCACGCACACTCTAAATGGACAATTCCCTCTGAAGGGTACAAGTTTTTCATCGATTGTAAGGTGTGACCCAGGGTTATAGTTACTAACACAGTTTCCACCAAATACCTCAAGTAATTCCCTGATTGGTGCCATTTTGTCAGTATTTCTACGCTCTACTCTAGTCGTAAGATCGTCAAATCTCATAAATGAGAGAAGTTGAACAAACCTCTCGCGAGGCATATAGGCACAAAAAATACTGGTTCTCGATTTGCTTTGAGAGCACCCATTGTAATTAAAAGGCCAAACACAGCATACACATCTGTTGTATTTGTTGGAATCCATGTTTTTTGCTTTATTAGATTGTTTCTGTTGAATTCTACGTGCCATTTTTGGGCTTTTTGATTGGTAAATTTCACTATTTTACCATCTATAAGCTTTTTAAAACACTCAACAATCTGTGATACAATTCTTGACTCAGAAGTAAGCCCAGGTTTGATGGTTATTATATTTGCAGTCTGTCGGCGAGTTATTCGTGTAGGCATTTCTTTCCATATTGTTCCATTCTTTGAAACAAATAGTGGATCTTCTGATAATTCATCTTCTTCTCCGCTATCGGCTTCATCAGTTGTAATAAGCTAAAAGCTAAGAATATTTTGTAAACTATTATAAAGAAATAAAATACACATATGAAGGGTTCTCACCTCGTCTTCACTTACCGCTTCAGTGGAACAATGACCCACGAAACACATCGAAGCCAGTGAAGAGAGGGATTAATAAGAAAATTCTTGATTGCCTGGCCCAATTTACAGACTTGAATTCCATTAAGGACCTCTTCGAAATTCAGAGTTAGAGACAAACATTCCCGAAATAAAATGGAATTAATGTAAACAATGAAAAAAGAGTGGGAAATTATACTTGAGAGCATAATTACGAATTTAATAGCGTCTAGGTCACGATGATGTCCTGAAGTAATTAAAATGAAACGAAGTACTTAGAAAGGAGTCGCTATTTATAAAAAGTTGCTTTAAAATTTTGAAACTTGATTTTTTTTAATTTATTTCACTGTTATGAAGTCTTTTGTGTATTGTGATGTAAGCCAATTTAGTGGTTATTGCTAAAAGCACACAGTTCTTTTTGTTATCTGCTGAACTAACGACTTACTAACAGCTTTAATGAAGATTTTGTCTCCATATTGTGAAATATTTTAATTGAACTGAGATACTTCTAGTCCGTTGGATGGGTTACACGAAGAGATTTTCTTTATTTGTGAAATAATTTGGACTTAAAACTGTGATATGTATGTATCACAACTCTAACCTAATCTAATCTATCTAGTCTAAACAATTTATGTTAGTTAGCAAGTCTGGATTCACCTTCGAGGTAAATAGTTCATAAGTGGTTAAGTGTAAGACAACGGGTGTGTTTGAGTGTGCTAATATGCTTCAAGGATATTTGTGTAATTACTAATTATATTAGATATATCAATGAAACGCAACCATATTCTTTATGAAATAATGGCAGGTTTAGGTTAAGTAAATTTAAAAATACTAATACGCAAAATATGATTAATGTATAAAGGCTTGCAAATGTATAATGAATTACCAATGGAAATAAGAAATGAGGATGAACTGAGAAAATTTAAGAAGAAAATAATTGAGTATATAAAGATAGATGTTTAGGTAATAATATAAGCTAAGGTTATAAAGCATGTATTTACCTATAGCTGTTAAATAAAGCACTACTACTACTACATTAATCGCCAAGCGATAGTAACTAAGGTGGAAAAGTTCATCAAGATACTTAAAGTTTTAATAGTTGGAGGGAAACAGTTACCTATATTTATACAGCCTGTACTAACTTAGCTTATACAACAAAAAGGATAGGTATGAGGAAGAAAAGCTTCCCAGCTGGAAAAATGGGAATGCCTGACTTAGTTAAGATGTACTGTCCACATTACCTGAAATGCATTAGGTATGAGTAGGTACATGAGCATATCTTACGTTGAACAGGCTTAGGAAGGCAGGCGTAATATATGCGTCGTATTTTTGAGCACGCTTGTACTTTTCAAGGAATACTTCGAAATGCAGCGGTAATGAATTCATTCGTGTTGTTATCGAAAAGAGAAAAGAAAAAAGAAATTTGTGCGGCTATATTTGCAGAGGCTAGTTTGAAGGAGTGAAGTCGAAAATGAGTCATATAGTTTCATTGTTTTTCTAAGAAGAATGAAAGAAGGAAAAGTGCGTGTAGATGGAAAATATTCAGATTTCTGCATTACTTTTATTTAAGTACGAGATTCGAACAAGTGAAGATGTGTTTATTTTCTACACCTGTCTAAGATAGCAGGAAAAGTTCTTGCCTTTACCTCTCAACCTCTCATTGAAAACAAGAAGAGTACCCCCCCCCCCCCGCCTTCAATTTTCTGAGAGTATAAATTGAATGGTTCTTTCCAGCCTTCTGGAAAATTCATGTGCTTGTTCCGTACAGAAAGAATGCTTCCACTGAATTTAAAAGTAATGCGTCTTTTCACATTACAAAGAATTAATAAGGAAGGCTTCCTTTCATCTTACGGGGAATACAAAGGTAAGGTGTGAAAGCCACACTTCCCGTCGTAGGACATCAATGCATCAAAAGAAATGAACAGGGTATCAGAGCGTATTGCTTTCGTAGGGTAAACACACCGGCCACTCTGGCAAAAGTACCAAAATAAATCCATCAATTTATTTATTAAAAAAGGTTTGACAATATATTGCACACTTCTGACAGTGCAGTTGTCATCTCATTTTAAGTCTACCCTTTGAAATGCGCGGTGAGTTTATCGTCTTAATTTTGTTTTTTTTTAAGTGGATATTTCTCTATCAAATACCTGCAAAATTAATCGATTAGTCGGAAAGTAACAAAAAATTACGTAATAATAGCAAAATTATCCTAGCCGGTTTTTGAAACAGTTTTCTATTGAATTTAGATTTCATGTACTAGATACCAACCAATAAATTAAAGAAGGAAAATAACTTAATAATACAATTACTGTGAATAATTTTTGGAAAATCAGGACGATATTTTATTAATAAACGTAATTAATTTATATATAAAGTTAATATTATTCTAAAATCCTTTGGAAACCTTTTCTTTGAGAGATTACTTGCTTTTAAAGAAATCAACTTGAAAGCATATCGAAAAGTTATTTTTTTAATTAAATAAACTCCAGGCTATTATAGTAATATACACTACGTCATTTAAATTATAAAGCAAAATACAAAATAAATGCTTTATGGAGTTGCGTTTCCATTTTACAAATGAATTAAATTTGTGGCCTGTATCTGAGCAGCTTTTACTTCGAAGCATTTATGCCAAGTAAAATTTGCATTATAAGTATTTTATCGTTGGAATGCAGTTGTTAGATGATTTGTATTTCTTTTAACGGAATGTCTTCAAAATCAAGAACCTATACAGAAGATATCCTAAAAGCAGCTTTAGATAGCAGTTGGATAGAGCGAAATTCAATAAGAAAAGCTAGCAGGAAGTTCGGGTGCCCAGAACTACATTGTAGGAATACAGGATAAGCTAAGAGGAAAACTTCTGGAAGAAATTTCGACTTTTGCAGCTTCTACTGTCTTTAGAAAAATACAAATAGTCAAATGGTGTGTTAAATAGACCAAATCTGATTTTCCTATTAAGAGATAAGCTCTTTTGGAAACAGTACAGAAGATAATCAAGGACGATAGCCGAAAAAGGATGAACAGAACATGATTCAAGTTATTTTTAAAAAGCCATCCTGAAATTACGTAGCATATCCCGGAAGGCATCTTTAAGAGAAGGGGTGTGATTACAGAGGCTTAGATCATGATTCGAACAATTAAAGATTATTTAAAACTAACCGATGCTGAACACATATCTACCAAATGATTCTAAAAGAATTTTAAATGGGGATAAAAAAGACTCAGCTTATGTCCATAAACTGGACGGGTATTGGCCTTAAAAGGATGCCGGAACGTATACGAAATCAAGCCAGAGAATGAAAAAAATACTATTACCGTGATATTTACCTTAAACACAAGCGGAGAGATCATTACACCTTGCATAGTTTACCCCCTATGGAAACGTATTTTTGAATACATTGCTAATGTGCTAGATAAATGGCTGAAAGATAAAAATGTACAATGGCCAATTATATTCTATGTAGACAGATTAAAAGTGGAGTTAAGTAAATACTGTCATAATAATGAAATTATTTTATATGCCTTGTTACCTAACGCAACATACGTTATGCAGCATGCAATTAAAGTTAGAGTGGAAAAAAAACTTTGTCGAATTAGAAAAGATCTATAGGACGTGTTTAAAATGTAACCGAATTTATATTTTCTGTTTTGTGTAGGTACTATTGTTTTACCTGAATAATATATTTTAAAACTTTGTAGTGTTTTCTTTGCACCTTCAAAGATAACTTATTCAGTTTTCCTTTTAGCCGGTAATAGAAGAAAATCATAGAAATAGATAAACAAGAAGTATACTTATTCATATAAAATATAACATTTTACCCAAATCCACGTCCATCATTAAGGATCAATTACAGAAAAAGTGTTAGTTGGCCGGTAATAGGTACTCTTACTCTACCTTTCGGAGAATATTTTCGGAATGCATCCGAAATGCTTCCGTTTCCCGCTGGGTTAAGCATTTTTCTTCATGTAGTAGAACCGTATCGATGTGTTCGTTTTAATTATAAAAGTAGTGAACTATGATATTTTCAGAGCGGGCACATAATTTAGTGGTTGGAAAAAAAAATTTATATTTATAATTTTTTTAAAACTTAATTTTTTAAGAATTTTCCTTTTCCATCAATGTGTGTATTTGTCAAATATTTGTCAATGCGTCTCATTTGACGAGGTGTGTATAAGAGACACATTGCCAAATATTTGGCAAATGCACATATTATGTGGGACAGGCTTTAGCGTTGCCTTTGTATGGCTGACTTCACATAAGTAACCGTAAACCTTTCGTCAACTAGCAATGACATTCAATTGTAAATAAACAAACCGGCAATGGAAAATGTTAAACTTGTTGTCCCGGCTGTTTATTATTTTTATAATATATCACTTCTGTTTTATTTAAATAATAATAATAAATCATAGAAACTTGCCTGACAGATGATTTCCTACGGCAATAGCTCCGGTTGTTTCTGCAGCAAAGCACGGCGCACTTCTGCATCGTAATTCAAGACTCTTCAAAACTCTTGTTTCTAACTATTATTAAGTAGATATATGTAAATCACTTTTTATCACTTCTTTAACAAAAAATAACTAGAAAATCACCATACTACTTATCCCAAATTCAAATAAATTGTCGAACTGACACGAAATATGTAAATAACAGTCCTCTTAGTCATTTCGCCCCATGTCTAAAAACAATTACTTATCACACGCATCACAAGTACCTACACGAATTTTACACGGCATATCTTATCCTTTTTGCTATATAATCTAAGGATAAGTTTTCAAACTTAGGTTTTATCAAAGCTATTCGCAATGCTAACAAATGAGAAAACTTTTCCACAATAGCAGATGAGCGGAAAAGGAGTAGGTACTTATTGTACATTGGAACAACTGCGGGACGTATTTTCAACGAATTTAATGTAATGAATTTGCAGTTCAAATCAATTAATGCAAAATTTAGTCCACACAGTTACCTGCTTCTCCAATTTAGTGCACTACGCACACTTCTGTTTGCTACATTGAGCTGAATTCATTCAAATTAAACAATCAATATCAGGATATTATTTATCTGTGATATAAAAATGTAGATAACGAAAAGAAAAATAAAATACTTCACTAATCAAACAAAACTATCAAATGCAAATTATTTTCACAATTAATTTCTCAGAGTTAAATGAGAAGCGTTTCATCATTTTCAGCCATTTTGTAAAACTGTTCAATCATCCCGCTTTATAATAGAAGATGTAAAATGAAAATTTACCGTTATCGCTTATTTACTAATTTCGATATTTTCAATTTTAACGCACTTTCCTCTTAAACACTGAAATTACGAACGTCCTCGAATATTAATTTAAAATTAATACAAAATTCTCTGCTAATAATAAATATTTACGCCAAAAAGTTATATTTTCCGCGGAGTATTTAAAAACATCAATCAAACCCAAAAGATGCGCCCGATTTGTTATTTGCTGAACACTCTCTCGCGACTGGGGAAAATCTGACAGCCACATTTGAGAAACTTCTTTCAATCTTTCCGATTTCTATTATATGTTTTATTGTAATGGCAAATGAAATTTGTGTTTTGTTTGAAGGATATTCTTACAAGGATCCAGAGGATGATCAAGTAATGAGGGCAAATTGCAGTTGCACTTTAATAAAGGGATATAACGGATTCAACGTAATTGTTGATACAATGACACCTTGGGACGGCAATCGGATACTGGAAGGTATAAGATTACTTCAATAATAATAATAAAACGTAAACATCTTTATTTATGTCCATTTAAAGCACTTTCCCAGCACAATTTAACTTCTAAAGATATAAATGCGGTAGTTTGCACTCATGGCCACTCAGATCACACAGGAAACAATAATCTTTTCCTAGAAGCTCTATGGCTGGTTGTTGGACAATGTCCATCTTATAAGGACAAATATATTACACATAATTTCGATAAAGGTGTGTTTATATTCTCGTATAATTTAGTTAAAACTTAATATAGACATTAGCTCCTTTTAGGCTGCAAGACGATATTACTGTTATGGCCACTCCAGGTCATACTCTTAGCTGCGTTTCAGTGATTGTGAAAAACACAAATTTTGGTCAGACAGTTGGAATCTGCGGAGATTTATTTGAAAACGAAAAGGATATATTTGATTCTTCAATATGGCTAAGTGCTGGCAGTGAGAATCCGTGCCTGCAGGAAGAAAAACGTGCTGTGTTAGCTGATATAGTGGACTACATAATTCCTGGGCATGGGGCTGGTTTTAAAGTTACTCCAGAAATTAAAGAGCAGCTGTCAAATAAGATTTTCTGTGAGAATTGAATAACGTAAAAATATCTTTGTTTATAAAACGATACTACCTACTATACATATCTTTTATTGGATAAATTACCACAGTCATTGCTCGTTGATTAAATAAAATCAGTTCAGTACCCCAATGGATGCGTTGTGTTGACTCCTGCATTTTCAGTAATAGTTGCCGAAATTGCGGCCATTCTCTTAAAAATCTCCAACTGATCCCTATTACCGGTGGATTTTAAATTCTTACGTATGCGCTCAGTAGCCTAGAAGAAAATTCACTTTATAATTATGGGGGAACACACAAGTGACGTACCCTTGTGTATCTAGTGACTGCGAAGCTAAGTTTGACCACAGATAAGCATACAGATTTCCAAGCTAAAGGGAAAAATGTGAAGCACTATTTGCCTCATAGCCGACAGACCATAGCTGACAAAGAGCTTTCTTCCCAAGTAGCAAAATGCTCTCACGTCACAATGGTTGGGTTGAGCTAAAGCTTTTTTACATTCTCTCTCATATTTCATATACCACCCTCCTGCATAGCGAAATGGTTCAGCTCGAGCTTCGGTCGTCGGATGCTAGCACAGATAATGCTTGGCTGTGGGGCTAGTATGCTAACTGGCCTGTCGGCTGTGATTGTGTGTATGCATGCATATATGTAGCTTGATAATTTTCAAATCCTTTTGTGATCTTTTAAGGTGAAAAATTAGTTATAATAAAGTTTCTAAAAATACTTTTAATTTTTTCTGCTTTGTTTTTTCTATCTAAAGGTTTTTTGCGCGTGCAATTAGGCCATTTAAAAAACAACCCGCCTGTAAACGCGTCGACGTATAGAGGTCAAATTTTGTGCACGGCGTTTTTATCAAAATAGAATATATATTTTCAAATATGGTCCAAATCCGGCAACTCGTTCTTGGCGTATAAAAATTTAGCTTTTTTACGTATGCTGTGAAAACGGTCAGTCCTAGCGTTTTTATTGTAGGTACTAAAAACTTCTTCAAAATATGAAATTCTATGAAATTGGTTGTAATCATTTTTACTGTCCGACGCATCGTTCTAGTAATATATGCGAGAAACCACTGCAAAAATCGAACTTGACAGATAGGTGTGGTTGATAACATAAGAAGTGGTCTTACCAATACTATCATTTTTACTTGTCGTTTTAATCAGGTTATTATTTTGAATATTTGGGACTTTTTTAACGGTTCTTACATTTGTGTATTTATATACAGTCATTCTACACGAACAATAATATTTACTATTGAGAACTTTTAGTAGTTTGTTTAGGATTTTATTTTGAAGCTAGAAGCCTTGTCTATCCATGTATCGGCGAAGAGTGTCGTTTGTGGCTGCATTCAAATATTCAATTATTTGTGACATTTGTTAACTTTCTGAGTTTAAAATGTATTTTTTTCCGCGAATCTTTTTTGACATCCATTGTCCATTTGCAATTTTTCCTTATAAGAACTAGAACAAGGAAATCAATTGTCTGAATACGGTGCGCGAAACACTGATGTGTTTGATCGAACCAATCACAATGAGGGCTATTAGAATCAAACACGCAAGTATCTACAATAAATTGTTTCAAGTTTTCTTTCTCCGGATTATCTTGGAATACTTTTGTGAAGATTTCCACATGCCTTCTACATACTTCAAAAAATTTGTTTGTCGGTACAATTAATCCAGCACCATCTTTATCATATTGTTTCAACATGATTAAAATTTCACTCGGATCACTTCCGCATGGATTATTTTGTACCATTTGTTTGCTGCATTCGTTGCAAAATCTGCCTAAACTTTTAAAAGTTTTCAAAAAACAATAACCAGCAAAATACCTAATAGCAGCGTCATTTATTTCGGGCTTTTCAAAAGTATGTTCTGTTACCACAACTTCTTCTTCCATATAGTTGTTAACCTCTTCTAACTGAGCTTGTGACGAAGAAATATGTTGGGTTTGATTATATTGATCTTCTAAAACAGTTTTCCAGTCAATACTTAAAATTTCATCTTCATCATTTTCACAATTAGAAAACTGGGATGAAAAGAGTAATTTTATTGAAATAATTTTTGCAAACAATGCTCCAAACTCAAATAAAGATGGATTACTTTTATTGCAATTTCTGCTTCTAATATGTGAAAAAAAGTTTTCAAGTGGATCCTGATTTAACTTTTGCATGTTAAGAAATTGAACATCTTTGTAGGATGAAAATAGAGAATCACTTAAAGACAAAACCGATTCATCTAATTCATCTAATGTGTAATCAACATTACTCATATTCCTGTTTTTAGAATAGGTTCTTGAAGCATTTGATCGATCAAACATGTACTTATCTGCATTAGCCGCATATACTGGCTCAGTCAACCCTAAGAAAAGAGTTGGAATTGCACCCTTTTTAAGAAACTTTTTCCCCATATATTTTTCCTCAAAATGTATGTGGCATATATAAGGTTTCTTTCTCTTCTTAACCTCATCGGCAGACATACCCACGACTTGAAGCCATTTATTATAGCTCTCATTTTCGGGCTTAGGAAAAAGGAAAAATCGCCTTCCCGGAAACTCTCTACCAGTTGCTCGACAGCAACTTATAATGCCTATTCCAAGACATATTGTTATATATATGTAATCTGGAAAAATACAATCGCCTAAACAATAAACACTCCAAGCAGATATTCCAGATTTTCAAAATAATAGAAGAATGTTGTAAATCCAAATTCCTCAATTTTAAAAACAAAATGCGTTCTTAGAATTTAATCAAAAAACGGACAAATTCAGTTATTCCAGTCCAAAAGAAAATAATCGCTTCAATAACCTAGGGCAGGCAAAAGTCGTTCTCAGAATCCCAACTTAAAAAACAGAAAAACAATCAGATAAATAAAGAGAAGTACGGAGGTATTACAGTGCAGAAAAAGAAAGTTATAAAGAAATCAACACAAGATAATCGAAAGACTCTATTACAAAATCGTGACAGAAATAAAAGAACCAGAAAATATTTAAAAACTCGTATATCTTAACAAAACTTTACCAAACGCTTTGAGAGCTAGCTCACAATAGAATGACGAATTAGCACGAAGATACAAAAATTCAAAATGCACCGAACCATTTCCGCAGGCGTGGTAGAATAGGCATGGGATACACATAAAATATGAGAGAATATTGTATATGCACAAAATCTCAAATCACAGGCGACAGGCCAGTTAGCATACTAGCCCCACAGCCAAGCATTATCTGTGCTAGCATCCGACGACCGAAACTCGAGCTGAACCATTTCGCTATGCAGGAGGGTGGTATATGAAATATGAGAGAGAATGTAAAAAAGCTTTAGCTCAACCCAACCATTGTGACGTGAGAGCATTTTGCTATTTGGGAAGAAAGCTCTTTGTCAGCTATGGTCTGTCGGCTATGAGGCAAATAGTGCCTCACATTTTTCCCTTTAGCTTGGAAATCTGTATGCTTATCTGTGGTTTGACTTAATGCCGTAATAAGCCAGCAATGCCTCGCTCCAATATAAAAGCAACGATGTCTCGTCGACCTGATGTAGGAACTTATATGCATTTTGGAGGCCGGCACACGTGAAAATATTGTATCGGAAAATATGTAACTTCAGCCGGCCACCAGACGAATAAAAATTCTGCCGAAACATATTTGTAAATTTCTAAGAACAAATGAATGCTTTTTTTCTCATCTACACCTCTACGCTCATAAAAATTGTTAGTGACCCAGAACAAATGAATGCTTTTTTCTCATCTACACCTCTACGCTCATAAAAATTGTTAGTGACCCAGAACAAATGAATGCTTTTTTCTCATCTACACCTCTACGCTCATAAAAATTGTTAGTGACCCAGAACAAATGAATGCTTTTTTCTCATCTACACCTCTACGCTCATAAAAATTGTTAGTGACCCAAGCACCCGTTTTTCGTCCTCCAATTTTTATTGAAACAAAAAAAATTAAGGTCTTTCGTACATCAGGTCGAGCCATCGTTGATTTTATATTTTACCGAGGTATTACTGGTTGTTCTTCTTCCCACTCTTTGTATGTTATTAGTTGTCTATGCTCTTACGACTTATCCCTTGAATCCCTTGTACATATTCAGTCTGCAGTAGCGCATTTACATTACAGCAAGTAATTAAGTCAAACTTTATTTTGCAATCACTAGATACCAGTTCTATACCCAAGGGTTGTATACTAACCTCTAGACACCAGGCTTTTGTTAGAGCAAGTTCATGATCTTTTGTGGGAAGATTTAATTTCACCGCTCTGCTAGCACGTGATAGTGTAACAACACTTGCATAGATATCAATAGCAGCATTTGCAAGGCGATTTAAAATGAACTGCTGATTTACAATGTCCTTGTTATATTTCATTAGGAGTGATTCAACTGTTTGTCCAAATAAGTCTATGCATTCAGCAGTTTTCTTAGCATATGGTTGAAGTTCGGGTGCCACATTCGAACTTAAATCGATTCCACCCAATCCAACTGAACGAATAGCTCGCTTTGAAGATTCTTTGAATATAATACCAAGATTGATTGCTGGGTTTTTAAATGCTTTCTGCAACTCCTTCAAATGGGATCCAGCATACTGAATACCTGTTAATACAACAAACAATCTCAGGATGTCATTCGTTCCCTCAAATATTCTAAAAATTCTAAGATCTCTCATGTAGCGCTCTAAACCTGCATCTTTCATGTATCCCATGCCGCCAAGAATTTGAATCGCTTCATCACAAACATACCAGGCACATTCCGAGGCAAACACTTTAGATATAGCTGCCTCGAGATGATAATCTTGACTGCCGTTGTCCATATTTTGAGTAATCGTATATGCCATTGATTGCGTTGCATACTGTAGCATTGCCATTCGAGCGAGTTTTTCTTGAATGCTACCAAACTCTTTAATTTTCTGTCCAAATTGGACACGTTGATTTACATGATCTGTTGCCAGCTTAATGCAATGCTTCATGGTACCGGAGAGACTTGTTGCCATCCCAAAGCGACCATTATTGAGAATATTCATTGCTACCTTAAATCCATTACCCTCACCACCGAGAACATTTTCGATTGGAATTTTAACATCTTCAAAATATATTTCAGCTGTATTAGAACATCGGATGCCCATTTTTTTTTCTGGTGGACCAGTTGTAATTCCAGTGAATCCACGTTCTACAATAAAAGCTGTAACCTATAAGAATCTAATTTATAATATGTTTTCCAAATGCAGTAATTAGATGCAATGCTTACCTTATCGCTTACTTTTCCTGTCTTTGGATCTACTAGTTCAGTTTGAGCGAAAACTGTCATAATGCCAGCAATTCCACCATTTGAAATCCAAATTTTTGAACCATTCAAAACGTAGTACTTTCCATCCGATGACTTTACAGCTCTGCATCTGATTGAGCTAGCATCAGATCCCGAACTGGGCTCAGTCAAAGCAAACGCAGCGTAAACTTTTTCAGTTGATACTTGTGGCAGGTATTTGTTTTTCTGCTCATCCGTACCGAATAGAAGAATTCCTTTGAAGCCAATACTTTGATGTGCACCGGTAATGATGCCTATACCTAAATCATGTGCACCAACAACTTCGCACATTCGGCCGTATTGACTGTTATTTAAGCCCAAACCGCCAAACTCTGACGGTACTTGAATACCGAATATCCCCATTTCCCATAATATGTCAGATGTTGCAGTGTCCAAACCAGCATTATCGTCGTTTTTCACTGGGTCGTTATCAATCTGAGTAGAACATATTTTTTTTTAATCCTAATTTAAACACCATGAAAAGGAATTCTTTGTAATTACCAAAAAGAATTTTTCAAATGGGTCCACTATGCTCTTGATGGTATCTTTTGCCTCTGAGCTTAACACATCCGGATAAGGGAAAACTTGGGATGGCTGTAACTCACCACGGAAAATGTTTGCCATGAAGGACATATTTGGCCGATCTTTGTCATCCTCCGTGGCTTCTTTTGTTTTCGGTTGTGCTACTGCTGCAGATGCTAAAAATCTGAAATTGAGTTTTTTTTTTAGGAGCGACCTTATACCTCCGTCAGCCTTTTGTTTTTCATCTGTACTTATCGCTACCAATGCTGGAAATCTAAAAATATTTACTTTTTTTTCTTCTATGCATTTAAGGTGATGTTAAATGGAAACTTCGAAGGTAGATACTTCAGCAGATTGAAGACCAGATCTAGGCGGCTTGGTAGAAGTCTTAAAAATAGATATTCATCATTGCTATAGATACTGTACATACTCTAGTCAGGCCATTAAAAAGTATATAAATTTTGGGCAACTTTGTGCACACTCAGAACTTCTGCCTGTATGCTCGATTTTTTATCAATGCGTGTGCTAAATGAAATCTACACGCGAGATAAGATTTTGTAAAATTGAAAGACCATCGTCCAAATTCCAATGTCTTTCACGAAGTTTTGATATTAAAATGAGTTGCGTCAATTCTTTACATAAATTAAAACTTTTTATTATTAACATTTTGCCTACACTCTATAAGACCGGGGGCAGCCAGCATGAGCATCTCACTACCACACTAAGAAAAACTGCAAATTTTTTTTTTTTTTTTTTAGTTTTAATTTTGTCAGTTAATCAATAAGCCACACTACTTGTAGAGCTGACTGGACTTTGCCCCTTTTTATTTTTGTTGTGACGACGCGGTCTTATCAGCAAAAAAAAAAAAAAATTAAAGTTTAGCAATTCACAAAACCGTTGCATCTAAATAGGTAATCAAAAATGAGATTACTCAAATTCTATGGTTGTTTTCCCCTCTGAATTCTTACAAGAAATATTGCAAATTTTACCTTCGCACTTCCGCATTTGTTCTACTTTTTGTGTTTCTCACAATTGCCCTGGTTACTTGAAACATTTTTATCAATTAGATTAATTTTGGAATGTTTGTTATTAATCACTTTTTTCTTAACTTTAATTTGAACTTCCTTATTTCACTTCTCTCAAGTTTAATTTCTGATAAGACACCATCAACTCTGAATCATTTTCATAAGATGACTGTGGAGAGCATAAAATTTCCATTCATATTTCAGTGACATCAAGCTTGACAGAAGCCCGATTTAAAGTAGGTTTGAGGAATGAACCAAATTAAATAATTTTTTTTTATTGTATAAATTTAATCAGAGAATATCACAATGGAGGATGATTGGGTGCACAAGAAGTTAATATTTATTATGCAAAAAATCTCGTCACTTCTGTCCACAGATGACTGGAGTAGTAAATTCAGCTGGCCTCATTGTTCGATGCAGTAACTGTAATAACTGCTGCCTTTGCCTGCACTAGATGGCATTACGCGTCAAAGCTCTCAGCAGTATACACATAACCTCAAATAATTTATCTACAAAATGATTACATTTTATAAATTTATGAATAAAATTAGCTTAAAGTCAAAATGAGTGGAGTTAATTACGCAAAATATAAATGGATATAAAAAGTTACATCAGAAAAAAGCGAGCTAGATGAATTATTTTACATTTTTATGCTTGCAATTGCAATTCACATCGGCAATTAGAGTCGATTATATTTAAATTTGAGGTGAATAATTCTACTATAGTCGGCTACCCAATTGGTATGGCTTCGTATTCCATAACAATAAAGTCATTGGTGCTCCCCGTGGTATCTTTAACAATGAAATTAACAGTAATAATAGCAGGTATTATATTAATACGAATAAGTAGAAGTGGCAGAGTAATCATGTACTCTTAAATAACATTAGCAACAGCGCCTGGCACTGCACATAATATTCAAATTGCTACAAAAATACGTAATTTCAACAAAGAAAAAAAAGTCCATGTGAACTTTCCTGGGAATTAAAAAGCCGACCGCGACGACATGTAGAGACCTAGTTTTTTCAGTGTTAGGTAGATTTAAGAAATTACTTCTCAAGTAATGCATGCAAAATCAAACTACAAAGAAAAATGGATAAAATCTTGACAAAAGTTTCCTTCTTGTTGGTGCGTGTATCTCTTAGTATTTGTCCTGAAATTTAGTCTCTGCAAGCAAACGATATAGCTTACAGACGATAGATTATAGATAGCATGTCAATCCAGAGAAAGGTGCAATAGGTCTGTTATAATATAATTGCAGCATACATGCTGTTTCGGATACATCATTGGTAAACAGCTTAAATAGTAACGGTCCTAAGACAGAACCTTGAGTATAGGTTCCTTCCAATACTGCACTCATGAATATGTATCTTCAGTTAGATCCAAGCAGCACTCGTATTTGCACAGAGAGAATTTAACTGAAATCATTTTATAAAAATAATAAAGTGAGTTGAATGTGTGCTGCATGCTTAAAGATCATCAGAACTACATGATCATCTACTATCAAGCAAACATTTTCCAACTTTTTTAATTTTCTATGCTTGTGCTCTCCCTGATAAAGAGTGTTAACAAATGGTATGATACCATTACACAGGATCTCAACACCATTGTGCGAATATAACTATAATTAATTATAAACACAGAAGAGACTCTACTGAAACTGCAGCTACCTACCAATACGATGCCCTCCTTGCAAACATTGAGCTCGATAATTTATAAGCCATTCAGATGAGATCATTTAAATAGGCCATTTCATAGTAGCAACTTAAGCCCAAGATATGGTTTAAGCGGATGATTGCGCTCTATTTCAGCTCTTTTCCCATATCTTGGGTTTAAGATTAAACTTGGAATTAGCTTAGTCATAAATGATTAAGAATGAAGTGGGAAAAAATCGAATGTTGATTCTAGCGCATTACCACTTGTTGAGTTTCCAGAACTTAACCCGTACTTACAATTACTAATGAGAATCGAATTATTGGCCGTTAGGCTCATAAAGTAATCTGGATTATCGTTTTCCTTGGGCTCCAGACTAAATAGTTCCCAACATTTGAAGATTCCCCCCCCCCCTTTTTTAGATTTTAGAAATTGAATAAAGTGAAATTTCGCTTATTAACTAATACTATATTAACTCGTTTTATAAATAGTTACCACACATACAAATTCATTGCACACTAATTAACTAAATTAAGTTCACGACTCCAATGGATGGGTCGTGTTGACTCCTTCATTCTCTGTGACGGTTGCCGAAATTGCGGCCATTGTTTTGTACAGCTCCAATTGATTACTTTTGCTAGTGGATTTCAAATTCTTTCGTGCACGGCCCGAAGCCTAAAAGAAAAAGTCTGATAATCTAGACTAACCCAGAAAGTTCTTTACTTACCTCTAAACACCAAGCTTTTGTTAGAGCAAGTTCATGATCTTTTGTGGGAAGATTTAGGTTCACCGCTCTGCTAGCGCGTGATAGTGTTACAACACTGGCATAGATATCAATAGCAGCATTTGCAAGGCGATTTAAAATGAACTGCTGATTTACAATGTCCTTGTTATATTTCATTAGGAGTGATTCAACTGTTTGTCCAAATAAGTCGATGCATTCAGCAGTTTTCTTAGCATATGGTTGAAGTTCGGGTGCCACATTCGAACTTAAATCGACTCCTCCCAATCCAACTGAACGAATAGCTCGCTTTGAAGATTCTTTGAATATTAGACCAAGATTTGCTGCGGGATGTTTAAATGCTTTTTGCAGCTCTTTCAGATGTGATCCAGCGTATTGAATTCCTGTCAATGCAACGAATAACCTGAGGATGTCATTTGTACCCTCAAATATTCTAAAGATTCTAAGATCTCTCATGTAGCGCTCAAGACCTGTAGATTTCATGAATCCCATACCGCCAAGAATTTGAATTGCTTCATCACAAACATACCAGGCACATTCTGAAGCAAATACTTTAGATATGGCTGCCTCCAGATGATAATCTTGACTACCGTTATCCATGTTTTGAGAAATTGTGTATGCCATTGACTGCGTTGCATACTGCAGCATAGCCATTCGAGCAATTTTTTCTTGAATGGCACCAAACTCTTTAATTTTCTTTCCGAATTGCAAACGTTGATTTGCATGATCTGTGGCTACCTTTATACAATGCTTCATGGTACCGGAAAGAGTTGCAGCCATTCCGAAACGACCGTTGTTGAGAATGTTCATTGCGACCTTGAATCCATTACCCTCACCACCAAGAACATTTTCGATTGGGATTTTAACATCTTCAAAGTAAACTTCAGCTGTATTAGAGCATCTGATGCCCATTTTCTTTTCTGGAGCACCATTAGTGACTCCACCGAATCCACGCTCCACAATAAAAGCTGTAACCTATTAGAGGCAACTTAATAATAAATTTTAATTCGAATTGCTATATGCATTGCTTACCTTATCACGCTTTTGACCTGTCTTTGGATCTACTTGTTCTGTTTGGGCGAAAACTGTCATGATTTCGGCGATTCCACCATTGGAAATCCAAATTTTTGAACCATTCAAAACGTAGTGCTTTCCATCCTGTGACTTCACAGCTCTGCATCTGATGGAGCCAGCATCAGATCCAGAGCTTGGCTCAGTTAAAGCGAAGGCAGCATAGACTTTTTCAGTCGACACTCTTGGCAGGTATTTCTGTTTCTGTTCGTCTGTACCGAACAAAAGAATCCCTTTAAAGCCAATACTTTGGTGAGCACCGATAACAATGCCAAGACCCAAATCATGTGCACCAACAATTTCACACATTCGACCGTATTGCGTGTTACAGAAACCCAAACCACCAAACTCGGGTGGTACTTGAATACCAAATGCTCCTAGTTCCCATAACTTATCGGATGTTGCTTCGTCCAACACAGCATTCTCATCGTTTTTCATTGGGTTGTTAACTTCCTGATTAGAGGGGTGAACAGAAGTTTTTAATCAATAAGCACCAAGAAAAGGAATGCCTTGTAATTACCAGAAAGAACTTCTCGAAAGGGTCAACCATGCTGTTGGTGAATTCTTTGGTATCAGCGCTTATGACATCCGGATAAGGAAAAACTTGGGATGCTTGTAATTCTCCACGGAAAATGTTCGCCATGAAGGACATATTTGGCCGATCTTTATCATCTTTGGTTGCTTCTTTTGCTTTTGGTTGTGCTACGGCAGCAGATGCTAAAAATCTGAAAATTTGAGTTTTTTTTAAGCAATGTAATGTAAAGCAGCAGAATTTCAGAAGATTTTCTAGAATCTTTGGAAATATTCCAAATAGACGCGCATAGATTCACTCAAACAGTTTTTACATTAATATAAGATCATATGGTTGGCGGGTTGAACTATCTAAAATTATTCAGATCGAAATCGAAATGAGATTGTATATAGACGGAGGAAGCCTCTCTTCTAATACTATCTTTAATAAAATCAGTAGTCAATCCCTGCAATTCCCTGCAATTCCCTGCAATGCACCAGGGCAAAGAAGCATTTTTGTTTTCTTCAACGCTTTGTGTTAATCTCCAGTAACAGTTGCAGTGGCCTTTTATTAAGTGTATTCGACCATTCATGCCGAGAATCGACACATCCAATCCAAATGATTTTCATTAGTTTCACTTGCAGCTGATACCAAAGGGAGCTTTCGTACATATATAACCACAGCATTCCATCAGAATGCATCACATTATTCAAATTGAACGAACGTAAATATGCCTAAAGAGGAAAAAGAGGAGTGTCGCATTCTCAATCAGAATCAAGGTTTAAAGTAGGTCAAGATCAAGAACTAGCAGCTGACACTTGTTGATCTGAACTTGCACAAAAATAGGTCGGACTTTGACCCTTCAACAGTGTTCTTGCTGTGTCTTTCCTATCATCCACGAATTCATGATTTTTCTATTGGATTACGCTAAATTTCATTACACAACACAAAATTTTCTTACTTTACTCCAAACAGAAAATTTTCGGAATTTTTTATTTATAGGCGCGCGCTTTTATATGTTGTGACGTCAGCCTTTTATTTATCACGGACAAACCAAAATAAAACTTTCTAAAGACCCAATTTCTTCAAGTCCAAAGGTTGTCTATTTTCAATTTAAATATTTCCCTGATCAAAAACGAATTAAATCCATATTTAACCTTTTTGGTTGCATTTTTAAAAGAAATTTACAAAATTTTACCTTCGCACTTCCCCATTTGTTAGACTTTTAGCAGTACTTCGCACAATTGCGTTGCTTACACGGAACATTTTAGTAATTTGAAATTTTTCTTATTATAATTAACTTTTTAGAATTTTAGATTTACGAAAGAATTTTCCAATTTCACTTAATTTTAATTTGTGCCACTACTCAACTCCGCTCCTACAATTCGTTGTCGTTTACCAAAGATGACTGCCGCCTGTGTTGTGTCGTGTCTGTTCTGTGTACGCGCGGTGCACTTGTGGACTCTAGCTTTTATTTTTTGTGGAAACGTTTTATTCGCGTAGGCGAAATTCATACGAATTGTTATAGTGTTTGCCAAACTTGAAGAGCAAAAATCTGATGGTTGAAGTACTAGCTAGCCCAACCACCAACCACACATTATCGAATTTAAAAGATATGTGCGTTCTAGATTTTTGTATAACGTACTTTACCTCAGGATTTTCTCATTGTGATGATTTTTCACATATTCTCTCCCTCATTTGTGATAAAATATACATTTTTTACTAATTTGTTTTTGATATAGTCATTAATACTTTGGTAATACCTTTTAAATAAGCACTTGTAGACAGTTTTAAGATGTTAAATTGAAACTAAGTTCACAGAATATTGCATATTATTGCGTTCGAAGTCACGTTATTTCAAAAAATGAATTTTAGCATATTTCGTTCTTTGTTTGTTTTTCGATAATTGATAAGCCATTCAGTTGAGATTATTTAGTATGGCCTGTCTCATATTAGCAGTTTAACCCCAAGATACGGTGATTGCTCTCTATTTCAGCTCTTGTTCCAATATCTTAGGTTAAGATTAAACTAGGAATTAGCTCCGTCATAAATGAATATTAAGAATGGAATGGGGAAAAATTTAATGGTGGTTCCAGAACATTATCACTTTTTGAGTTTCCAGCACTTAAACCGTACTTACGATTACTAATGAGAATCGAATTATTGGCCGATAGGCTCATAGAGTAATCAGATGATCCTGATTTCCTTGGGCTGCAAACGAAATAGTTCCAAACATTTGAAGATTCCTTTTTTTTTAGATTTTGGAAATTGAATAAAGTGAAGCGGGGGGACTTCGCTTATTAACTAAAACTATATTAACTCGTTTTATAAATAGTTACCACACATACAAATTCATTGCACACTAATTAACTAAATTAAGTTCACGACTCCAATGGATGGGTCGTGTTGACTCCTTCATTCTCTGTGACGGTTGCCGAAATTGCGGCCATTGTTTTGTACAGCTCCAATTGATTACTTTTGCTAGTGGATTTCAAATTCTTTCGTGCACGGCCCGAAGCCTAAAAGAAAACTCTGAAAATCTAGACTAACCCAGAAAGTTCTTTACTTACCTCTAAACACCAAGCTTTTGTTAGAGCAAGTTCATGATCTTTTGTGGGAAGATTTAGTTTAACAGCTCTGCTAGCGCGTGATAGTGTTACAACACTGGCATAGATATCAATAGCAGCATTTGCAAGGCGATTTAAAATGAACTGCTGATTTACAATGTCCTTGTTATATTTCATTAGGAGTGATTCAACTGTTTGCCCAAATAAGTCGATGCATTCAGCAGTTTTCTTAGCATACGTTTGAAGTTCGGGTGCCACATTCGAACTTAAATCGATTCCACCCAATCCAACTGAACGAATAGCTCGCTTTGAAGATTCTTTGAATATTAGACCAAGATTTGCTGCGGGATGTTTAAATGCTTTTTGCAGCTCTTTCAGATGTGATCCAGCGTATTGAATTCCTGTCAATGCAACAAATAACCTGAGGATGTCATTTGTGCCCTCAAATATTCTAAAGATTCTAATATCTCTCATGTAGCGCTCAAGACCTGTCGATTTCATGAATCCCATACCGCCAAGAATTTGGATTGCTTCATCACAAACATACCAGGCACATTCTGAAGCAAATACTTTAGATATGGCTGCCTCTAGGTGATAATCTTGACTACCATTATCCATGTTTTGAGAAATTGTGTATGCCATTGACTGCGTTGCATACTGCAGCATAGCCATTCGAGCGATTTTTTCTTGAATGGCACCGAACTCTTTAATTTTCTTTCCGAATTGTAAACGTTGATTTGCATGATCTGTGGCTACCTTTATACAATGCTTCATGGTACCGGAAAGAGTTGCAGCCATTCCGAAACGACCGTTGTTGAGAATATTCATTGCGACCTTGAATCCATTACCCTCACCACCAAGAACATTTTCGATTGGGATTTTAACATCGTCAAAGTAAACTTCAGCTGTATTAGAGCATCTGATGCCCATTTTCTTTTCTGGACCACCATTAGTGACTCCACCGAATCCACGCTCCACAATAAAAGCTGTAACCTATTGGAGGCAACTTAAGAATAAGTTTTAATTCGAATTGCTATATGCATTGCTTACCTTATCACGCTTTTGACCTGTCTTCGGATCTACTTGTTCTGTTTGGGCGAAAACTGTCATGATATCGGCGATTCCACCATTGGAAATCCAAATTTTTGATCCATTCAATACGTAGTGCTTTCCATCATGGGATTTTACAGCTCTGCATCTGATGGAGCTAGCATCAGATCCAGAGCTTGGCTCAGTTAAAGCGAAGGCAGCATAGACTTTTTCAGTTGATACTCTTGGCAGGTATTTCTGTTTCTGTTCGTCTGTACCGAACAAAAGAATTCCTTTAAAACCAATACTTTGGTGAGCACCCATAACAACGCCAAGACCCAAATCATGTGCACCAGCAATTTCACACATTCGAGCGTATTGAGTATTACAGAAACCCAAACCACCAAACTCTGGTGGTACTTGGATACCAAATGTTCCTAGTTCCCATAATTTATCGGATGTTGCTTCGTCCAACACAGCATTCTCATCGTTCTTCATTGGGTCGTTAACTTCCTGATTAAAGGAGTTAACAAAATATTTAAATCAAATAAGTACAGCAAAGGAATGCCTTGAAATTACCAGAAAGAACTTCTCGAAAGGGTCAACCATGCTATTGGTGAATTCTTTGGTATCCGCGCTCATCACATCCGGATAAGGGAAAACTTGGGATGATTGTAATTCTCCACGGAAAATGTTCGCCATGAAGGACATATTTGGCCGACCTTTGTCATCTTTGGTTGCTTCTTCTGCTTTTGGTTGTGCTACGGCAGCAGAAGCTAAATATCTGAAAATTTGAGTTTGTTTAAAGCAATGATAATGTAAAGCAGCAGAATTTCAGACGATGTTTTGGAATCTTTGGAAAAATTACGAATAGACTAGCAGAGATTCACTGAAACAGAGTTTTTACATTAATATAAGATCATATGGTTGGCGTTCCGTCTAGCCCTTCATTTATGAATAGTTTTGTGTAAGTTCAGTGAGATGAACTATCTAAAACTATTCAGCATGAAATCATCAGACGAGATAGGTTGTATATAGATGGAGGAAATTTCTTTTGATAATATCCTTAATAAAATCATTAGTCACGTCTCCATGTGAGAACCATACATACATCATAGAATGACTTCAGCTACATTTCTGGATCTACTAACCACTCTTAGTTTCTCACAATTTCTCTGTGGTCAATGGTGTGTCTGACCATACTCATTTTTGCTGTCCGCAACGTTTTGTGTTTTGTACTATTTATCTTCCTAATAATTCTCGCCATCTCACCTCAATCTTACATCACTAATCACTACTTTTACATTACTTTGTTAAATTTGTGTCCTATCCGATATTGTGTTAGCGCTTTAATCTGGAATGTGCTCACTAATTTTTTTTGTTAGTCTCCTAACCTACTTGTAAATTGTAACAAATTGCCAACATGTGAATATATTTAACAATTGGGTCACCCAACTTTAAGCAGGGCTCATTTTTTTATTTTCTTATCTAAGACTTACTCGAAATGCCAATGAGGAATTACTTGGCTGAATAGCGTATCAAGCCAATCGCTTTATCAGCACGAGGTCAGACGATAATACGTGTTATATTCGACCAGTCATGCCGTGAATCGACACATCCAATCCAAACGATTTTCATCAATTCCGCTTGCAGCTGATACCAAATTGAGCTTCCGTACATTTGTACATACATAACCACAGCATTCCATCAGAATGCATCACATTATTCAAATTGAACGAACGTAAATATGCCTAAAGAGGAAAAAGAGGAGTGTCACATTCTCAATCAGAATCAAGGTTTAAAGTAGGTCAAGATCAAGAACTAGCAGCTGACACTTGTTGATCTGAACTTGCACAAAAATATGTCGGACTTTGACCCTTCAACAGTGTTCTTGCTGTGTCTTTCCTAACATCCACAAATTCATGATTTTTCTATTGGATTACGCTAAATTTCATTACACAACACAAAATTTTCTTACTTTACTCCAAACAGAAAATTTTCGGAATTTTTTATTTATAGGCGCGCGCTTTTATATGTTGTGACGTCAGCCTTTTATTTATCACGGACAACCCAAAATAATACTTTCTAAAGACCCAATTTCTTCAAGTCCAAAGGTTGTCCATTTTCAATTTTAATATTTCTCTTATCAAAAACGAATTAATTCTATATATAAATAAATGTTTATGTTTAACCTTTTTGGTTGCATTTTTACAAGAAATTTACAAAATTTTACCTTCGCACTTCCCCATTTGTTAGACTTTTAGCAGTACTTCGCACAATTGCGTTGCTTACACGGAACATTTTAGTAATTTGAAATTTTTTTTAGATTTACGAAAGGCTTTTCCAATTACACTAATTTTAATTTGTCCCACTACTCAATTCCGCTCCTTCGACTTCGTGTCGTTTGCCAAAGATAACTGATTGACTGTTGTATTTCGCACGGTCTATATAATACATTTTTATGAAACATTATTGCCATATATTTAAAAAAACAGTCAGCGATTCCACTGTATCTTATAGTAAACTGTTCCTAAATTATTATTTTAAATAAAATTACACGTAAACTCCTCAAAGCACCACAGAAAAATACAATTTTCCGAATTCTCACAACAAAACACATAGACGCGAGATTTTTGACATTTCTTACGCACCACCGTAAATAATCAAGTTTGCCAAGTTTGAAGAGCAAGATTCTAATGGTTTCCGTACTTGCTTTTTTTTAGCTTAGCTCTGAACCCTTAAATTGGCAGAAGACAACTTCCGGAATTGGTCCGAGCGAGGGCGCCACTGCACTTAGTATTGAAACTCCGCTGTACTTAGATGGCGCCAGCAGCCTACTTAAGTGGCGGCGCTAGGTCGGGATTGAACAGTTATATTTTCAATGAATAATAATGAATTTAAAAACCGATATGGAAACGTGTTTCTAGATTTTGCTTTAGCGTACTACTTTACCTTAGGATTTTGTCGTTTTGATTCAATGCCGGAACGAATTCAACTTACTCTACTTAGAAGAAGAATAGCTGTCAATCAGGTTGTGGAGAGAAGGCTATATATGGTGATGCTTCAAGGCATCACTTACGACCACGTGCTCTACTCGTTGACATATAAGTCCCATCTTCAATTCTTTTACATTCACCTTTGTATGTGAAAAAGAGGAACTCTGCGATAAGTTTGCCCATACTTATTTTGCTCTTCACGATACACTATAAACTAAACTCATTAGGATTATAAAATAATCAAATCAATTTTTTAATGTACAAATGTATAGTTAAGTACATCAGACAAATCTGCTGTAGTCTTCGTTAGACCAAACAAAAATGATATTTTTACACAATGTTATCAAATAAACAAACATCTTTCGCAACAAAACTGATATATATTTTCTAATGAAGATCCTAATATTGGAAGACAAAAACGAAACAACGAATTTCTAGCCAAGCAATTTTAACCAAAAATTTATCGTTTCGCTTTCATGGAAGGCCTGCAAGATAGTTTGGTAAAATTAAGTTTGAAAAAACGACTATAAAATATGAAGTAAAAATATGTTCTATGTATAATATAAGTTGATATGTACATAAATCGGATTGAGAATGGTTCTCTTATTATATATGTATATAAATAAAAAAATCTTATCCGCTCTCGTTACTAAAAAAAAAAAATAGAAAGTAAAAATTAAACAAACTACGTCGTAATTAAAGTATACTTCACAACTTTTCTACGGCTGAATTTGTTGGCTAGGTTCTAGTTTTAAAATTTAAGAACACAAGTACAAGGCTAGGCGTTTTCATTAAGGAATCTACATGCATCCAAAGAAATACAAATTAAGGTAGTAAAAAGTTTACTGTTTCTAGAAATTTATATGTAATTGGCAAAATGCTGTCCTATTGGTAAATTCAAATTACTGTTTTGTCGCTTTCTTGCAACAGTTTTTCTAGGAAATGCTAAGTCTTATCAAACATATAAGGAGAATATCAGAAAATATTTCACTTTTACAATGTTAGATATCAACTAAGATTCCAAAACAAGGATAGTGAATAATCATAAACTCAATTACCATTTAGAACTCGTAGGATGTTGATAGTGAGATTTGCGATACATTTGGCCTTATTCCCGTAACTTTAAGTAAACCAAAAATATTTATGAGAACGAGCAATAACACAAGCCTCGAGGTGATGCTATTCCAGCAGGATAATACCCTAATCATACAGCAATAAATGTATGTATATGAAAAAGTGCAAGTTTTATACCGTGCATGCAATGATGCCATAATGAAAACGCCACTTATCCTAAACAAAATACAAAAAAATGTCTGTGAATTTAACCTAATTTGAGTAATATAATTATTACACGTCTTATATAAACCAACCCTCCTCTCTTAATGCTATTAGGAATTTAAATTAAAACTTTTATACCGCTAATTGGTGAAAAAAAAATATACCACAAATAGTAAATACCAAGATGTGCAGACCTAATGTATTTCGGTAGCATTGACTCGCCAATGTCTGCTTGCCTAGTAGATATCAATTTGCATTGCAAGCAGAAATGCGGCCAATTAGGTATGGAAATCTGGGTATTTAGATACTTAACTCTGAAAACTCTAATATCCATAGAATATAAAATATTCGGGGCGTCACAAAGTCGTAGATTGAAAACAAAAAAAAACAAAAGGAAAACATCAAGTTCTTTAGAACAACTATTATTTTGGCAGTGCATAATCTCTCTCTCTATCTCTCTCTCTTTCTAGACTCTTCTCATTATTGTCCATAGAAAAAAAAAACATCAGTACATTCAACTATTCTAAACTAACATAAGTCTTATTGAAGAGATCTCTAATTTTGTCGTATTGACATCATTCCGTACTGATGTGAAACAACTTGAGCTTGATTACTTCCAACCGCTTGAGGTGGCTTTGTTGAATAAGTCACGGTAGTCTGTTGACGATCTGTGGCACCACCATTCACATTTGAATTTCCACTAGAAGAAATTTTTCTTTCAGGCGGCTGCTGTTGGGTTCTCATTTGATTTTGTTGTTGTTGTTGCGATGGTGGTGGTGGTGGAGGATACATTATGTTTTCAGGATTTGGATTTCGTGCTGGTGGTGTAATTGCTGATCCATGATATGAACCATAAGAGCTATCATCAGATTGAGCAGATTGTCCACGCATTCGTTGCGTCCATCCATAAACTGATTCAGGTCTATTTGGACGGACGAATTTTCCAGGATCTACATCTCGAGAATCACAAGATCTGCTATCATATTTCATGCCGCCATCGGTTGGATTTGGATTATGTCGAGTACCATAGACTGGTTGAAATCCTTGGTTTTCTTGAGAACGTTCAGATTGCTGCAGTTGTTGTTGCTGCTGCTGCTGCTGTTGTTGTTGGCTACTTGATGATTGCTGACGAGTAGATCCACGGATTCCATTGATACTTTCAGATCTTTGCTGCAGCTGATTTTGAACATTTTGATTTTGTAAATGTGAACTTTGAGTTTGTGTTATTCGAATCGGATACAAACTTTGAGCTGGAACTAATGGTCCTGGTCGTGGAATTAAATCTCGATTAACAGCCGTATTACTTTTGGCATATACAGATTGGGATCGATTTAAGTTAGCTCTTGTTAGTGGCGGTGACCGACAGTAAAGTGATCTAGTTCCACCGTAAAGTGGTTCAGGTTCGAATTTTGTAAGTGGTGGAGCTGTTGTGTATAAATTCTGGCAATATCCTCCTTGTGGGCCTAGGGTGCCAGCAGGTGAACGATATGTTGATCCTTGGTATTTTGGATTTGGTTTTTCCATATCTAAGTCATAGTTCAGATCTTCATCGGAATGAATGCTGGATGAATCATTTTCAACTGTTTCCTTGATTTTTTTCTGAGTGCGTTTCGAGTTGAAAATATATTCGAAAACTATTCCCGATACTACGCCACCAACAAGTGGACCAAACCAGTAAACCCAATGATTTTCCCATTTATTGAGAACAAACGATGGACCTAATGAGCGAGCTGGATTTAAGTAGGGCATCTGTAAAGAACGAGAAGAATTTTTTGTTTTTAAATAAATTTTTCTATATAAAAAGTTTTGTTTCTTAAATTAAAAATTTGAAATTTTTGATTTTCTTGCATTTTATTACATACTTATGTTACATAAGGGCGCTTCGCATTAGAGTGTCGCCATAAAATCGCCCAAATTTAAAAAGATAAAAATCATAAATCACTCCTATATAGTCTCCGATATTGCTGTATAAGAATAAAAGACGGAAAGAACTATAATTTTCCTGGAACGAAAACTCACAAAGGAATTCCCAGACAGACCAGAGACCAGACCTCATTTCTGAGTCTACTGACGGCATTTATACCTAGCTATCCCTGGATCCTTTCAATTTCTAAATAACTAATTTTACCTGAGTTCGTGTTTTGTGTATTTGATGACCACACTGAAATGTATGTTATGTAAGTACATATGTATATCCCTGATAATTTTACAGGACTTAGCTTGTGGAATTTTTTCGGATATGGGAATTTATCTGTATATATCAATCCTATAAAGAAAGTATAGGTACAGTTTTATCCGAAAATGTCTAAGAGCAAAGAGTTGCTTAGTTAGACGGTTGCTTACTCCATTTTGAAGTTATCTCTAAGTCGATCCCACTCGTCCATTCCTAATCGTATCCGCGGTCAGTTTCTGTAATTCTTACGTTTTAATATTTTCCCAATCGAATGCATTCAGACAAGACACACAGAAACTGCCCCTTGCTTGGTTATATATGTAGATATGAAACGGAATAATAAATTATGTATATTGAGTAGGAAATTTGCAGAAGTTATTCTCCTTTTTGATAACGGACTTGCATGTACAATTGGGTATTGTTTAATGCGTCGTCATAAGTAAAATTCACATAGATACCAATTAACAAAGAATCGCAGTAGATAACCAATCGTTGTTGTTATAAAAGCAAAAACACACATTTAAAAGTTTGTTTCAGGATTTCACAGTGGTTTTGGCTTCATCGACCGGGGATATCTTCTTATTCTATGGCTTTGTTGTTACCATTCAAATACTTCATTTGTTGTTCTCCTAAAACTTCGCGATTATGAAATTCATATTCTGTAAGTCCACCTGGACATGTGACTGCCGATGACGTTGATAGCTTCAAACACATCTACAGAGCTAAAATGTAAAACAAGCATGCGCCAACGGGAAGTAGTAGTCTTACATTTCTGTCCAATTAATGTAGTTTTATATCTGCAGTGAAAGGCCCTTACAAAGATCTTATTCCGCACTACCCTTGCATTTTAGAATGGAATCTCAGTTTTTTACTCAAATTTGTATACGTAGGAATAAAAACAATAACAGACCACAAGATAATTAACGAGTTTCTGGTTGGAATTCCATAAATTATCCAGAGGCAAGCAGCAAAATTGAAAATTCTGCAAAATCTGCAGCGCACAATAATAAACACCAACATGCCCCAAAGGTCCACAGAAGGTGTCATCAGTTGCCGTCAAAGGCTGATTTTCATTTTTGTGGCTCGTTTTCCATGCGCACATAAATCAATTTGGACAAAAACAATTTCGGGTGCTGTAAAATACATTTTTCGTAATTAACTCGAAAAGGTTCACCAGCCACCATTCATACATTCCAAGGTAATTCAAGAGAAAATATCCACATTTAATCGGCTGCGATAATGATTGACTGTGCAGTCGTTATTGCACCAAATGTAATTAAAAACATTCGAAAATTACTTATATGTGTAAGATGCATGTGCTCTAGCGGACCATCGACACTGGTAGCTCCAGTTTACAATTCAAGGAACCCCACCTCAGGGTAGCAAAAAAATAAAAATAAATAAAAAATAAAATAAAAACTGTTAAGACGGAGAAAGATCATTTGTTCATCGTAACGGACAAAATTGCATCTCGAAGATACAACTCTGGCGTTCGGTTTCCTTGGATCCGTCGTCTCAAAAATTCCAAAACGGCAGGTGTTCACTTCGTTTGGCGGCGGTTTTCTTTCTTTTTCTTGATTGAGAGATGTTGATTTACAAAACGAAAAAAAAAAAGAAGAAAAAAAAGTGATCTGCGAAGAAGAGGGTCAAGAATCTTTAAGAAAGTTTTATGCAAGAAAAGCAAAGATTTCGGTTATGTGATTGTGTTTTACAGTAGGATTCATGTGAGGTCCTTAATGGTGGTGAAAATTGAGACGATCAATGTTGTATAATACTCACCGAAACAAAGCTGCACGCACTGTAGGCTGCTCCAATGGCTAATGAGGCATTTCCGAAATATCTCCTGTAAGAGTCCATTGACACGAAGTACGAGAGGACAACGATAAAAGTCAAAATGAATTCAACACCAAATCGCTCCCACGCTGCTAACGATGCACTGTGAGAAATTGCTGCCTGTAAGTTGCCCTGATAGCCAGGAACTGTAACCCTGAAAGAAAAAGAGTAGAAAAATCAAGATTTTGTTATAAAAAATTTTGTCAATGAATAAAGCAAAGGAAACATGTGAAAACTTCTCGTATGAATGAAACTAGACCCCTTCGTATTTTGGAGCCAAACCAGAGGCTCCATCAGGCATTTTTCAGAATGAATTCCCACACATCCTTATTTTACACTTAAATGAATCTTTAGTGATCCACGTCTGGGTTGATCTGATTATGGATAGTTTTAAAAAATCACAGAGTTGCATTACCTCTCCAATGAAAATTTCTCACAGTAATTTTTCGCCCTGGTGGGTCACCAGGATATCTTAGAGATTCTTCGATTTTTTTTTTTGGCTTTGTAGAAGTATGCGTGGGATGACTGCATTGCATTGTCATCTAACTCTCTCATCTTTTCTACACATTTCTATTCTCTACGATGGGAAACTATTCATTAGCGTGGGAAATTGCGTAGTGTGGTCCATGCAAATTGGTAGTTTAAGATTTAGGCGATATTAAATATTAAGGTTTGGTAGATTTCTCTCATAGTTATATTTCTAACGATCTAAGGTCGAAGGTGACAAAAAGCCATAGGTAATCAGGAACGGTTTTTCATGAGGCAGATCACGTTTTTCATCTGCTATCGAGTTTTCAAACGCACATTTAGGATTCTTTTAGGTTATGTTATGTTATCTTTAATTCATTACATTTCACCTATTACCCCACCGATTCTGATGATATACATCACAAACATCCTGAAAGCTGGATAACAACAAGAGTTTGAGTTTCTGTTAATCGGGTACCATTACTGCCGAAGGTTTGGTCTAGAGTGCCCCTTCGAATTGTTCATTTATTTATTAGAAACCTCTATTTACGAGAAATTGAACTAAAAGAATCTACAAAATAAACAAAATTTGTCTTAAATTCAAGATTTCATGTAGGCAGAAATATAGCTCATGGTGTGCTTAGAGTATCTACACTGTCACACAGTAACATATTAATTGTGCAAAGGGGGTAAAGTCAATGAAAATAATTGCCACCCTTAGCATTCTCCTTCTTCATTCAAGCATGTAGAAGGAAATACAATAAAGGATATGGGAGGAGGGGGCAGTATCACACCCTATACAAAAGTAATCCTCCAAGGTTCTATCTTCGCATATCTTGGTAAATTCGTTTTCCATTTTGCATCCAACAACAATGTCATCTTCTACAAAGACAAAAGACAAAGCTTCATTTAACTTCGTGTGACTTTGGAAATTGAATTTTACAGCTCTTCAAAGTGAGTACGAATTCACCCCTTCCCACGGGTACTTCATTAATTTCATATTGAAAGCAAGCACACTTCACATAACACTAATTCGCCTCCTCCCTTCTGTACAGAAAATTTAAATCATTCTCCAAAATATGCATGGCGTCATTAAAATCCACCTCCAAATATAGAGGAAAAATTTTCGGAAAACTCAAAGTAAATTATCAACGGACTGATGGCAGCAAGAGGGTATAGTACTTTTGCCTAATGCACAGGTGAATTCTTCCTTAATAATTTACTTTCGACGAAAATAAGGGTTTTTCACACAGTAATTAAAAATATAGTTGGTGAGATTTTCTCACAATTTGAATAAAAATTGGAAAAGAGGGTGTTGTATTTCATCCCCTGCCGGGATATAGGCTGGATGGGAACCAACAAAATTTGAAGTTATCACTTGTTCTAGCCGCTGAAATCCTTTGAGAAAAGGCAGATATATCCATAGTTCTCACCCCTTCGAAGTACATATGTGACCACAACTCTTCCTTAGAGCATTCTTAAAAACATTAAAACATTTGGACAATTTCAATATTCTACGAGGAAATTATTCATCGCACGCACCCTCACCCTTTTCTATATTTTTCATCTGAGAGATGTTACAGCATTTATGTAAAGTGATTGGATTGAAAAGTCTCGATATATCCTTCGGTTTTATGTGGGGGAAATTTAAAGTGTTTCGAATCTAGTTCCACGCATCATTAACCGCTAAACACGATTATTTCCCGATTAACTGCGCGATTTGCATATCTGATTTGATTTAGAATTCATTTGGCATCAAGCCTTACATGATGCAAGGGGAATGAATGTAATAAAAAAGAAATCTGCGTTTAGATGAAATTCAGATTTTTGCTTTCTCTTAAATTGTGAAGGTTTAAAAAAAAAATCAAATTCTGATGTAGGTAAACTAATTTATGATTTAAGGAGGACCAAGAGGATCACCGTTCCAAAAACAACAATTTTTTTTGCATCTTCTGGTAGTATGTATAATATGTCTAAATTGCGCTTATAAAATATTAAGTTTAAATTCAAAGAATTACAAAAGTTAATTGGACTTAAGTGAACTTGTGCATGCGTGTCTGTAAATTTATGATCCTTTTTTAGCCATCTCTAGGAAATTTTCATTTATTCTTTTATAGGTGGCTTTGTACAAGAACATATAAAATCTTATTTTAGTACAAGATTAATATATAGGTACATTATCCAATAACTAATATAAAAACAACTAGACTAATACGAAATTAAATAATTAGAACTAAGATACAAGGAAAAAATGAAACTTATATTTATTTGCAATGCAAAACTAGAAACTAGTAGACTGATTTAAAGTGTTCAAGCACTTTGCATTTAAATTTACCAAACGTGCCTGACACAAACAACAATCTCAAATTTATTGGCAGAGAATTGACGCCTAGATGTTAGACAATTATGTCTATAGGCACTATTAAAGTAGTAACTTGACTTGATCTTGCAATCTGAAGTATATCATACAAGTACAAGACTTGAGAGTCCTAGCCAAAAAAGTAACAACACAATATTTGAAATAGATCAAACCAAGGATGGAATTGTCATAGGGAGAGACATGGTCGCAACGGCGGAGACAAAAACATACCTTATATAGACAAGACAAGAAAATATTTCGCATCCATAGGTAATAATAGGGCCCAGAAGCGTCTTAACACCCTTAAACGGTTTCAAGTATACCATGTTGTCAATGGTCCACTAATATATAGAATGGAAATCATCATTTATGCAAAAAAAAAAAAACACCATCTGCAGCTAATTTAATTGGTCTTGTACAATTGAGCATCATCGGCAGTTTCATATACTTAATACAATGAAATAAATCATTGATGAAAGAGAAAACAACAGAGGACTCAAGATAGATCCTTGCGGTACTCATGAAGATACCAGTTGAAAAGTGAAATATCAATTTTTAGAATACACAGAATGATCCGATCCGTCAAGTAACTGCTGATAAGGTTTACAGTCTGGGTAAAGAAATTAAATTGCAAAATCAGTTTTTTTACATAGTTTTCAATGATTCACCGAATCAAATACTTTAGAGAAGAGCACTAACATGGTGAGCTCTACCCTATTTATACCAATCCGTATACCATTGATTGTTTTAAGAAGGGCAGTAATACAGCTATGCTCAGCTCTAAAGCCTCGTTTAGTAAATTATGATATGCAATGTATCTACTTATCTGGGCAGACATATATATTTTTTTAATTACTTTAGATAAAAAAGTTAAGATACTAAATTTTTATAATAATAACTGGAGCGTGTGGTTTAATGATACTTTATTAAGTATTGTCCAGATAATGCACTAATTTCAGTTAAGCTTAGCCTTTTTTTGTTAGTTAAACTTTTCAAATAAAAAAAAAACTGGAAAGCAAGAATCAGAATCGACGTTTTCCGAGCAAATCGAGGACGTTTTGCGCCAATTATATTAAAATTTTTATTTTGGAAAAAAAAATGTTCCTTAATAGTTTAACATTTATGTATATGTTAGTATACAAATCCAAGTAAATATACATATATATATATATATATATGTGTATTAAATGTTCGCTTGAAAAAATCTCAAAAATTGCGTTTTTTTAAACTATCAGCCTGCTGGTCCGCCAAAATTTTATGAATTAAAAGTAATCTAAAAACAAACTTTCAATGTACAACAGCTTTTTATTACATTAAGGCCAGCAATGCAAAAGGTTTATTTTCGATCATATTACCCACCTACCAGCGAGCGCTAACAGATTAAAAGCAAATGAAGAAAACAATAAACGTTGATCAAATCATTCTGGATCTGTTCAGTACTGCAAATGTGACCTAACAAAAAGACCTTTTTTTATTTACGACATAATTGCATTTTTCGAAGCATGTAAATTCATAGCCCCCTCCTCTGCAACCAACAATTTTTGTGTGTAATTGGCAATTCGATGTTAACCCACGGATATAGCGCTTTGAAATTATTAAGGGTGGATGTTGCATGTGCAACACCAACAACAACAAAGGATCAGGTTAAGCACTGGAGACTGTAGCAAAGTTAGAAGGACCTCAAAAAATATGTATGAAAGTAAACGCGACAGAAATTTATTATTCTTTTTTGATTTTTATATTGTGACACATTTTCACTTGTTCGAATTTTTTGAGTAGGGGCGACGTGCTGCCTCAAGCTAATATGCCTTCCTGCCTTCCTCGTGGTGTAATTGTTTTACGACTGCGGTTCCTGACAATGAGGTAAGTTTCGTATACAAAGGGATTGTTAATTGGAATTGTCTTTTCACACATATGGGATTATTTTCTGCCAATTGTATCAGCAGGCGAGGATGAGAATTAAATTATTTTGGGTATTTCTGGAGGCTGTTGAAGAAGCACAGGTGCTGGATATAAATTTTGGTAGATTATTATGTTAGCTGATGTTGATTTACATACGCTAGCGAGCAACAGGTTAAGTACACTTAAAATTTTCAAAAATCTCGAAAACGATAAATCCGAATAAAATGATTTTTTCGCTTATTTGATTACCAGCATTGTTCTACTACAAAAACAAATTATTTATTATAGGTGCATTAGTTATGTATAGACCTGTTACATAGTGAGTGTGTGTCAAGCAATTTAAAAATTTAGTTTTTTGATAAAATTTTAAGTAAAATATTATAACGACAAAAATCGTAGTCATAATGCAAACGTATTGTGCGATGGTTCTTCGGGATCTTACAAACTCTGGGTATAACTATGCAAAGGACAAGTCAAAATTACCATGATATGCGGTAGAGGAAAAAATATATATTTATATTTTATGCCCATTTGTCAAAAAAAAACGTGAATTTAATGAGTTTCTTATATGGATTGGTTTAATTTAAATCCATAAATTCTTTTGTCTAATTCATTTCTTGGCTCTATCACCTAGGCTTATGTACATCTATGAAAGTGTGACATTCCTATATAATAAAAGCAGATTCATTGATGTCAGTAGGTACTAGTCATTGGCTAAATTCGGAAGTATGCATCTATGTAAAGTGATCCCTTTATTTCACTCTACTACAGCTGCAAAGAAGTCAAAAAACAGGAGAGTCATTCAATAAGTACCAAACATCATTGTCTGCTAGGAGACTTTTACTTCGATCATATCTGCGGGAAAACTTAAAAGAGATGATCCACTTCTTAAGCTTCACAGACTAGATTTGACAACTTATATGCCTTCATCTCCATTTCTAGCAAGAATTTGAATTGTCTGTTTCCAAACCTATTTGGAACCGGATACGGGTATAACACATTGGCGTAACTAGATCGGGGCCAGGGTGGGTGATCTAGTCTATTTGCTTTCTTGGGAGCGGAGTTAAGGTTTCACGACGGACGACTACATATTAAACAAGTAGTGACGCGATGTCTTCGACTTGTAAAGTGATATGCTATCTTGTAAGTGCTCAGAGCAATGGATAAAAAATTACGGTCTATAGCTGGGAATACCCAGGAGCTGGTATACTTCTCAAACAAAATGTTTGTTCAGGCCTATGTATGAAAGTTGAGGGAATTGACCCCCCCCCCCCCAGACTAAAATCCTAGCTACACCAATGGTATCGTGCTTGGTAGCATCAAAACAACAGCGCGCCTCTAATAGATCTAAGCTTGAGCTGTAGGAAAGTAGTCTGAACTCACAGCTTAAACTGGCTTTTTTTGAGTAATTGACTTTTCTAATTTCAGACATATTCCGTATGAATTTATCAAGGGTATCATAAAATTCAAGTGTGACTCTTTTACTGATAAATCTATTTCTCAGGATAGACGCACCCGGAACTTTCAATTCAGAGCATATGAAATTTAAGCACAACATCCACAATTACCGTACGAATTAGGTATAGCAAGATAACTACGGGTAGGAGGGGCAAAACCGTGTACCGGGGCAGAATCGAGCATTACGCTTTTTGCGAAATTGAAAGATATTTAATCAGAAAAGTGCTATCGATGAATTGATGATATTGAGTAGTAAAATCGGATTTAAGAATGCCGCCCAAGCGCACAACGTTGGAAGATAAGGTGAACATGGTGTGATACCCATCGATACGGCTGCGAACAAAGCTAGAGTAAGCTTATTTTGTTTATTATTTTTAAAAAAGTATAGGAAATTTTAAAACTGGTTTGACCCCAGAGCAAGAAGAACAGCTCAAGGATTATTTAAATACAATGGAGGCAAGATTATTTGGGCTGAGTACAAAGGACCTTCGACGTTTGGCCTTTGCGCTAGCAGAAAGAAACTTTTTTAAATATAATTTCAATCGGAAGCAAGGTATAGCGGGCTCAATTGGTTTAAAAATTTCATCCTACTCTATTACTTCGAGTTCCTGAACCAACGTTGGCAGCAAGAGCTATGGGTTTTAATAAACCAGCGAGGGATAGCTTTTTTAAGCTTCTCTGTGAGCTTATGGACCAATATCATTTTATACCAGACAAAATTTTTAATGTCGACAAAACTGGAATATCAAGCGTTCCGAAAAGTCAGTTAAAAATAATTTCTGAAAGGGGTCGTCACCGAGTTAATGTTTTGACTTCAGGTGAGAGGGGCAAACTATAACTGTTGAAATTTGTTTTTCCGCTGCAGGCCAATTTTTTCCACCTTTAATGATTTTCCCTAGAAAAAGAATGAAAGTTGAGTTAAAAGACGGAACACCACCAGGGCCAAAAATAGCGTGTCATGTGTCAAGTGCGGGTTTATGCAGGCTAAATATTTTTGCAGTGGTTTGATACATTTCTGTAAACACATAAAACCCTCAGTTGACGAACCTGTACTTTTATTGCTAGACGGCCATGCAACCCACACCAAAAACTTGGAAGCGATTGATTGGGCGCGAAAAAAAAAGGGATTGTTTTGTTGTGTTTGGGAAATACTTCGGTACTGCATATTCTAAAGCAGCAAAATGCTATTTCAGGCTTCTGGAAAACAGAAATTTGTCCAACGAATCCCGATATATTTTCTGGCCATGATTTTTGTCCCGAAACAACTGTCATTGAGCTACCTGCTGTTGTTTTCTACTGTTTGTGCAAACAAGTTCCTCCTACTACGTCAGACCCAGTGAATTATACTGAACCGAATGATCTTCACATTTCAGTGCAAGAATTGGTCATCGATCAACAACCATCAACCCCGTCAAGACTTTCTAGATTGCTTCACGACCGGGATCTTCGGGGTTGAAATCTCAGCTTTCATTTCCGAAGCCGGAATCTTCTGGCCTACAAAATAAATTTGTGTCTAACGAAGATATTTCTTCCATACCAAAGGCTACCAGGATAAAGATTTCGAAGAGAAGAGGAAAAACGTAACCTCCTCCCCGTATAAAACAGAGCTTCAGAATAGTTTAGAAAAGAAGAATAAACGCAGCAAGGATAAGCCCACAGAAAAAGATGACAATTGTTTATGTTGTCAACGTTTATGTTCGACAACGAAAAAAAAGATGGGTGTGCACAATGCCTTGCTTGTCGCCTATTATGGGCACTGCACATGTTTAAAAGAAGAAGATTTGGACGATTTTAAGCACGATAAGTGCATAAGGACTATATAAACCCGGTGTTGCTCCATACTACGCACGGTCCTGCCCCTATACCCGGGGCAAAACCGTTTTTTTGAGACTGAAATACATATTTCTTTTTAAATTTGTGATTGAATTGTTTTTCATTTTTTAATTTTTGGTCCGGTAAACATTGGCACAGAATGTGCAATAAATCTATATGAATATCCAAAATAAAAAATAATGACTTTCTCAATCTCTATAATGAAATATCTGTTAAGTAGGTACACCCCCATTCCCCTACACATATAGAAAATAATAACTGCGTTATCCATCTGTTTAAAATGATTATCTCTACCCAGTGAATCAGTTGTTTACCTTTTAACGCATTTTGCATGAAAATACTTTAAGATCATCAGCCACCTGCTCCCTACCCATACAACTTTATCGACACCATGCAAAGATAGGTGTGCCTACATACATATGAACCGATATCTGCCAACAAGGGTGAACGTATCAAATCTGCCAAGGCAGAGACCGGTGTTTAATTTGATTTCGAAGAAGGCTGCAGTTGCCTGCAATCTGCACAAAATTAAAAGGAACTGCTGGCATGCTATTAGCGCAGCTGATTATTTCATTATTGGGGGGTTCAGCAGCGCAGGTAAGGAACCTTGTAAAATATCTTGCCCTGATGAAACAAGTTTTTACGCGCATCGCAAAATGATAATTATTACGGGCACGTTCGTTCGGGCCTTTAGCTTTACACTGAAGAATTATTAAGGGAAAGCCATTCCGATGTAGTACAGCAGGGGGCAAGCTGAGAGAGTGCCTGGCTTAAAGTACGGTCGACAGGTGAACTTTTAAGCGAGGCAATAAAAAAAAAAACAAACAAACAAACAAAAAAGCAGACTGTCATCGATGATGATGTTATGCTAATAAGTACAAGTAACATGTAACCTATTTTTGTCGCGATCGAATTTCTTAAAGGTAAAATAAAATGGTTTTTGCAAAGCTTGCACACTGTGAAAGAAGTTTGTGGATTAAATATCACTTCACTGAAAATATGTACAAGAAAAAAAGACAAATAAAGAACACAAAAATCTCTTGCATGACCCCAAGTCTGAATGAGTGGACTGGTCAGGCAGGAGTGGTTGATCTTCACAGCGCCGCATATTATGATCACCAGACCTTTGTTATGTTACTTGTTGTCGGCAAAGGAGTTCCACGCAGGCGGCTAAAGGGTTGTTGATTGTGAATTGTGCAACCACTACTGCCTTCGCGACCGTATGGCATCAGACGTTTCTTTCACTATGGATCGCGGTATGAGAAAATAAGAGACAAGATTGATGGAGCCATGATTACTTTGACCACCTGTCTTGAGTTGAGGTTTTACTCTTTAGTTTTCGGGTTAGTTTGGATTGGTTTCATTTCAATTTTTAAGCTGATTTCAATGATTTTTTTTAAACTTTCTTTTAAGTAAAACTGCTCAGTTAACTATTATTGTATAGTTCCATATTAGAGAGAGATAATTGATAGAGAGCTCGTTTCGTATTTGTAGTTTTTTTTATGAATGATGATATTTTCTGTAAAGCTTGACGACTTGATGGTACTTCTGCTATTATCTTGACAATTTTCTAACCATGGCCGTCTTTGGTTAAGTGGGGGCTCTGGGAACCATAATATATGGGGGCCTCTAACAGAACTTTTTTCTAAAATACTTTCGGTTAACAACAGGCAAAATAACGTTGTTAAGTATGTTGAGGCCTTTCGCGCATTGGAGACTTTTGGCCACGTAACTGTTTTGTCACCATCACTGTCAATTCCATAGGCTCCAATGTAAATGCGCGCATGTAGCGATGTGACAGCAAAATAATTTTTTAGATCCTCCGGTTAGCAACTTTTGGGTGACGAAACTATCATCACGCCTTCACGTTTATATGAATGTGCACGCATTGGTAATATTTTTGTCGTCGCATGACTGCCATTGTTTTGATAGACGCAAGGAAGAAGCTTACGCATCTTTTTATTGCTGCAACGATAGTTTTCTAAGATATAAATAATGGAGCATTAATACAAGAAGTACAAATGAGATCACCCCTATACAACAAAAAGTTCAAGGAATACTCTGATAGAAATTTGAAGATAAGAATGTGGGGAGAAATATCCATGAAAGTGTTTATAGAGTTTAGAATTACAGCAAGTCTCTCTTCAGGCTCAGTTGATGATCGCATATATTGGTACTTTGATAAGTTAAAGCATGTTTCAAAATATGTAGTAGTAAATCATTAAATCGTTCAACACTCATACGGAAATATCAAAAGAATTTTTCAAGATAGGATAATAGTTCATCAGACATTAAGTGAAATTATCCCTTAAGCAGCCTTTAGCTCCAAGTTGGTAGGACCCAATAGCATTTCTTTCGTTAATATTTGTTATATCCTTATGACAAATGCACATAGCATAGCTGCCACCTTTGGGGTGCCAGTTTACTCACTGTGTGCATAACTAAACTAGTCCACGAGCGTTATGGTTAACTTGAATCAACAGTATAAAAATTTTCGCAAATTACAAAATACATTGAATTTGGTTTCATTAGCCATGTATACGATGAAAAAAGGTTGGAAATTTAAAAAATACTAGGGCTGCAAACACGTGACTTTCTATAAAAATTTGTTGCCATGTACCTATAAAAGTTCGAATAAATCCGGCGGTCTACTTTCAGTAGCCAAACTCGAACAGCTAAACTAACTTGTAATAGGTTGTTTTACTGGTTGAAGAATTAGTCATCATAGTTGGTCTAGTCAAGGGCTAGGGGGCCTCATGGATTTCGGGTCTCTGGGCCTATGCGTAAAGATGGCACTGTTTGTAGCCATTGCTTTGTTGAAAATTGTGCAAGTGATGTTTGAGGAGCAAGAACAAGAACTAGTTCAAGGTATGTCGTCTATCTAGGGCACAAGGCACTCTTCTTTACATTTGATAGTAACGAAGAATAAATTGTATTACCGTCAATTTTTTTTCTGTTTTTTTATTATAGTTGAATATATTTGTAGACATTAGCTGCACTGAGCAAGATAAAAAGAACGGCAGTGCAGCTCTTTGTGACAAATTCCTGTCAGCTCATGAATAGATGTGGTGCTTGAGTGAAAAGTCTTTAGCTGTGTTTGTGTGGTTGAAGTTGCGATCCCTAAGAGCTCTGCCAATTAGCGGAAAAAAAACCATTAACTGTAAATGAGCTCTTCTCTGATCCCCTAATATACATAGAAAATTCTTTAAAATCAACACGTCGACACGTTTCAAAGATGGATAGCTACTGAATCTCTAAAGCAAATGCAGCGAACTGCGTTTGTTCCTGCAGAATGGATGGAATATGCCTGAAGCCAGAAAATATGAAAAATCCATGAAGTCAACTATATAAGAGCGTATATGTATATTTGGTGGCTCTAGGTGGATGAGGTTCTCAGGACCAAAACACAATAGATTCAATTAAATATAAAAATTTCTTAATCCCTCGACGACTGCAGAATAAAACACTTCGCTTGATCGTGAGAAAATTAAATCAAATGCTATTTAGACAAAAGTACACTATCCATCACAAAAAATAGATACTCCTTCTGTCCCTCTCTCTCTCTCTCTCTCTCTCCCCTCGCACAAAGTGCATTGCAGCAAGTGCGAGTTCATTCGACTGGCATTTTGCAAAAAAGCACTTGCCCAATAGTCCTTGTTCTCTCCACAGTTAAAATGAGATTTCCCATCCGATTGACAACAATAGTAAAAAATTTAAATTCAACCCTTGAGCACGGATCATCATCGCCTCAAGTTGGACACTTGAACAGACCGCAAATCAACCTGACAAATGTCGCGAACAAGTGATCTGAAAGAAAAAGCTATCGCGGCTCCCTCTCAAGTCTGCACTGTACGTGCATGCGTTACGTTGCCGTCAGCCCATTAATTTGATTAATTGTGCAGACGTTCGACAATTGAAAAATTAAGGGATGAATAGGCACCGGATAATTCGCCGATTAACCGCATATACATTCTGTCGATTCCTCCTCTGTACCCGGGAGGAGGGAAACACTACTTCGGAACGACATAGAAACATATTTCAAGTGGATTTGAATTTAAAATTTTTCAAACGATGATAGCTAGCTGCTATAGATGCAAGCCAGAGACACTCGAAGCAGTTGGGATCGTGAGCTCTCAACGTATATTTCCAATGCGGGCATAATTTCTGATGTCGTGAAACTGATACAGAGCACAACTGGCGACCAACCCATTCCCCTTTTCGTTGATGTTTTTTAGTGTCAATCCCCTGACGTTTTTATTTATATTTTTCATTCATTCACTTGAGCAATGATTTTAACCCGGAGGGTAAATATTGCACTTATCCGTGCGGCCTGGGACATGATATCCCATGATTCTCTCTTATGTTTTTCAAGGGGCGTTTTACAGTGCAAATTTAAACCGCAGGCAATAATTGTGCGCGGGCATGTTTTGAGGCTAGCCATCCTTCTTTTGTGGAATGGAAACGAATTGAATCAAAACTACCCTCGTCTAGAATTTTTTGGTTGCCCTCCGATTTTCGATGTCAGGTTGGTTGTTCGGATGTGACCTTTTGACCATCACTCAACTTGCAACATTTTTGTAAATTTGTTAAAATTTCAATTTTCAGGGGTGAGTGTATGTTGTACGGGCTGGTGATAGTTCCGTTTTTTTTAGTTTGCTTATTTTTTCGGATCATAAAATAAAATTTCATTCGTCAAGGGCGTGTAATCGAACTTAATTGGTGGACCATTGAAAAAAGGCGAAAAGCGATCAAGGATGGTTTATCGATGAAAAATTTTTATTTATTTCCACAGAATTTATGGACAAACATTGAAAATTGCTTTTGTTATACGAGGAGGAGGGTTTGACAATTTTATTTATAGGCTCAATTGAGTACAGAGGCATTTTTTTTGTAAATTGATTTGAAATTGGCAGCATCTAATTAATTTGATTTTTGATGTGATAACTTTCAATAAAAAAAACATTTGCTGTATGACAACCTTACGAAGATGTTGCCCGATTTTGGAAGGGGTATCTCCAACTTTTGTATAAATACCATGACAAAAATATCAGTTCGCTAGCTCCTTACGTTGGGAACATGACAAAATCCAGAAGTATAAAATTCGGGAAAAAATCAGAAGTGACAAAATCCAGGAGTGGCAAAATCCAGAAGTGACAAAATTCAGAAACGACAAATACATAAATGCCAAAGTCCGGAAATTGTAAAAATTGTTATAATTATATTCTACAAATATATAATTTATTTAAAATTCACATGAGTCAGACAAATCTTTTAAATATATGTGCTGGTTAGATATAGATTTGTGGAGGGGTGTTCAGGCGTTAGCCTCTCATTTACTGCGACCTGAAAGATCTATTGTGAGTCCCTACTCAATTTACAACCCTTTCTAGGTTTAGACTGTTAATGAAATTTACAACCATTATGGAACTTAGGTTCCCCACGTAGTTTGGTGCAGGAAAGGAATGTTCGAGATGGAGTAATCTTCGCCTGGCCAATGCTTCGCAGATGCAGAGTAGAGATGTTACCAATATTTGCAATCGCATTCGCTTATGCGAATGATTCTCATCATTTTAAACATTAACATCAAGCGATACGAATTTGTACAGGTCCTGTCGTGTCTCGCCCAGCGCCCACGCGGTTGATCGATCCTGGCACGCGTAGAAGGCGCAAGCAGACATCACATGTTTCATTCGACTAATAGAAAGCATATCTTTCTCGCTACTTGCTTGGTTAGTTTGGCTTGTTTTGTTTTAGTTGTCAGTCAGTTCTCAGTTGTAACTAATCATTACGGAAAAAAAACAAGTAGTTTGTGAGTTTAGAATTGTGTTGAGCTATTTTGACAGTTTTTTCTATGTCACCAAGAAAGAAAAGTGAAATATGGCGATTTTTTACGCCTATCGATCGAGATCAGCGAAATGCGATGTTTGTGAGAAAAGTTATTATATATATATATACTGTTAGCAGATTTAAAATACAGTGAAAGCTCTCTATAAGGAAACCCAAGGGACCGAGTAATTTTTTTCGTTATAGAGAGTTTTCACTGTATATGTCACTCACGGTCAGAGCCAAGTGCGAATGTGTCAATTCTCAGCCTAACATGTCACGGCATAACGGCACACTTCAACCGCTTAAACTTAGTTTAAAGTGCGAGGAATCCGAAGGCAGACACACTGGCGATACTATTTCAAAAAAGTTTGAATCAATGCTAAGTGAATATAATATAACTAAGGAGAAAGTACACTGCATGATGAGAGATGAGGGCTCAAATATGAAGCGTGCTACGACATTGGCCGATTTTAACGATGTCGACTGTACTGCTCAAGCTAAAGACAATAATTAAGAATGGATTGAATTCTCAAAAGTATCTACTGGATATGATTCAGAAATGTAAGAAGATCGCCACTCATTCTAATCATTCGACTATCGCTCAAGGTCAATTAGCCCAAATCCAACAGCGACTAAATCCAGATCAAATTCCACCAACTGTTATAGGAGACTGTTCAACAAAATGGAATAGCATGATTTATATGTTCGAAAGGTGTTTAAAACTAAAAGATGCTTTGAGCTTGTATGGTAACGACAATAATATTTCCAACATATCACCCGAAGAACGGAAAGCTAGGAGTACTGAGTAACAGTTCTTAAGCCATTTGAAGAAGCTACACGCAACTTGAGCAATTCACAGACTTTAATTTCGTCCGTGATTCTGATTATTTACACATTGAAAAAGGTCTCGATGACACACAGCTATCTACTGAAGGCGACACCGTTGATAACATTATTATCAGCTTTATACAAGTTATCAAAACCGAATAAATAAGAAGTTTGGTAACCTGGAGAATGATTCTTTGTTCACAATCTCCAAATTTCTGGACCCACGATACAAGCATAAATTTTTCAGTGATATTGTGATAGATAAAGTCCACTCTGAAATTGTTGAATTGGCTCTAAGTCTGTCTAACCAGGATGGTGATAAAATCGGCGTTTAGCTTCAGGTGCGAAAAGCTTGAGTAGTATAACAAGCGCAAGCAACATTGATGAGCCTTCCACATGTTCTGCTAAAAGTCTTATAAGCAAGCTGGAAGGAATTCTAGATTCCTGAAGCGAAAACGAAGGCTCGGATGTAGAATCTGGAGACACTACAAAATGTGAAATTAAAGCTCAACTGAAGGTCTATGTTAAAGAAAAACGAGCCTCTCTCGATGAAAACCATCTCTACTGGTGGAAAACTAAATTAAAATACGACAAATGACAGATATTGCCCGCAAATATCAGAGCGCTCCACCGGCCAGCGTTTCAAGTGAGCAATTGTTCAGTGCAGCCGGCCTTATATACGAGCCCCTTAGAAATCGCCTCATGGGTGAAAAGCCGGCAAAATTACTTTTTCTGAAATATATTATGCCTCTTTTGAACTTTCCACTATTAGATATAATTACTGCTTCACCTACTTTTATTCGAAACGACATTTCTTCAAAAAACTTTTTTTCGAAAACATATTTCTTCACGCGCATATAATGGCGCCAAAAAATTCATATAAAAAACATTTGAAATTACGTTTAACCATTGATTATTTTTCATATATCTCAATCATAGAAAACATTGCAAAAATACCAAATTTAGAAAACAACGGAAAAACTTGCACATTCGCATCCCGAAAATTCTCATTCGCGAATGTGAAAAATATGACATTCGTAACATCCCCAATGCAGAGCAGGTGCTCTGAGCTTTCGTGACCATCTTGACAGAAGCGGCAGGATGAAGTTTCACCCAAGCCCATCTTGTATAGGTGATACTTCAATGGGCAATTGCCTGTAGTCATTTTGAACTCTGTTCTCCTAAAAAGTAGGAGACATTTTGTTTTTCCGCCAGATGTGTCGATAAACTTTTTTGCCTGACGAAATCTCTGTAGTCTTTCCCAATGAAGATATTTTTAATGATTCTCCTAGCTATTTAGGGTAGCTCTGAGTATGTGCTAGTCGGACCTGCACATACACTGGGATTTGGTGATGGTGGATTTAAATCTGATGGAAACCTATGTCACCCAGGATGATGTTCTGATGCAACCCAACCGTGCCCAGTTTATATTATGAAGAAAGGTGTGGCTCAAAAATCATTTTTATAACTTAACAATCGTTAATCACGGACACATTTAAGGGAGTTCTTGAGCCACACCTTACCTCATATGCATATAAACTGAGAACTTCATCCTGGATGACAGGTTTCCATCAGATGCAAGTCTACCATCACCAAATCTCAATGTACCAACCATTATGAAGAATTAAGACAAGAAGGAAATCCAGAAAAAATCCAGAAATGTTATTCGCGCGTGCAAATATCTTTTCTGGATTTTTTTCTGGTTTTTCTCTGAATTTTATCTCTTCCGGATATTGTCACTCTGGATTTCGTACTCTTCAGTTATTGATGAATGATGCAAGGTATTTTTTTTTTAATACTATTAGTACCTATGTGTATTTCATTTCAGAAAGTTCTAGTCTGTTTTTTAAGAGTAATAACAAAAGTAAACTTTGGAAAATAAAAATATAAAAAGTGCTGCGATTTGATATCAATTTTTTTTTCAACCTTCATATTTGCATTCAAAAGTTACTGTAGGTTCTGGAACTCGAATTCCCCCCCTTTTATTCCTTGAGAAAAAAATTATTATTACATCTATAACTGCTCGGTCTCCTGCACTTTAATGATCCCAGATGATGGTCCAAATTAAGACAACAGTCCTTCTCAACGCGCATTCGACTCGAAGGAATTGTTTATTTTTAAAATCCATCAAATAAGTGGCTGACAGTGTTACATACAATTCTAAGAATATCTTCGTTGTTTTTCTGGGGATCCATTAAGCCGAAATCAGAATCATATGCGACACACATGTATCTCTATCTAGGTATTTTTACTTTTTTCTTAAATTCCCTTCATTGCGTCTCTAAAGTCTCTACATATGTATGTATAATGTATACATATATAGGAAACGCAAACTTTTCTTCCACGATGACTTTTTTATTAGAAGAGTTTTGAATGGGGCAAAAGTGAATAAATTTCTGTTTTCAGATTTTTTCTTAATTTTGAAATATCTACAGATTTTCTTAGTTTTCATAGGGACGTAGTTCAGTTTGAGTAAATCTCTTCGTCAACACTTGAATTTCACCAGAAGGAGAGCTTAAGTCCCATAACACCGAGAGCAAACATGCAAATCGTACAGATATGAACGATTTGATATTATCCCGAATGGTACTACCTAGTACCTATGTAAAATCGAGACTTTTCTTCGGTAATCTCTATCTTGACCCAAACGGATATATAATCTCGTAGTTTGGAAAAAAATTTAATATCAGACTCTCTACATTCCTCAGACTTAAAAAAAAAAATATGTGTGGTGGGTGCTCAGATGTTGAAAATAGAGTGAAATTGGTTTTGAATACTAGTCACAAACCAACTGGTAACATTTTTCCTCATTATTTATTAGTTTTTGGATGTCGAGAAAGTAAAACTGCACAAAATAAATGAAAATAAAACACAGACCCCTTTGGGATGCGCAATTATGTGCGGTTAAAGGGTTCGACAGAGTTAGTGCACCTCTTTTTTTTTTATTCAATTTCAACCCTAAAATCACTGATTTCAGGCAAAAATTTATATTCTATCTCGAAAAAAAAAGAGTAATAAACAAGGGGCAACAGTGTACGCGAAATCAACTGCTCATGCACATATGAACAAGGTCATAAATAACGCCTGAGGTCGCGACGCCTGGTACCCAAGTATATCTATCTGTTATAATACCAGTTCTGAACGCCTTTATGTTTTGTGCTCGATTTTATGAAACACTACAATATTTTTCGGGTAATGAGGAAGGAGGCACTTAGAGGGATCAAGTATTTTTTCTGGTCCGGGTTAAGTGCTTCCAGGGGTTTCTGGGAATGTACCGCATTTACATTTAGTAGAGCAAAGGGATTCGTTCGATGTGGAATATTTATTACCCCTTTTTTCCCAAGCTCTCGGTTCAATGGATTTTGCTTAGCTCGCGGCTTCATATTATTTTAAGAGTGTGCGCTAGTTATGAATGGGTGATGTTCCTTTTTTACATGACGCCTACAGCTGGGTTATAAACAAAACATAATAACTCCAGTGTTTTGCTTGGAGCACCTTGTTTTGGACGGTTCAAATAAGTGAAAAGAGTTAATTTCTTCTTTACAAATGTAATGTGATCAAATATGTGCTCCTATAATGAGTAGGTAGTTGTTTTTGCTTTGTATGATGAAAAAAGCTGGCAAGAATAATGTTATGAGATGAATTGTGTCAGTAATTATTAAAATTTTAGCGCGCCGCATATACAACTGTGCAGATCAGGCAACTCTATCCTAGTATTGCTATATAAAAATTTTGCATTTTTTTTATAAAAATTGCTTATTGGAAGCTCGTTGACCTAATAGAACTGAATTTTTGTACACATTGTCATATTCAAGAATTTTTTGGAATGTATTTGAAAAAAATAAAAGAATGATGACACGTGAATTCATCTTAACTAGGGCTGTTGATTTTCAAAACTTCGAACGAAAGAAATTCGTAATTTATAATGCTAATTTGACCCATTGAGCTAAAATATGGTATACTTATAGCTCTTTCAACAAAATATAAATTAACACTTTTATATAATTCGATTCGACTCAAAATCAATATCTTAGGATTGTTGCGGTCGCGGATTACGAATATTTGGTCAAAACTTAGAGTTTAAAGATGTCTGAAAAATTTTGCCATTTATTGCTCGATTCGACTTATAATCGATATATGGGATTTATGATTTTAAGTTTTGCTTAAGCATTCAACCTAAGAGGATATGAAAACATCTAGAGCTTGGAAGTGAACCCTTCGAAGCAGGAAAGTTTTATCAACGAAGTACTGAAGTATGATAAAGAATTCGAGCGAATTCAAATGTACAAATTTTGATAAAATGTTGAATAGCGCAGTTTTTTTTTCTCGATATATTTGGAGCAATCCCAGGAGTACGTTCAATAGAGTTAATATATATATATTAAAACAAACTATGTGAAATTTCACAACTCTATTCAAAAGTATAATTTACGTTATTATATACGGATGAAATCTGTTGGGTGTCATGTGTTTGATTAAAAATTTGTAATTCGGATGTAGGGCATCTTCCGGCTTCCGAATAACCCTTCGACCACTAATTTGGAACTATTAAGTGAAGTTAAAATCAAACAAATTCGTATTTTGCAATCTCTAAAATCTCACAGATATCGATTTTTAGTCAAATATTGGTGCCGCGCCGCCGAATTAATCTTATGTTATATAAAGTTCTAAAAGTGTATTTGCATCCAAGATGCCTAGTGTGGCAAATTTTAGCTGAAGGCAAGACAAGACAAGAAGATTGTGTCATTAGCGTTACAAGTTTTGAACCACGTTGCATTTCAAATCTCACATATAATGACCTATTATTCTTATCATAACCAAAAGACTTATAATACTTACGTCTATTCTCTCAAAAACTCAGACACTCTTTAAACTACTCAAAAATAATTTCAAGTCACCTCGAATGTTATACTTTAATCTTAATACTGCAGAGCAGACACCAGGAAATATTCATGCTTCGAATCTTCGAGGCATTGATAAAACAAGCTTCGGGACTTCGAAGTTTTGGCATAACGTTCATGCTTCGAAGGATTCGACTTCGAAGCTTCAAACCGCCTGCTTCAAATTCTATCAACAGACCTAATCTAAACATTTTATTTTTAGAAGATATTTGTTTTTCGACCACCATATTAAATTAAATTGACCAATCATTGAAAAATGTATCTACTAAATATAACAAGGCTGTAGGTTAACTAGTCACATTCGTAGTACTCCTCTAGTCTCACAGTACCTACTAAATAAGAAATTAATTTTAAGTAATATTATTTCTCATCTTAACTCAGGAATGTACACTACACTCTATTGAGTGAATGTATTTCCATCCAATTAAGAAATATTCCATTCAGCCCATTTAACGTGACCAAAAAATTAGATCTGCTTGAGCTAAGTTTTTCTAACGATGAAAATTAGTAAATTGGAAGCGAATTTGTTTTTCAATATACTACAAAAATACTTTATCATGAAAAATAGCCTGGAACACTTATTCCTGCCAATATTTTTGCATCAAATTCAATTGATTCCACTACAGCAGCACATGTGTCACTACCAATAATTCTTCGCACTTTGAGTACATAAAATCGGCACGGCGAATCGTAAACATGCTGGGGTCAATTTATGGGTCAAATTCATTTGTAGCGTATTGTATCGATGCTGCTGCAATGTAACACATAAAACAAAAAATCCAGAGATGTTTCTATTGCTGTCGCTTTCGAGGGACGCTTATGGGGGATCCAACCAAAATCTAGGGAAAACGCTGTTTTGTTTTATGCAAATCACTTTGGTCACCTCCGTGACACTGCTATACAAATTCGAAACATGTGTCAAGATACCCTCGTGAAGAGCCCAATAATAATTTATAAAAAAAGGGAGTCTTAGGGTTGGTTTTCCAGGGCGCAAATAAACCGCATAATAAGCATAAGATCTACATATACAAGAATCCTTGTTCCCTATGGGATTCCTGTTGATTTTTTTTTGTTTTTTTTTTATCAATTCAGTCTAACCAATCCCTTGTGGGAATCTACTGTTTATGCATGCATCATTGCTAATTTTCGATTGTCCACTTTTGATGATCGAGATGAACTTGTTGGCGTGGTGAGTATTTTTGCGGTTACACAAATCTGTCGGATTAGGATAAATGGGTCGATCGTGATTTGCTAGATTTTCGTATGTGGAATCGTTTTTTAAGGGTACTTTTTGTATATATATCCCAATTCCACCTTCTGATGATTATTTATAAGGGGCTTATTGCTACTTAAGAGGATTTATTGAATTTGCTTATTTTTTTTTTTTTTTGCTTATGTGTAGCTTTGCTGTCAAGGGGTTTGTGCCATTACAGAAGGGCGGTATCTACATTTTGTCAAATTATTGGAAAACAATATCGAATCAAGGGTATAGAGTGGTAAATTTGAGATGACATGATAATGAATTTCATATTTTTCTGGCAATATGTGGAAGAAAACGAAATTTAAAAAATGACAGACAATGAAGAAAGAAGATTTTATAGGTTACACGAATTCTGCCTTTCAAATTTTAAATAATTGGCAATGTCAAATGCAGTTGACGTAAAAAAGAAAATCTAATTACAATAAAAGTTCGACATTGTCATATATTCAACAATACAATAATCTTTTACTATGGATGATTTCTTTGTGATCTCAGGACGGGGAAGGGGCAGGCAACTAGAATATTAATCAAATACATTTCCATATGGAGGTAATAAATTGTTGCAACTGTTTCTAACTTCATCATCAAATATTGGACATACTTGCTTGATACGATGGTACGATCCAATATTATCGGTAATACAATTCACAACCCTGATGCTTGACCCACTCAAATCGCACATGACTCTCCAAGATACTATATATTCACCGTTAATGATATAAGTAAACGCCAGACGTTTTTAATTCAATTACCTCTGATGCAGCAAGGGCAGTAAAGCCTCCAATATATCCAATTAGAGCTAGAAGGTGTACCTACATAGAGTATAGAAATCGAACACCACATTCTCCTCACTAATCAACGATGATCAGATCCATCGAAGCTTTATGGGAACTAATCCCCGTATTCCTGCTTGAAATAATTTTAGCTTGCTAAACACACAGGTAATTGCTGGAGGCATCTTATCATCATAACTAATAGAGCCAAAAGGGAAATGTGAATATAATGAACAGGAAACATTACAGCCAGGTGTTTTTCTGTAATTCTATACCATTCTCTATTTCCTCCTGCTTTATACGAACGAACGAGGACAACGTAATATTTTTCTGGTAAGAAAGTGAGGCGCGCAATAGGAAGATGGCATATACCTAGTCAGAACATTATACCTGGGCGATGTCAGTGAAGCACATAAGATCTGTGTAGTTTGTACAAGAGATTCGTAAAAGTTTGTTGTCCTTCCTTTTAATGGCGGTGGCATACACACCCGTGTAAACATTCCTTCATACATATTCGTTTCTCTGCACAAGCAGAGTTTTAGGTAACATCAGAAAAGTTGTAAGCGTGATTCGTCCCTGACATTTTGGTGATACATATACAAATCATCAAAATCATACACACAAAAAAAGATGGAAGAAATGAAAATATATTCGAGTGCTTTTGGAATGAAGATTATGATGGAATTATATAAAACATGGTCATGTCCGTGTGTCATGTATGTACACAAGATGTATGCAGAATTTATAAGAAAAGAAAGGTTAACTAAATTATGCAGCCGACTAGTCTTTTCCAGTTAATATGTAATAAAAAAGAAAATGTCACACAATTCTTTAACGATGGACTGATAAAGTATGTAGATCCTTAATGTCCTACTAACATTCACATGACGGAAAGTGTTTCTAATCAACTCATCTCTGGTGTTTGTTTGGTTTTTTTTTTTTTTATTGTGCGAAAATTTGAAATTGTTGTACAACTTTGCAGTAATCAAGAATAGCAGGGAAGGAGTTATAATATTTAAGAGCAACTATCACAATAGTGACACAAATAGATGTACGAAACGTTTGAGCTCACATTTAAGCCTTAACCTTCTGGGTAATTCGTATACAAATTAATTTAGCCTTGCTAAGTTAAATAGTGCTAACGAGCACTTGGTTCAAACTTATGTTAATATTTTCAAAATCTTGTCCTCATTTCCAGTACCCCCAGGACATTTAGTTTTGAGACGTTTAATTGAATTAATTACACGAATCCTTTCTCTGTATACTGATTACGTGTAAATATTCTCAAGGAAATTAGGAAGACTCTTTACTGAAATTATACGTGAGATTTCTTACTTCCCGCGTTTCTCCTCCCGTGTCGTCTTCTAAACGAAAAATATATATTGCCTTTAAGGTGGGCATACCTAATGCTTTCCCTTCAACTGTTCTGATTGTCTTAAGTGCTTTTTGCTTTGAAGTTTTGTGCAATGAGTAAGTAAAATTAGCTTCGTTTAATTTTATTTACAAAACTGATTCCTTTGTGGGAACCTATACTTACTTACCGAATTTCATGAAACTGTCCAGTTTTCAGAAGGGATACACTGCCACTTGGTAGGTACAAGAAGAAGTTGTGATTGTGACTTTAATGTTGATTTGTATTCAGACCAGACAATTAAAAATCCTGGCGTATTTTTTAAACCTTTCAGAGGAATACAGCAAAATGTAGTAAACTCTGGAATTTATTAGGTAAATTTCGAACAATTCTTGAATTAAAATATACATTAATATTTATGTTAAAAACCATGCAATAATTTAGCAAATAAATAATAATACAATTTAATCGGGAAGGCCGACATGAGTCGACATTCTGATGCAATAGTCTTGTGCTGTGCTTTTTGTTATTACGTTTTAGTAGAAGTACGTTTTTTTTTATATATATTATTAAGCCAAGCTCTACGACCTGTTTTCATCGATGTAGAAGGAGGTTTTAATAATGTTCTTCTCACAAGTTTACTGAGACGCTAACAAAACATGGCGTGAACCAGTTCCAAAAATACTGGATTGCACACATGTTGAATAATAGAACCGTCTTCGCTGGGCTGAGTGGGGAAAATAGGAAAGTAGAGTAAAAAAAAGTTCACAGGGGCACCCCATAAGGTGGTATCCTATCACCTTTATTGTGGGTACTCATCATGAACGATCTCTTGCTAACTCCCCCCCGGATGGGGTACAAAACGGTATGTTACGCAGATGACCTGATGATTTTAGTCACCGGTAGCTATGAATCGGAGCTCTGTGGACTGGTGCATAACGCGATTCGGCTAGTCGCGGACTGGGCTGCGGATTTCGGACTGTGCATCAATCCTTCAAAAACCGATCTATGCCTTTTTACCAAAAAAAGGAACATCCCAAGATTGAACCTACCTCCATTGGCTCTACACGTTTAGAGCTTAAGGACAGGGTGAAATAATAACTATAGGCCTTATATTAGATAAAAAGCAGAGCTAACAAAGCTCTTAGAGCTTTTGCAATGTGCCGCAGAACTATAGGGAAAAAGTGGGGACTTAAACCGCGGTTGATCCTGTGGATATACACTTGCGGCATCTGACTTATGTTAGTCTACGGCTCTGTGGTATGGTGGAAAGCAATGGAGTTTGCCAATCATCGTAAGATATTGGAAAAGATTCAAAGATTGTGCCTACTTAGTGTAGGCGGCGCATTCAAGTCTACCAGCACTCGAAATCTTGAGGTTATCCTCAATATATACCCCCGCCATCTGTTGTCAAGGCCATGTCAAAGCCATTCACAACCTCCAACTTAGTACTGGAGTGTAAGACTACCATAAATTCCATCTCTCAGTGTAACAGGGTACTCGTTCTTTGGTGCCTGGTCTAAGTGATGTTGGCGGAAACGAAAAAGCGGACGAGCTTGCGCGGCTCGATGACGCCATCCTTTACAATTGAGATCGCACCAGGACAAATTTAAAATTTCGACTTGGACCGATTGCCAATACAGTTCTCTTTGGTTAGACGACCCTTCGGTAGAACAATAAAGGAACTGTGGGGCAAACGTAACCAACAAAAAAGCTGCTAGGACTGAGGAAGCCTACCCTGAGAATGCTGGTGTCTATTCTTACTGGACACTGTTCTCTCAGGGGTCATATACATAGGTTAGGACTTGTTGGTAGTCCGATATGTAGAGAATGCGGAGAGGAATTCGAAACGGTGACTTACTATTTTTGTCACTGTTCGGCTCTCTCCGGAAAACGTTATAGATTCCTTAGCTCACACCTCCTGGATGAATTGCATGAGGGCGGTAGGGAGGGCTGGGAGCCAATTTTATGGTTTATAAGATCGTCTGGTTGGAACCTATGATCATTGCTCATGGGTCTGGAAGATGAACAACAGGCCTTACCGTGAGCTACGTTGTAGCCCCCCCCCCCTCCCCAAGGGGACTCAACAACTATTCAATCCATCCATCCAAGCCAAGCTGAGGGGATAGCCTATGATGCAAAACACAGCATGGGGGAGGAGATAGGGAAAGGATTAGGGAATATGAGGGAGTGGCGAAGATGCTGATGGTTGCCCTCAAACATCCGCAGATTGTATGCTGAAGGAAAGACAGAAGATGATGGACTGCTTCACATCGCACAGTTCGAGATAAAAAACCATTACGGAATTTTACTGTACGGCCGAAAGTAATTTGAATGGCAAAATGATGTGCGCGTCTTACAGCGCCAGTATTGCGTTCAGGAACCATTCAACAAAGAATCAGACTAGATATTTCATCGCGGAACATTGACCATGAATATAGCGATAAAAGAGCGAAAGGCATCCACCATTGCGGCGGTGCTCGAGTGAGTCGATATGACAAGTTATTACCACATCGCTCATAATGAGCTTGAAGGCTCTCTTCTGGGCCAATTCTAGCTTTTTTCTTGTTTCAGTCAGATTTGGTTAGGAGCTTATTCTATATTTGATGAATCTATTACTAAAGAATTTGTTGCACAGTAAAAACAGAATATATAATTTTTTCTTTCCTTGTTTTATTTTTAAGGTGTTTCTATCTTATACATGAAGTCACAACGGTGCAATAGGTTCCAATCTCATTGTCGGCAAATTAGAACTCTGCTAGAAAAGAAATCCCTGTCTTACCCTGAATTCAATTATATAGCTCAAAAGTTGTAAAATAGGTACTTAGTCTCAAAAATTGAGAAAGTAAAGATCCTAAGCGTAATGTTATTCAATTCAATATAGCATTGTTAAAAGTCTTAATCCATAAGGAATTAAATATTATTGCAGCATTGTTAAAAAATTTAATCAAAAGTTGCATAAATTATAATATTGTCTATATTACAATATATTCAAAGTACATCATATATATATTAATATTTTTTAATTAGATATATTTTGAGGTATTAGGTTCGAATTATAATGTAATTGATGATGTAAACAATGACAGGCATACCTTTAAACATTGTCCTAGATTACAACAATATTATAATATTTCATAAGTGTTAAAAATTATTCTAAATTTGGTGTGGTCATATATACAACCTTAAAAATATTAGAAACTGTATAATATGTACCTGCAACATTTGAATCTCCCACTACACAAACATGCCTATCAAAAATTTGTCTTACAAAACATCTGTCGCCCGCACATCTTTACACTCTCACACAGATAAAACTTCCAAAATTGTACCACATTGGAAGAGTCTCAGCTTAAGTAAAATGATTTTTTCACCGGGACTTCTGCATATATGCGCTGTTGTATCACCTTAGGTTAGAGATCGGTATTATGCCCCGTAGGATAAACCCCTTATGAATGTATCCGAAAAGGTGAGTAGCCAATGTAAGGATTCCTTTGGACATCTGTTGTCATTCATTTCTTTTGGTTTTGATTATGAACTACATCCACATATAAATTTTCTACTGCGCTCTTGTAAGATTTTGATGTGTTTTTTTGTTGTCTTACTTTTTGGTAGTGTGTCCGCCTTGCACGCGCCACCAGATGTTTTCAAATAAGTTACATCTTTTGTGTAATGTACCTTAATTAGCAAGAGAATTTTTAGGATTTATTGGATCAACTGACTACCTATACCTATGCTTCTCCATGCATAAATTCATGTGCAAAACTGAGAAACTATATGGACGGGTGGGGGGAGGGATTTCATGTTATATCTTTGCTTTAGTAGATTTCTAAAAGCGTTATCTAACAATAATATTATAATTTTCTCAAGGTATTGCTGAACCGATTTCAATGAAATTTAAATAATTCTGCTACGAATCGCCACTGTAAAGAAGACAATAGAAGCTGTACAATCTGCAGTTATAAACATATTTGAAGCTTTCGGTCCGATTTCCACGAACATTGTGATGTAACGGTAATCTTACCAAAATTTTAGCGGTCTATTCGAACAAGTTGAGAATTTTTGAAATGTATTTACAAGCAAATTTATTTAGTAACTAATATTTACAGAAAATGGTCTAATCATCACTTTTATAATGCGCACAGCATTTACTAAGTTTCTGGAAATCAAGCCCTTTCACACAATGTCCAGAAAAGATTTTTTTCGAAGTGCGCTCTTAACATATCTACCCAAAGGAATCTTTGCGGAAGCAGATCTCTTCATGCATCAGCTATTATTATATGAGAAGATATGACTCATATACTATGCATCTGAAAACGCAGAAGAATTTTCATTCTTGAGTAGTCAGTTGAAGTGTGTGATTTCGCTTCATTAATAAATTACTGACAATATCGTTTTTCCTTTTTATTTAGAACATGCCCTTCCAATTCATACATCTTTACAATCAAACGAAGTACATTCAGAAAAATAACTGAAATCTTGAATAAAGCTTTCTGTTGATTCCTGCTGCATTCTCTATAACAACTCCAAGAGTGCTCCCCTAGAATCTCCAAGCGAGCACTTCCTTCTGCGGATATGCACATGTTGCGGTGGAGAAGCTCTCTTGCTTTCATCTTTGAGCGTTTCTATTTCCCGCTGGGATCTCACAAGCTGGCACAAATCACGAAAATCACTATATTACGATTGGATGGAAAATTCCTGAGCTATAGTAATGTTATCAGGATCAAACCATATGTAGCCGAGACTATATCAGCGTTGTTCCAGGTAGCCAAGATAGTGGCGAATTACTAGTGTTTTTTTTATGATGTTGCCATAGTTCAAGCGATATCCTATATAGATGGGTTCATAACTAAGACGGATGTCGTGGCTGGAGTATGTGTGACAGCCCCAGGTTCGAGACATATAACTGATCATGCTACAGATATCTAAATTCAATCAGAGACTTATGCCATATTGATCAGTTCTTACGAGAAAGCATTTCTCACAAAAAGACGAATGGACTCGTTCGAACTGCCCTCAGCCAGGTCTCCAAAAAATATATCATGAAATTATAGCTATGCAATTTGCATGCACACAACTCCGGAACTAAGGCGAGGAAATATACACTAAAGTTAGCGAAGCGAAGTATTCTGCGCGTTTGTTCGGGAATACAATAAATATGTAACTTTTCCCATATCGATCTTATTTAATTGAATTATTTACAAATTGACAAAAATGATTCGAGCACGGCAGAAGTTCAAAAAATCTTTTTTTTTTTTGTTCTGGTGATGATGGAAGTTGTAAAGTCTAACAAGAAAGACGTCGTCGATTGCTTCAAATCTCGGTGGATTCAAAGCAGTTTTTTCAGTTCTAACCAGCTCTTTCAAAACAGAAAAAATAGATAAAGCATTTTTGGAAGGTCGAGCATAATGCTAACAACATATTTTATAACAACATGAAATAACAGATCAAACTCATATATATTCACGCATACTTGTCATGAAAAGTAACGAGGAATGTTTGACTTTTGATGATGATTTCAAAAAGTGACTTATTTCTTAAGTCTTACTTTGTCCATTATCGTTTGCATCTTCATTCATCTTATTACGGAAAAGATATTTATACAAATCTCTATTCTTTATGAAGAGCGGAGGATAAAAGAAGAAGCTTGTATGCGTCCTCCATGACGGAAGGATTAAAAATTAAACATGAATGCTTTGAATCGCATTTGAATTTTTTAAACGACTCCGAAAGCCAACATTCCACCATCACCAACTATTCGTGTCGTATAAAGTGAAGACAATATAATATAAGGAAAGGTAACAATAACCGCCAATAACTAAGCTGCGTAACACTTCACAGGCACTGAAATACGCGCGATAAAATGTTTTTTTTTTGTTTTTTACCGAAGACGATACGGCACAACAAACGATATAAGCAGGCAGGTGATAACTTCTGCCGTGCATCGGAACAAAAAAAAAATTAAAATTTGGACACGTGTTTCACTCTTAAAATTTACAGCAGGCCCCCGGCTGGGCTGGCGTCGGAGGTATAATCACGATCATCGGTTGGCCAATGGCTGTAAAATAGTTGTTAAATCGCGCAGGATATATTGTATACGTATGCATGTATGTCAGAAGGAGGTAGAAGACTAGGTCGCCGACAGGATATTGAAATTACCATGTTGAACACATAACAATTGTGTCGCGATTGAGCAGTTTTTTAGTGAACGAAAGTCGAGGAAGATAGTCGATGTAGGACGAATATAAGCGTTTTTAATGTCTCTTCGAACAAGACAATGATCAGCCCCTCCCTCCCACAATCAAAAACAACAGCAATTCCATCTCGATTGATCAACCCAATTTATCACGCTTATCATCCCATATCTGTCATAAGTTGTCTTCATATCAAAAACTGGGAGAATTAATCACGCGCTATTATTCGCCTTTAAAAACATCTGCTTCCCCTTTACTTTTCCTAAAGTGTTTCCTTACACCAATTTTGTCTGTCTCTCGTGTATCTGTGCGACAAAAGGAAGACGACTACTTACAATTTTTTCTTGCAACAGCTTATAGGAAAATGCTCAATTTCTTTAATATATCGCCCCCAAAATGATGCCTTTTATGCATATCTTTTGCATGTCCCTATATATGTACGTACATATACAGGGCAGCACATGAAAAACAGCCACCACTCCTGCCACCCTTCCTAAATCGATTCTCGTCATCAAAGATTTGACCTGTGATGCGAATGGGATGCATCCCTTAGAAATTATGTGAGCGTGTCTTTCTTGTGCTCAGCGTATATCCATGAAATCCTAAACCAGTAAGCAGCTGCACTTTTTCTTTAATTTTTGTTAAGGATGCGTTTTTTTCCTTTTACTCTAAAAGGTAATGTGTAGTGGTATACTGAGCACAGTCCTTATATATTTTGGAACAGAAACGATTATTGTCATCATTCAAAGTTTTTTCAGCTGTGACTGGACTACGAAAGATGTTATTCCCATTTTTAAAAAGAAAAAAGTCATTTCAGAGGGAGATCATCTTAAGGAAACTTATATGTCTGCTTAGAATTTATAAATTCAGAATGATTTTTAACGATTTCAAATTCTTGAGACCAGTAAATGTCTTACAACGTTGTAGAGGTTGCTAAACTTTCAATACCATACTAGAATTTTGGAGAACGGAAGAAAAGGGCTAGAAAAAACGTCAAGGAGACAGATACCGATAGATTAAGGGCCAGCTATATAATTAGCTTATGTGTACGCGAGATGAAGTCATTCATCCTAAATTGATGACACACATTGGACAGATTTGGCTTCAGGCTAAGAAATCTTATACTTCTTAGCTGTCATCATTTTCGCCATGTTAAAAGATTTCATTTGATTTTTATACCATAGGCCTAGATGAAATCATAGGGTATACTATGCTTGTCATTCCGCTTGAAACGCACAGAAATAATGATAGTTATCCTCTAACTCTTTTTCCGCACTGAGAATCTGGACTTTATCCATGTCATTGCCACATCTTCGTCGTCGCTCTCGATGATGACCTCTGGTGCATTCTCACATGATTCACCATTGCAGAATCAGCATACAACAGAGCACTTCAACCCACCTTTCCTGCAGCCACATCCTCCACCGCATCCTTTTTTGCAATTGCAAGAAATGACATTTAATAAGGTATCTGAGGCAGGTTTCTCTGACATTGGTACTGTAGTGAGCCGGATTGATTTTTTTTTTTTTTTTGATTCCACAATATTTTTGGACTTGATAGTAGGTCCTAAACGCATGATACCGGACTTCTTCTAAGGTTTCCTTTTCCATGTTGTCACCATACAAAGTAACGAGAAAGCAGGCTCCAACGTATGAGATGTCTTCTGGTTTCGCATTTTGATCTTTAAAGATGCCAATGACAGCATTAAGTTCTTTTGTTTTTTTTGTTTTTTTTTTAAAAGCGACAAAAATTGGCTTTTTCTTGGTTGAAGAGGGATGATGTCGTATCACATGCGGTTAGCATATAAAAAAGGATGTTCTCGAGTGCTTCTTCCACTTTCAAGCTATTCACAGAATATACTCTTTGAGCAGTTTTGCCTCTACCCACGGGTTTGAAGCGGAGGTAGATGGTCGTTTTGGATGACGTTAATGCTGTCAGCAGAACTAAAAGATCGACGTCTTCGCAAACGATAAAAACAGCATCAAATGAAGAGCAAAATGAAATCGTTGTGTTGATAATCAAGATATCAGCATCTTCTTCAGCCTGTTTAACAGTAAAAGCAGCTTGTTCGAATTCTTTTATCAGCAGCTTGTTCGAATTCTTTTATCAGCAGCGAAATCAGACCGGCATTATTTTACTTTTATTGGAAGCTTATCTCATATAACATAAAATAATATTCCTTAAACTTGATTTTAAAAGAAATAAAATTAAGAAATTTTTGCCTGTCAATCCCTAAAAGTATAGGTATGGGTGACAGAGAAAGGACTACAAATATTGTATTGCCCCCTATTTCTATTCTATATATTCATTTAAAAAATCAACTGAATTATGGTGGATTTCGTATAGAACGTATTATTTAAAGTTGAGCGGAATAAAATGTTTAAACCTAAAAGAGCAAACTATAGAAAAGGGATCCCATGTTAATGTAATGTCAGTGGCAACTACGTGACATAGAAATGATAAAATTATTAATGTTATCATTTTTACAATATTTCCCGTGAAAAGATTAAGTTGATTTTGTGAAAGAATGTTTACATTTCGCCGCTGTTACACATCAGACTTACAAAAAAGGGTTTATACAAAAAAATTTCGGAAATTTAGTCTTCCTTAAATTTATATTTTTATATTTTTGTCGTAGGATCAACCGTTAAGGAATTACTTTTCAAAAACCAATTTTTTGTAATTGTAATCTAAAATGGCGGAAAACTCTGACCGACCCCAAGGTCTTGGATTTTTCATCAGGGTCCGGAACAAAGTAACATCAAAATCGTTTCTAGCCCACCTTTTGTAGAGCAAAGTCCGTTTTTAGTTCCTATTGACTGGACTACTAGGATATCATAAGAATTGATCTTAAATAAATTCTAGCTTTTTGAATAGTTTTTGTTTTTTTAACTTGACGGAAAATATACGTCTTTACAACGCCAGGTACACAACGAAAGATTCAAATTAGGTTTTGTAAATCATATAGTCATTCACTTGGATTACACTAAAGACATGTTTGTAGGCCCATTGATATTTTATCCATCGACAGTTATAGGTGGAGTCGGTATGGTATGGAACAGCTTTTGCTACTAATATTATTATTATTATTATTATATGCAACTCTATGAGACCAATACTTTGGATGTGCTTGTCTAAAGTCTGCGGATTCATTTATGGCGAATCGATTGCCAACAGACAGGTCAAAATTTACGCAACCAGGAGAGTATATCGTATAATTCACCTGAAATAGCTCGTAGGTCTATATGGTAGGCGCTAAAGGGCTTTTTGATTGAATGAATTAAATTAAGGCAACAACAAATTTTGATTACACATATCCTTGTTTGTACCTGTCCAAATGCTTTCATACATAATATAAAAAAAAAACCTTCAGTTCAGCCTTGATTGAATTTTTCCTGCTTTTTTTTTTATTACTTAAAATTAAAACATTTCCAACTCACCCGTAAAGTAGTGCTGCACCAGCGATGCCACCACCGCACTGCGCCGTGATATACATGGCTGCCCTGAGGGGTGATATTGCTCTTATGACACACGCTGCAAGGGTTACTGCTGGATTGATATGAGCACCTGTAAGTAAAAAATTAATGATTGCAGTATTTCGTATATTTTCTTAATTTCAATTCTTAATTAGCTGGGAGCAATGTACATACATAGGTACTACACGGAGTACTTTTAATTAAACATCTACGGAATTTTGTGCAGTTGCCTGAAGCTGTTTTTACTTTTTATTGTTTTTTTGAAGGAAAATCAAATTATTTTGAATATACAGTTATAATTTGGATACGTATAACTCTGCACTCTTCAGCCCATCCACAATGTGGTTTCATGCATAAACAAAATCACAAGCAATGTGCCGTGCTGCTGTAGATTTTATACGTATTGTGCCATTTCCATCGCACAATAAAAGGAGGGCAGCCCATTGAAATTGGGAAGAGACGTTCTCGTTCATGCGACAGGAAAATGTATGTAAATTGAGCATGTAGAAAAGATGTGTAACGCGTTGGCATTTGAACATAGCTTTCAATGGAGTTGTTCTAATTCAAAAATGAATACTCTAGAGACGAAGATTACATAGGGGGAAGCTGTGTATTGTTGAACTACGAGGTTGAATAACATAGTGACAGTGTTAATACTACTAGTTAAACTGCTTGAAATTTCCGTCTGCGTATTTATTTTTATGCTGCAGTTGGAATTGTACTTGGAACCCAGTACAATTTTTGAAGCTGTGTTTTTAACGATGTTATCAAAATGGACTGGTTTTCCTGAATAGTATCTACACAAAGTACATTGAAGAAGTGCGGTAAGCTGTATAATTTAATAGCTATAAGATGTGAATTTCGATATCGCAAAATTTTATATCCATGTTGATAGCGAAATGCTACCAAAGAAATACTAACTCTTTTCAAGATAACTGAGTATGGGTATGTTTTTATAAATCACCCTGTAACTTTCGAACGTTACAATTTATAATGGTGATAATTTAAAATTTCTAGATAATCGTTGAAACTTTTCAATGGTTTATAAAATTTTCCCCTCCTCCTCTTCATTTTGAAGTTGCGGCTCCAACAAAATTAAAATTTTGGAATATTAACTCAGATTTTCTTTCTGTTTTTTTGTACTTTTTCCTAACCATATCCAAGCGAAAAACTTTAATAAATGCTAGAAAGTAGGCAACTATCTGATCACAATGAGCTTTTTAAGCCATTTTCAATGCACTGTGCATGAAAGAATGCAAAAAAAAAGCAGAAAGGATTACATTTCGGTTGCAGTATGGATAGGTTATTTTAAAGTGAAACGTTTGGTGTTTATGACGTGTTTTTTTGATAAAAACAGTAGTAAAAAAAAATTCCGAAATTTTAACTTTGTTGAGCCATAAAGAATTTTATAATTTTCAAATTTAACGACCTCCACCGGCCGCCACGATTGATATAGGCACTCATTTGCAAGAATAATTTTTAGAGCGGGATATAATCTACAAGAAAAAACTTGATTCACCCATGGAGAACACCAAACCCATTATTGCGCTCATCTCTCTATTTAGCTAAAAGTTTGACCGAAAAAATAACTCTCTGCAGAATTTGATATCATCTAGATAAAAAAAAAAAACAAGAAGCTATCACTTAAGGCCAATTTATAGAAGTAGCCAATTAACAAAAATCATTAGAAGTGCACAAAGAATCACTGTACAAAAGCAACTCAAGTACCTACCTAACCAATAATATCGCGCAATTATAAAAGTATTTCCAGCAAGTGCTCATTGGCAACAGCAGGAAATTGTGGTTTCCCTCTTGTTTTGTGATATACACATGTAAAATAGCGTGTGACCGACCGACTTGCGGAACAAAGAATTCGTTTTGTTTGCCTATACCAAAAAACTCAGGGAGGACGCAATCAATGCATTAGCCGCAAAGAAACCACATAAACTCGGATCACTTTAAGCAACAGAAGATATCTGACCTCATGATGGCGTTCTGCTTCGGGTTCACCTCGTTACTGTGGTTGAATAAAAAAAATTAAAGAAATTAGCTTCTGAGGAGTTTGTTGTTGTTTGTGCAGAACTGGTGGTAGACCATGCCATGCCGGTTACATCAATCTAAAGAACGATTATCATGTGCAAGTCGACATTAAATGCTTTTGAAAAGATAAAGCAGGAAACCGCACAAGAGATATAAAAATTAGATGAAGTGCAGATATACAGATACCCCGCACAGCCTCCCCGCACCACTCCCTTTTTGCAAATCGCAGCATCATGTGGTTTATCTGAAAATAGTAATAACTTTTATGAATTTAACTTACCAGAAATATGCATAAAGCATTGTGTCAAAGTGGCTACTGCAAATCCTGATGCCAGAGCTGTAGCTAGAAGAACTGAGGATACACTGGCACCTACTCCAGCTCCAGCCGCAGCTCCGCATACAATGAAGACATAAAAGAAGGATGCCAAACATTCTGATATTATCGACCTAAGGAGAGAAAGAAATTTCGTGAAAACACTGAAAATTTTTTGTTTGTTAATTTATGTACTTTGAAGAAAATAGTAACGTCATAGCTAAAACAAAGATACCGTATGACTTTAGAAAAAAAATTGTTTTTTATATCATAGTATCAATCCCTATGTAATCAATATAACAACTGAAGAATAATCGGCACAACCAGCATGTATACCTACATCGGGCGATAACAAGTGTACACAATAAATAGCAATGGATCTAGAATCGATCCTATAGGTACCCAACAAATACGTGACACAACTTACTTTTTAGCCTACTTTGACTGGATGTAGCATATTCGAAGAAGAAAACAAACACCCAGCCAAGTGCGAGTGGGACTCGCACATGAGGGGTTCCGTACCATTGCACAAGATTTAACACTATGTTTCTTATTTAAATAAATGTTTAACTATATTTTATTTTTAATATTTTTTCTTATAGCGGCAATATAATGACAAATTCAACTGTCTACCAATTACGGTTCATGGGATACAGCCCGCTGAAAGACGGAAGGACGGACGGACAGCGAGGCCTAGTAGTAGGATCCCGTTGGCACCCTTTGGGGACGGAACCTTACAAACTATCAATCATCGTTACAGCTATTTATGCAATTTGTTAGAAGCCAAATGAATTTTACAAATCTTTATGGCACTAGTTTTTCCAGAAAAAGAATTTTTATAAATCTAGGCGGAGTAAGATCTGGGGGCCTATTTTTGAATTACGAAAGGTTTTTACGAATTCCGTAAATAACGAATCGAACCCACAGGTCCATACGTATTCTTGAAGCTCAATTTAAAAAACAAATACTGTAAGTGTGGAGTTTTGCTATGAAAATTCATAGCGAAATAAGTCAATATGAAATTGACTCAGTTTGCTGCTAAGTCTGCAGCTCGAGAATTAAGTTAAAAAAACTCTTTATGCAAACGAAAAATCTTTAAAAAAGAAATTTCATTGCAAAAAGAGGGCGTTTTATATAAGCAGGAACCGTATAATCGTCAGTACGGCTTGGTTCCTGCCTGCCGTATACGCCAAAGTAAACAGCCAAGTTGACCTCATATATAGACTTAAAATAAATTTTAAGTGTGAATTATATGAGGCCAAATACTACGTATTTACTTGAATGCCTAGCAAGATTTGGCACCTATGTGCAATTTAGGGTTTTCATAGCCTGTTCAATATTTGTGCCATTTTTCAAGCAAGAACGCTCAGTCCATTCTTATTATATGTCAGTGGGTAGCACCACTGACATGTATATAAATGGACTGCTTGTTGAACCAAAAATGCACGAAAGCAAATGGCACCACTTTCATATTCCTGTCTCTTTCCGTGAGAGCATACTTTCCCACTGAACTGTAACGATTAGGAACGAGAAATTGCTTGTAACAAACCCATAAAAACGAATTTTTCCGCTATAAATCCTTTATATGCGAGTCGATTGAGACTTAATTTTATTTGTGTGTGTGTTGGTGCATATGTGTTATGTCAAAGTGCATTGTCATCGGCGACAAGTTGATGTGGAAAATTTCAGCTCGATTGGATACCGGGAAGTAGGTCAATTTTGACTTTCTAAATTTATAAAGGATATAACAACAAAATTATGAAACTTTGAAAAATAACCTATAAGTAATTGACTTTCGTAGATTTTCATCCAAAATTTTAATTTCCTTTCAGATAGGTACTCATATCTGCTAAATTTTTAAGAAAATGTTTATATATAAACTAAGCGATAAATCTACCTGAAAACAAGGAAAAAAACTAGAATTGGTAAAAGTCTAATTTTACGATACCGTAGAAAGATGAATGAATGTATGTAATTTAGTATAGTTCTCTGTGCATGTTTGATTATTAAAGTGGTTCTTCGCATCTATTTCTAGAACGGTTCATCGAACAATAAAAATGATTGTAGTCAATTTCATAGCATTTTACATTCTGAAAAACTTTTTAGTACAATAAAAACATGTACGATTTTACAGTATAGGTACGTAAAAAAGTATAGTATAGGTACGTAAAAAACTACAATTCAATTTTTGTTTGGCAACACCAAGAAGTGGTTGCCCGATTTGTTCAATTTTAAGCTTGTAATTACAATTTTATGAAAACGTCGAGTACAAAATTTCAGCTCTCTACGTCGAAAACCCTACGAAGTTGGGGTACCCGATTTGTCCCATTTTCGAATCTTTAAAGTCCGTGTGGAAAATTACTGTCGTCTAAAGGGACGTGTTCTCGAGTTATCATATGAGGACAGACAGACATGCAAATTTAGATAACTAATATTATGCGTGGGATTTCAATTCATTTTTGCCTACCATCATTATTTCTATGTGTTACAAATGGAACAATGTGGCAGCAAGCGCATGTATGAGAGTTCTAGCTTTTCTTAATTAGACAAAGTATTGCAAATAGGTAAGTAATAAGGTCTTATAGTATCTTTTTATTGCCGTTATCAAATAGTATTCTAATATTAGGTAAAATTAGTCCTTTTTTTTAACGAAATTTTGGTCGGCCGGTATTTAGATCATAATTTTGAGTAAAATTTGATTCATGCCGGCCGTAGCCGGAAATGGAAGCTCTGTTTCTGTTCGCGACCAGTTACTGATATTTGTATAGAATTTCATAAATAAGAACCCTAGAAGTGCTTTTGAGGAAAGTCATATGTAACCGTTATTAGGAATTTGTATCATCTAGCTTAAAAATGTCACATAAATCGAAGAGAGGTTATACAGAAGTTGATTGTGAAAAGTAAAGAGAAGAAAGTATTAATAACAAAAATCAGCCAAATTTACAGAGTTCCCAGAGCTAAGCTTCAATAAAAACTTACAGGGACTACAAGAAGATGTTGCAAAATCTGAACCACCAACTGTGTTTAGTGATAGAATGAAAAATTAAAAGCCACTTATTTTCTTTGTGGATGGGCACAATTCCCGTCCCATCAAATACTAGAGCTAAACGACTTTCACGATAATGGGATAATTTGGTATGCTCTTCCATCGAACAGTACCTACCTGCAGCTGCAACCTGCGGACTTAAGTGAAAAGAAATGGAATAGTTAGTACTGTGACGAATTGGGAAAACAACCTGGAAATTGTTTTGATGGACACAGGAAGCTTACGCTTGTCGAGTGGTTCCATTAAATCCAGGTGCTGTGAATTGTCCAAAATGTGTGCAGAATTCAATAAAAAACCTTAATCCAACAAATCAAGACATCATTTCTGAAAATGTACCGTATTAAACATTTGATATAGTAATTGAAACCATTAATGAAGTCAGATAGTACATACACGAATGGAAAACAATTTCAATGACTATGACCATTGATGGCACAAGAACTAGATGTCGCATGGCATACCAGAGCAGAGTATACAGATTGTAAAATGGGTAGTGCATTCTGGAACGGACCATAACATGTTTTAGAGCGAGCCGTAAGCAAATGTTTTTATAATAGCAGTTTTGTATACGAATCACTCAACGTATACATCATTTCAAATGTTGTAGTCCATTCCAGAATGGACTACACAGCCAAATAAATTTTGTATACTTTTTTGGTACTGCATGCTCTTGTGCCATCTATGCTATAACATGAATTAGCTGCAAAAAAGGTTCTTTGACGAGAATTTTAGATGATTTCATTGACATTAATATAGCAAGAGATAGTCTACTACATATTGATGCTCCGTCCTTACCAGTAGATAACGCGTCGACTTAACAACTTCGGATCAAGTATATGTACCAATAAAAGCTATTTAGACTGATATCCAATTAATATAGAATTAACTTATAATTTGTCATGTAAACAGAAAAAAACTAATAAGTAAATAACTGACTTCCGTAAAATGATAATAAAAGAAAATATTGGAAAATAACGACAAGAGAGTCCTTATAATTCTCATTAAGTTTAAACTTGGCCGGAAATGGGATATTCTTTGGCCGAAATTAAAAGTTTGGTGACCGGGGAAAAAACTCAAAAATTTCATGATAATAAAATTAATAGCATATTTTGGTTGGATAGTAAATAAATAGGTAGGTACTAAGAATTCAATCCTTTTCTCATTTTAATATTTTGTTTTTATCTGTGATGTTGCACAATTTACTATTGCATGTAAAACAAAAAAACGTGGCCGGCAATTGGGTATTTCACTCCACAAAATCAAAGCCTACTAACCACATTCCATGAACGATTTTTAAATTTTGAATTAGACATTATCGTCGAGTTTGCAATCTAATATATAATGTCATTCCCAGCTGTTATTGCCTTATTTTCATTTCGCTACTAGGTAGGTACCTTACCTATCTCATAGGTATTCGCTTCGTTTATATTTTTCATAATTTTATTTATTAAATATGGGTTTCACGGGCAATAGTGCCTAGCTGCCTACCTACGTAATCAACTTAAATTAGCAAAAAAAAAGTATATCTTCCTTCCCCTCATGCACATATGTAAAGGTCAAACCGATGATCGTCATGTCTCATCATTTCCAATCCAAGCGCTATCATAAATCAAATAGAAATTTAGAATAAAAACGAGCACCAGCTGCACCCAACGAAATTCCTTGAAAGACGCTTCAAATTTTATAAACGCACTGAACCAGTAGTAGACCCGACCGACCCCTCCTCCTCAAGCAAAACCCGAAGTTTTGAATTAGGCAAGATAAGAAAATTTAAAGTGAGTAAAGCGATTTATTTCTGCAGTCTGGCCTCTCGTCAATTGTCATCGCAATAATGTCGTGTAATGGGGTGGCTATAAAATAAAAAGAACTAAAAACAAGCAAACAAATTACTAACCTCCAAAACTCGAGGGTCCTGATTTCAGCTTGCATACTCCTTTTTGGCTGGACATTGCTGGATACTCTGGCGCCAATTGCCTGGACTTGATTAGAATCCTTGCGAATAGTTTCCAGACGTTCAAAAAGCGTCACGATATGATAGTCAATATTTTGTTCCGTGGGTAAATGAAGGCTTTCATCAGCCATAATTAATGCAATCAATTAAAAACTTTAACCCTTTTTGAAAGGGTAGTAAAGAAAAAAAAACAACAAAGTGTTAAAACTTGAAAGACTATAAATTGAGAAAAGTCAATTCCTCTATTCGTCATATAAAATTTGAATCATTTCTTAGTTCTCACGGTATATACTCGGATACACAACAACACGCACGCAAGAAACTTTTATCATTCACAAAAGGACACAAATTGATATAAATTGGATTAATTGGCAGCGCAAAGGAATAATAAATAGCACCCGTTTCGGATAAAAGTTCACTAATCACACGACCCAACACTGCACTTGGCGAGCGAAAATAAAGCAATTTAATACTGGAAATTCACCACAATTTTATTGCAATTGCCGCCAATTTTATTTTCTTGGACAACCACACACAATTTAATTAAGGACAGCAACACGGTCACCGCGATATATAAATTAAGTTATTTGTTTTGACTCCACTAATTAAATACGTAATTTGTAACAGAAAAGTTACTTGGCTGACATCGTTATCGTCCCCAGCTCTCGTTTAGTGAGAGAATATAACAAAACGATATCACGGATACTTGTTGCATTGCATTGCACACTGAACTCAAATTATTATTAATGAAGTACACAACAGAGTGAAGCAAACACGTCTACACGGTTAACGCGACGCCAGAAGAATGATGATGATGGCCATAAACAGAAATGAATAAGGCGAAGGCAGGAGAGCTATTGCTCTGTGTGTTGCAGTGTGAATGATCTGTTCTGTGCACGTTCGATTACATTGATTCAACTACCTACTGGAAAAGCAGGACGTCACCACACCTCAGCGTCACGTTCAAGTCAGCAACAGCATTTCAACATATGTATGTATGCACGCACATCACCGTTAACCCAACGCCACCAACAACGTCGGCAAAAGCGAAATCCAGCCACAACTACGGTTGTTGAAAGAGGAAACTTGACTGGAACCTGGAAGAGCTAACGAAATCGACTGGAAATGCCAACATGGACACGACACGATACACGACAAGAATCGTAATCGTCGCGTAAGCTGGCTTTGGCTTCAAATCTTCGATGCTACGAATTTAATTACTGTTTTACAATTCTGTTGTTTTGTTACGTTTTCCTTCTTGCTTGGCATTTTAGTTATTTCCATCAGCTGGCAAGTGCATGTGTGGTTTGGGGTGATTGATTTCAATTTTTCAATGAATTCGCCGATTCCCATTGAACGATGATGTTTGATCACACCGTAACGAACCATTAACGCTTGTTCACGTGCGATGCTGATGGTAGTGCTGCCAAGAGAAGATATAACACTTTTTAATGGCAGTTTTCTAATTTAAATTATTTTAACCATATTGATTTGTTATGGAGCGGAGAATAGCAAATTCTTTAGTACCTAGTTTGCGTATAAAAATTAGATGAGTGTCACTTTAAAATTCTTTCAGTATATGCTATTTTGCCAAATTGTTCATTGCGAAGCAAGCTATTTTATTAATGTCTTATTTTATAGCAGCGATTTTATAAATGAAAATTCCTATTTTATTGTACAATAATCAAACATTACTCAGCAAGCACTGTCGACGTCCTTTTAAATTTTGATGACATCTGATATGACATGCAAGCTTACAAAATTAAAAGTAAGAGTAAAAATTTCCCTTTTAATTAGAGTAAATTTAAGTAAAGAACAAGAAGAATTTGTAGCATATATTTTTGTAATTCATTAACTACGAGGATAAAGGCTAGGCTATTTTACGACTACTCTGAGGTGGTATATTACAAATATGAATCTATCGAGTCCAATAAACTACTTGAACTAAATTACGAAGTAGAAATTAAGGCTGAATTACAATCTTTGAATATACAGGCTGTTTCCTCCATGGTGGTCCGTAGAGCGGGATAGGTGATAGTACTCACCTAGGCAAACAAAGATTAAGAAAATATGCTAGGTTTTTACAAAACACCCTGTATTTGAAAAAGTACTTTGACCTCTATTTGTTTTTCTCCATATAATGGGTAAACATAAAAAATTAAAACTTTCCCATGAAATATGTAAAACATTATACTAAAGCATTCAAAAGAAAAATCAGCCACGTCGTACAAACCTACACCCCCTGTGCACAAATTCGAAAATCACGCATTTTAACGATATTCGGGTGAAAAGTCAGCTATAAAGTTTCTTACAGAAGAAAAGAAGATGCCATTTAATAGCACTCAGCAAGAGCTTAGATTTGATATCACACACGGCCCAAGTTGGATAACACCAAGGGTGGTAATTATTACCCCCACCACAAAACCATGAAAAACGTAATTTTTTTTTTACCCCATATACTCATTCTAAATCAGTAAATTCATCCAAGTTTACTACCCTAAAATTTCATACTTTTGTCACGAACGTCGCCTTACTCAAAATTATTTAGAAGAGTTAGTGTGCAGATAAGTTATTTAAAAAAATGAATAAAAAACTAAAAAACAATAATTACTTAGAGAGAATACAGTTATAAGAACGGGCAACTTTAGCTAGTTGAGGATAGTAGCGACATAATTTGTTATCGACGTTAATCCAAATCCCGACAAGTGTTCTCATGTTTAGCAAAGAAAAAAAAGCTACCGTATGCTACCGTTCAGAAATGAGTAAGCAACAATTTTTCTTAAAATAACCCTCGAAATTTGGGTAGCATGTAGAGTGATAGAATTTAACCCTTTCTATTAATTTAAAAGGGTTATAGTTTTTGTTTAGTGTAACCCTTCCATTATCCTTTGCACTTTTTTTTTTTTAACTTTTAAGAATTAAAACGAAAGTCATGATTAGTGGGATCGTTACATCTGGAAATTTTCTTAGGGATTTTTGTAACCAAGTCACGTGTGCTAATATTCCATGTCCCGGTTCAGTGAAACAAAAGCTATAATGCCGTCGTCTAATAAATTTTAGACACTTATTGATTAGATCCTCCGTCAAATGTATACTATATCCACATATAATAATATGGGGACTCTGTGTTCAGTCATTCCCTAATGTCGCTGGTTAGGCGGGACAATTTGTGATGATACCAATTACTCTAGCAGCGACTATAGGTCTGTTCGCATACTCAGTTTTGTGACAATGCATTGCAATGAATTTGCACGAACTTACACATTTTCCGTTCGTTTACTTTCTCGTGCACACAAAATTACACGAGTTTTGCATACGTCACAGCTTCCCCTCTCGCATGAATTTACCCGAAGTTTTTAGTTACTGCATAATTCTTGCAAGGAAAATTGACAGCTGTCATAGGAAAAGTTCATTTTTGGAATTTTCTGAAAAGTTTTTAAAGCGCAATCAAAATGTCAAATGAAGATAGTTTAAGTATTCAATACTCTCATGGGACTTTTCAAGAGTGCAACAAGTTAAAAAATAAATAAAACAATACTCATTCGCAAATGTTATTCCACACTTCTTCTTCTTGTTTTTCACGAAGTTGCATGAAAAGCGTTCGTTTACTTTTTCATGCATTTTACATTCTTCCCCCACCACACGAGTAAGTTTTTACCCAGAAAGTTTTTGCACGAGAAGTACGCGAACAGACCTTATGTGCCACTTGTAATCTATGTAACCAGCTCTGGGGCACTTGATTTCATCCTCAACATACACGCCGTGCATATACAAGTCAAGAAGGGGTGTCAATCACTGCGCTGAGGCTGCATTTCAATCAGCAATTAGCGCTGGATTCACACTGGTACAAGAGTTCCACATGAATCCATCTTTGAATTCGTGGTCCATCGTACCTGATATACGACAGGGACAGCGATTACCTCCTCGAGTCGACTATGCTGAAAAGCAACTTTGAATGGAAATTGCTATACACCTTGAAAGTCACGTCACGGTTTTCCAGGCGGAAATTAAGGCCTTCCTTGAAGCAGGAAGGTATCTCCTTAACTCAGGCACTGAGATCAAGGAGATTGCAATCTGCTAAGATTGCCAAGCAGCTGTCAAGTCAAAACTTTCTACAACCTCAAAGCTTGTATTGGAATGTAAAACCACCCTGAACTCCCTTTCACAGAATAACAGGATACTTGTACTTTGGGTGCCAGGTCATAGCGACATTAGTGGGAATGAGAAGGCGGACGAACTTTCTCGTATTGGTGCAACCTCGGAGGCATCCTCCTTCACAATTGGAATAGCATCAAAACACCTTGTCTCTAATATCTTGGTTTTGGCCGACTGCAAACACAGTCGCCTTTGGTTAGATGACCCTTCAGGTAGAACTACAAAGAAACTGCGAGGCTAACCTAACCCGAACGAAACGAGAAAGCTATTGGAACAAAACAAGCCAACCCTGAGAAATCTGGTATTAATTTTCAGAGGTCACCTACACATGTTGGGGCTTGATGGTGATCCTATATGCAGAGGATGAGAAGAGGAATCCAAAACGATGGCTCATTTTCATTTGCCACTGCGCGGCCCTCAGGAAAACGTTACAGATTCCTTGGCACACCTCCTTACCGAAGTGACAAGCTCCAGTCACTCTCAGTCTTATTATCGTTGTCACTTAAAGTGACAGATAGTGTCATGGTATCAATTATATTTGTAGACAAAAGTGAGGTTTGTCTTATTTCGTGGTATTGCTGTTATTTTCGAGTGTTTAAAAGAAAAAAATTATAAACGCGATGTATTCTGCGCATTTCAGCCATTTAGCTATAAAAAGATGCTTCACCATAAATTCTATTATGATTTCAAATTGTTTTTTTTATTGTAATTTTTTCACTAAAAATTAATTAAAATTTTAAAAAACTATTGAATTTTATGTTTTAATGAACCACTATAAAATTTATCTTTTTCCGCTTGCATTTTCCTTTTTCTTACACATATCTAACATCTGTCACTTACAAAAAACAAACCAAGTGAGTGAAATTGTCACTTAATTATCACTTACGTCGACATTTTGATTAATTAATACAACAATAATACGTCAATTTCTCACTTAAAGTCACAACGATAATAAGGGTGTTTAATTCGTAAGAGCGTCCTATTGGTACCGATGAGCAATTGCTCAAATTCAGAAGGGTGAACAATGGGCCTTGCTATGATTTTCGTTCCACAGACCCAATAGTGGGCCTCAACCCCAGTTGGAAATCAATCAATGCACCACCTGTGGTGAAAAACTATGTGTACAACCTATTGGTGAAAATATTGCGCGAGTGTCTACCTACAATCAAAGAGAAATTTACGGAAAGTTCTCAGCTGCATGCAAGATTTGATGCAGCAACTTTTTGTAGTACTAAACTAAAAATATAAAACTGGAAAAATTTTTGAGCTAGAAGGCAGTTATATCATGTAAGATAAGAAAATAAAGTTTGATGCTAAATATTTCAACAGTTTCGGATATTTTCTATCATTTTTATACCCTAGATGAAATCATAGGGGTATACTAAGTTTGTCATTCCGTTTGTAACACCTCGAAATAATGATGGTAGAGCAAAATGGATTGGACACCCATTCATAATATTAAAAGTTATTTCGATTTTTGCATGTCCGTCCGTCCGTCCGTCCGTCTGTGCGCACGATAACTTGAGAACGCGTACACTTAGAGAGCTGAAATTTTGTACACAGACTTTAAAAAATAAAGTAAAATTAAGTTCGAAAATGAGCCAAATCGGGCAACTCCTTCGTGGGGTTGCCATATAAAAATTTCGTTTTCCGCTATATATTTGGTCACTGCCTGAGAACGCGTCGACGTAGAGAGCTGAAATTTTGCACATGATGTTTTTACTACATTAACAAATAAAATGTCAAAAATGGACTAAATCGGGCAACTATTTCTTGGTGTTGCCATATAAAAATTTCGGTTTTTTGCGTATACTTTGAAAACGATCAGGCCAAGACATTTTTATGGTACTAAAAACTTCTGCAGAATACGAAATCCTATAAAATTGGTTATAATCATTTTGTCTGTGCGACAAACCGTTCTAGAAATATATGCGAAAAACAACTTCAAAATCAATACTTGAATAGATCGGTGACCATACGAAATTTAATACGGGCATTCATCTAGGGTATCCTAAGAATTGGTCTTAGACCAATTCTAGCTTTTTTACTTGTTTAAAAAACAATTTGCGCTCAAAGATATTTATTTTTGATTCTTTTGTTGCCAGCATTTAGCTACCACCCGATACACCATAAACTTAATGAATGTGCTTTAGTGTAGCGACGACCGGACACGATAAGGTGCCCCCCCCCCGCCCCCCGAATCATCAGTGCGGTTTTTTTCCAGATCCTGACGGACGCGACATACGATGATCTTTTTCCGGATTCTGTGTAATCACTTGAGAACACCTAGTAACGCTTCATTCAAAATCGATCAAGATTATTAGATTTTCTCGTATATCCAAAGGAACGCAATATGGGAACACTAGACTCAGAGGAATGTAGTATTTCTTCTAGTGGGGACCACTAGCACTCTTTTTTGATTGCGAATTGAATTGATTTGTAGGGTGCATAGAAGTAAAAAATGTTTTGAAAGTACAGAGACAATAATCAAATTGAATCCTTGAAAATGTCACAAATAGAAGAAACAAATAAGTAAATTCGGGACAGAGTTTGTTCAGAGCAGCACGCTATTGTGACTTCGATAGGTTTTGAAGTAAATCTGTGAATTTGACGATAACGTAAAAAGTAACTTGATTGCTCTGAACAAGAAAAAGCGATTTGAAAGAAAATATTCATTTATATGAAAGCATATATAAACAAACTCGGCTTTTAATTACCGCTAAATTAGTAAATTGGGACTTTTACATATTCAAACGAAAGTGACTATTTTGATAGCAGTCCCGTGTGTTATCAAGAAAAGTGACTTCAGTAATGACAGAGTGCGCTAAGCACATTTACTGCCAAACGCGACGGGAAAAAAGTTACATCATACTTTCACATTTTCTATGCACATTACAAATTAATTCAATTCTCAATCTTAACACTGCACGAAACCAAAAGAACACAGCTAATTTATCACTTAAAAACAAATTATTGCCTTTACGTTCATGGTATTTAGAAAAAAAAAAAAAACTTACCGATCCTGAGTTCTACCAAATGACTTGTTCCTGATTTCTTCCTTAAACTTTGGCTTCCACATAAACAAATTTGGGGTAAGATCCACAAATATTATACTTCAGCCGAAATTTATATTGATATTAGGGGTAATTGAGGATAGTAATACATTTTAGGAGCCGCTAAACGAATGTTCCAAGAATTTTAACCATCCAAAACCATCCAAGTACTAGTGGTATACATTTTTTTAAGAGTAAAAAAAAAAAAAAAAACAATGAAAATTAGGCTTTAACAAAAAGAGAAATAGGATCTTGATAAAATAAATTTTAAATAATTTTAAATATAAATTTACTTTCTTGAATATTTACAGAAAACTGACACACTATTTCTCCACTAAGGCTATAAAGTATTTACATGATCCATTTGATGACGTTTTGTATTAACTTATATTAAATTGAGTTTATTTTAATTTACCGTAGACTTCATCAGATAGTATCAAACTACTTTAGATTAGCGATTAAATTATAAACATAAATAAACAATTAAAAAAATCCCTAACATCTGCAGTCCAAATGCATACGTACGTACTCTTAAGAAGAACTAATCAAAGTCGGCAATATTTATCTCGCGAAATATTTAATTGCATACACACTATTTACAAGTATACTATTATCTCTCGTAGCTCACAATCTCTTAAAAAATAGTCCAACATTTTTTACCTTCTCTTTTTATAGACAGGAATAGCAAAAATTTGGAATATTTTACAAACTATGGTCTACTGACTCAGCACTAATATAGTCACATTCCCAACGAAATAAATTCGAGGCGTACTACGAATTCGAATGAGAAGGTTGCCTTCGATCATAGTCACGTCTATATTCTGGATATTCTCCCCTGTCCCGCCCCCAGTCTGGCGCGACTGGATACCTCTGATCTCGATATCCGGGTGGAACAGGGCCATTGCCCATGTAGAAATTTGGAGGCATATAATGACCATAATTTACTTGAGGCGGTGGGTACCTTTAGGGAGATAAGAGAAAAGTTATTAACAATTATGTACACTACATATAGTATAAGAAGTAGCCACTTACCTTCTCTTTTCTGGTCTTCGATCCCTATCACGGTGATCTCTGTGATATCCGCCTCCATGTGAATGACTACGGCCACCATAACCGTCGTACCGTTTGTAATCAGGATATCTGAGAAATAGAATAAAGGATATATTATAGTTAACGAAATATTTAGATTTTCACCAAAAAATTGACGCGCCCACACCGGTGCTTCTATTATTATTTTAATTTTTATGTGATTTTCAAATTTTATTGCTCTTTTGAAAAGTCAAATGCCTGCAGGCGTAAATTAGAATGATAAGAACTCTCATGAGATTTTCACGTATAGTGTGTGGCAAATTCGACCCCTAATAGAATCAATGATTGCTTGGCGTTCTCTTCCAATAACCTTATCGAAAATGATTCACTTAATCATTTTTTTCCATATTTAGCTGACAGTAGATTTGCTTAATGAGAGCATATATGTAAGATAATAGGTAAATTACATTACTGTCACACTGATGCTAAATTCAGTTACATCGTACTAAGCTGAATTCAGTTACATAGTGGATACACTGAATTTTGTATTAGCCTTGCATTTTTTTTTTCAATACATACCTTTCCCTGGGATTCCATCTATCTGCCTCCATAAAGGGAACTGGCGTTCTTCCATCTGGAGGATACATGACTGGTGGAATTCGTTGGCTGGGATTTGGTGGCATAGGCCTCGCAGGTTGCGCTGAAGAGTTCGAATTCCTTCGAATTCTTTCAGAGCCTTTTTCAATATTATTACAAGCATAGTATTCATCACGTTTTTTTCTATCATCTTTTTCCCGGCTATCTCTGTTCCTATAAAGAAATTTATTTTATATTTTATATGTTAAACTTTCGGACATCCTACCTTCCATCCATATGCAATCGTTTGTTGTGATCCGCATCGTTCTCATCGTGTTTTCTCTTCGCAGAATCTGCAAATTTTTTTCCCGTCTCGCCTGAATCCGGAAGATTCTTCTTCTTTGGACTTTTATTATCTTTATGCTCCTTCCGCTTTTCCTTGTCACCACTGTTGTCCGTGTTTTTCTGTTTATCCTTCTTCTCTTCATTTTGGGAACTCTTCTCTTCACTCTTCTTCAGGGCATGCTTGTATAGTTTGAATAGCTTCTTGGCATCAAATTCAGTAAATTTAGACACAAAATACCACAGATTGCTTCTCCACTCTTTAATTTTGTCAGCATCTTTATAGTCGCTCAGACATATGTCTATTTGTTTACCTATGCTTAGCAAACAGTCCCGAGTGTTTTTCAATTGCTCTTGATTTGTCAATGTCATGTCGGGATTATCAAGGGCTTTTAGAGCTTTCTTAACCGGTCTCATCTTTTCTTTACACTCATTGAAGATGTTTGGGTCTAAATCACCTAGAACATCTAATGCTCGTGGTTCATTGTTTGCTGTGAAATGCATTGGCTTATCAGTGGCTTTTTTTTTATTCTTTTTGGGCTCTCTGTTCACCCGCTTTGGTTTAGCTTTTTTGACAGATTCCACAGACGTATTAGTGGCGTTTGCTTTTTCTGTTGTACTGTCAATCTCAATATCACTTTTTGTCTGGTCTTTAGTGCCCTTCTTATCATCAATTAAAGGAAATTCTTCAACAACATTTTCAGCGATTTTTTTGTTTTCTATTTTTTTATCCTTTTGTTTTCGTGGTCTTTTTTGTTTTAAAATACCTTTTTTCAGTTCGACAGTTTTCTTAATGATTTTCAATAAATATTCGGACCTTGACTGCAAATGCTTCGCTTGAGGTTTTTTAGTTTCATTCAATAAGATTTTCTCCGAGAGACCGAGAGACGGATCCATTTTCATGGCTTCCCAGGAACCAATACCGTATTGGTAAATACCACAGAGTAACTTTGAATCATCAGCTACTGTCCATTCAACATCGAAGTTTGCTGCTCTTGTGTAAAAATCTAGCACCCACTTCTGTCTTTCTTCAGAATCAGCTGGAATCACTTCATTCAGAGGATTCAACTCCTCCTCGCAAGCGAGCAAAGTTTTTGCGTTAAATGAAACTCCCCCGAATTTCACTGAATACGTCGCCCTGCTTCCACGCTTTTTCGTTTCATCAAGTCTGGGCTCAACATCTTTATGCTCTTCTAAAAATTGCACACATCTGTCATGCAGCATTTCACCGATTCGTTTTAGTTCAGCCAGTGGTTTCTCTTGAAGCTCGGCATCACAGGCGATGGCTTCCAGCCTTTTCAGAGGAGCAGGAAATTTTTTGTAACTTTTAATAAATCGCCGCAATTCTGCATCTGTAAAACCAGAAATTTTTTCCTTTACTGGAGGACGCCCGCGTTTTTTAGGTCTATCATCTCCACTAGCCTCACTAGCTTCATCTGTTTCTCCTCCTGATGTCGTTTTGGATTTCTTATTGTTTTTAAAATTTTCACCCTTGGCGTCCATTTGCTGTAAGGTTTTCCGCCTTGGAGGTAAATATAAGTCTTCCATTTCCTTACTTCTCTCTTCTTGCTCAACCACTTTTCTAAAGTTCTCAGGAATAATGTCGTCCCAATCCTTCGTGTCATCGTTATTTTGATCGGTACCATCAACGTCCACTGCAGGCGATTGCTTCTCTTCTTCAAATGCAGCAAAGCTGGCTACTTTAAATGCTGACAACAAGTCATCACCCACTAAATCGGGGTCTTCATTCCGGGTTTCCGCACGACGAAGAATTTCATCAATATCACAGACCAGATCGTCGTCATTCTCTTGTTCATCCTTAAATAATTCCTCAGCTCCAAATTTAAGTATTGCCGAAAGATCGTCCTTGTTAAAAGGGGTCGTATTTGAAGAGCTGTTCTTATCCAAAACTGTCCTACCTGTTGTATCCATTCTTTGGATGACAAGGTGGTCCAAAACCATTTTTTGTTTTGCCCGCTCAACTATTTGCTCTTCTACAGATCTAGCTGTAACTAATCGATAAATATTAACTTGATTTTTTTGTCCAATTCTATGTGCTCTCGCTTGCGCTTGAAGGTCATTTTGAGGATTCCAATCAGAATCAAATATAATTACAGTATCGGCTGTTGCCAAATTAATTCCCAGACCTCCAGCTCGCGTTGAAAGAAGAAAACAAAAATCGGGACTATTGTCAGCATTAAAATGATCCAAAGCTTGTCTTCGCAGTTCTCCTTTTATACTTCCGTCCAACCTCTGGAATGGAAAGTGGCGCTTCTGCAAATATTCTGCAAGGATATCTAACATCCGCACCATTTGAGAGAATATCAGAACTCTATGTCCGGTCTCTCTCAGTCTGCAAAGTAATTTGTCCAATAAGACTAGCTTGCCAGATCCCTTCAGGAGCGTCTGGAGAACATCCTCTTGATGCATAGAAGATATTTCATGTTCTGCTGGACGAATTAGGGCTGCATGATTGCAGCACTTCTTAAGTTCTATCACAATGTTCAGAAATGTGCTTGTTGATCCCCTCACACCTTTACGCAAAGCGCTGAAATTCTTTGTCAAAATCCATTTGTAGTACTGTTTTTGAATCGAAGTCATTTCCACCCTCAAGATTTGTTCTACTTTCGCTGGCAAACTTTTTTCGACGTCCTTTTTAACTCTACGCAAAATAAATGGCTCAAGTTGCTTATGCAACTTTGTATAACCCTTTTCGGCAGCATGATCATGTTCCTTTTCAAATTCCTCCCACGTTTCGAATTTAGTAGGCATTATAAAGTGCAGTAGAGCCCAGAGTTCCTTCAAAGAATTTTGCAAAGGTGTACCAGTTATTAGAAGCCTGTGATTCGTATCGAATTCCTTTAAAGTTTTGTAAAGCAAGGAATCGTCATTCTTTAATCTATGGGCTTCATCAACTAACAGTGCTGCCCAGGTTAAACACCCCAAAAAAGCTTTATCTTTTAATAGTATTTCGTATGTGGTAAGGATTGCATTAAACTTCAGTCTCTTAGAACCCTCAAAACACCATTCATACTGCCTAATAATTTCTCTAGATTGAACATCGCCGAGATATGTCACAATGTTCATGTCAGGACCCCAAATCGAGAACTCCCGTTGCCATGCAGTCATTGTACTTAAAGGAACGACACATAAATATGGCCCATATAAACTTTGGCTTTTAAATAAATAATACAGGAAACAAATTGTTTGTATCGTTTTTCCCAGGCCCATTTCATCTGCCAGAATTACTGAATTTTCCTTACACCACGAATGTATCAACCAATTTAGGCCATCCATTTGATAGTCCCGTAATATTAGACCATCACCTATATAGTCAGGTTGACATTTAACTTGTTGGAATTTCGGTCTGCTTCTTAGTACTTTACAATGCCTAGAGGGAGAATTTTTCGATAATTCTCGATCACAGAATTCATCAACTTTACTCATCCATTTTTTCTGCAGTAAACTAGCATCCTCCCATGTTGCTTCGACGTATGGCAGAGATTCCCATTTACATAGATAGTCCACAGATTCCTCACTTTTCACATTTTTAGCAATTATTCTATCTACGTTGTTGTAACTTTTCATAAGCTCATTTTGTAACTCCAGTTGACATTCGAAGTAATCTATGTCTTCCGGCCCAGCATATTGCTTCCACAATTTTATTTCCCTTTCTTTTTTAATAAAATTTTCAAGTTTCTTCGTACCTTTTGCTTTTTGTTCTTTCAATGAAGTCTCAGATTCCCATGTATTGTGGATATAGGACCACCCCTTCCATTTAATTAAATATTGAACTTCAGTATTTTCTTTGTCGTTTTCGTCGACGCCTTCATTAGGGTCCCCATTGTCTTCGACTGCATAGATAGTAGTTTGATTTCCGGTCACACCTTTTTTACCTATCCGCTTAGCAACTATTCTCTCAATTGTTTCACATTTTTCCGCTTCGCCATCTGTTTGTGTCTCCTCTACAGTTTCGATTTCTACTAAGTCCTCTGAATCCGTTTTTTCTTCGCTATCCTCCTTGTAACTAACTGCGGCAGTACCTCTTCTAGTAGCAAACCTTTAAGGGAATTCTGCATAAGTTACACAGTTAAATAAAAAGTAGACGGATATAAACCAGCAAATTGGCAGGTACTTAAAAAAAGGGGAACCATTCGAAAGGGTTTCAAGTTTATAACAGATGAAGAATCGCTTAACAACAAATTTACTTTTAATATTGCAATATCCAACTAAAATTTATGGTATAATGTGCTTCTTTGGCTGGAGAACAAATCATTTGTTAGACGATTCTCCATCGTTCGCCCTTCTTTCTCATAGTACGAACAGAATTTTTTAATACCGTTTATATGATACCCACTGAATTCAATCTACGAGGTCCAAATTGGTCAGCGTATCCAAAGGATCGATTTGGATTTATTATATAGAGTGTTTCCTATATGGTGGTCAGGTGGTAATAGTACTCACCAAAGATAACCTAATAAGAAGATAGGACACAGCCGAACAATATATTGGAAATTTTTCGTGTTTTTTAGAATGAAACAAATAATGTCATATAATTTCGTCCTTTGCACGCACGAATGGGGGAAAAGAACTTAACTATGCATTTTCTTAGTGCGATTGAGACAAAGTTAAAAACCAAAATCGAGAGAACGTAGGATTATCCGAGTGATAAAATCTTCTTAAATGTCTCCAAAATCCCTTCAAACTATTCATAGTAATGTAGATCGGGTCACCTCAATTTTTTAAGGAGGTCATCCAGTTTGACTGTTTCAAAAAAACGTTTATTTTTTTCTTAAATTGCATCTAAATATAGTGAAGAATATGTGTGTAAAGTGATTTTCCGACATTCGAAGTCGTTCAGAAGTTACAGCGTTGAATAAGCCAGGTGATTGAAACGTGCGCTCCAGCATCGGACCCCTTCACTTTCGCTTAGGTTTCTTACCTGAGCGCTTTTAATACAAACGCAGCTATAAATGCACAATAGAGAAGTCGTTATATCTCTAAACTCATTTTCTCATTTCGAATACAACGGTTAGTTTAGTCTTGATTGAATACCCAAAGCACAGTATACATACAGTAGAACAGCTTAGAACAAGCTACTGAAAAGTGAATTTTAGAATTTTAACCCTTGTTCACAAGCGCGATACAATGCTTGCGATATTTTGATGTCGTCCCGTTCTTCCTATAGATCTATCTCTGTTTGCGATTGGGTTTTATCGCACGATACGTTCACAAGGTTGACAGCGGCTACAACTTAATTTGTTTTGGTTTTGTGGTGGTGTGCTGGCAAGAAGATATTGTGAACTTTATATATATTTATATATTTACATATTACGGTAAATTTCGACATAACTGCGGACCTTTAGCACCCGAGTACAAATGTAAACAAACATAAATGTTGAGGTTAAGGTGAAAAACGCACCAAACTAAGAACATTGCTGCGATAAATTTTTGTATCGCACGAAACGTAGAAAGAGTAAGCATGTTCAGAAACAACCACATTGCTGGAGCCAATCAGAGCTCTGTCGCATGCGATAACCCGTAAAAAAAAATCTCCCAAAGAGGGAACTATGTATGATACGGAAGTAAATGGGAGACCGGTAACTACTTGCACAATCTACGGGAAGAAGTATTAATTTTATGTAAGAAGACATCACGACAAATGTATTTTTCCATAAACTTAACAGCTGTTTGACCGTAAAGTGGTGTTCGTTCATAGAGATGCCATGCACAGTGTAATAGGCAAAATGGCTTAATAATGTTTGTGACAGTTTGACAGTTCTACCAAGCCGAAAGGCATGGTGTGTGGAACAAATCATTAGCTTTTTTTGCCCCTTTTCGTCTAGTACAAGTTCTGCATGCTGTAAGTTATATTTCTTCCACTTTAGATTTACATAGTAATCTTTGTATTAAAAATTGACTAGTGTGTTAGTTAAAATTTTTTTTAAAAAAATGTTGAAAGAGAAAGTATAGTCACATTATAGAAGCATCCTATTTATGTGACAGATTTGGCAGAGCTGTTCTACTATATGAATATACTGTGCCCAAAGTGTTCGAATTTAATTGGTGATAATCGTATTAGAATTTTTAACGCGTTTTCCTCAAAACTGTATTTTTCAAACTGGTAACCACGATATCTCGAAATCTATCGAATGAATTACTTTGAAATTTTATTGGCTTATTCAGTATTCATGTAGACACTTTGCAAACTAGGGTAATTCGGATTCATCAAGCCTTTTTTTGTTGTTGAAGAAGTAGTGAAAAAACACCAAAATTTACGAAAAACAGATTTCAACAAGATGCCAAAAATTTACCTTTCAATATTTTTTAATAATCCTAGTTCAGAAACTAGTTCATACTTCACAGATTTAAATGCCGTTTGATTTTTTTACTTTGGATTAGCAGAAAGCCAGCAATCGTGATTACCAAAAATGATTTTTTTTTAAGATGAGTTGCCGTGTACTCCACTCCAGCAATGAGCCAGATGCTGAAAGGTGATGTAAAATTCATCTCAAATAAAATTCTCATTTTTGCCGAAAATATCAGAGAATCCAGCATGAGGTTCCTCCCACTTAATCTCTTCAGCGCAAACCGAATGTAAATAGAAGCACGTGCTGTACACATATGTGAATGACATTAAATCAGTGTTGAAATTCTCGAAGACGATGCATTGTTGTATATAGCAGGGAAAGACACCAGTGAATTGAAAATAAAAATAAACAAGATTTAGAATTATTATACCCTAGATGAAATCTATAGGGTATACTAAGTTTGCCATTCCGTTTGTAACACCTCGAAATAATGTAATGGTAGAGCAAAATGGATTGGACACCCACGCATAATATTAAAAGTTATTTTGATTTTGCATATCCGTCCGTCCATCTGTGCGCACGATAACTCGAGAACCGTATACTTAGAGAGATGCAATTTTGTACACGGACTTTAAAAAAATAAGTAAAATTAAGTTCGAAAATGAGACAAATCGGGCAACTCCTTCGTGGGGTTGCCATACAAAACTTCCGTTTTTCACTATATACTTAGACACTGCCTGAGAACGCATCGATGTCGTTGCCATATAAAAATTTAGGTTTTTTACGTATACTGTGTAAACGATCAGTCCAAGACATTTTTATTGTACTAACAACTTCTTCAGAATACGAAATCCTATAAAATTGGTTATAATCATTTTTTCTGTCCGACAAACCGTTCTAGAAATATATGCGAAAAACCACTTCAAAAACCAAACTTGCACAAAAGGGTGACAATACGAAATTTCATAACGGCATTTATCTAGGGTATCATAAGAATTGATCTTAGACCAATTCTAGCTTTTTTACTTGTTGTGTGACTGGTTACAGATGAATAAATTCAAACTGAATATAAGTAAAACAAAAGTTATGACGATAAATAGTAATACGGATGTGTGTGTTGAAATGTGAACTAATAGAATGTGTGAATGAATATAAATACGTAGGGAGTGGTTTTTGATAAAAAGTTAAACTTTAGATTACATATAAACTATATTTCTAAAAAAAATTGTAAAAAGATTGGATTTTTGAAGAGAATTTGAAAGAAAGTTACGATGGTTACCGCGATAAACATTTACAACAGTATTATAAAACCACAATTTGAATACTGCTCTACAATATTGTTTATATGTAATCAAGGTGATTTGAACAGGTTACAAAAATTACAAAATAAGGCAATGCGTGTAATTCTACGTTATAATCGTTTTACTCCTATTAGTAGTATGTTAAAGTCTTTATTATGGTCACGTGGTTGACAGAGGCTCAACCATATAATCTAAGAGGAGCATCGGAGAACTTCAGGACTACAATTATACAATAGATGGAGTACACAAGAGTTTCAAGTAATTTAATCAACTTCCAACTGAATTAAATAGTGAACAAAATTTTAAGTATTTTACAAATGGTTGTGTGCAGTATTAAAAATAGTCCAATATTGTAAATTTTAAAATACACATGATATTTGTGAACTTGGAAAAGAAAGGTGGTGGATTGTACAGCGATAATATTGCTAATAAATTATTATTATTAAAGATAAATTACGAGTTCGTGCTTTAATTCAAGATATATTTTCATCTACACATAAACTAAGCTGAGAATTTTATTAAAAAATTCTTTTTAATTATATAGGTAGTAGTTTTGTGCATATGGTGTATAGTTGTTATAATATGGAAAGAATTCTCACTTTGTTTATTCTACATCATAGTTCTTCACAATGGTGTCGTGGTAACAGAAAGTGCATATTCGGAAATTAAAAATATTTTTTTATTCAAAGAATGTTGTGCATAATTGTTTTAACAAAATAAATTAATATCATAAGAATTACACCCACATATATTGGTTTTTCTATAAAAAACATGAATAATTCTCTCAATATTTCAGAAAAACCAGTTTTCACAAAAGCGCAGGAACATTTTATGAGAGTAAAACCTGAAAACTTCGCCCTTTCTCATTTATTTACGAAAATAAATCATTTGACATTCTGTTTCGTTGCATGCAATCTGCGCTTTCACATTTTTTTAAAGAGTTTGATTTTCTGAAAACTCTTGTGTTCTATCTTGGTCATTAAGTTAACTTTGGTACTCCCCTAGGCAAACAAAAAATTGAATTGTATTCAGTGATTAAGAAAAAAATTAATTTTTGACAAAACACCATGTATCTTAAAAAGTACAGAGCTCATTGTATGCAGAACGTCAACCAGAATTATTAGCTCTTAACCTATTCTCAAAGATAATTTGTTCCCTTAGTGACTGAAAAGACGTAATTAAAACAAAAAATATCTGCAAATTCCGGTATGACCTGAATAGTTGTGTGCCAATAACTCCTAACTGCTGCAGACCTGTAACCCTGAAACGGTTGATATGTCGCCCCCGTCTTACATTTTTTTTTATCTAAGTCTAGGTGAGTACTATCACCTCCTGATCTACTGACCATGGAAGAAACACCCTGTATAGTACATAACGACAATATTTACCATTTTGACAATGCTAACTCTAATGCTAATTTAACAAAATAATGAAGCAGTCCCTTTAGATATTTGCAGTTAGAAACATCTTTTGACATTTACTGGACAAAGAATTGCTTGCCAGCCAATAAGTGGAGTGTTTGATATTATACTCTCATCTCCTCTGCACAGTATAGATTGGAGTACACATTAGGTCCGTATGTTTACTTTTGTGTAAAAAAGCCTGAGTAAAAATGCTCTTTTGGTAGAAGGGATAATACTAGATGAGAATGAAAAACAACTTATGAGTAAAGCCTAGATAAATCGACGTAAATTTGTCAGCTGTCAAAAATCAAGATAATTTTTTTTATAATAAAATCGGACTTGTTTTATTTATTTATTTTAATAAAATCGGACTTATTCATTTTATTTTTTAAAAAATTGCCCTGACAACTGAAAGAAAATAATGAACATACACCGATTTCCATTGATCACGTTTTCTAGCATTCACCCATTCTCATTGCGTCAAAAGTTGTTCCATTAAACTCGTTTTTCATTTATTGACGTGCACTTCTCTAAAAAAATATCAATAGAAATCGACATAACTCATCCACTTTGTGTAAAAATGTTAACTTTTGTTCAGGAGGGGAAATGTATTCAACTGTCAAATTTTCCTAGTCCGAGAAGTTAACATAAACATTATGGGTAAAAAACTTTCGAGTCTGTGTAAAAACTTTGAAGCCTGGAACTTTCGAGTAAACATTCAGACCTATTATGTTATATAAAATACGACCGACTTTGTATGCGTATGTAGCATTAAATGATCCTCAATCCGGCATTAAGTATGTTGGTCAATAGATACTTTTAATATCACCTGAGTATCTTTTCGAAAATAATAAACTTGATCGCGAATAAAGTCCTTAATATTATATTACAGAAATTTTCTTTTAATCGATAATCTACGTTCTTAAATTTCTGCACTTTTGGAAATTGATCAAAAAGTGAACGTCATTTATATCTCTATAGACACGGATATTTTTCAGTATCAGGAAACTTGGTGCAATATAATAACTGACAATGTTGTGAATAAATTCAGAAGTTTAGTAGTAGAATAACTGGTAGTAACATTATGCTTATATATTAGTTTCCTTGAACCCTATCTACTGGAAGTTTCTTCCATAATGGTCAATAGAGCAGGAGGTGATAGTACTCACCTAGCCAAACAAATAATTGTATAGCAGTGTGGGCTAATATCTCCATGATAGTCAATAGAGCAGGAGGTGATACTACTCACCTACCCAAACAAAACATTGTATAGCAGGGGGTGGGCTAATATAACTGTTTCCGAGTTGCAGGGTGATAAAGAAAAATAGTTCGCATCTCACAAAACACCCGATATCTTAAAAAGTACATTGCGTACGGTCACAATTAAGCTCATTGTATGTAGAACTTCATGGCGTTTCCAACGAGAACTCAATCAGCCTCGTACCCCCCTCTTCTCTTACCTTTTTTTTATGTGGTTATTATAAAAACTGTAAAATGTGGATTCTCCTCTTTAATTTAACCTATTATAATATACAAAAATAATAATAATTTATTAGAACTAAGCGTATTTTCCATAAAAAAAAAAAAAAAACAATACAAAATATTTTTAGTAGCTTTTAACCCATTTCTATGACAGCTCGAAATATATTCTAATTCTAGTAAGTTTTACAAATACATTTAGGTTTCTTTCTTCCTTTTCCACTACTGGCAAATCATTATACAATTGAAAACCCGTTTAATATCTTAATGAATTTTGTCTATCTATTCTATTGTAGTTAAGTAATCTTATATTAAGTCTGCATTCCTTAATTAAAGCCTGCACAAAAATCTCTCTTAAATATGGCGGAAGATCCCCGTTCTTGATCCTAAATATAAATTTCAGCACATGTAAGATCTTTTCTCTGTGTCACATTCATCCACTTCACAATGAGCATCCACCTAACTGATATGAATCTACTACATTGCAAGATTATCATCTTTACCCTATTTTGACGTTTCTGTAGGTTCTCCTTGGATGTACGTGTACATAGAAAGAGTACCATCGAGCAGTATTCAAATTGAGGTTTCATAGTGACATTGTAGATTTTTATTGCACTCGCTAGTGAAATTGATTTTTTTAACCTTCTAAAATATGATCTTTTTTTTCAATTTTTTTAAATACATAATACGTGTTTATTGAAATTTAGTCTTTCTCCAACATTACACCTAAATATTTGATGTCATCAACTACTTCAATTGGCTCATTCTCCATTGTGATCGGCACATCTACTTTACTGTTTAATATCATAAATTTCGATTTGCTAGTTTTTAATTTCAACCGATTCTATCCGTTCACGCCTTAATTTCGTTCAAATCCCTTTCTATTCTTTTAATATCTATGTTTTTCCTAGCACAAAATATAAGTTTAACATAAGCAAACAGCTTGAACTATTGCTTGCTTGCAGTCGTTTGTATAAAGCAAGAATAATAGAGTTCCGATGACTGATCCCTGTGGAACTCCCATTTTAGTTTCAATCTTTGTTGAGCGAGCTTCATTGACCTTTGTTCTGTGCATTCTTTTTCTGTGATAATCCACGAACCATTTTATTTTACTCCCTTTAATTCCATTCTTATCAAATTTCTCAATCAGAATGCTTCTGTCCACCGTTTCAAAGGCTTGCTTCAAGTCAAGGAAAACAGCTACAATTCATTTCTTTTGGTCTATCCTTTCCTTCTAGTAGTTGATAATAAAATTAATTGTCGTCTCACACATATTACACCCTATGTACTAACTGTAGCTCATAACCTATTCTCAAAGATAATTTCTTCCCTTAGTGACTGAAAACAATAAAAAAAAAAAAATTTCGGTATTATCTGAATAGTGAATAGGTTGTGAGCTTATGTTGAACGGTTACAGTTAGTACATAGGTGTAATAAGTCAAATTAAAGAAAATCCAGTTTTTATATAAAAAAAAAATGTTATGTTAACCACCCTTTTATAAAGAAAAAACAAAGTTAAACTAAAAAAAATTAGTAATCAGAAATTTTTAGTTTAGACCACAATAACTCCTGAGAAGCGCGGTACGGGCTGGTTGAGCAGTGATTGGAAAGGCCATGAAGTTCTGCATACAGTGAGCTCTAACTGTGACCATACGCCCTGTACTTTTTACAGGGTGTTTTGTGAAAAACTATTTTTTTTTCTTAATCACCCTGCAAATCCAAAACGGTTGATATGCCCCCCCCCCCCCCATACACTAATTTTGGCTCTATTGACCACCGTGGAGGCAACACCTCGTATATCCGTAAATTATATTCAACCAAATCATCGACAAATTTAAGTCATTTAGAAAAACTGGAAAAATCTCTCTGAAGCGGTAAATAAAATATTTTATGTCTTACCTGAAATGTACTTATATTTAAATTGTCACTGAATTCAAAAATGCTATTAATATATGCACATTTGTATGAAGAATATGTAGACATAGTTTAAGCCCATTAATGGCAACTTTTAAATGAAATGTGCAAAAACTAATCATAGTTCTATTTATTTGTAACCCACATAAAAAGGGATGAATAAAATAAAATATTGCAGAAAATGTAAAACGCATTAGTTAAATTTATTCGAGAATGATTTGATGTTTTCATGTCTATTGAAATACATAAACAAAAGTGCTGAAAATAAATATCGCTCTATAAATAATTCAAAACCCATCGAGATAGCTTACGGAGATTTTCTTTATATAACCTTTGCCCTGCCAATAACTGTTGGAAAGAAAATCTAATTTTATAAATGAATGAGGCTTATTTTATTAGAAGAAATAATCAAACTCCTCCATAAAGAAAGACTTCAGATGACAATAGCAATCATCTATTCATCCCAAAAGTAGAAATCGTATAAAAAAAAAACCTTCTAAAAGCATTGTTCTTTGTGCTTCCCTTATCAAACACTTTCCCGACAAGTATTTTAAAAAGAAGAAGAATTTGATAGATTGTCAGTTTGTGTAGATTGGTCCACTTTGTGTAAAGATTTTAATTCAGACATATTTATGTCAAAAGTAAAAACGTCAAATTATCTATTTGTAAAATATTTTCTAGTCTATCTAAATATTTACCTTCTTCGTTCCTCCTCCTCTGAATCGATGTCTGATGAATAGTGGTTGGCAGCTTTTCTATTCCTCTTTTTCCTACTTACAGTACGACGCCTATTTCTAATGGAGCTATCATCGCTATCACTGTCACTTTCACTTGTCTCAGAATTCCAGCTAGAACAAATAAGCTTAACAAAATAAATTAAAAAATTCATCCTTATCTAGATCTTACTTCTTCCTCCTTCTGGTCACACTTCTAGATGGGGGTTTCTTCACGACCCTGGAAGTTCGCCTTGGTTTACCTTCTTCCTTTTTTGTAAAAGAAAAACAAATTATTTCTGCAGATTCCTACGTCCACTTCTTATTATTTATGATCACTTACAGCAGAAGAACTCTTCGCAGACACCGATTCCTCTTCATTATAGTTATCATTGGAGTGCTCCTCTTCAGATTCATTGCTAGAGAATTTGGGTTTGGCTTCGTTATCACCAGACTTCTTTTGGGGTTCGTCTTCTTTTCCAGAACTCTGCGAATTATCACTGGAATCTGAACTTTGGGAACTTTGTGAGTTACTCTCTGAATCACTGAAGGAAAAACACGAGAAGTTATATATGCTATCAATGCAATTTCACGGGGAGTACCTATCAGATTCACTTGTACTGCTATTGCTATCAGATGCGTTACTCCCGTCTTTTGTACGCTCGTTTTCAGATGCATGGGTGCCTTCCTTTGATTCATCGTTTTCCTTTAAACAAAAATTAAAGGCTCTATAGCTCTGCCCAGTGAATATCTTGTTAAATCCTGCACTTTTGGAGGAACCTACTGCCCTCAATAGTCATTTGTTCTAGTAAAGTGTGTTGACCAAGGACGTTACGTAACACATTATAAATTTATTTAATAACTTTAAAACACTTTGGGCAAGGTTTGTTTACTTCGTTTAGCTTATTAATGCTAGTGCAGGCTAACTTTTAGCTTAAAATTATGAAAATGGGTCCCTCTTTAAATTTGAAATTTTTTACGCAGTAATATGTAAGGGACCTTAGGGAATATAAATATGCAAAAAAGTAGGTGAAACAAGCAAGGAGCCTCCAATTAGAGCCTTCCAAAATATAATAGTACCTAGAAAACTCTAAAATTCTTCTAAGTTTCAACTATAAAAATGCCACGCCCTAAGAGTTCCTCAAGAAGGAAAACATTTTAACTAATTTAAGAACAATAAGAGAAATTAATTTAATATTATTTTAGTAATTTTAAACAGAATTTTACCTGGTTCATGATATAAACGACTATCTTTGAAAAATCCAAATGAGTACATGAAAGTTGTAATACTTAAAAATCTCTAAATTAATGAATTCTGATGTAAAATAAAATAATTTTCTTGTTTACAGCACTTTTATTATTTAACTATAAGAAAATTTTATTTTGCCAAACGATTTTTTCGACTATTTCATCAACGCCATTTTGTTAAGTGGCAATGCGGCGGACGACCTGATAACGCAGCAAAAATCACTTTTATTCACGAAGTAAAATATTTAAAAAACTTATTGAAATTAGTTCATACTGTAAAACTGCAGCAAAACAAAACACTTTTAAAATGACAATTGCTATTCCTTAACAACTAATGCAGATGAACAATAAAACACATCCACTCGTATCGTCGACTGTGGCCATTTTGTTTTTTTTCGCGAGGTTCAGTGAGCTGATGAAATCGCGTTCAGTGAAATTCGGTTAATTCAACAGACAGTTTTCCAATTATGAAATCAACTGCACGAAATTGTTAAGAACGTATTACAAATCAAACTGAAAGTTTATTACTACAATATGTTTGTGGGAAAACAAATTAATTTAACTAATCTATAAATTCTTTACTAAGCTTTATTTAGAACTTAAAAAGGGTATGGAACAAGACCAGATTTTATGTAAACCCCGAATTTCTTTAAACTTTCAACACTAGTTCCTTTTTACTCACAAATCACAAATATTTAATCAAAATTTTGCGCAAAGTTATAGTTTCAGAGATAATCGACTTTAAAAATCAAAAAGAGGTTGTGGTAGGTATATACATACCTTCCGAACATTCGGGTTACCAGCATTGCGTTTTTTTATTCATTACGAATATTAATTGATGTGTAGTAATCAGCATTTAACACACACACACACATGCAGGCAGGCACACACACACACACAGGGACGGGCGCGCACACACACACACACACAGGCTGGCAGGGGCACACACACACACACGCGCTCCGCTCCGCTCCGCGCGCGTGTGTGTGTGTGTGCCCCTGCCAGCCTGTGTGTGTGTGTGTGTGCTTCTTTAATAAACGTTTTTCTACTCCATTCTAAGTAAATGCTACATCAACTATATGTATATACCTACCACAGCCTCTTTTTAATACTAAAAATAAGAAGAAGATTTAATTAATTGCGGGGGAATGTCAAATTGTATTGTGAAATATAGTGCAAATTTCGCGATTTTTAAAGTCGATTATCTCTGAAACTATAACTTTGCGCAAAATTTTGATTAAATATTTGTGATTTGTGAGTAAAAATGAACTAGTGTTGAAAGTTTAAAGAAATTCGTGGTTTACATAAAATCTGGTCTTATGCCAAGGGTATTTGTAAACAAGGCGTTAAAGAATTCTCGAAATATGGTGACATAACAAGGTATGTATATAGAATGCAAGCTATTCTCATTACGAACCATGTTCCGCCACTAGCGCACATTAGCGTACAAAATGACGCGAATGAATAGGAAAGTACGGTACAAAGAACACAATACTCTCTCTCTTCTCTCTATAGATATATATCGTTAGTGTACAAACTTACGTCACAGGAAATGTGCCAAAATTTTAATGAGCATTAGTTTGTATTCTATATATGTATGTATGTATACCTTGGGGACATAACATTACTAAATTTGTAAGCACGCATTCACATTAGGTATAAGTATATCTTTTATTATTTGTTTGTAATCTACAAGCAGAGCTTGCACGAAAGCCAACTAACATGGAGGGGGGGGGGGGGGGGTAATCACACGACAGGCTGATAGCCTGTGACGTAATTCTGTGACTGATGTATATACATTTTTATAGGAAAGATAGAGAGAGGAGATAGAGTATTGTGCTCTCTGTACCGTACTTTCCTATACATTTCACAATCTTACGTCACAGGCGTCACAGGTTCATAATGGAAATACTTGTATTCTTTATATCTTGATCTGACACTGTCGCTAACAATGGACCAATTTACACGTCGCAGAATTCTTTACTTTTCTTGGTTGAGACACTCGGAGGGGAGGAAGCACTCATATATAATAATAATGGACTGAGCGTTGCTTCAAAAATGGCACAAATATCGAACAGGCTGTGAAAACCCTTTATTTCGTACAATTGCACACCGATTTATAATTTATTATTATTTGTCGATTGGAAACACTAAGGATGTTATAAAATAGTATTGCATTACATAAAAATTCTTTAGGAAGTTAAACTTGTTTTAATTAACACAGAAATTAACTTTGAATATTACAGAAAAATGTGCTCCACTGCAGATTTGATGTCAAATATTATTGAGATTGTAAGAGATAGACGTATATAAGCAATCTATTGTCTCAATTTTTATGTCAATTCCAATGTATTCCATTTAATATAACCGTGCTGTTCCCAAAATTGATTACAGTTCAGTGTACATTTTGAGCTTGAAGGAGACAAACAGATTTTAACCATAATTTGTGCCATTTTTGACTATAGGAATTAGATAGGATGGCTCAGTCCATTCTTATTATATGTCAGTGGGAGGAAGTTAGTTCTACCGACACGTTTAGCCCCCGCTTCTAAACCTGTAAAACATTATATTTTTAACAACAGTAGATCGTTCCTTTGATGTGAAACATTAGAAAGCAAGGTATACTACATAGGAAACAGTAGTCTGCCATATGGAATTCAAGAAGTACAGGATTATTGTTGTTCGTGACAACTTTCGTTAACTAGGGAATTACACAAGTCAGTATATGTACTGTCAAAAGTAAAATTAAAAATTATAATGGCGAAAGCTGAAAATAAAAGGGAAGATGTTACTGCCAATTTGTATTTATATTGCCAAGCTTTTCTCTTTTGATTGGGAAATGACTACAAAAAGTTCAATACACATTGTAATCTATATTTTTTAGAGAAAAATGACGGAATAAGTAATAAATCATTAGCAATGCATACAGAAGAGAAATGTTTGCACCGTTTGATGGCATTTTTAAAATCAACTGACTAGTCAGCTGAATGCATAACGTTTGTAGCCAGTAATATTGACAGACGAAGTTAGTGTTGACCATTAGCTCTACAGTTTCATGTAATCTCCCCTTTAATGAAATTATGTTTTAATTTTGCTGTTACTTTCCGTATACAATTTTTATCTTCACGTCTCTGCCCATATGTAACTTGTATACCGTGGTTTGATGTTTTTCCGGCTTACATACCTACATACGTTCATTTCGAAAAATGATTAAAGCTTTATTCTGTATTTTGGCAATTTGTGAAATTTTTTCTAAACCTAGATATTTCAGAAAGTTTCTCAGAAGAACTAATTTTTTTATAACTAATTAATTTTTTAAATAGCTCCCCCCCACGGTGCAGAGAATTCAAGTAATCTCATTAAATTTTGAGACATGTGCTGTGACGTACTTTCGTCCACTAATTTATATACATTTCTATAGAAAAGAGAGAGTACATATTGTATTCTCTGTACTGTGTTTTCTTACATTACACGACATTTCGTCTAAAAATGGAGGAACATATGATTCGTACTGAGAATGATTTGTCATCTCTGTAGCGTAACTCCCCTCACGAATATTTCCTTTTCACCATCTTGACAACCTTGTCATGTTCCTATCCGCTGAGCTGCCATTTGTCAACATCCTAGATCCATTAAATAAATAATTAACAAAGAAGCGCATACCGAGTGAAAACTTAAGCCATTCTTTGATAGAAATTTTAAATGAGATTTAATTTTATTAATTGTAAAATAAAGTGTACTTACAAAAAATAACGTCTATGAGGCCCCAACGTCCAAATTTCAAATGTTTGACGAGATAGTACCTACTTATATTAATCACACTCTCTTCACTTTATCCTCTTCTGTTAGAAGCACAATTTGCAGATTTTTCACGTATACTGGGCAAATGATCCATCCAACATGATTTCATTGCACTGAATTTAAAAAGCTATGATAGTGACTGTGATCATTTTTACTGTTCAACGAAACGTTCTAGAAAGAAATACGAAAAATCACTGTTACGATCAAAATTTCCTATTTTCAAAAACGCAGAATTGGCTATATTTAGGGTGTTTATCTAGTAAGTATATCGTTAAAATCGCCTTCCTCCGGCCTATTGCAGATTGGCGAGCGGTGAGCGTTGTGCGGTGCGCGATAAAATTCATTTAGCTTGTCAACAGACATTATTGAATGGTCTTTACTCTAGAAAAATTACACCCTAACTCATGGGCAACGTTCACAGCCACAACACAATGAAGTTGATCTGGAGAGGACCTATTCTTCTTACAAAAATCTGCAATAAAGATCTGTGATAGATCCATTATGAGACCTAAATAAATAAAAGTCTTCTATAACTATCACAACTGACTGTAAAATTTAAAAGTCCGATCAGAGTGTTATCGAAAAATTGAAAAGGTAAAAATCTTACGAGACTTATCATGGGACTTAAATGAGTAAAAGTCTATGGTAACAGTTATGGACTAACTGAAATTTATAAAAGTCTTCTAAGACAGTTATCTTCAGACTAAAAAATGAAAAGTCTTATACGAGTTTTATGAAGAGACATTAATAAAAGTTACATAGAACTAAAAAGATAAAGTTAAATTTTAACTATTATTTCAAGATTTTTTCAAAAAGTCCAATAACATTTATGGCCCCTATTACATTGTGTTACTTATATGTAGTATTCTGGAGTGTCCCATTGGCAAAAAAGAGCGCTGTAAAAAACTTCCTGAAGCGCTTCTCTAGAAGCTGGCTTCTCTTCGCTATCCCAGTTCTTTGCTTAGTAGAAAAATCTACACTTGAAAAAATTGCGCTCTTGTTTCACTTCTGCTGGAGCTCATCAAATAATCTTCTATAAGCTTCCAAATGAGGCCTGGGAAACCCTTAATTGTACTTCTTTCAAAAACGCTTGTTTTGTTTGATATGTGAATTTAATGGTTTTGAACGTCCCGTTACAATAAATTGCTATAAATTGTCTCGATTTTTTATATTTTATTAATATGCCATCGCCATGCTCAATTAATGTTGTCTTAATAATGTAGAAAAATGCAAGTATTTGTGTAAAATTTAAGATAATATTTCTGTACTTTATTCCCACGATTTTGTTCGAAGAGACTCGATGATCGCTAACCGCTCGCCATTAAGAAATCGATCATTACTATTTAATTCATGCGTGAAGTTCAATCCGCATTGAGTCCGAATTGAATCCGAATTAATGCTGATGGAAACGAGAGTGTTAAAAAGTCCGGATGAATGTTTTATCCAACACGACAAGTCCGGCTACTTTATACGAAATGTTTTAGCTCAACTCAGAAGCCATTCAAGCATCGAGTTAATTCAGCCAGGAAAACTTTTCGCTAACTCGGCTTTAACTCAATTCTGGGTCATGGAAACATATATATAGTAATACGTATGGGGTCCTGAGGATTACATGAGAAAGTACAGCTTGTATACAGGCTGCACTACCACACTACTTGCGCATGTAACCCAAACTGCCATGTACCTAGGCAGTTCAGATTTCACCGCATTTGCATGATGAAAAATCATAGCAGCTCAGGTGATAGTAATTTTAAAATAACCAGTTTTCAAGATTTGTACTGTAAAATTTAGTGTTTCTGGGATCATTTGCATTACATTACATTTTCCGATTCTTCTACTTCCTTTATTGCTATAATTAATTGCCGTCATGCACAAAACAATGTTATTTTTCTAAATGAACTTGCATGCAAGCTGATAATTGGAACATTAAGCGAACTGTCCTCTGCTGTCAATTAAAAAACGCTTTGGAACGGAGGATTACATGTAAGCTGTACTTCGTCGTGTAATGTCTAGGACATCTTTCCCAGTTTTTATCTCTATAATACAACGCGTTTACAAACAGATCGTGGTTTTAATAATAAATTCGTACTTAACGCTGTCACGCAACATACACAGTAAAAAATTTGGACAAATTGTTGCCTCAAAGCTAAGATATTTTTCGATAACATTAGGGAATATTCCCAAAAATGTAGGTTTTTTCCCCTTAAATTTTAGGGAATATTCCCTACATCGTTTGGGAAAAATACCTAAGCTTTGTTACAACAATTTGTGCATTTTTTACAGTGTCACTACATAATTTTGGGAAACGCTTCAGGAGGGATTTCTGAAAAAAAAAATGTACGCAAATTTTTTTTTTGTAAATTTGTTAATCTTTGCATTTGCATAAATAACATTTTATATATAATTTATTTCCACACGTTGTATGGACTCTATTTTATTCTTATTTTCCATTATATAATTGATTACTGCTATCAATTCCGGAAATATTATGTAATAATAATTATTCTTTATCATTTCCACTGTTCACCATAAATTAGTTTTGCATTTCTTCACTCGCGCCATGCAAATGTATGTATGTTTATGTTTAATATAAACTAGAAATAATCATAAAACATCCGCTTTTCAATAATAACATTATTAATTCTCCACTCAGCCTGTCCGAATGGGGTTTTCACATATTATTGAGCAACAAAGACGTTCACAACGAAAATCGAACGGAAAATAACTGTACGATTTCACCCTATGTATATAACAACATGAAGTTACTTCAGAACTTTGATATATTTTTGTATGCAAAACAATTTAAACATTTTCTCTTAAACATTATTTTTTTTTAGGTTTCTATTAATCAAAAAATGATTTTTTCTCCTTATACAAATTATTCGTCAATGTGACGAAACTTTGTCTGTTAGTAGCGCATATCGACAACAGACCTTGCTCTTACACAGAATTTTTTTAATTTTTTATTACGACGACATTTTTATCAAATTTTATTCTCTTCTAATTGAAAAATAATTCTTCGCTTTTGTATTTCTATTTGTTGTTTATATTAATATTTATATAATTACTATTTATTTATTTTTTTTTTATATAAAAATTCACTCATATTTAATTGCATTTTAAGATTTAAAAGTAAATAACTAAGAGTAGTGTATTTAGGTGTAATGTGGAGTGTGGCACTGAAAAGAGTGGGATCAAAGCACGTGATTACTTTTTGGCCGACAAGCAAGGGACATTGGCTTGCTGAATTCTATATTATTACAATAAATGAATAAAATAATGGGAGAACTTCTCAACTAAATACTGGGCGGTAGGTAACTACTTACATTGTCTTGTAATTTGCATTTTACTATATTAATTGTTTGCCTCCTGCCCTATACGTTTCGAATTTGCAAGGAAAATATGCTAACCAACAATGAAACTCGTAATTTTTTTTTTATTTCTATCCCTCCTTCAAATACAGGCACTTCATATCGCCCGGTTTTCAAATCTTGACTGTAAATGGTGCTTTCGGAAATGGAAATGTAGTGAAAATCATTGGACCTGGACACTGTACAGTGTCATTTACGGAAATATAAGTTATACCGAGTCGGAATTGCTGACCTAATTTGTTTCTCTCCTCTACTAAAAACATGTATGGCGTTGTTAACTACAGCAATGGATTGCAGACTGAATATTTGGAAAATGTCTCAATCAAAAAATTATTATTTATGTAGCGTTTTTTATAAAGAGTATTTGAAAAAAAAATCTATTCCAATTTGAAATTAGTTCTCTGGTTGTTCTGGAACCTACTTCTCTAATATCGGGAAACCTTATCTGGATCGAATTAAATTTATCTTTACATTCTTAGCGAAAAATGCAATTCCTAACAATCAAATTTTAAAAGTATTAGTTTGTTTATATATTGCTCGATGACGGCATAGGTAAAATTTAATAATTTTTAAAAATCTGTGGGATCTGGCAACGCTATACCATACAATCCTCATTCCAAAATACTCAGTGTTACGATGTATTCTAGTCAATGTTGGGCGTAATCTGATTCCAGTGTAATTTAATTAATAATTCCATTATAATTTAGTCAAATTACCAACTAATTTAATTAAATTGTATTTGATTACATTTCAATCAGATTATTTATGAGAGAATATGTAATCTATCAAATGTGTAATCTATTACAATATAATTCGATTATTTTGTAATCTAATTATATTGTAACAGGTTACTTTGTAGATTACTTAAAAGTAATTAATAATATAATGAAATGAATTGAAAGAAAATAAAATTGTTCTCGTACGAAATTACTTTTAGGGGAGTTTTATGAATATCTTAAATATCTTAAATGTTGTCACATTAATTAGATTAACATGTAGTGGAATTAACATGTAATCGATTATTGTTTAATCAGATTAACTTGTAATCAACGTTAATCGATTACATTATGTTATTATGGAAATGGATTACATTAGTAATCTGTTACAAATTAATCTGATTACAGATTACATGGTTAATTGTAATTGTTAATCGTTAATCAGATTACATTTTGCCCAACACTCGTTCTAGCTCATCTGAGTACTATAGTAATAGAATAAGTAAAAGAAAGAAGTCTGCCAAGTAGATTGTAATTGTCACTTGTAAGTTAAGAGCCATTGAGTTAACTGATTAAAGAATTTGGTTTAAGAAAGATAGTGAAAAAAACAGTGGTTAAACTCTTTTAGATCAATATGTTGAAGTTGTATACGAGACGTTAAGTCTAATATTATATTGCTCATAATTGAAGATTCATGTCTTCTTTCTTTCTGTGCGATAGTGAAATAGCTATTAAATACGATGAAAAATAATTTTGTCGGATCATTAAACCCTACAAATGCAATTACATAATGTAATTGTTTAAAATTTTAAAATATTGTCATTTATACCTACTAAAAAAATATAGGAAAAGTTTTACGAGGAAGTTACCTAAGGGAGAAAGCCATTAGAACTGCATGGCCAATATATATTTAAGTAATTGGTGGATGTAAACATAGTTCACTAATTATGTAATGAGAAGATTTTTTCGTGTTAAATTGCTTAGTTTAAATACAACTTCCTTAATAAAGGAGAAACAGAAAAATAACTTTACGAAAAATTTCCTTGCAAGTCACCTCTCCTAAGCGGTTTTTGTATACAACACAGAGCCGCGAGATACTTCTAGAGTATCAAAATCGCTAAAAACAAATAATCTAATCAAAGAAATTTTTAAAATTGAAATTAAATTATTATTAAATTAATATTTTATGAAAATTTACTTAACTTCACAACAACAAATCTGCAGACAACCCCAGAATTAGAAAGGACATTATCACTTCTCCTTTAAGGTACTTTTTCGTAGGAGAAATAATAAAATTAGTTATATTACCTATGCTGCCATCTAGTAACTATGAATATTGAATCTGTTGAAAAGTCTTCCCTTTTAGTTTATTATTAATTTACAGGCTACACACACACACACACACTTTCAATTCGTTGATCTTTTTAGATTTTAAATTGTTGACTTAGAAAATAAAAAGAAATATGGCTTAAAGGATTTGCCCTTTGGTATTAATTTAACTTTGATTAAAAGAAGAAAAAAGAAATCCGTGCTTCTAGCCCGCGATATTTACTTCAGTACCACAGTAGTTGCGCCACGCTGTATACGTATTACAATTCAGAGTGCTTCCTTAATTAAAGCTCAGTTCCAAGGAATTCACACAAATCCATCTTAGAATTTACTGCGAAATATATTTTTGTGATTTTTTTTTTATTTTTGGTTTTATTTTAGAAAAAAAAAGCTTATCTTATTATAAGCTCAGTTTTATGAAACGCAAACCAAGTTTCCTTCCCTGTCAATTTTGTTTTTAGTTACTCTCTTTACTTTATTACAAATAAGAATGTGAAAGAAAATAGGTAATACTAAATTAAAAATAAACTTAAAGTGTTTGTGCAAAGTGTACTTTTTTTTTTACATCATTGCATTTTTCTTTACATACTTATATTTACTTTGTTCATACATATATGTGCATGAAAATAGAAGTGGCCGAAAAGTTACGTTGAATTTGAAATAAAATTTCAAATGACAAAATTACTTTTATCAGTATTTATCTCAATTATTTACTCAATTCATGACATAAAAAAATAGATTTTTCCCCTTCTAGTAAAGAGTAAGTAATAATATTTAATTATAAATTCTTCAGCCTATACTGTTCACTAAAATAGCAGGTTTTGGCAAAAATACGAAATTAAAAGATGCTTGTTGCAGTCTTCATGTGAAGTACACAATAGTTTTTACTTACTTTACCTCCACCCTTTTCAGGCAATCTTATCAATTCCCTGTCTTTTGAATAAATCTGTGGTTTTATCAAAATTTAACACTTTCAAAATTAGGTTGCTTTCCGCTACCAATTATTACTAAAAAACCTTTTTAATAAATGTCTGTATATATGTAGGTGTGTTTTACATTGAATCTTAATTCAAACATTTTAAATTAATTTAATCAAAAACAATTCACTACTGCTATTTTAATGTACACCTGACAGTGACGTTTAAATACGTTATTTAACGGCATGATACAAAGTTTAACAAATATGGTCGATTCATCTGTCAATTGGGTGCTTAAGTCATTCGGAGATAAATGTCACCAATTTCAAATGCTTTACCAAGGTAAATAGATTTTTTAATTGAAAATTCTTTACTTTTTCACCAGCACACATAATTACTTTTCCCGTAGTGATTTACACAAAGAAACTAGTATTTTTATTAAATATTTTAATACATATATTCAAAACATCTTTCAGTCAATATAATACTATAAACATTTGTATCCAAATGACGTTGAAACACACAAGTTCCTCTCAAATCGGTCATACCTAGCTAATCTTTATATCATTATTTAACGGATAGTCACAAAAATTCTAGTTTCTAAATTGTGTCAGTATTTTCTGTTTATTGAGCAAAAACAATAAATTACAACTTTTTTTTTGATTTTATAAAATAAATCACCACACTGCTGTTGTCATGCACATGAATGTACATTTTTATATGTATATAAATAATATTGTTACTTGTAAAAATTAAGTAAAAAAAGTTCGCATGAAGGTTGAGAGATGATTTAAAAAAAGTTCAGGTGTGAAAGGTTTTGAAGTTGACTTGAGTTGGTATTGTGTTATTTAAAAATATGTGAGCGAAATTTTAACAACGCCTCGAGGAAGCCTCAATATGTTTCTTGCCTTTTTGAACTAAGGCCTATTCATAAATTTCGATTTCGAATAATGCAGCTGTTCTAAGTGAATTTTTCGAAATGGAATTGCGTGAGAGATCGAGAAAATTAGGGCCTTACGGCTAATCTCACTGACAAAGTATTTATAATGAAATGACTAGGTATTCTTGCATCGAAAATGATTCCAATTTTAGACAGTTTGTTAAATTCACTCACCTTGCATTTAATATAAAAAAATCTAAAATTTATAATATCTTTCTCAGAGTTGCAAATATTGTTAGAAAGGGGAATGCTGTCAAATTGAGAGATGTAAAAATTCTTATGCGACTTAAAAGCAAGCACTTAGGCTACAGGGAAGCATTTTCTGAAAAAAAAAGCACTTTGGTAGGAATCTTTCTCTCGTAGTTAACAGATCTAGCTTTAGAATTCTGTACGCCTCCACAAATAAATGTAGCTTGAGTTTTTGGATGTATCTAACAGAGTTTATCGTCGATGATGTGGATGCTATGTAATACTCGAAATTATGTATATAAAATAGCTGAAACGCCAATAAACATAATCATGAGGTAAATTGGAAATATTAACAGGTTTCTTCCTATAGCGAACTTTGATAATCTTGTTTTGTGTAGGCTTATGTTTTGTTGTATGTATATTTGCATGTATTTAAAAAAGAGTACAAAAGTGAAAACAAAAATCGTATTAAACGGTGGGAGAATGCAGCTCACTATCAGTGTATTTTATAAACATAGCGAAATAAAACGAAAAAGTGTATAAATGTAAACAAACGAAAAAGTGAGCAGACAAAATAACACAGTAAAAGTAAAAAATCGTAACGTTGGCATTTTTATAGATATAAACATATGAAAAACACATGTTTATATTTATTTGTTTTTATATTTTTTTGTTTTAATTATTTTGTTCATTTGCAATGTGCGTTTCTTTTTTAAATTTTTAAAATTTAGCGTATATTTTAAACATATACGTTTAATTTCAAGATTTTTTTTTATATTATCCATCTACATATAGATGATTTTAGAATAGTGAATCTTATTATTTATTTTAAATAATTATTATTATTATTTCTCATTTATTTTTACATACTGGAGTGTCGGTGTGTGTTTGTTTGGCTCTGTGTGTATGCATGTGTGTGGGTGTGTATTGTGTGCGCTGGAAAGTAAAAAGTACACAAAAATTCTAGTTTTAAGTATTAAAAATAATTTCCCATGAGTGAGTGTCTTATCAATCATCTTCGTAGTCAATTTTTATAACAATTTATATTTCACTTCATAAAAAATATCATATTTTAGCTATTGTTGCCATATTGAGTTCTGTCTTTTCTGTTTCACTTAGTTTAGGAACAATCTATGTATATAATGTATTATATACTTAGAAAAGTGCGCTAAATAGAAATGAACAATATATTTTTCTGCTAAGTTTTGTTTTTTTTTTGTTTTTTTGTTTTTTTTTTTTCTTTTCGATTAGGGCTCAAATTACACTTTATAAGTTAATTAAGTAAATTACAAATATTCGGCAGTTTCGAAAGTTATCTTTTTTGCTTACTTGTAGGTTTCCAATTGTAGTTCCACCATAAATCAGCTGAATTTGTTGGCGGCGGCGGCAACGGCTACTCCGTATTATTACAGCGCACAACCTAGAGTCCATCATCGTATTGGTATTAGTGGTGGTAGTGGTGATGGTGATGGTGGTGGTCATCTTCATCAACAGCTGCTGGTATCGATATTATTGAACAATTATGTGAGGAGCAGATAGCAAAACAGTAACCGTAGCGATAATTGTAAAAAGAGTAAAGACAATCAAACAAAATCTGAAATGTAAAAATGTTTTTTTTATGTCAATATTACAGATTTTATAAATACATAATTAATATGTTTTTTTTTTTACAATTACCTATCCACAACCATAGCAGCGAATTTCCAATCGCTTATTAATTCAGCTTCTTCGTCAGCTTTTTTCATTCGAGCAGTGATAAATTGCAATTCTTTTAGTATTAAATGCAAATCTTTGTGATTACAACCAATTGAATTGTGATGCTCTTCTACTGTTGTCGGTCTTCCGAAACTGCTAATGGGTCAAGGCGAGGGAGGGTAGTGGAAGGAAGTGATAACAATGAAAAATTTTGTCCAGATTGGAAGATTTGAATTTTGTGATTTTTAACTTACGTTGACGAACCGATTGCCGTTTGAGAACCAGAAATTGGATGACGGAAATCGTCATCGATGTCAAGAACATTGGCAAGTAGGGATTTGGAAGATCTTTCCTTTAGTTCTAGCTCCTTCATTCGATTACTAAGCAAAATTGTTTTTCTAGTTATCTTTCTACCGGGGCGTCCCATTCGTAGAATCCATGGAAGCCATTGTAAGAATACAGTTTTAATCTGAAAAATTTTAAATTTTGTTTTAGAATTTTTCATCTCTTCGTGCGAGATAGACGAAGAAGTTTCTGTTGTGTGCACGCACATTCTGATGTAACTGTAAGGAAAATTGTCCCCAAGACGAATATAGATTTTCGATCAGTGTTTGGTTTAAAATCGGATGATTTAATTTAAAGGCAGACATATAGCTGCACCAGTATATATCGTTGTTCTACTATTCAAGAAAGTATTGCTGCTGTACGTGAAAGTGTTATTACTTTCGATTACATTTTATTTGCAAATTTTGACTTTGTTAATATTTTGGTTAAAAAACTTTGTCAAAAAAACAAAATTTTCAAATTTGTCAACAAGAGGGCGCAACATGCCATACAAAAAAAAAATGTCACGGTTTTGTTTATTTATAAAATTATGGTGATGTCAATTGATCAATTAATGTCTGGATCTGGTTTTCTTTTCTCTGGAGCTATGTAAAATCACAAGTCTATGTAAGTCAATCAAGAACATAGTTTAAGAACTAACGGCCAACATAATTCATATAGTTGGAGAAATACAGTTAGCTTTATGTGAAAATGTTTTTAAAAATTGAGTCACTAGAATCCACCAAACGATCTCGTGGATCATTAATAATTTTTTGTTTTTTTCAGTTTGGACAGATTTCGTATAGCTTAAGATTATTAGAATATTTAAAATAAAAATTTTGTGTTCAAAATACATTCATATATAGACCCCAAACTCATTAATTAGTTTACCTATAGACTGAAAAGCATCAAACCCAATGCCAAACCCATCATTAACATATTTATCACATTTACTTAACAATTCGTATTTTATAAAATTTTCTTAAAATAACTTACCCATGGTGGCATTTCATGAATATCAGCAGTTCTATGATGATAATTTAATACAACAACAGTCAAAACAACCGACGAGGCTACCATGAACATGATACAGTTGAAGTAGGTACCTTAGTGTCGAAGTGAAAATCGAGTTAGTAAATATCTTTAATAGTCCAAAACAAAGTTCATTGTAAACAAAACGAATTTGGATATATATATACTTATATATAATATTTAATGTTTGAAAATTTTGTATTTTAATTGTTTGCAAAGTGCCATATAACTGACATTTACGTAAACGTACGTAACATGCTTGGGTAACAGAATCAACTAAAGAGCTACAAATGCAGGTTGTTCACAAGTCTAACTACTACCTAAGTGCTAGGAGTTTCATGCCACAAAGCATTTGTTGAATAACATGCAAAAAGCATAATATTTATGTATGTAGATATACGGTCATACTATCTTAAATATATGCAGACTCTATCAGCATGCTAAGTAATACGAGAAAAATCAGTAATCACTCGTGATCGGTATGCTACCTATGTAGGTATCTATTTTTACTGTTAGGAATTTTACAAGGGAAAGTGATTTTCGCATTTGTATAAAGTTATATAATACTTTATATTATATTATGTGGGTATATAAGTATGTATGCAGCTTAAGAAAAAACAAAAACAAAAACAAAAAAAAAACAAAAAAAAACATAATAATATAAGTGAGAATCTGAACGAAAATAAGATTATCGAAAAAGTATTAATTAATTAATTGAGTAATTTAATTTGTATTAATTAAATACGATATATTATTGTAAAACTCAAACAACTATGCTATGGCAAGAGAAATAATCAAAGTCAATGGAAGTAGTATTATTTTTATTTAGTATATTTCATTATGTATAATATTTATCTGATCTGATTTTATACCTGGGATTTTGGACAAATTTGTTTTTTCTTCTAGTTGTTTTTATGTTTGTTTTTTCTTTCTTTTACATTTTTGATTAGAAAAATTTTAATGTTTGTTTTTGCATTTTTTGATTATTTCAATTAAATATACTGAATGTAGTAAATATTTTATTTAAGTCTGTCTTTATCGTTTTTTCTTTTTTTTTTATATATATTATATTTGTTAAAAATTAAAAAATTAAAAAGTCACATTTACCAATACATTGAGAAGAGGCACATCCATATCCAAAACTGGGAGGCATTCAACATAACACATTCCAATATTAAGACCATCTTGCTTTAATTCAGTTTCATATAATTATTTAAAGTTGTTTTTTTATTAATAGGCATTTTAATTAATATTTCAATCAAACAGTTTCTAGTTAAGTCTCTTGTTTTTAAGTAATGTAATCATTTTAAGTTCGGTTTTTAAGTAATATTAATAATATTTAGAACAGAAAAGAAAACATTTAACTTTGTATAATTCATCCATCTACCCATTCGCACACACAGTTATAATAAATATTTAAAAGTAAATATACAGAATATATAGTAGCAATATTTTTGTTTTTTCGTGTTTTTTTTTTTTGGGTTTCTTTTGGATATCATTACAACAACAACAACCAAAAAGAAAACTCTGTGTAACAATAATGTGCTTGTAATAAATATAAATTCTTAGTAGGAGGATTGCACTTTATTTCGAATAGTAGTAGAAAAAATCTATTCGAGAAAAAAATGTTTTGTTGTGATAGGAGTTTTATTTTTTTTGTTTTTTGTGTTTTTTTTTATTTTTTTAATATTCATAAATAGTTATCACAGTCATTGAACATTAAAAAAAAAATAAATCAAATTTAGTGAGTTAGTCCGAGCGAGCATAGCAAAAATCATCTACTTTCATACTACATATTCAGTTATATAATAATGTATATATGTACATGCAGTTTATCAGTTTTTCTCTGTATATATATATATATTTCTTTTGTTAATTTTCTCAATTATCATTTTCATAGTCCGTGATTAGTTAATTTTTTGATATTCATTCGATTTTTAAGGAATATTATATCAAGTTTTTTTTTATTGTTTACAATATTTCTGAGATTGACAAAAGTTTAAATTCTTGGATGATCGCATATAGCATTGACTTATGTATATTTAAAACGATTTTTATGTTATGTTTGGGGCGCTTCTTTGGTTACCTTCTCTTTAATATTTTAGACTGCAAAATTGAAAAAAAAAAACAATAAACACAGGGAATTAAACATAAAATTGTTTTGGTTTATTTGTGTGCCTTTATTTTATAAATAATAATATAATTAAAAGTCAATGTTTACAGAGCAGATTAGCTTGTGGGATCTGGCAACACCTTACCATACAACCTTCGTTCGAAAAGCCGCAGTGTTCCCAAGGTATATAGAAGACAAGATATTCTCATTAAAAATTTTGTACTAGAACTGTGACGTGTTTCGTCCGATAACGTATATACATTTCTATTGAAAAGGCAGAGAGATGAGATATTATATTGTGTTCTCTGTACTGTACTTTCCTATACGTTCGGACACAAAAGGCGAAAACATAATTCATAATGGGAATATCTTGCCTTCTATATACCATGCAGTGTTCCGATGTGTTTTAGCTCAGCTGAATACTGTAGTAATAGAATAAGTAAAAGGAAGCAGCCTATTAAGTAAATTGTAATTGTCACTTGTAAACGAAGAATCATTGAGTTAACTGGTTAGAGAGTTTGGTTTAAGAAAGAAGTTGTAAAAAGAGTCGATAAACTCCTTTAGATCTATGTAAAAGTTTTTACGAGACGTTAAGTCTAATATTATATTGCTTATAATTGAACGAATTCAATAAAAGCCACAATAATAGATTGTGAAGGATCGTGTCTTCTTTCTTTCTTTGCAATAGTGAAATCGCTATTAAATCCTGCAAAAGATAATTTTGTGGGATCATCAAACCCTACACCTATTATATTTTCCTTTTCAAGCACTCTAAACCGCCTGAAAACCGATGTGTGTGTAACTAATAGGACTATTTCGGTTACATCCAATTCATCGATACAAAAGTGGGATTTTTCTTAGTTGGCTTACTTTCATTGTGAGCTGTTCCACAAAACGTAACCACTGACTGATTTTAACTGAGACATCAGAGATATTGGCTAAAGGTTTTGCCTACAGGAAACTCTTTATTTTACTTTCAGAACAATCCGAAAGTCAAAATTTGTATTTATGAAGTGAAAACTTTTTTAGGCACAGCGCGTATAAAATTTTTGTTGGGCAATGAATGAGTTTCACAATTATCACGCTCACGTTTCAAAGTAAACGCTCATTCGAATAAACTTGGGAGAGCTGAATTGTTTTTTTCTGTCTCGTAATTGAAAGAGAACAAGCGTTTTTAAGCATATACTCATTTTTATACCCTAGATGAAATCGTAGGGGTATACTAAGTTTGTCATTCCGTTTGTAACACCTCGAAATAATGATGGTAGAGCAAAATGGATTGGACACCCATTCATAATATTAAAAGTTATTTCGATTTTTGCATGTCCGTCCGTCCGTCCGTCCGTCCGTCTGTGCGCACGATAACTTGAGAACGCGTACACTTAGAGAGCTGAAATTATGTACACAGACTTTAAAAAAAAAAAAGTAAAATTAAGTTCGAAAATGAGCCAAATCGGGCAACTCCTTCGTGGGGTTGCCATATAAAAATTTCGTTTTCCGCTATATATTTGGACACTGCCTGAGAACACGTCGACGTAGAGAGCTGAAATTTCGCACATGATGTTTTTACTACATTGGCAAATAAAATGTCAAAAATGGACTAAATCGCGCAACTCCTTCTTGGTGTTGCCATATAAAAATTTCGGTTTTTTACGTATACTTTGAAAACGATCAGTCCAAGACATTTTTATGGTACTAAAAACTTGTGCAGAATACGAAATCCTATAAAATTGGTTATAATCATTTTGTCTGTGCGACAAACCGTTCTAGAAATATATGCGAAAAACAACTTCAAAATCAATACTTGAATAGATCGGTGACCATACGAAATTTAATACGGGCATTCATCTAGGGTATCCTAAGAATTGGTCTTAGACCAATTCTAGCTTTTTTACTTGTTTATTTTAATTTTACTCGGAGTGCTCAAAGAAATCGAAAGTATCGGACAATATTATAAAAACTTCTCTGATTTATATACTTTTTTCTAGATAGTTTTGAATGCTCTAAGAAATCTATTAGAAATGTTTACTGGAAAAAAATAGTCGCTCGATGCGTTATTAAAGTTGCATATCGATAAGAAGAACAAGAAAAAAAAATGGTAGCACGCTTAAACTTAAATAATATTTTTTTTTTTACATTGTTAAAAAAATCTAGAGGAAGATATTCGAAAACGTGATTTTGTTTTTTTTAATAATTACAAATCTATCAAGAAAAATTTTGAACTAAAAAAAAAAAAATCGATTGAAATGTAGTTGGATTTCTATATTTTAGCTGATGGTGAATTTTTGTTTGCTCATTTACATTGGAAAGATTTTTCTCGTGCTTTAATTTGAAATAGAAGTTTGAGCGGATATATCAGCGTTAATGTAATGAGAAAAAGAACGGACTATCTCAAATCTATTAAATAATAATTTTTGCACAATGATTCAGGAAGTATACTACACATTTGCTTCAAAATTACTTTTGATTTATTCATTTCTACAAGAGAGTCTTGTTTCGAATAAATGATTTTTTATGGGCTTAAAGGTTGAGTTATTTTTAATGGAAGCCTGATTGAGCTTGATGGAAGGAACACAGTCCAGGATATGATTTTAATGAATTCCGATATTTTTTTTTTATCTTTATAAAAACACTTTTAAAGGGGTTATATCAGTTGCGTAAATGCTAACTAGATGGTCACTTACAACAATGAGAATTATAAATTCAATATATCATCAATAAATATTATAGATAAAAACTTTTAAAAAAATGGAAAAATCATGCTTTGGCGCTCTTCGGTGCAGACTGAAAATCGCCATCTAGTGATAAATAGGTAAAGCGCGAAACACTTGAGAGTATCGATTTAAAGTGAATAAAATTCAAAGGATTTAAAAGTTTGCTTGTCGCTTAATATAGCAAGAATTGTCATCATCTGGTGGGATATTTTATGCTATTTATTTTTTATTTAAGAAATTTCTAGACTGCATGCGCCGCCCAATCAATTACAGTATAATCGTGTATAAGTGTTACAGTGGCAATGATGCAGAGCGAAAATTGAATTATATACATATAAAAGAAAACGAAAATCGATAAAAATGTGATCGTATCCAGGAAATTAACTCTTTTGTACATCTCAGTTGTGTTAATTGAATATATCTTAAACGTTTTTTAGTAATCGTAGTAGTAACGCTTCTTCTACCCTTTATTCTTGGCAATATTAAAACGGTTTAATTTAGTTGTCGCTTCTTTAAGACTTTAAACTCATACTTAAGATTCGATATTTCTCTTGTTTACATTTTTAAGAATTTAATTAATTTTTTCGTTTATATTAAAGCTTTAAGCGTAATTCATTTAAGTCGTCTTTGATACTTGGAGAGAAGAGGAATTTCAAAGAAGTTATATTAATATTTTTCCATGTATGTATGTTTGTATGTATGGATATGTACAAATGTGTGTGAGTGTATTTTTTCTTTAAATGATACATACATATGTATAAGAAGAGAAAGAAAGCGAATAAAAGAATGCTTAGCGCAAACTAAATTTTAAATATAAATATAATACTTATATGAATTTTTTTATTTGTATTGTACTCTTTTCTGTATATCACCGAATGTTTTTTTTTGTTATGCAAGTGCCAAATTGTGAGTAGCACTAGTATTTTCATGTAATAGCTTTGCTGCTGATGTATGAAATAGCGTCGAAACAAGGCATGAAGGAGTAAGCCCGATTAAATGACACATAAGATCCAAATGACATAACTTGACAACAGCAGCAATAGAAATAAGAACAAAATTCAATATCATAGTGTTCAATTAAAATGGTGACGACTCGCCCTACTTTCTTACTAGAATCGAATCAGACTCACTCATCGAGTTAAGCAGGATGTTTTAAAACACAATATTCTTGATTTGAGAACTTTCGAGCCAATTATGGTAAGCTGCATAGATATGATTTCAGTAAAGAGCAAAAGATTGTTTAGACATGATGTCCATAACTGATATAACGTCATAAAACATAAAAACCTTGAAGTCTTTATATTTAAATTATTGGATTGGAAGAGGACCTTAAAGGTCTTCTTCTTCACCTTATTATAACAGTTAGAAAAAGTCAAGCAACGAATTCGGTTGTTATTGTTTTAGTCAGATGAAAATGAAGCTGATTTCCCCGAATTATGTATATTTGCTTTAGTTTGAAATTTGACAACAACGCATTTAGTAGGGCCATATAAGGTTATCACCATAGAATTGGTCGGATTTTGTGTTAATAGTAGATTTTAATTTCAATTTTAAGGAAAATTATTGCTGAACTCATATTCCCAACAAATTTCTGGTTTAAAAGAGAATAATGTTAGTTTTAGCGCTTGCATAACTTTATGAAAATTTCAGTAGATTACCGAAAGATACTTACGATATTATACGTAACAAATTTTCGAAATTTTAGTTTACACGCGATATGTTTGATATGTGGTTTGTAAATTTTGTACGGAAAGTAGAAGAAGAATATATTCAGGGAAGACAAGCAGAAGAAAAACCCTTGATTGAGAAGTTTTTTCGGGTGTGAGAGTATTCTGGAATAGTGTGTTGTCCTTAAGTGGAAAATTTGTAGTAAATTCTATTTTAAAATGCTTTTAAACATGAGATCAGGGAGATTTAATGCAATTATTTAAGCTGTGTGAATTTTACTTGATGATTATTATGAAACTTTTGTACAATTACTATTTAGAGAGATTTTGTGATAATTTAAAAACAAAAAAACGGAACAATATTTCCATAAAACAATTTTGTTATTGAAATTATTAAGTAGTACGTAATTGTGAGATTTTGAATTGATTTAAATTTAAATTATCACGATATCAGCGACAAGATGTCCAACGGAACAGAATTGTATTATTTTAATGAAAAATATAATTAATTCTTATATAGTCAATTCTATATAATTTCTGTCTAATTTAAATGTTTTATATACTTATATTTGTTTTTTTAATTAACTTGTAATAAAGTAATTTTCAAGAATTGCAGTGAAGTTGGTATATTTTTGTTATTATTTCCAAAAGTTCTGTAATGAGTAGAGTAGTCATGAGAGCAATCAAAGACCACATTGTACTTTATTTGTGGACCAGAAATCGTTCCTTGTTTGTATAAAATAATAATAATAATATTAATAAATTAAATTAAACAGCAACACATTAGTTATAAGCGATTCCATTTAATTTAAGCAGATGTTATTGATCTGCTCCATTTGATTTTGTCCTTATTTTTTATTTTTTTTATTTCCTTTTTAAAAGAATAGTGAAAGTAGTGAAAAAGTAGCACAAACCAGAAGAATGTTTCTTTTTTAATCAATAAGATTTTGCTTTTAATTTTATTATAATTATGCATGCTTCATTATTCATATTTTAATAAAACAAAATGTTTTTTTCTTTAGGACAAGTTATTTTGTTAGAACTTTTCCAGGGGTAGAACATGTTAAACAACGAAACCACGATCGATATCGATTTGATTAAGATTATTTGTCAAGTTATAATAGGTTTAATATCGCTTGTAATTGAATCGAATCTATTATTTGGGACAATCAACAAGTCCTACAGGTATGTAACTTTAGTAAGCAGTATAGAAGAAACTATAAATCATTCGACACATAAACCTGAACGAAAAGATTCTGCTGAGATTTGTAGTATTACATATAGTCGGATTATTTCGATCAGGTTTATGTGGAGATTATAGATCTAAGCTCTTCTTTACTATTACAAATAGTTTTGGGTCTGGAAAGCAAGAAAAGATATTGTTGATCTTTAAAATCTACATAAAAGCAGTTGCTTATACTTTTTACTGTTTATTTTTTACTCTTATAATTATTTTTGTAATTATTGCTATTCAGTGCTTGTTTTCTAATATCGTTTAGATTTACTGATTGAAATTGATTTTTTTTTCAATTGATCGATCTTACAGGTGTAGCAAATGCACAATATTATTGGTTGAGCGAAAAGCTTTTAAGTGTAAATTGTTCTTGAAGTTGATCGCCATGAAATGGGTGGGGCAAACAAATATGAAAAAAAAAACATTGCAAATTGAAAACCAGCAAAAAGGATAGCTGTAAATTGATGGATCTGAGACGTGTTTCTTCAGTAGAAGCAGCGGCGGCGAAGAGAAGGATCAGTAAAGACTATAACGGATCTTCGATCTGATCCGATGCTAATTAAAAAGCGGACACAATGCCATCTAGTGTAACATACACAAAAATTGTCTGCATATAAACTGTATCAATTAAAAGGTGAGGTGAGGTATGTTTCTGGTAAGAATATTTCCTTTCTTTTATTTTATTTAGATTTCCACCTAATTTTTAATTCCATTAATTTTTTAAATGCTTGCAGAAAAAGAAAACTTTTTCAATTTTTTTTCCTACAAAATGTGTCAGACATTGTGCTGAACAGCGTGAAGATGAGAAAAGAGTTTCAGCCTATTCTGGTGTAGCTATTACCAAAATTATACACTTTCACGTATCAAAGAACTTGACAATTTCTTACTATTTGCATATAACAGTTTAATTAAAATGAATTTTAACTGAATCTCGTAGTTTTGTTTTTTTTAGTTAGGTTATATAGAAGAAAAAAAATTGATTATTTATAGAAATTTAATTTAATATTTTTTCCTTACTAATTTACATAAATATCAGAAATTTTAACATGTTCATCCTCAGAAGTCTCTTGAAAACGATAGAAAAAGTTCTTTGCTTAAATTTTTTTTATGCATTTACCATACATAGTTAAGATGTATTTTGGTAAATGGATTTTTATATGTAGAGGTATATAAGAGAATTTGTGCGAAGAGCCATGCTCAAGAGGTTTAACTGTTTTTATACAGACCAATTTTAATAAATATTTCATTAATAATTTTAATTTCATGTTCATGATTTTTCTTTAATCCTTTGAAGCATGCGTTAAAGTTGATAATCGTCTGTTTAAGATGAAGTTATACATAATAGCAGCAGCCATCAGATAATTTTTTGTATTTAGTAAGTATGTATGTATATACATACATATATGTAATTACGTGGTTTCTAACTTATATATTGCTGATGGATAATAGATTCTAAAAGAATAGGATTTTTACTGAAAATATTGTATTTTAATTTTTTGAGGAATTTGTTTTTATTTAGAAGGTTTTACTTAAAAAAAAAAAAGAAAAAAATTTTCTTTCAGTTATTTTTTTCTCTCATTATTTCAGACTATAGTAGGTAAAAGAATACCTAAGAGTGGTATGGCTTCGCTCGTCTTTGTTATAACATGACCCACCAATAATGAGAATACTGTTTGTGATAGGAGAATTGTAATACCTGAAAGAGGAGAGAAGCTCTTCTGGTTTTTACTTTCGATTAAATTAAGAAACATAAAAAAAAAATTTGTATTTTGGTTTAATAATAACTTGGACATGGCATTTTTGTGTAATTTTTTTTCTTATTTGGATTAAAAAACAAAAAAAAACAACAAAATAAACTTATAAGGGATAATGAAAAATCCATTTTTCCCTCCCTTGGCTGAAGAAAATTTGAAGGGCACAGGAATCACGATAAAAAATTTTATTTCTGTTTGTGTTGGTAGATTAAAAAAAAAATTAATTATTAAATGCCATCCGTGTGTGACTACTGCATGGCGACGCACGTTGCAATGAACTTTTCCCATCTGGAAATGAATAACAAAGTTCTTCTTTTTTACCATCTCTTCTTTATAAATTAGTTAATTTTGTTTTTTTTGTTTTTTGAAAAATTTATATTTATTCTTGATATTTTATGTTTTGTTTTATTTTGTTTTATTTTATTATTTCTAGAAGTAATCGCACGATTTAAGGTTCAAAGAAAAAAAAACATCTATGTAGGTTTGTGTACATTTCTTTTTATAGCTTGTGCCACTATTAAGAATTCACTGCATATAGAGATCAATTTTTTGGAATTATACATAATCACATTAATAAATTATATATAGACATACATAATATGGAATTATAAAGAGACACAAAAAGAAGAGGTGTTAACCGATATTGATATGCTCTGTAAGCAAGCAGATTCAAATACGAAAATCACTAAGAAATGTAACCATGAAGCATATAGTCGCAACATTTTATTCAGATGTTTTATATTTGTATAAGTTTTATTATTAAATTTTATGTGATTCTTTGTTTGCTTTTGCCCTTGTTTTATATTTAAATATATTATTATCATCTATTACTGTATCTTCATTAGATTTATTTTATTATTGTAATAATATATGAATATATAAGGTGAATATTTATAGTAACAATAACACAACTATACATAAATCATTTATGCTGTTCTTAGACCCATTTGAAACTGAAATGATATTTTGTCAGACAGAACACAACAAAACTTATATTCTTGTGAAATATTTATATTATATATATATATATATATATATATGTATTGTGGTGTATGTTTGGGCCTTTAAATTTATTTAAAATTTGGCGCTAACAATAATTTTAGTTTAATATTTACTTTAATCATATGAATGTAGTTATACAGTCAACAATTTGTGTATTAAACTAAATAATAATCGTACGATTACGAAATAATCTCTTACAATTATTCAATTTATTATTATATTAATTAAATATTCCAATTTTAATTACTGATTTTGTTTATTTTCATTAAAAATTTTTATTAACAAAAAAAAAAAAAAACAATGCACTCATCACTTTTCTTTAGCAATAGAAAAAAGAAAAAGAAAAGTGAAATCAAGTTCTGTGCGTTAATATCATTCCAAAATGGGTCAAAGTTCATATAATGTGAGTTTTGAAAAATAAATGCGCATTGCTAATGGAAAATATATGAAGAACGAAAAAGACGAACATGAATTGTTAAAAGAAAAATAATAAAATAATAAATATATAGTAAATATGTATGTACACTGAATAAAAAAAAAACATATACATATATATATAAATTATGATATTTTAGTGTATTATTTCTCCAAACAGAGTGGAGTCATCCAAACTTTTTTCTCAACCGTTATGATTTTTTTTTGTTTTGTTTTAAAAATAATATGATATAAGATTCTTGACACACAAAATGAAGGTTTTTATATATTTATATAAGTACGTTTATATATAATATATATATATAAATAGTAATAGTTTTTAATGCAATCTCTACCTAACAGAGGGATTGCATCAGATACTTGGGGCAATGTCTCAGCTACGAGGTTCAGAAACACTGTGAGCGATAGAAGAATTGTAACTCCTGAAACAAAAATGAAATTTTGAAAAAAATTTTAACGCAAAATAAAAACAAAAAACATTATTCATAATATACACATTATATTCTTCATCAGAAGAAATATTAGTAGTATTGGTAGTAGTGATAGTAGTGATAGTAGTGATAGTAGTAGTACGTAGTGGTAGTAGTGGTAGTAGTAGTACGTAGTTGTAGTAGTATGTAGTGGCAGTAGTATCAGTAGTAGTAGTGGTAGTAGCAGGTAATAGTATGTAGTGGCAGTAGTACGATGTAGCAGTAGTAATGATAGTGGTAGTAGTCGCAGTAGTAGTGGTGGTGGTTGGGACGGTAGTAGTAGTAGAAGTAGAACTATATACCTAGTTATGTAGTAGATATCGATAATTTATTATAAGCATCTTCCTGTTGAATATTTTTTATATTTTTACTTTTAAAGATTTTTCTTGTAGACTTTCAATGTTTTTTTTTCTTATTCAATCGTCGTCATTTTTGATAGTTTCCTTGTTTTTTTTTTTTTCTTCTTTAATATAAAATTTGAATTATCTATTATACATTCTTATATAATATAAGGCTATTGCATTGAATATGTACAACTTTACTATATCAGTTAATGATTTATATATTTTGTACATGCATTCGAATAATGCAGGGAAAAATTCTACTAGAAAGGCGAAGTCTTGCGTAATTTTTATTCAATAAAAATATTTACAAAATTCTTCATAAGTCTATGTTTCATTTTCGATTGATTCTGTTTTTAATGCTGTTTCAAAGGGAAAAAGTGTGGTAAAAAAATAAATAAATAAATTTTTGGCAAAAACTTGAAAATGAATGATGATGAATGAATTTCAAACTCAAAGGAAAACATGATAACAAAAGTAATGTTGAAACGGGAAAGATCGATAATGAAAATAAAGAAGATGACAACGATAATAAAGAAATAATAACACTAAATCATTAAGATTAATATAACACTGATTTTTTTATGAAATAACTAATCTTATTTCCGCCACCTCACCTTTCTAGTAACGCAAAAGAAACAAACACTGATGGTCATGGGTGGAGTTCAATATTCTTAAGGGTGTTAAAGTAAAGTAAAATATTTCCGTAATCTGGAAAGTAGGAAAGGGGTGGGGGTAGTGGATATAAATAATGCAATTAAAGAATTGATAATAATTTAGTCATAGAATATGGATGAAAAAACTTTTTTTGTTTGTTTATATATAAATATTCTAGACCTATCGGATCAGCTACATGAAAGAGGGGGGTGAGATAAATACTTTTCTAAAAATGATTTCAACTGGTAGATACCTTCCTCGTTATTACCAAGTATCAAATGACATTCCTGCGAATCGTTGTTGTATAAGTGAGCATTAAAAACAACTTCAATTTGTAGTTTAATTTTTTTTTTTGTATATTTGTATTACACTCTAAGTAATGTGTCCGCAAAAGTCCGTAGTACGAATTTGATTATATTTTAAAGCTCCCGTTTCAATTTTACGCTTGTTTTGTTTCTTTTTGTGTTTTATTTTTCTTTCTTTTGCGATTCATTTACGAAATATTGTCCATAAAACATGTTGTAAAAATATTTAAAAAAAAGATAAAAAAGATTGGGGCAAAATATGGTTTTTCTGTTATTTAAGGCTTTCTAAGTTCGTTTTGCTTTCGTATTTAATGTACAGACTGACGCACCAAACACCACGTTCACAAAACACATTAATTAAAAACTAAAAAAAAAAAAGTTCAATTTTCAAAATGAAAAATTTTTAACATATAAATCATCTATTTTTGCATACACTTGAGCAATTTGGGAAAATTTACAAATTCTCATATAAATTTTTTATGAGTATAGAAGCAATTAGCAAAAATCATGTATGAGTAGAAGAAAGTATCTCGTGCGTATCACGCATATGTACATGAAAAATTTGTAAATTTTTGACTTTTTTTTTGGTTTTAAATGCCTTTGCTTTTGATTGTTTTTTTTTTATCTTTATATCTGACCCTTTGCTTCTAAATTGTTTCTTTTTTTTTTCTCTACAAAAATTCTGTTTTTTTTTTTGTACCTATAAGAGGAACTGCATCCGACGTTGTCGGCATTGATTCAGCAACAAGATTAAGGAAAACTGTTAATGATAGAAGTATAGTAACGCCTGAAAAAAATATAAAAAATAATTTCATGTACAATGTAAATTTTAAGTTTTACAACCAATAGTTCTAGGCACCGTTAAGAATGTTGTTTTTGTGAGTTTTTTAGGTATTATGCGAAGACATAAAAACAAACCTAAAATCTTTTTTTTTTAAATACTTAATTTTTTGTTTTTATATTTTGTTAATGCCTTATTTCACAAGTTTATATTATTCATAAAAATACTTCGAAATCCGTGACTATCAAAAATCTCTATTCTGTGGTCTTGCACATACCTAGATACGTTGTTTGTTGAGGGTTTTAATGATTTCATTCAAGTAGGGAAAATATGTCTTTATCAAATGCTGCTAAATGTGGTACAGGAATCCCAGGCTGATGGGCTGGAGAAGATTCTACATTCTGCCAAAGGGGAATGTCCAGTTTTCATACAACCTTAGGCCCGACATCAACATCAATGAAAAATGTCTGAAACGATGCATTATGATACTCTGAACACATCTTATTAAAAATGTTTGTTTCAATTATGCGGAGGAAAGCTTTGGCGATTGGATGTAGTTTGAGTGACTTTCTTGGGTGAAAAAGTGGACTTTTCTACTTCTCGTGATTGCGCGGAATTGGTGCGTCATGGAAAAAATTATATATATAGAATAGACTTACTAAGTTCAATTAATGTATATAACATACTAATTAAGCCCCACTTTGAATATTGTTCGACAGTCATGTTTATGTGCGATAATAACTCTTTTGTAAGACTACAGAGACTTCAAAATAGGACAATGAGAGCATCTTAAAGTGCAATAGATACACATCTATCATATTTATGTTAAATTTTTTGTGTTGGTTGAGTGTAAAGCAACGAATTATTATGATTTTATTAATTTTTATATTTAGAATTAAGTCAGGTGATATGCCGAGCTATTTAAGTAAATTAATGAATTATGTTGGAGACTTACAACCTTACTAATGATTTTAGCCTGCCACTATATAGAGATAATTCATCGCAGAATAGTTTAGTATATAAGGGCTTTCAAATATTCAATAAGTTACCTTTACATGTAAAACTTGAGAATAATTTTAGGATATTTAAGAGAAAAGTTCTTGAATTTGTTAAAATTACTTATTAAATTCGTAAACTAATGCAGAAGATAAGGAAAAGGATTATATGACTTTTGTAATGAATAGCAAAAAATGCTAAATAAAATCACTTACTTACTTACTTACTTCTTATAAGAAAAATGTTCACAACAGAGAACTAATGGTCATGTAAGAAAAAACTGTAAAAATAAATGCGAAATGTAGGAGCTGGGATGTATGTGACACAAGTGCATGAAAATGGGTTTTCCGGCGGCAAAAATGTCCCGAGAAAGTTTTCTGAATTTAGAAAAAAATAGACCACCCAATAGTATACTCAGCGAGACCTTTAATTTGATATGTAACATCCTTATTGGAACCACCCCCCCCCCGCCGGTGGTCTTAACCCCCGCCATTCTAAAAGTATGCAGAAAAAATGTTTCTTCTATGAATTGTAATGTAATGGTAATGAGCTGAGGTGAACAGTGAAACCCGTTTTCGGATCGGATATAACCCTACCGAGTTAGAGCCGATCTAAGATGCGAAAAATCTAGTATTTACCTCAGTTCGAATAAAATAGAGTGAAATACTAAAAAAAGTGAGCATGGGGATGCTTATTTAAGCCCCCGAGTATAGGAGTGCGGGTACTCAAACTTCTTCTCAGGACCTAAGTAATTTGATTCTGTACTAGATTTTCCAAAATGTGCCAGATCAAACTTTGACCCCAAAGCCGTCCCTCGCTTAATTGAAATAAACATTACTAATAAAATATGTTCAGAGTATCAGAATGCATCGTTTAAGATATCTGTCATGTATGTTGATGTCGGGCGTAAAATGGACATAGATATAGGAAAAAATTATGGCTGAAAATTGATCCGAATAAGCTGAGTGCACAGACTACGCCTGATATAAAATTTCTATGCTGCAATTGAGTGATGAACTTGTATTACCTCGTCGGTGACCAGTCCATCATTAAGTATAGGCCGGTCTTACATATACATGAACAAGAAGAATTTTTGAACTAAAATTAAAACCTAATTTGTTGGAATAGTACCGGAGTAGATGACTGCTAGATTGACTACAGTCATTGAACGGGACTGGATTTTGGTTTCCTCACCTTAGGAGCATTTCTGGCGCCACTCACAAGATTATATGTGAGAAGCAACTTGCCATTATGTAATTAATGGCAAAACTACTAACTACTAAATAAATTGAGTAGTCATTCTCGAATATGGTCTATTCTAGTTAATTTCCTTAACACGTTGGTGGGAATTAAAAGATATGTAAGATGTGAAGCATATGCGAAGAATATCCTCTTCGGATACCAGATCCTCTATGGTTCCAGCTTCTGGGCTCATGCATGGTGACCTTAAGTTGTTGGGGACTAAGCACTCTTAATTAAAAATGACTGACTGTTTGGTTTGAAAAGGGAGGCGATGGTAATAAAGGGACTACCAAGAGGGCTTATATATTAGCCCTCCTATTTCCTTATAATGACTTGTTTGAGAAAATTCGAAGCGGCGGGCTTTGATACAAAGATTAGTTTGTCAAGGTATTACGATATATTGTATTTACGCTATACTATTAAGGGTACTGCTGAGTTTGATTTAGAGTCTGGTCATTCAGCTCTGAACATCTTCATGGATGGCATCCTCATGTTTTCTTTCTTGTGCCTACTACTGAGATGATGTACTCAGTTGAAACATGCACAACTGTTTTCTAAGATGAGTTAGATAGCGAAATCATAGCTTTTGATAAGTAGGTACCGCTATCTTCTCAAACATTCGAACTGATGCGAGCCTTGACATCAGTCTTGGATAGCTTCTACGGTATTAAAAGATTACAGGGATGTATTGAAAAGGCTATATTACATATGACTCTGCAACAGGTACCTAGCCTGGACACCAAGGAATTATGTTAAATGAGAGAGAACTAATCTGCTATCTAAGTCTAGTTCTAACATTCCCTTTCTGAGATAAGAGTGTGCCATAACCGTGTTTGTATCAGTGATTCAGTTCCTTATTAAAGAAGATGTTCACCGTTACAATAATTTCAGGGAATTTCTATTGAAGTTAACAAATATCTTAAGTACAGATGTCGTGGATAATCCAGAATGTAAGAATTTAGATTCACAAACTATTACAAAATATATAATTCAAGATTTGGCCTTTGTGAACTTATGGACAGAATAATTTGAAAGATATCGCTTTACATTGTTATCCGCAACAGAAGAAATGCAAGTATGCAAAGTACATATCTACACGTACTATTCCATTGTGATCGAGATGAGAATTGTCAAAAATTTTTTTTTGTAGTTCTTTATTTTTAACAACCTTTACAATATTTTACAGAATATTTTTTGAATATGTACTCGATTATATGGTTATGTCAGTTTCGGGTTTGCCATAAGTAATAAGTTTCAAGTAATTGACTATGGCAGTCCTGCAATACGCAAATACTCAGATATTTTCATGCTCATATGTACAGAAGAATGATATACGCAGAAAATTTATAAACTCAAATTTGAAGCTCATATTTCAAATACATATTGGAACCTACTCAAGTTGCTTAGTACTAAAGTTGTTAAACACTCGAGTTGTGGGGTACTCGTATTTTTAAGTATACTCAAGTTTTTGAGTAGCATTTAATGGATACTCGTTTATATTGATTATAGGAGAGCAAAAGAAATATAGAGAATGATTTCAACACACTACACTTATGTAAAATAATGCAATTTGGAATTAAGATCTATAATCAATATACATACTTAATTTGGTCATACGTACACACGAGTATATATTTGAGTGACACATTGATCGATTAATTAGCGTGATATCCTGTTCGCTCTATTGTGAAAATTTCTTTTTAATATATATCCAATAAATGTATAAACGAAATAAATAAAATATAATTTAAAAACTAAAAAATTCAAATCGTCCTTTTTGTCATATAAAAAAAAAATCAATTTTTAGTAGAAAAAATAAGTAGTAAAAATACACACAAACACTTAGTAAAACTTGCCTTTTCCCAAATTCCTGGAAAACTTATAAACTAATTTTCATGATGAAAATTTTTCAAATTTTGTTTTCTGTTTGTTGAAATAGTAATATAAGGTGATTTTGTAAAAAACAAAAAAAAAAAAAAAACAAAAGAGAACAAAAAAAAAAACTTCATACATACCTAAAGTAAGTTTTTCTCCCGAATCGGGTGGAAGAGTAAAACCCAGTAAAGCCATTGAAGATATCAAAACACACGGAACAATTAAATTGAAAAAATAATACAACGTCCTCCTTCGTATTTGGATTGTAAATGTAACGTCGACGTATGGTTCTGGGCAGCATGCGTAAACTATCGTGTTTTTCTTGCCAGGCATACCTTTTTTCGAGATGAAGAGACAAAATATTACTTGATAAAATTTATTCAATAAATATACTAAAAAAAAAACCAAAATATTTAAAATAATTTTAAAACATTATTTGAGAGTAGTTCATGCAATTCGATTCGAAATTTAATAAGGTTCACTCACCCGTTGAAGAGCCTGTAGAACATTGGAAAACTAATTATAATTACAGTGTCTTTCAACAGCGAAATTGAAGAATAAAAATTAGCATCATTTAATAAATTTTCCCCTTTTCCACACACATACAAAAAATATTTTATTCCCATTGGAAAGAAAAACCTGCGCTTCTGAAAGAAGCACAATTTAAGCGCTTCCCTGGACATCATTTGGAAGCTCTTTACAGGAATATTCACTGATACACCCAGGAAAATAAGCAACAGCGAAAATAAGTAACTTAAGGCCCTTCGCACACGGAGCTACTCAAAAAATATTACAATTAGTAACTTGTGCGTCACTGCCTATGCATTTCAATGGAAGTCCGCTTACGGCGCTACTAGTTATGATTAGTCACTTTCGACATGTCGTGTCGATCTTCAGGCTATCGCTTACAAATCGATTTCCTCAGCACTCATATGCATTCTCTCATAATTGTATTCGTCCTTTGAAGGCGACGATCAACGATTTGTACCAAATCAAGGTAAGACCCCTTAAACGGCACGTACGCGGCGAACATATGTTGTCCAACTTGGTGTGTCACACATGAAAGCTTTTTCTCCACATACTTGTTAAACATGTTGTCCAACAGCAGGACAGGAACACATAGCAAGAGCTGCTAGAACTGTCAACTGTTAAAGTTTTAGTATCGAGTTCAAGTAAAATGTGACATTTCCATAAAAACTGTAGCACTGGTAAAATCCCAAGCAAAAATTTATTTTTTTGACTAGTGCTGTACGGAGTTTACGGGTAAAAACCGAAGGTTCCCTCTTTATAAAATAGTAGGCACTATAAATTCTCCACAAATTTTACTAGGCATTTTAATGTACGAAACATTACACGCATGAGAGTTATTCCGACTTTTACACCCCAAAAACTGGGTAATATTACTCTTGATTTTAAAACTGAAGCCAAATAATTAGTGAAACCAGACCCCAAAATTAAAATGGAGGATAAATGTGAATGAGCGCGTCAAGCAGCCGGCCATTACACTGCAGAGATGGAGGTTACAACCTCGTATCGTGCACTGAATATATGTCTTTACGGACGGTTCGAAAATGGTGGTGGGATTAGGAGCCGGGGTATACTCAGCACTCCCTGGAATACAGAAATTATACCGCCCATAGGACTACTGTAGTGTGTTCCAGGCGGAGGTCCTAGCCATTTGCAAAGCAACAAGATTGCTTTGCACACAAATTACTTTGTACCTAATGATCGAGTCATTAGGATTTGTATTGATAGACAAGAGCTGCAATTAAAGCTTTGGAATTGAGCGCCATTAGATCGCGCCTAGTGCAACAGTGTCTCTGTGAGCTCGGGAAACTGGGGGGGTCGCCAAGCATAGAGTTACTCTATTCTGGGTGCCTGCTCACAGTGACATACCTGTAAACCAGGCAGAAAAGGTTCCGCTATGTATAGATGTCTAGTAGAGGAGTCCGTAGCTCGGCCCCTAGAATCAGTGAAGAAGATTCTAGACGTACAGGCCTGTAAACTGGCAAATCGCAAATGGGGAGAATTGTCCACATGTGCGATTTCAAGACAGCTGTGGCTCGAGATTTGTCCTAGGAGGACTGAATTTCTGCTGATGAGGAACCGTAATGATATACGTAACCTTATCGCAGTTATTACGGGGCACTACCTCTTCGGTAAACATGCAGAGCACAAACAAGCTCCATACTATGACTTCTTCGGCGAATTGGGAAGCTAGCAAACAAGGAGTTGGGGGACCTGGTAAGGTTCATTAACTCTTGTGGCTGGTTTCCGCGCACCCCATAAATCCTAGGTATCTATCCCAGGTAAGGTTACAATAAGGTGGTATTACAATGGAAAACAAATGGTCTAAGTGAGGCTGATGCTGATCGCAGGAGTTCGCGCGATGGCCACCATTCTAACCTAACCTAATCTATATCTCACTCATAAAAAAAGGTGCATTTTATTTAAAAATTAAATAGTGCCTTCCTGGGCACACATCAGGGCGACCCTGAGTAGATCAGATCAACACCTTGAAAATTACCATATTTTGTTAATAGGTCTTAAACGGGTAGACACACAGCACGACCTAATGAATCATTTGTACTAACTATTCATTAAAATGCCGCGTGTTACATAGTATACGTCATTATAGCTTGAAAATCAGATAATAATGAAGTGCACAAATGAAGTGTTTTCCTCCTTCTGGAGCTCCGCTGTGCATCTGCCGATTTGAAAAATAAGAAGAAGAATATAAAATAAATAATAAAATATTTTTTTTTAATATAATGTTTTTCTCATTTGCAAATTGTTAAATTGAAAATAAAATAAATGAAAACAAAGTTTATCGCGTTAATTGGATCCACATTGCTTCTTTAATGTCATAAGTATAAACAAGACCAGTTTGACAGTACAACTTAATTAAAGAAATGACTGTGTGTCTGCAGTTTATAACGAATCATTATAGACTAATGAGTCGTTAGTTATTTCTTCATTAAGAGCGCTGTGTGTCTAGGGCATAGCACAATGCTGCGGTCATCAGCGTTCGTCAGCTCAATTTATTCCTATATATAATTAAATCCGAACTGATGAACACTGATGACCATCGCATTGGGCTTCCCGCTTTAGAATCAGTACACAGGACTCACATAAATAAAATATGCTACATCAACCACCGCAGATTGGATATTCTTTCAACGGTTATAGGGTTGGGAAAAGCTCTTTACAAAGGCTCGTTGTATCAAATTGTTTAAAATAACCGACTAACCGAAAATTGTTTTTTTTTTTTTTTTTGAGAAATAGAATGATCGAATTGCATGGACTGCACCCAATTTATTTATTTTTTTTTATTACTAACCAATCAGATACCATTCGCCGTTTGTTATGAAATCAGACAGATCTCCTCCTTCCTCAGAATTTAGTATCAGATCCAGCTATATATTTTTCATTTTTTTGTATGTTTTTTGTTTTTTACAAATATGAAGTCAAAAAAATAAATATAAAATGTATTATTATTATAGTTTTATATATTTAGTAAACAAGTAATAATGGCATGCTCTAATTTATATATTTCTTATGTGATTATTTAAAAGAAAAAAGAATCTTATAAGAGTTTTTACAAAGCTTTTTGTGGTGACCGGCTATCATGCAAAATAGCGTGATAATTATATGGCCAAACCATATTATTCACATGGTTCCATGTTGAAAGTTGTCCCATTTTATGTTTGATCAACTCATTCATTTCTATGATGGGAGGTGAAGAGACTAGACTCTACCGTGTATTCGATGATCAGATCAGTTTCGACCATGTCAAGGAAGTTCAAATTAAAAGTAAGGAAAAAATAGTAATCCACGTGTGATGGTGTGATTTCTTTGAGATTACGTAGAATGTGATCTCTTGAATTTACTACAGTACAAGGCACTATAGTAGCGAAGATTATAATGTATGTTATAGGTATATATTATGTATGTATACGTATATATGTATAGAGTAATTATGAATAGAGAAGTCACAAGTAGAAGAAAAAATTTTCAATGAAATTTGCACTTCATCTTCTTCTTCTTTAGTACGTGATTTCTCACAGAGGAATTCCCACTCGCATTTTCAATTTTTCAAGGTGGAAAAAGGAAAATTTTGTTTTTTTTTGTTTTTTAATAGATAGAACTCTCTGTGAGAAACAAAAAACAATTCTCGTCTATATGACACAATTTTCGAGCCCTATGTGGATTTCAAACAGAGTCAAGGAGACGTTAATGATTATTTTATAGTGGATCATGATATTTTCTGTTACCCAATACTATATAAATGGATGAATGAAAAGTTACCCAGTTACCCATGAAAATGATTAATTGTAAATATTATTATGAAATGTATAGTATAGGTTATACGCAAGGTATGCTATGTGTTTCTTGAAAAAGCCTGATGATAGGGGTAAGGGTATCAGACTCAATTTAATTCTTGTATCGTTTTAGCTGAAAAGGATAGAAATAACATGTAAAGGAGGGGGAACTGGTGACGATCGATATAAATAAAATTCCGGAATTACATAATATTATATTGCATGAAGTGTATGTATATATGTATGTTGTATGTATGTATAGATGTGCCAGTATTTTGTTTGTTTTTTTGTACTTTTTTCCATACCTGATTTCCGTCGTAGGTCCAACTACCGAATTTCATATCACAGTGTTGGTCATCAAAAGGGAACCACGTGATGTCTATCTTGCATGTGCTCTTGAAGATACCAGGGGGCACGTACAGACAACTGCCGTTATGTTTGACCACAATATTTGTGTGGTACGTGCCATCGAATCCCTCATCCGCGCTAAACATTACACATAGTTTTTGGGGGTGAATTTTAATTAGTTTTCAAATTCATTTGCGAAATTTACTTTGATTTTGATAACGAATTCTTAACGTCAAGCTGATTTGTAGTAAATTTGATAATTTTTTATTTATTTATATTTTTTTTTAATTTCATTTATTTATTTATTTGTAGGGTAATAAAAATTGTTCAATATTTTTATGTATTTTTGTACTTTTCATTCATCTCATGCAGAATTAAGAGATCGATTTGTGCGATCAATAGTGTTTTATTGTTGAAAGTAACACTAACAACTGCTTTTGTGGTAGACATTTTACTATTGTTCATTTTCAACTCGAACAGCTGTACGATGGGTTTTAAATGAAGCCTGATTGTTCATGTAAACCTGCATTATGTAGATATTATATTAACGATGATGTATGGAAAATATCGATCTGCGTAATAATCGTTCGAAGCTCGCAATATGCACGTCAAGATATCCTCATGAGCGAAGAATTCGAGAAACCAATCATTGACGCTGTTTACATCAAAATATTTTCCTTATTCCCAAGTGCTCACTTGGGCGTTAAGAGATATGATCTGATATTGAGATCAAATAAAAGCCTAAAGAAAACAGACTATCTAACTAATACATAAGATCCCTAACTTAGTACTTCTTGGCATTCCAAAATATTTGCACTGTTCTTATGTAAAACTGACAAAAGTTTAATTTGAATAGCCCCAAACTACTATTCATACAGAAAAATGGTGTTCTGATAATAATAATTGCTTTTTTATCTTCCCAAGCCTGATAATTATTAAAAAAAAGTTATCTTAACCGATTGACTACGATTCTCTAAACAAAAACTCTCTGCCTGCAGATTCGGACATCGTACTACGGCCCCACATACACACATGCAACTATTACTCAGTGAGAGTTCTTGAACGTTGGCAAGGTTACCTTTTAATCAAAACTTTTGTTAAGTAAGGCATATAGTAAGTGCCTTTGGGAAGGTAAGGAGCCAAGCTTATAATTACTGGAAGACTATTTTCCTGTGTGGATAGTAGTTTAGGCTCCAGAGCATATATAAAAGCAATGTCTAGGCAATTTTCCATAAGTATCAATATAGAATATTTTAGAGATTTAGACCAATACAGGGGCGCACCGAGAGGGGGGACGAACGGGACCGGTCCCCCCCCCAGAATGTCAGTTTTCTGAACATAATTTACAAATTACGTATAAAATGTGGTCTGTATATTATTACAAAGTCCAATAAAATAAAATAACACCTTTTAATCTACAATAGCAGTCCTTAAGTGCTCAGATGGGTGCAGGAAGCGACTTTAGAGCCCTATTTTTCTGACTTGTTAGGACTTGGGACACCTATGGTCCGCTCCCCAAAGCCAAATCCTGGGTGCGTTACTGGCACCGTGTTTCTGCTTTATCATGATTTGGGAAATATTTCGAGAGGGTATTGGACCAAACAGACACTTGGATAATGAACACGAACACTCAGACGTCCAAAATGTGTATTGTAGGTAATTTTTCTTTGCAAACAAGATTTTTAACTTGCGATTTTATCCGAATGTGATATTAAAAATCATTATTTAGACGTTTTAACACTTTTGCAAGTCCATACATTTTTTTCGGCCACCCTAATGGATTTATTGTTACGTGAAATAAGAGGGGACAAGTGACATCTATTGGAAATCGAATGCGTGAAATGAGTAATAAGGTGCGGACAACAAACAACTTTAGGTTCGGAGAATCGTCGTTTCTGGAATGGAATCTTCGGGAAGATTCTGGAGAATTTGTGCAGTATAAATATAGCATTTTTCACCGCTAGTAGCGAGTTTTGTGTGTGACATTGAAGTGAAAACAAGTAAAAGTATATAAATAAGAGAAAGTGTTCTGATTGGATTGCGATAATCATCTAAAATACCTACACTACTCAAATGGGTGGCAGAACCGGCCGCCGAATACCCGCAAGAAAATTTGAAAGCATCACCATAGCAAGGTACAAACAAACAACATCTAACAGAAAGAATACGCGTCTCGTATTATTAAGACCCGCTCTCGCAAATTTTACGAAAACTCTTTGCTTTTTGACGACCCGCCAATCATCAACCAGTCACCTGTGGGGATATTATGACCCGCTCTAACAAATTATAAGAAAATTGTATTAAAGCAACAGCACCAGAACCAGTCCCTGCAGAACGCATTATGCCCATGGATTGCATTGCGTGTTCTCTTTAATTCTTTTACCTCTTCTCTAGGAAACCATTTTCATCAAGAATACTTTGCTTGAGAGAATTGATTTTCATTTACATTGCATTGCAATGTAGTAGAAAAGAGGGAAAATAGTAAGATGAGCGGATGGGATATGAATTGATGGCCGACAAGCAGTTCAAATAGCAAAGTGAAACATGAAACTACGTGCATGGCTGGCATTGCCGTGTGTACATGTACAGCTATGGGATGGCAGAGACAGAGAGAGCAGAGAAATATTCTCTCAGTCTTAAATCTTTGCTCCTTCTTTCCTGACTACATCAACAAATAAGCATACAACTTGTGCATTTTTAGAGGCCAGATGAAGCTTCTTGTTAAGATATATGTTTTTTTGGTACAAACCGTCTAACCCAAAATGATTGCACTTAAGCTAAGACACATAACTTCAACATTTTCCCACAGATAGCGCTTCACCTTACGTAAGAATAAACATGCAAAAGCTCCTCCCACAAATGGTGGCACCTTGGCTAAGACATACTACTTCCCACAGTTGGCGACACCTTAGCAACGAACGAACAAACATGTAAAAGCTCACCACCAAAATTGTGATATCATTTTCTAGGACACGCAACTTACGCAAGTTACCTAAGATACAAAAGCTCACCCAAAGATGGCGCACACGTTTCGCTTTTAGCCTAAACTCGACCCCCAAAATCGGTCTCAGAACTATCATGGGATAACTACTAACTTCCGATTTTGAATAACCTTAAATAGATAGCAGGCATTTGTAGCAAAAGTATTTTGACAAAGGAAGCACTGGATATTGGTACAAGTTTTAGTACAATTCTAAAAAATTTAAGGTGGACAAAACAAATGCTTAAAACTACATTTATATCAAAAGAGATGTAAAATTGCATTTTCCTTCAATCATATGTTCCAAAAACATGCGCATATCTGTGTGATGCCTTAATCTTAACGCTATACAAGAAATCAAATATTTGCTATGAAAGGAATCTTAGACAGTTAAAGGGTATTCTTGATTTGATTTGGCAAGTTTCGCCAAAATTAGGTATCAAATTTCCAAAATGTCACTTCTCCCTCATACATATCTATAGGCAAATTGCTTCTTTGCAGAATATGACTATTATTTTTTACTGGCGAAAATAAATCGCAGTATTTATGAAAACTTATATTCTTTGGAATTGAGACCATAGCTGTTGGCAAGATAAGTGCCACGTAATGATCATTCTCTTCAGATTTCGTGTTAAATTTTAACATTCCCTCGTTAGTTTTCGGTTTTAAGTGACTTGAAGAGAATTTATATTCCATAGATAAGTTTTGCTTTTTTTTAGGTTTGTGTTCTTTAAAAAAAAAAAATTTAGAGGCCTATAAAGAAAAGAAAAACAACAAAACTTTTATTTGATGAAACTCAAAATTTCGTTAAATTGCTTGAAATCTTTTATATAAAATTTGCGGAGTTAATCAATGAAATAATTAACAGCTGGTCAGCTTTACGGATAGAAATCAGTGAGACAAAAAACAAAAACAAATTATAATACAGGGATGGGTGGTGAAAGAGTTTTACCTCATAATTCATGAATCACTTTATAATTATATAATAATATGACTCAGCGAAAAAAGAATTTCACATTTTTCGCTGTTTATTCGAAAGATTTGGAATTTTCTCTACTAAGTTACTTTGATGAGTAACAACTTTGAAGAAGAACGGACGAGAAGAAGAAATTATCTGGTTGACAGTTTTCATAAATTTGGAAGGAAAAATCATCAACCCTCCATGCTTCCAAATAACTACTATCCATATTGTGATTGACGTCGCTTTATATCAGAATATGATTGTCTAAAACCGATGTATCTTTTTCTATACCTACTCAGTTTTATTACATTACCCGTAAGTTATATTTCCGACAAATATTTCTATATTCTTAACCTTCATAAAAATTTTACTTAAATTGTGTGTGGGTTACTTTAGCATATTTGATCGAAACGATTTCCTAGTCAAAAGGGAATGCCCGACATCAGCAGACATGAGAGATGTCTTAAACGATGCAATATGATACTCTGAACATATTTTATTAACTATGTTTATTTCAATTACCCCCCAGTCACAGTTTGATCTAGTACATTTTGGAAAGTCTAGTACCGAATCGAATTCCTAAGCTCCTGAGAAGAAGTTTGAGTACCCACACTCCTATACTCGGACGGAGGTTTACATAGCCATCCCCATACTCACTTTTTTAGCAGTTTCCTCTTTTTTATTCGAACTAAGGTACCAGATTTTTCGCACTTTACTTCGGCTCTAACTCGGTAGGGTTATATCCGATCGGAAAACGGGTTTCACTGTTCGCCTCAACTCAGTACCAGTTACAATTTGTAGAAGAAAATATTTCTCCGCATACATTTAGGGTAGGGGTAGGAACTCCTGGTGGGGGGAGTGATTCCCATACGACATATTGTATATCAAATTAAAGATCTGGCCGAGTACTATAGGGTGGTTTACTTTTATCCGTTTCAAAAATAATTTCCGGGACGTTTTTGGCGCCGAAAAGCACATATTGGTACACTTGGGTCACTTATACTCCAGTTATTACATTTCGCATATATTTTTTGCAGTTCTTTCTTCCATGGCCATTAGTGCTCTATTGTGAACATTTTTCTTATGAAAAGTAATTTTCCACCACTTAATTGAAATAAACGTTGTTAATAAAATATGTTCAGAGTATCATAATGTACCGTTTAAGATATCTCTCAGTTCTGTTGATGTCGAGCCTAAAGTTGTATGAAAAGTAGGCATTTCCTTTTAGGTCCCTAAAACTGTGAACTAAATTAGATCAAAACGTCGCCAATAAAATAAAAATTACGATCAGCTAAGCTCTAAGGATATATTTTAATTCTTGACCCTTGATGCACACGAAAACACATTCACATCTACTAACTAATGCATGCCATTGTGACTTTTGACGCTTTTGATACTTAAAAAACAAAACAAAATTCCTAAAGAATTTCATTAGTTCTATATAGACGCACACGTATTACTTACTTTTAGTTTTTATTCAAAATCAATCATAATTTCATAAAAGTACAAAACCATACAAATGTACCATTAGAAAACTGTCAAATGTCAATCGTTATTACATACAAATCAGCTTTTGTTGTGAATTTCCTAATCATTGTTTTGTTTGTTTTCTTTTTGCCATTTGAGTTATCTTTTAAAATAAATTTAACATTTTTGACACTTATTACGAGCAAAAAACATAAATAGAAATGTGTCCTTACCCATTTTGCATTTGCGGGATATTTTCATGAGATTTGAATTACGAGTAAGTATATTTCCGTCGCAAGTGCGGAAAACACAATAGTGAACATAAAAAGCACATCCGTTTTACACAGAGCATATTATTTTATGTACTATACACACACAATAAAAATATGTATATATGGTTTTTAGGCCTAAAAGCATTAAGTAATTGATTTATCAGATTTTTGTTTAGATTTTTGATTTGATGAACATTTAACGTTTATTTAATAAACTGATTTTCTTTATTAGAATGTTGAACAACATAAGTATATTTTTATTTATATATATTTCTTTGGCAAGTTGAATTAATAAATATATAGAAAAAAAAACACTTTTAGTAACACACTTGTCAAAACATCTTTGAAATTTCAGTTTTCTTTTTTTAATTGCATTTATTTGGTGTACGACTCTAGATCTATGATTTTTATTGAATTATTTTTAACAATCAGTGCAATATAAGTAATATATAGAAAAACAAGACATTTATAGCTCGATAAATCTGAGCAAAATGAAGCCAAAAACATACATATTATTATTTTATAAAGTTGTTTAGGTTTTGAGGGATTTGATTAACTTATGGTTATTAAAGTGATGCAATTACTGCACCACTGTAGAGTCCAGCAAGTTACCGCACATCAAAATTGGATTTCCTTTGGGATCTCTATATACTACATATATTATATATGTATGTACCTATATTATGTACATTGAGTCTTAAGAAAATACAGAGAAAATGTGCGATACTTTGCTAAGCTGATTATATTTTAATATTTGTATTTATTTTATTTTATATATTTTTTATATTATTATTGGTTATGCGGCCCACATCAACGGCAAGCTGACAATGTACTTTCCCACTAGACCACAGCATGTAAACTACTCTTATCTATTGAAAAACTAAAAAACAAAAAAAAAAAAAGAGCCAAATAGAAACAAACAAACAAACAAATAATTGTTGTTGAATATTCGATATATGTCAATGTATGGCTATTAGAGCGATGCTCTAGCATTTATAAAGTGACAATTTTTTTATTTTAATATTCATGAAAGATAGTATATGCAAAAAAAAAAAAAACTCAATTATTAATAGTGCACAGGGATAGAGGGTTTTTGGACAACTTGGTGATTGAGTATCAGCGTTGCCAACACCTCGGTTTTTGCTGAGAAACTCAGCTTTTTTATCTGAACTCAGTTTTTTTAGTTTTTAGTCTGAAATACTCACTTTTTCAGATTAACTTTCATCTGTCTTCATTTTTTATTATGTTGTCATTTAAGGGTTTTTATTAAAAGTGTAAATGAATTAACGAATTATCAAATACCCTTTACACATCCATGTATCTAACGAAAAGTTAATGTGTGGCCGCCCTTAGAAAATAGAGAGTACAGGAAGTGTGATAAGCCAAATTTAGCGTAGTCAAATTCTGGTTGAGCTAGAATCTGTTGCCGCTGTAGTGAGAGCTCAGTACAGGCGTGTGGTAGAATCAACATATAGAGAGGGGCAGCAAGATATATGGTTGAAAATATTGTACTTGCACCCACCGAAAATGCTCTTAGTCGCTGTCACTACGCCAAAATACCCAGGAGTTTCTCAGCTGTCTGAAAGGTAGGCAGCTGAGCCAGAGTTGCCAGGTTTACCGATTTAGCGCCAAATTGGCCCTTTTTCAATAAGCTCCGACGCTTCTTTTCTTACCGAAAGCGTCAGGCGTTTTGTTGTATATCAAACGCGCTAGGGAGCTTAACATTTTATTTGAAGCCCCTATTCACTGCCGCTTGTAAAAATGTGCCTACATGAAATAGAATAGGTATCCAGCAGTCCATCTTATATATGACAGTGCACCAAGCAGGCGCATTCATTTGATTGTCACCAATACAATAGTGTATTTTTTATTACGAATATACTATCCATTTTTATACTCGTTATTTTATTTTTTGGTGTTATGAATAAAAGCTTCAGTTTTAACTTTGTAAAGTCTCAGAGAATAACTGGCTATTTTTGCAGCAATTTTAGAAAAAAGTTGACGCGGATTTTTCTCCAGACCTGGTAACTCTGAGCTGAACATACATTTGTCCAATTTCTCCTATTCAAGGACCAAAAAAAAGCCACGCTCATGTACACGAATTTTATAGGTATCAACACTTACTGTTCTCTCTATATTCTAAGCGGCCGCCTGTCTCATGAGTCGTCCTCCACTTGGATGGAGATGAAAATATTATAGGATCAGATTATAATTTTACAATTCGTTAAATAACCATGCACTCAAAAATTAATGCAGCGATTTTAATAAATTACCTATACCCCTCTAGATAGCTGCTTCTTACGCACCTCAGGAGTTATTTTTTTAAGAAAATGGCAACTGCAACAGTGAACTGCATGGACTGTTCGAAGACGAAGGTGAAACCTTGAAGCATATCATATGTAAGTGTCCCGCGCTTCACTGGAGAAACATCTCTCCAAATAAGGTTTGCAAGCTTACTCCAAGATAGATTTAGCTTAACCACTTTAGAGGAGGGCACAATAGATTAACTCTGGTCGCGTTGTCCGAAGGGTCTTAGTGGCCTAGCCTTCCCTAATCTTAAACTTAACCTTAAGCATCGGAAATGAGAGTAGGCATGAATTGGTTTTCGACAAGTTATCTCACTCCGTGTTACCATTTAAAATGGAAAAGTATGAGTTTCCCCTTCATTTCTAAAATGAACGGATTCTTATTTAGATAACAGAACATACCAAATCTATTTCCGCCATTCCATCTCTAGAGTCTTGAAGGCTTCGCTGGCGTACCTCAAGGTAGCCACTTGGGCTCTTTGTATTTTATTCTATCTAATTTATGACATTGCTGACGACATTAAGCTTTTCGCTCAGATTAAATTTGTTAACGATTGTGACCTTCACAAATTTTACGATTGATGCAAAACCAATAATTTTGTACTCATTATAGACAAATGTAAGGCTATGACTTTCCTCGATTCGCCGTGTGTGTAACTTGGGTGTCAAATGTGACCCTAGATTGAATCTTATCTCTCACATAAACTACGTGCGGTATCAAAGAATAGTTCTATGCAGGGCTTTATAAAACGTTGGTCCCAAGAGCTCTCGAATCCCACTATACATTGCGTTTGTACCAGACAGGTCTGGTCTCCTTTTTACGGCACACACATCGACCGTATCAAGTCCGTTCAGCATAATTTCCTACGCTTTGCTCTTAGGCACCTACCCTGAAATAAATCATTAATTCTTCCACTCTATATGAGGATCGCTTGAAGCTATTAAAAATGCACTCGCTTGAAAAACGTCGCATGTTTGTCGATGTAACTTTTGTGCATCTAATATTAAACGCGAATTTTGATTCTTCATTGATACTTAACAAAATATTTTTTCGTGATCGTAGAAATGTTGGTCGCATGTGCATTGCTGTTAATAATATGGCATGTTTTAAAAACACGTCTATGGATAGATGGATTGAAGAGAGGTTGAGTCCCAGGCGGGATCCCTGGAACACAGGCCACAATAAGGCCCATTGTTCAACCTCCAGCGAGGAATCGCTCATAGGTCCCAACCGGATGCTCTTACAAAGCTAATTATTGGCCCCCAGTCCTCCTTGCCAGCTTCATGCAGTTCGTTCAGGAGGTGCGAGCCTAGAAATCTGTACATATCTCCTTCCTGAGAGGGTAGGACAGTGACTAAGTGAGTCACTGTTTCGGGCTCCTCCCCGCACACTCTGCCTACAGAATCATCAACCAACCTCGTCCTGTGTAGGTGATCCCTGAGAAGAGAGTGCACAGCGAGAATTAATGCCAGAGTTCTTAGGGTTGGCTTGTTTAGTTCTAATAGTTTGTTCGTTTAGTTTTGGTTAGGCTTGCCCCACAATTCCCTCGTAGTTCGACCCGAAGGGTCAACGAACCAAAGATGACTGTGTTGGCGGTTGGCCCAGACCGAAATATTAGCGGCAAAGTGTTTTGGTGCGATCCTAATCGTAGAGGTGGGTGCTTCTATACTAAGCCGAGCAAGCTCGTCCGCCTTTTCGTTTCCGCCAATATCGCCAAAATCCAAGAAACGAGTACCTTGTTATTCCAAGAGAGGGAATTCAGGGCAAATTTACACTCCAAAAGGGTCTTGACAAGGCTATAAGAGCGGTTTGGCTGTCCGAGCAGATGGCTATCGCTTTATTCTCAGTAGCTGAGTTCAGGAGATTCCTTCCTGTTTCTAGGATGGGCTTGCTTTCCGTCTGGAACACCGTGACATGGTTTTCAAGGTGTATGGAAATTTTCGTATCAGGCTCCTCGCAGAAAACGCGTGCTCCGGTGTTTTCTTCAGATTTCGAGCCGTCTGTGTACACTTTAGTGTTTGTCGATGGTTGAAGCACCAAATGTAATTCCCATTCTGCCCTAAAAGGAATCCTCGATTTAAATTCGCTTTTCAACATATCTAGTCACGAGGAGGTGGTTGCTGTCCTTGTCGATGTCAGGTGCAATATAGGTACTGCATAAACTCAGAGATAGATTCGTGTGGAATCCTTGATCCAGCGTGGATCCAGCTCTGATTGAGATGCAGTCTTAACGCTGCTGCGATTGCCACCTCCTTTTTGATGTGTATTTGTACGGGTAGCATATTAAGGATGGAGTAGATTAGCACGGGCCGGATGACGCTAGTGTATATCCGTAAAAACGTCTATATAATATTATATGTTTCTTGTTCTATTTAATTGTTTTTTTTTTTTATATCTTTGTTCTATTTCTATATTGCATTGCCTAGTTTAACATAGTACTAATACTAACACCGACTAAGTGATAAAAAGCATGTATTTTTGAACGTTTATTTATTAAACGTGTCGTTCATTAAATGTCTACGAAAAGATGAGATCTGGATTTGCAGTTAGACAAAACAAAAAATTTAGATATTAAAAAAAAATACGCATAACTAACTTGCATAAATATTTTTTAAAACGAAACGATATTTTCGCGTGGTAAGCCAAATTTCAATTGACATATATCAAAAACAAGAAATTATAATAATAAATACATACAATGACGATAAAATATATATATAGTATTAGCAATATAATAATTTCTTCTTACCTTAAAATCAGAGAAAATTTTCGAATACAAATATTCATATGTGTATATGTACAAGGCACAATCAATTAATTAAAGTCTATAAGAACCGTAGGCTCGCTCCTTATAGGTTTCATAAATTTCAAAATTTTGCAGTCTATATTTTTTATTTTTATTTTTTTTTTATAGGGACAAGCAGGGAAAATTAGCTCACTGTTATTGTTTACATACCTATTATACATCAAAACATCAGGTTTCCACAGTTTATTTGGTGTTATTCGTAAATCTTTCACACCGCCATAATCCGAATCATTCCATCGAAGATTGTAATCATTCCATTCCTAATTGTTGGATTGAAAAATGAAATTTTTAATGACATTCTTAAGTCAAATCTTAAGAGCATATAACATAAGTGAAAGAAGTGATAATGATTATGTGAATGCATCGAGAGTAAATCATGCAAAACAGCATAGCAATTATATGGGGACATGTATAATATATAAAATAGTAAGTAATAATTGAAAAAAAAAAAAATAAAATAAAAAACAAGTAATATGCGTCTTCTTACGTTGATGTTGTCTCCTCAAAGTGCTTAGTTTAACACAAAATTATTGCACTTTTCATAATCAATCAATTAATGCAATCATTTTTGGTTGTTTACTCAAGGAATGAATGAACTCATGAAAAATATCGAATTTACATTATTAATGTTTTTTATTAGGTTAACATTGCAAATTACTTATAGTAAGTACAATCAGTGCAATCAAAATAACTATTCCGATTTTTTTGTAATCAAAAATGATCGCTCAACGCCTTTTTGTTATAATTCCTTTTTTTTTTTTTTCAAACATTTAAATTAAGGGAATGCGCATAAAACTAGTACAAATTAGAATTCTCTACAGTTTAAGTAATTGATTTCCTACTATCTTTCTATTTAGTGCAGATTTGATTAGACAACACAACAACTTGTAGCACCACATTGAAAAACACACTTTGTTATATAGAAAATATATATATATACGAGTACATAGTATATAAGTAATAAAAGCCCATCTTTATAGTAGCATCAAGATCATGCAATATTTAGGAGATTAAGTCCTGGAACAAGGGAGCTTTTAAGTTTATAATTTCTGGAGTTGAAGGTTGGGATGTTTTGTTTTGTTTTTTTCATTTGTTTTTTTAATTTATTTTTTATGAATTTTAATATCTCCTATTTTATTTTATTGTGTTGTAATTATTTCTTTAATTTTGTTTTAAGAGCGTGACATTATGATTATGTGGGATGTTGAGAAGGTATAAAAAATTAAATTATTTTTGGTTGGAGGATTTTCAAAATGTTTTTACCCATAAAAAAAATTTACAAAACAATTATTGAACGAGACAAAAAAAATAAAAAAGTAAATTTCATAAGTCACGCAGATTTAAAGAGAAAAAAATGATTTTTTTTTTTGTTTTTAGTTTTAATATTGATTATTTAATTTAAAACACACACGGCTGGTACATATGACAGAATATTTATAATGGTTTCAATCAAAATTACATATACTACTCACAGACATATGTATGTATGTAGGTAATATATATGTGGGATCGAGGCTTCTCCATCAGAAGTGAACTCAAGAGAAATTTAGCCTCATATTTGTTCTATCCTATTTGACAGGTATTGTTTAATCGACATGAAAACTAGCTTATGTTCAATCAATATATAGAACAGGAGAAACAGGCAATCCCTTAAATTAAGTATAAACCAAGTACCCTTAGGTTAGATTAGGTTAGAGTGGCGGTCATCGTAAAAGCATATACGATCAACCACACTTAGACCATATACATATGATCCATTCTGATGCCATCTTATTGGCACCCTACTTGAAAAATGTTTCTCAAATTTCGTCCCCCAACTCCTTGTCTGATAATTCTCCCAATTCGCAGAAAAAGTAGCTACCAAGTGTATTCCTCCTAAGCTTAGCAAAGCTGGGGCATTCGCACAGCAGCTACTGAACGCTTTCAACCTCTTCCTCGTCCTTATAGCTTCTGCAGAAGTCAATGTATGGAGCTTGCATGCGCTTTGCACGTGTACTAAAAAGGCAGTGTCCTGTCATAACTACAATAAGATTAAGCATATCATTCCCTTTCCTCTTCGGCATAGATTCAGTCTTCCCAAGACATATCTCGGACCACAGCTATCTCGAAATCGCGCATGTGGTCAGTTCTACCCATCTGCGATTTGTCAGCTTACAGGCCTGTGCAACAAGAATCCTCTTTACTGATTCTAGGGGCGGACCTATAGATTCCTCCACTATACATATATTCATAGCGGAAACCTTCCTGGCCAGATCATCAGTTGCCCCATTTCCACCAGACACCAGGCAAAGAATAACTCTGTGGTTAGCAGCCAGTCTACCGAGCTGCGCTAGGTGTGATCAACTGGTGCTCGAGTCCAAGTGTCCTTATGCTTATAACAGACGTGGGATATGGATATTTAGATATTCCGACAAAAAATGTTTATACCTTCTTCTCATCTTTCGCTTTTCTAATTTGACACATTATCATATTTCTGTTAAAAACTAGATGGCGCTGTGCAACGTAATAAGTGCCAATGATTAGGTTATACCCAGTAATTTTTGAGAATATTGATATCTAAATATCTAGTCTATACCCACTAAGTTTTCTGGGTATATTGGGAATATTTGATGACACACATGATCTATAAACGGGATATTTCAAATATCTAGATATCGATACCCCATGTCTGTCATAAGCATAAGCATTACTTCGATCCGTTCTATAGCTTTCGAAATACCTTATCAGAGATCGTCAGATTAGGTACGTCTTTCGGCCTGGGCTCTCAACCGGAGATCGACTAACATTCCTAATCGAATGTTGGAACCAATGTTTCATTCGGTATTAAATAGTGTCCTTCGCGGTATTACAGGTGACATGAGCAGTATGGATATTGTTTGTAATTATAGCTTATAGTGGTTATATACTTACACAAATGTTTCAACAAAACAATTAAAAACTGACACTGAATCTTCAAAATCTCAATTTAAGGTTGAAATCAATTAAATTACTTATTTGGAATTTAGAAATGAATGTTAAATGACCAGATTCATACCACTTTTCAATATCGCATACATGCAAGCAAAATAATTGCAAAATGGACTTTCAGTCGTTCAGTAATGAGCAAAAAGCTCCACTGTATAGGAGGAAAAAGAGTACACGCGAGACCAAAGCGTTCAGTAAAAGAAAATAAATTCTTAAGAAAGAATTGTGCTGTGGGAGTATGCATATAGTAAAGTATGTACATAATACATAATATAAACAACCTAATACACCAAGCCCACGCATTCGTTTTACAGGTGGAAATTAACAAATGAAAAACCAGAAAATATTTGCTAGTTGACTACACTGCATCCTATTAGAGACAGAAATTGAGTTTTACATAAAAAGCAAAATGCAAGAATGACTTGAAAAAATATTAAATTACTTCAAGGATGGCGACTGGACTGGATAATCGTAGGAACGATGTGCTTAGCTTGCAGGATTCTATCGGATAAAAGGACTATCTAGAAATTCTGAAGCTTTATACTTATGACCTCAGACTTCTTAAGGTTTCTTAGTATTGTGGTGAATTATACATTTAAATTTAAAAGCTACAATAAAGAATTCCTGTACCTCTGTACTTTTTTTTGGCAAGCTGAGCTGAGAGTTTACTCAATAATTCTGTTTGCATTCCAATCCTGGCTACATTCACCATTGTGCGCGGTAACATATTTCAATTTTGACGCATATGATAAAGAGCGAATGGTTGAACCCACTAGTTAGTTACAAAACGAATGGTTTGCATACGAAAATAACGTCTTAGAAAGGAGATGTCCATTACTTGTAAAAAATTCTATCGAAACTTTTATTTAATGGTACAAATAAAATTTTTGCAGCGTATAAAGTAAAAATGGTTAAAAATCAAATAAAAAATAATATTCAGTAAATTGAAAATGCTTTTATTAGAAGTTTTAAAGCTAGGAATAGCAAACGAAAGAAAAGTAGCGACATCTCCTTTCTAAAACGTAAATGATTCTGGCCACATCTATTCATAAGTAATTAATGCGCACATGGATCTCAAGAATATACAACATGCAATTTATTTTGACTGGTTTTGACAACAAGGTATAACTGCTATGAACCACGGCGACCATTTCAAGCGTCACAGTATCACACGACTGTGCTAAAGACATTAGATATATAAAAAAAAAGAAAAATAAAAGAAAAATTCTGAAGTCTTCATATGAATTGATGCCGTGATGTCACTTCATCACCTATCAAAAATCTGGTGGGCATACCTTGTTAGTGTCAGTATACAGTGAACGTATATGGAATTAGCTTTCGTTATTCAAGAAAAAGGTGCCTGAACGCAGTTTTTTCGTTCCAACAAATGTCTGAAATTTTAGTACTGCTATCCCATAAGGAAAAATGCTCAGGTCAAATTGCATACGTAATGTTGCAATAAACTAAACAATAGAAGCGATATGACTATGTAATTACGAAATAATCACAATGTATAGTAACGCCGACTACGTAGTGTACACATCAATTTGTGTCACTGTATGTAGGACTATCCCTCATAGGTCTAAAGGATAAAGGCATTCTCGAAGTTCTATATATTTTTTAAACTGTTGAAATATCAAAATCCTGATATTGCTTTAAATAAGGAAATATTTTCACATAATGGTTACGACACAAAGTTTAGAGTTTGTTAGAAGTATCGATAACATTCGAATTCAATAATAATATCGAAACAATATTACCAAAACCAACAACTGCTTCCAAATGCATTCAAGACTACAAACACGTTACGATATTAGTGGTAACATAACAACAACTGGTTACTGGTATGTGTCTCAATTTTGGTTAAAAAGTTTCAAAATATGCATCTATTCGGAATGTTACGATATTGTATATTCGTTACGATTTTCGACTTATAATGGACGGAAATCTATAGGGTTATGGCGACGCGTCTGTTTCTGGTCGCACTTTTCTGAATGCGTGACCAACCACCGTGTAATCGGGCAATTTATTTTTTTGGAGTTCCCAACTAGTAATACCTTGCTGAGCATAGAAGGTCATAGATAGGTAGGCTGGAATTTACATTTGAAATTGTAAAAAATAGAGAAGTTTAGTCTTATGTCCGCTATATAGATAATAGTTTCTGTTAAAAGAAAAAAAGATTTGTATTTTTGCCCGAAGTAAGTAAAAAACATCATTTCTTGTAACTTGCGGTCTTTCTTTTCGTGGAAGAATACATGGATGCCCGTTCTCGCTAGCGGCCCTGTCCCTGTTTTAGTTTCAGATACTTCCTTTCACCACTGACCACTAGAATACGATACGACAAAGAGCTGGTAGATCGCCGCTCAACACATCAACACGAAGTACAACAGCCGTTAACTGGCACAGTACATTACTGACTGGATGCAAGAATCCTGTGGTGAAACTTACTCAAAGTTCAGGTGATAGCTACAACCATAGATGGCACAAGAACTAGATGTCGCGTGGCATACTAGAGCAGAGTATACAGATTATGAGATGGGTAGTGCATTCTGGAATGGGCCATAACATGTTTTAGAGCGGCCCAAAAGCAAATGTTTTTATAATAGCAGTTTTGTATACATTTTATCGACTTCCGCAACACTTCAGATACAAAAAAATATGGAATAACTCGACGTATACATAATTTCAAATGTTGTAGTCCATTCCGGAATGGACCACCCAGCCATATAAATATTATATACATTTTTGATACTGTATGCGACATCTAGCTCTTGTGCCATCTATGCTACAACCCACACCTCTGGTCGTATCGACATAGGTTCGGCTAGACCATCAAAATATTTCCGGAGTAAGACCTCTAGGTTGTTAGTACAAAACAAATAGCCAGCAGTCAGAGTGGACACTGTTACGTGAGCTCCAATCAACACATCATCATCTATCAGTTACCTGCCAGGGGCATCTCTTTCAAGGCGTAGCCAGGTTTCTCTCCAGAGATAACGCAAGAACTAATCGGACAGATACCAAGCTACTGTCAGCTAGTGACTCTCGCAGTCACCCATCATTGAGACATCCGGAGCACGTTCATAAAGTAGGCTGCAGCCGGCTATGGTAGCTATAGATGTGGCTATCGTCGTTCGGAAATGCAAGAGCCAGTTTTTTGACTTGGCTAAATGACAGTCCCTGGTGTTCGGAAAATCATAGTAGCCGGACTCGTAGTCGACTGCAGCCATTGAATAAATATAATTTATATAAATAAATATTTATTCAATGACTGCAGCCGGTACCTACTTGAAAGTGCTAACTAACACAAACGCATTACGGTTGACATTTTTGTTTGTTGTTATTTTTAAATTACAGAAAAGAAAAGAAATATTATTGTAATAATGGAAAATGTAACCATTTATATGAATGAGCGTGGGGAGCCATTTATTGATTTAATAGACGTAATAGAGGTAATAAATTGTTTTTTGTACATTTACATGAAATGTAAATCGTACTCCAATGATGACAATTCTGAAGCTAGCTAGCAATGGCTAAAACAGTTCTAAAGTCAGGAGCAGCTACACGCAGCTATGCCTAGCTATGAGATAGCTATGACTGGCTGCGGCTTTGACTGCAGCCGACTTAATGAAAGCGTTTCCAGTGTGACTCGAGGATACAAGGTCCAGCGTACATGTCAAACTAATAGCAAGTAATCACTCTTCAAGCAATCAGTACTAACTATCCAAGTTAAACGTCAAGTCTCACAGTCTGTCTCACCACAAGCAAAGACATATAGGTAAAGGAACCCACTAAAGGGTATACTAACTTTGTGATTCCAAAGAGCATAATGAAAGGAACACCCACGCATAATATCAAAAGTTATTTAGATTCTTGCATGTCCGTCTGTCCGTCCGTCCGACCTTACGGTAACTCGAGGAGTACGCGTTCACTTAAGAGTGCTGAAATTTTGCAACGAGTTTGCTTAAAAAAAAATCAAGCAACTCCTTCGTAGGACTGCCATACAAAAATTTAATTTTTCACTATATATTTGGGCACCGCCTGAAAACGCGTTGACGTAGAGAGCTCAAATTTTGTGCACAGTGTTTTCATAATAATAGTAAATAACGTTTCAAAAATGAACAAAACCGGGCAACCCCCTGCTTGGTGTTGCCATATAAAAATTCAGGGTTTTTACGTTTACTATGAAAACGATCAGTCCTAGAAATTTTTATTGTACTGAAAAGCTCTTCAGAATATTGAATCCTATTAAATTGATTATAATCATTTTTACTATCGGATAAACCGGTATAGAAATTTATACGAAAAACCACTTCAACAATCAAACTTGCACAGAGAGGTGACCGGCATTCATCTAGGATATCATGAGAATATGTCTTAGACCAACTCTAGCTTTTTTACTTGTTTGGTAATGATTTTATCTGTTGCAATCTCTGAATTTAAAATTTACACTTTCCAATGATTGATATAATAACTATGTAAAAGTTCTGACAAAAAATGGATTCCAATATGAGAATATTCAATGAACAATGAACTCTTTTGTGAATAGAATTTATTACTTTATGAGAACGAGTATGTAATGAAAAATTATCTAAGCTCTCAAAGGGAGACTTTCTACATAGAAAATTTATTAAAATTAAATAACTCCAAAAGCATCAATTTATGTGTTATGATTTCGTTTTTCACAAATAAATAATTCGAGGCTAAGTACTCTTTCATTCTGTAATCGGAGTTAAAGTTTCTACCTACGTGGAAATTATCTAAAACGGGTATTATCAAATCAAATTACTATGAGAGAAATGATAAAATGAACATTTTGAAATCAATAGAATTGTCCTATACATACAGGAGTGCCCGTATCTACATTTAAGAGGAATTCGTAGCTTCTTTTGCTTAGTGAACTGATAAAATTTATGGTAAAGTTGTAAAGTTGGTAGAGCCAGTCTCGTCAGAATCCGCGAACCGCTAACGCAAAAATTGTGGTGAAACTTGTCGATTTAGGACGATGCAATAAGGATACTAAGTGGTTGCAAAAGCCATTCCTTGACACAATTATACTTCTACAAACTCCAATATTAAAAATATTCATTATTCCCAAACATCCTAAAAATATTAAATCCTGCGACACTGAGTATTTCAAATTTAGTTTTTTAAAAACTAGAATTAGACTACCTTACCCAGAAATAAATTAAATATTCCAGATACCAACTCTTCTAAAATGTTTTTTTTTAAGTACACAATATTCAAAGAGATTTCTTCTTTTGATTTCAAAATAATTTTGACTTAAAATGATATGCGCAATCTTCAAAACTGTTTATCCAAATGCCTCGCTTCAATCAAAAAACAAAACAAAAAACACAAAAAAAAGTAAAACTCTAAAAATATTCAAAAATTGTGTTCATCAATGATTTTGAGTTCATAGATATAATTTTAGGAAATTAACGCTGCAGAATTAGAAAAACATATTTATTCAATGCTGAGATTGAGAGCAAGAAACAACAAAATGCCGTGTGTGTGTGTGTGTAGTTATGAATTTTAGAATTGATCTTTTTTTTTATTAGCTTTTATCAACTTACCAAGGAAAGCCATAGATTTGTGATTAGGAGTTGATTCTTCTCGTCCTACAACATAGTCAAGACGAATAAAAAAGAAAACAAGAACAAATAGCAAAATATATAAACGTACATAAAAGTAGGTACATAGGTAGTAAACGTTTTTTCTTTTTATTTTTTTAGTTATTTTGAATTGTCTTTCTTTTCTTCTCTTTGTTTTTTTTTTTTTGCTAGTCTTATTCTTTCTTTTATACACTTAAAATTATAAATTTGTGTAATCAACAAAAAGGCGTAGGATTCGACAAAAAAAAAACTTTTTTTTTAACATAAAAACTTTGCATGCAAATTTCCCTATGACATGTACCCAGTCAGCGACATTTATACAGAGACGTAGATGCAGGCAATAATGGTAAAATGCGTGTACGAATAATAAAAGCACCACGAAAGAAAAACATTTTAATTAGTTTTTTTTTAATTTAATTGTTGTTTTTTATTTATACCTATTTTTGAAAGAATAAATTTAAAAAAAAAACGCTACAAACAATTTCTCCTAAAAGATTCGCCGAAGAGTTTATTTACAACGCCGTATAGGACATCATCATCTGAAAGTCTGTTGGCAAGATATCTCAAGCTTTTAGCGAGTATGCCTTTTCTAAAAAGTGTTACAATGATGGAAGCTATAACAGTTTTCTAATAAAGCAAAGTAGAGTGAAAGTATTAAATACAGGACTTCTTCCTTTTAAGACAATAATACAAAAACTCCACCAAAAAGGGTAAAAGGGAATGCCTATTTTAGATCTGATATCAACACACATGAGAGATGTCTTAAACGATGTATTATGATACTCCGAACATATTTTATTACCAATGTTTATTTCCATTAAGCTAGAGAAGCCTTGGGGGGTGTCAAAGTTTGATGATCTAGTATATTTTGGAAAATCTAGTACAGAATCGAAATTCTTAGGTCCTGAGAAGAACTTTCGAGTACCCACACTCTTGTACTCGGACGCTAAAATAGCCATCCATAAACTCACTTCTTTAGTATTTCCTTCTTTTTTATTCGAACTGAGGTACTAGGTTCTTCGCACCTTAGATCGGGTATAACTCGGTAGGGCTAAGTCCGATCGGAAAACAGATTTCACTGTTCGTCTCAGTTTAATACCAGCTATAATTCGTGTAAAAAAAATTTTACTTTGCATACTTTTAGGATTGGGGGAGGCGGAGGGGTGAAAGAACCTCTGTCGGGAGTGCTCCAATACGGCATGTTTCATATCAAATTAAAGGACTCACTGTATAATATCGGTTTGTGTACTTTTCCCGATTCAGAAAACTTTTCCGAGACATTTTTCCGCCCGAAAACCTATTTTCATACACTTGGGTCACATACACCCCAGCAACAACAGTATTGAACATTTTTCTTATAGGAAGTCATTTTCCACGATGCACCTATTCCGCGCAATCACGAGAAGTAGAAAGATCCACTTTTAAACCCAAGATGGCATGTTTTTTTAGATACAAGCAATGAGCGTCTAATAAATTGCGTGGAATTGGTGAGGTTACACCAATATTGCTACAAAAAGCTCGGCAAGCTATATTTTCATTGCTGTGGTAATATTTCATTAGGAATTTCCTCTATTACCTATATAAGTCTCTGTTGCTTGGAGACAAATCAAAGTATTTATTATGTGTAAGAGTACGTGCACAACGAGGCGAGGCAAGGCGAGAAGAGGCGAGGCGAGACAAGACGAGGCTAGGCGAGGCAAGGTTAGGCGAGGCGAGGCTATATCAAGAGTTGAAGAAATGAAATGATTGCACGCTAATAGAGTGTTCATAATAACGCTGTGTCAGCGCGCGATATGGCGAGATACCTGGAGGTATCCCGCTCGAGAATGAAATTTTTCATTTTTTCGGGAGGTGCAGCGTGCTAATTTTGATAACTAGCATATTCGTATAGGTTTTTTCTTTGATATAATCGAAGGATTCTTAACTCTTTATACTGGAAGAATATATGAGGATCAGTATGTAAATCTTCATATACATAATGTGAATGACGAATTCCCCAAATTCTAATAGTTTGTAATTTATCGGATTACAAGCAAAACTGCGGAAAGTACACTTATGTGAAAAGTGGCATATAGTTGCACAAAATTTCTTCTTCAGAATCTAATGACATAATTTATATGCTCTCACTTCGCGATTTACCAAAAACTGAACGCCTTGTTGTGAACACTACACCTCGCCTCGCTCAAGTACTTAGTCTAGCCTCACCTCGCATCGCCTCGCCTCATTATCTACGTACCCTAAGACGGAGGAAATCATGGTACCAAACCGTTACCGACTTCAAACTATTTAGACTTACCTCGTTATTTTAAATAATGTCAATTCTATCCCAATATTATCGGAATATAAAATACAGCGAGATAATCGGAAGAGCAGTACAACAGTTCTACAAATGGACAAATACAAGGGCTAATTTTAAAAGGCATCGGTGCTGTAATCAATAACACATTCGTTTATCATTCTCTAAGTAGCCATTGGAATTCTGTAATATAAACAAATAGATAAATTCCTATATTCGCTCCATATACCACAATGGAATTAAAGCAGTTAAAAAAAACAGATTTGGACTGATTTAGTCTTCTTCATCTAGAAAGAGATGTGATTAGTAGATACTTTAAATTTCCCAGGGCTGGGTGATAGTATAGCCTCGAACTAAGAGCACAACCCAGATATCAGCCCGTTAAATCTAGTGCTCCCCTACAAGTCCTATATTAGACCTAGAATAGAATACAATTCCTATATCTATGTCGGAGCTGTTCGCACCAGCCTTAGCTTCATTATACATATATTGTCAGAAAGAGAGTCTTCAAACTTATTGGTGATGTGGCAATTACTTGTCATTGAACTTTCGGTCGTACAGTAAAATTCCATGATGTTTTTTATCTCGAGCGTTTAAAAGATATCCATCGCGTCCTATTCCCGTAAGAAAATGTTCGGGCAAAAATGGATGTTTGTTTTCAGTCACAGTAAGACTCATTTTTCCTGAGGGTATTATATTCTGATGGGGTAGCTTCGAAATTTTCATTCTAGACATCATAGGGCTCTGCAATATCTGTAAACTATGATGCACCTTCAGTCTTTAGATATTAATTGTGAATGTGTATAGCTACACGAAAGTTTCAATTCTATTTGGCAAACTATTTGATAGCGACATACATATTATCTCAATTTCGTAAAAGCCTTCTCTACGGTAATTCCAAACAGAAAGGTGTAAGGAGTTAGAACCTTAATCGAGTGATCGTCAGATCAGAAATATAAGTTTTCACAGTTTCAACGAAACGGATGAGTATGAATAATGTGCATATCGCTCATTAAATACAACAACGGCATATTATGTATGTAATTGATTTTACTGACATTGTCTCTTTGACAAGCATATGGAACACTTATACATTCCCAATAACGACTTCTGTGGGCATATTATCCAAGGGTTATTTGGATCTATGTATTGAGATGACTTGCTATTTGAGAAAATAGTGATATGATTCTCCATCAAACTTATATCAAAGAGATATTGCTAAAAAGGTTAAAGGGTTAATTATGATTATGAAATTCATGCTGTACGATTTTCCATACTTGTACTTACTACACAAATAGATTTAAATTAAACTGCAGTGTAATTGACACAAATTTTGACAGATACCGATGAGTAATTGAAAGATATTCACTTAGTGAAACCATTTCGAACTTAAGTTCTGAAATCGATATGAATTCTCTGTGGGATCTGGTCCCACTGTAAATAAATTAGTCAGATTCGAATGTGAAAAGAAAATTAATTCACAGGAAACATTTTTCTTCGTCGAATCGAAACATTTTTTTTCTCGTGTATTTTTCCTTCAGTACCTCTCGCGTAATCGTTTAACACTTCGGTATAAAGGTTGAGCTGAAAATAAACTAAAAAGAAAAGACCGAGCTACGACCAGGTATATATTAAGCCCAATATTATGTTTATAACTAAACGAAAATTATTAGTGATTTTTTTTAAGTTTTTATATTTTTAGAAAGTCTACATTTGTTGACACTCCAAAAAGGATAACATGCGTACCTTTCCGTTCTGTTGCAAAATATATTTGACAAAAAAATATATATTTATATACACAAATTAGATGCAACATATGAAAACACTTATTTATTTGGTCACTTGTAGTGATAAACTTTGTTCCTTTTTTTTTTAATTTTATTTGTTTTTTTTTTTGCTTTTATTGCATTTAAATTTTTTAAGCGGCAAAAGAGAATTAGTCGCTTAATTTCGGGTACATGTCACTTACCAAATTTAACCACGCATTCGTGGTCAGAATCTGATTCTTTTCATCCTAAAAAATACACGTTAAAATATTTTTGTATAGATTTAAAGAAAAATATACTTTTGAATTTTTATTTTTATTTAATAAATTAAATTAATTTGTTTTTTTTTAATATTATGTATGTACTATTTAGAATCTTTGAAAGTTTTCTTAGTTTTTTCATTTTGTCTTTTTATATTTCTTTTCTGCTTTTTTATAATTCATTATTCGATTTATTTTTTAAGTTTATTAAAATTGATTAAATATTTTAAGAAAAAGGAAAAGGAAAATTCAACTTACCACGTCAATTATTTGTTGCAGTGTTAAGCCAAATTTTACCTCAAGCGGCTCAGATTCATTAGCGACAGGCCTCTCTAGTGTATTGTAAGTGGCTAATAGATGATTTAGTAAGCGTTTTTCATGTGGGCCTTGACAACTTTCTGAAAACATAAAAGAATAAATGAACAAATAAATAAATAGTGAACACAATATAAATAATTTTATAGATTTATAAGGGAAATGTTTTAAATTATAAAAAATAAGTCATTTAGTTTGTCTGTAGAATCGCCACTACAGACTGCCCGCAAGGCAGGTATTTATCACCACTTCTATGGGTCTTAGTTGTGGATGATACATAAAATTTACTCCAAAAGGTTGAATTTAAGGCCCAAGGATACGCTGATGACATTGTCATTTGTGTCAAAGGAAAAAGTTTGAATCAGCTTTACCCGAGGTTATGCAAGCTGCCTTTAACATTGTTACCAGATGGTGTCAGAGCATGGGACTATCTATAAACCCAGGTAAAACAGTGCTAGTTCCATTTACTAGGAAAAGGAGTCTCCAGAACCTATCTTCTAAGTTAAATGGAAGCAAAGAAGCAAAATATCTAGGAGTAATCCTAGACAGCAAGCTTACCTGGAATCCCCACCTTGAAATGATAATTAACAAAGCAATGTGTGCATTCAGCTCATGTCACAGGATTTTCGGGAAAAATTGGGATCTGAATCCCAAAATAAACTTATGGGTCTTCGAGGGCATAGTCGAATCCATACTTCTTACTCGTGATAAACGCACAGGATGTTATGTTTTTTTTTGCACATCGTGTCCTCGACGAGCACTTGAAGCCATTCTTGGCTTACAGCCACTCTACCTCTTTATTCTGATGGAAGCAGCGGCTAGTATGGTTCGAAGTGGTGTACTCACGGATCCCGGAAGGATGGCAAAACAGGTGCAGGGATGGTTGGTCCAGAAGTGGAACTATCCATTCCGCTTGGTGTCTCATCTTCCATTTTTCAGTCGGAAGTCTATGATATAGAGGTTGGAGCACAGTAAGACTTAAAAAAGGGCTGCAAGAACTCCAACATCTACATCTGTTCCGACAGCCAAGCTGCGTACTTGGCTGTTTTCTTTCAAGTCTTTGAGTCGAAACTAGGTTGGAGCTGCTACTCGAAACTCCAGCTGCTGTCTAAAGACAACCAAAGTAACCTTGGTTTGGGTCCTGGACACGAAGAAACGGACGGTAATGAAAAAGCGGACCAATAGGCTAAAACCGGAGCTGACTGTCTCTATACTGGTCTCAACCTAACATTTGACCTACCAAAAAGTCACTCTAGTGGGGAACTGCTTAAGTGGGAAAATAGGCAACTGGATCTCCTTTGGCGCAGCGCGCCCTGTCTGAGGCAGGCGAAGGAATTCTTCAACCCTTTTCTTCTCCAGATGCGCCAACTTATTGGACTCAGCAGACCTAGCATTTTGCAAACACAATCACTGGTCATGGCCCCTTCTGTCACTTCTTGAAGAAGATAAGCAAATCTAACAGTGAACTGTGTCAACTGTGTTAATAGGAAGATGAAACTTCGACGCATGTTATATCTGAGTGCCTAGCGCTCGCAGGTCTAAGGCTGCAAATCACTGGAGGAACACTTATCTTATCGTAAATTCATTTTACACTAGCGCAGGAAAATCAATGAAATCTCGGTTATTACAGTTCGAATAAAAAAATATGAATTGTGACTTAACTGGATTCTAGACTAATTTATTATGTTGGACCCACGCATTTATTCGAACTACGTCGTCGTTTAGTCGGGCCACGCAATCCTCAAGAAGACCGATGTCTAGGTTCGAGAATATTCTCTAAAACAAACAGCTACTATGAAGTTCAGAGACTAGCATTTATGAAGAAAGAAATGAATTTCTCCATCTAGTCCGAAATCGTGCAAGAGATTTAGGTTTTTTCTAAACATTTCCGCACAAGGCAGGTCTCAAGTGCTGCGCCTCTTCTTTAGATAAACCTCTATGCAAACTATTTCACGTGTCTTATTTGACAGGAGTCTTGTCTTTCCTTCGGCGTGGAAACTTTGATATGTTCAGCCGATATCCACAAATGGAGAGGGAAACGATCCCTCAAATTATAGACCAATTGCCCTTAATTCGATTCTTTCGAAAGTTTTGGAAACACTCATCAATATCCAATTGATGAAATATCTAGAGACGAATCACATTATTAGCGATCGCCAGTACGGCTTTCGTGCTGGCCGCTCTACTGGAGATTTACTAACATTCCGTACCGTGCGTTGGAATCAATTTTTCCATAATTTTTAGTGAATCTGAAATCATCGCATTACAATATCTCGAAGGCCTCCGATAGAGTCTGGCATCCTGCTCTTTTAGCTTAACTTCAGACATGACATTAGGTCTAGACCCTATTTTCTTAAAATGGATTGAAACTTTTCTCTCTCACCGTTCAATTCATGCCGGTGTATCGCAACGTTCTGTGCTCTATCCTACGTTCTTCCAAATTTATTAATGATCTGTTAGCTCTCACTTACAATACCTTGATTTCGTGTACTCGTTCGACTCTAGATGATTCCCGTGAGAATGTTATAGTTAACAAATGAAGGCACATGTTCAGTTCACTAAATTATGATCTCACAAAAATACTCGCTAGGGACAGAGTGAATCGGGTCTTGTTTAATGCTTTCAAAACGCAATGTTGTCTATTATCCCTCAAACGTACTACTCCAACTCCCACTCAATCCATTTCGTCGATGGAGAAGATATATCGAACTCACCATCTCTTAGCATTGAAATATTCAACAATCTTAGTTGGTCTGATCACATTTTTGGTATTCCCAAAAAAGCGATGAAATGCCTGACTTCTTGTCTGTCTCTCTTTTATCGCTACTACAATGGTCACTGCTCTGACGAAAGTAGCCTGATTCTATGCGCAGCACACGAGTTGTAACCCGAACTCATTCTCACAACCTTGAAGTAAAATTCGGTCGTATCATGAATCTTTCATAAGTAGAACAGTACGAATGTGGAACAGTATCCTTCGTCCCCCCCCCCCCCCCAGCTATGAGCCACAACCGAATAATCCTCAATTCCCTACCCTTCTTACTTTCCTGCTAAGGCTGTGCTACGGCATCATAGGGTATCATCCCCTGAGCTTTGGTTACATCATAAAAAAAATTAATAAAAATAATTGTCTCAAAACATATCACAATTTTTCTTTTAGTTTTATTTGCGTTTTCTCTGGCAGATATAAGGCAAGGAGATAACCACTTTTCTTTGCAATATCATATCTCGACCCTTTAAGCTTAAGAGCACGCTCTCTCAAACATAAATTCAAAGTTGTTATGATTCATTTGAATTCAAAAAGAATGCAAATATTCGAAAAAGAGGAGAGGAGGTGTGAAGGGTCCAAGCATGTTGAAATCTCTCAACTTTATTTTACTCTCGGTGATATATTCCTTCATTTACATACATTATACATAACTGCTCAAAACCTTGAGAAGAAAGTGCAAATTTTCCCGGACGTTTTCTCGAAAATATAAGTAGAACAATTTCGCCTGAACACACTATTCACAAGCCAAAAGCATCAATCAAAGCATGAATTTAATACTAGTAAGAATAATTTAAATGGAAACCATTTCACAACTGACTTCAACTCATAATAAACTTGGCTTTCCTTTGAATATTGGACTTGTACTGAAGTTTGAAATGTTTTAAGTCATTTCGACTTTTCGCTTTGTTTAAAAAGCAGCAATAGAGAAGAAGTTCATTTCCTTGGTAGGAATGGGCTAGTTACACACACACACACACACACACACACACACACAGAGCATACCTATACTTCTCACTTATTACAGTCCATACAACAGTCAGAATCAGGATAGAGGAAGTCATTCTTCCTTCGTGTTGGACTTTTTAAATTTTAATTACCGTTTTAACATGCAAAAATCCATAAATTGTAAGGACAAGTGTTCAACAAACACTATACGTTCCCTCATTAAAATCTTCAAAGATAGGGTTGCGTGCATACATATGTATATCACGCTTACTAGGGTATAGTGTGAAGAGAGATTTAGTGAAATTATGAAATTGTTTAGCGTAGGTACTACTTCTGAGATTTTTTCTTTGCTGTTTAGTTTTACAGAATCCCTTTACAATATTAATACCTGACCCGTTCCAGTTTTTTTTTTAAATTTGTAGATTTAGAAAATTTGGTTTTTGGATGTATTAACAATTTGCCACAAACTGTAAAAACACAGCATAGGAAAATTGTTAAAAGTAAAAAGTATTTGGAATAACTAAAATAGGAATTTTAATAATAATAATGGGTAAAAAACGAAAAGGGGAATTCCCACTTTTTACACAACTTTAGGCCCGACATCAACAGATATGAGAGATGTCTTAAACTATGCATTATGATACTCTGAATTCAATTAAGCGGAAGAAAGCTTTGGCGATTGGATGTAGCTTGAGCGACTTTCTTGGCTGAAAAGGTGAAGTTTTTTACTTTTCTATTGTCCGTGGAAGAAAGAACTGCAAATATATATGTTAAATGCAGTATCTGGGGTATATGTGACCCAAGGGCATGAAATAGGTTTCCGGCGGCAAAAATTAAAGAGAAAAAAGTACACAACCCGATAGTACTCGGCGAGACCTTTAATTTGATATGCAACATGCCGTATTGGAACCAACCCAAACCGCCTGGGGTTCCTACCCCGCACCATTACAGTATGCAGAGCAAAATTTTCTAAGAATTGTAGCTGGTAATAAACTGAGGCGAACAGTGAAACCTGTTTTCCGATCGGGTATAATCCTACCCAGTTAGACCCGATCTAAGGTAGGAAAAATCTATGACTTCAGTTCGATTAAAAAAGAGAGGAATACTACAAAAGTGAGTGGGGATGGATATTTAACTCTCCGACTATAGTAGTGTGGGTACTCAAACTTCTTCTCAGAACCTAAAGAATTTGATTCGGTACTAAATTTTTCAAAATGTACTAGATCGAACTTTGCTCCCGCCAAGCCTTGCCCCGCTTAATTGAAATAAACATTGTTAATAAAATATATTCAGAGTATCATAATGCATTGTTTAAGACATCTCTAATGTCTGTTGATGTTAGGAATTCCTCTTTAATACGAAGTGTATTTAACAGATAGATGATTACTCAATAAAGAAAATGAAATATTTATCATAAGTTACCTAAAATCGCTCGTAAGACATAGATTTAAATTAGATGCATAATGTGACCTCATAATCCGCAACGAGCACGTGCAAAATTATTAAGCCATAAAAATATTCTAAAAAAAAAAACAAGATTAGTTAATCTGAGGTCAAAGAGATTTGGAAATAAATCAATTAACTAAATTTACCGAAACTAATCATGTCAATAAATATCCATTTCACAATTTCATTCATTTACATTTATGTTCCCACCCACCCCAACTCCTTTAAATGTGGAAAAGTTTTTCTGATTATTAAGATTTTTTTGCAATTTTATTGAAGAAAGTTTTGCGATTCAAAATTCCTTAGATGTCAAAAGTCAAAAGAAATGTACAAACACATCCTGGAAATATGTGTAATTTTCAGTAATTTATAAGCTCAACCGCTCCGTAAAAGGAAATTTAATGAAGATCTATTTTGATGGACTCCTTAAAGTTGTTCGACTTTTTCAATTTCAATGCTATGCTACGGTCAGAAACAGTCTAAAACCTGCCACTTTACTGTGAACTACCGTAGGGATATATTCTTGTTCGATAATGTTTTTAAACTACAGTAATGATCTAGTAAGCATTTTCTTTTAGTTATACTTTATAATACTATAATCACTACATTATAAATCATTTTAATCTAATCCATTCGAATTGAAAAAGGGATTCGACTTAAATGTGACTAATCAACTAGATTTTTTGATTTTTAATTTTATTTTAATTAAAATGTTTATTCAGATTAAATCACTTCACAAACAGCGCAATCTACCTACCTTCATCCAATATTTTCAATTCGTGAATAAATGAAATTTTCACAACTCGAAGAACTCAACAGGCTCATGCACTTTGGGGATTTCCATTATTAATGGGCCTATAGCTCTATAAACTCTATAAACATAAAAAAGTTACCCTAGACCTTTATGGAATCAATTAAAAATAAAAAAATTGCAATCAATGGAAAACTAAAAGAAAGAAAAAAAAAAAACAACTTTCGTAGGACCAATTTTGAAACCAAAACTGTTCTGCATCCATCATCATTTTCCCCAGTTCGTTTCAATGTAGGTACCACCAGATTTGATCTGCATAAAAAGTCAAAAGTGTCTTTTTCGTAACCCCGTACGTACGTACTGTATAAATTCAGGGTAATGTATGCATGAACTATATAATTAAGGACTGCCCATAACGGCGCATGACAGCTTTCCATTTCCACTACCATTTTTCTCCAAAATTAGTGCCCCCTATATATGCTTACATATAAATATGTTGTAGGTACCCCCTGTTGCCATATAATGGATATTTTTGTAGAGAGCGATCCGTACAGTATAGAGACACGTCAACTCGGTTACATCAATGCTAGCTAACGTGGCAGCGTGCACGACCTACAATAAGTGCGAAGTCTCTCCTCCGTACCAGAGTGTGGTATATAGTAGGTATGTATAGAGATAGACACACTTCATGTCATTTCTATTGACTTCGTTTATTGATTTTCGGCAAGAACAGAGGACGAAAACATTTTGAAACGGAGAGCGATGACAGCAAACTGGTTGCATGCCCAATGCGATTGTCTGCTCCTGTGGAATTGCGCACAAACAACCACGACAGCAGCGACGATGATATTATCCAAACCAAGGGCCATAGAGCTCCAAATTTCAGTACATAAACCTTCCGAGGGCACTTGACTGGCACTTAAAATTTCTTATTTTCTGAGCCTCTACTACAGGATTAGCGCAATATAAATTCAAGGAAAGCCTCTCTTGGCATTCAAAGCACAAACACAGAAAAATTGTGTGAAAATGTGATGGCTCATTTAATCTGTGCAAGCAACAGCACAGCAAAGAGTGGTGTCCTTGTGAGAAGGCACACTTAAATCCTTCTTTGCTGAATTCATTTCCAAAGAAAGGAAGCGCCTCTAAAGGTCGTCGTAATGCACTTCAATTACTACTTAATTGAGTTGAGCCAATGCATTTACATCGCTTTAATAAATTTACTATATGTATATAGGAATATATAGCCTAAGGATATGGATAAAGTTGAAAATGCTTTGAGTCCTTAATGAACCGCTCTCGAAGCAATTTCATTTCATATACTCGTCATCGTAACTAACTACAAAGAACTCGACGAACATCTCTACTTGCACCTTATTCAGCGCCCCTTAATAGGATGTGTCTAAAAATTCATGGAGCAAAGGACGATTAATTTTGTCACGACACAATGTTTAAAAGTATATAACAAACAAAAACATCATACGACGACAACACGAAAAAGATCTTTTTTTTTCTATACATAGTATCCAGGCAAGTGCAGAAAAGTGAGTCCTTTTTTTCTTCATAGTGGCATTTCCTCCCTTGGGCAAACTTTAAATTGAAAAGTGCTCGCATTCAGTACTTTGCTAGCATCAGTGGCTGTATTTTACACTATCCTGCCTGACATCAGGTTGACTCTCTTCCTCTCTTCTTTACAAGTAGGTATATATTTTATTTTCGCTTCAACGGATTCAAGTGAGAGGGCGCTGCTGCCGCTAGCAATTTAAATGATTCACCTTTTTTTGTATAGTTGTTGAAATCCTTTTCGAACTAATTAAAAACGTTAAATAGAAAGAAATGGGCATGAAGATGCATTACACCTTGTCGTCTTTAAGAAGCCTTGACAAGGAAAAAAGGTTGAATTTATAATGATGCCTGAAGTGTGCAATGCAATGCAATGTCTATCAAGGTGAAGTTGACATAAATGTGACACAAATTCTAATCTTGAACTATAAGGAAAGAGAAACGAATAAGATTTCACTTTCTCACATCTATTGCGACTGCCTGTAATCAATAAAAATGATTTAGAAAGATTTCACGTCTTAAAGATAATTAATCCAATTAATTCTCTAACCCTCTTTAACATAAAAGGGATCGCTTCGTTGACATATACTGGATTCATGGGTCGTAGATTCGAATCCCATTTGTGATTTATGTGATTAAGTGTTTGTTTTAGGAGTTTGTTAAAAAATATTGAGATTGAAGTTTTCGAAACAAACAAGAGTAATATTCAATACTAATTGAAACGCTAATATTAGAAGCAAGATACGCAATTTCGACCATTTGGTCGCACCAAAAGCAGCAATTCAAAATTTCATGAAGAAATTCTTTGAGTATACTGTGTGTTTCGTTAAGCAGGGAGATCTCATCAGGACAGCAATAAAACCCTGAACTGCCTGCTACCTATACTACAGTGAACTCAAAAATTACCTATAGACTCTATACGGGTATCAAAAGAGTAAAACTCAATCAATCTTTCTATACAGAAAAATAAAAAGTTCGTGATTTACCTACTACAGATAAACCTTAATATACCTACATAATGTATAACTTGTATAAAAATATTTACTGAAAGAGTAAAAAGTAGAGGTTCTCGGATTGAGCCTTGTGGAACACATTTATGCACCTCAACAATTCAAAAAGTTTTTCTACATAGAGTCTTTGAAAAATCTAACAGGATTACCACATCAAATTCGTTATTGAGCCAAACAATATACAAAGATCAAATATAACCCAGAGTATTGCAGTCTCGCAACCTCGATAGCAGGGATGATAATGTAAAATACTTGTTTAAAGTATGTAGAGATATAATAATTCTAAATTAGATTTATAATACTCCCGGAAAAAAAAAACAGTCGATTAAAATTAGGTAAATATAATAATAATACATGCAACAAATCTCATGAAAACAACAGTTCTACGAATATTAAATATTCTATACACCACGGAAGTCTAAAATGTTTTTAAGTTTTGCAACATCCACCAAAATGTTTTTCTCCTGGCTAAAATTCCAGTTAATGGATGAAATTGTTCTAGTGATACGACCTTGACTACACTCACTGAAAAGCCATTAATATTTCACTCATTTCACTCAGCATCTGTTAAGAAAGAAAGAAATTTCTCCATCTAAACCCATATATCCCATGAGGAATTAAAAGTGAGTTGATGATGTATGGAGCAATTATTATTATGCATGACAGCATTTCTTTTTCATGTGCGTTTTTCATAAGATTTGACTTTTCAAGTGCAAAATTTTACTGGTACAACTGTCACCAGACAGATTACTAATATATTATTCATATTATGTATGTATGTATATTGTATATGTATATGGTCCGATTTTTATTATAAAAATTTACTGACATTCAAGAGTTTTATTGAAATTTCTATCTATTTATACACAAACACCGGTTAGAAATACTGCGCTGGATGAGTAAGTTCAAAAGATCAGTCTTTTTTTTTCTAGAAAATTTCTGATGACCTTCGATTTCGAGTTAAAGGTCAAACTAAGCGGTTTTTTTTTTTAATTGAAGGACTACTAATTAGTCGAGGAAAAAATATGTTTTGTAGTTTTTCGAAAGTTGAGTTGTTTCCTACAATATTATGAGAACTATGTTTGATGAAATAATGTCTAAATTTATAGAAACAAGATAGTTTTTGATGATTTCAGCGGAAAATTGCCTGTAGTTTTGTTTATTATCTCGAAAACGATGGAGTTTTCGAGAAAGTGCCTCGATACAAAAGTTATTTTTTTTTCTCAAGTACTATTCGACTGGCTATATGGCTTTCCTATTTAAAAAAAAAATATGTTTAAAACCAAGGTCATCACAAAATCTCTCAATTTTCCGCCTACAACTTACAAAGACTCCCAAGCATCAACGATACCTGGAGAAGTCAAAGAGCCAGAGAAATGAAATCACGAAAACGCAATAACATAAAGAAGATTTTTAATCCACAGGAAACAACAACAACAGTTTATGTATATATTTTTTTTTTTTTTAAAGAATGGCATCAATAATTTGGTCGCAAGCAGAAATTAAAATTAAGACTCAACAATAAAATAAATTTTTCTATTCATCAGAAACCACCCATTAAATGGATTTTGGTTAGAAAAACTGCGCTTTATTAAGTGCAATTCGAGAGGCATTTCCGATCGCCCAACAAAAGATGCTGCTGATCGATAAAGTGCAATGCACTTGAGAACTTTTCCCTCGTATCGCTTCTTTGATGGGAATTGAAGCTTTGTGTCGATCAGGGCGAACAGGTTGTTGCCTGATCGGTGCAGGTGAGTAAAACAAGTAAAAAAGCTAGAATTGGTCTTAGACCAATTCTTATGATACCCTAGATGAATGCGCGTATGAAATTTCGTATGGTCACCCATCTGTGCAATTTTGATTTTTGAAGTGGTTTTTCGCATATATTCCTGGAACTGTTTGTCGAACAGAAAAAATGATTATAACCAATTTTATAGAATTTTCACATTTAAACAAGTTTTTAATACAATAAAAATGTCTAGGACTGATCGTTTTCAAAGTATACGTAAAAAACCTAAATTTTTATATGGCAACACCAAGGGGTTGCCGAATTCAATCTATTTTTGAAATTCTTTTTTTTTTCCTATTACTATAAAAACACCATGTACCAAATTTCAGCTCTCCAAGTTGTCGCGTTCTCAGGCAGTGTCCAAATATATAGTGGAAAACGAAATTTTTGTATGGCAACCCCACGAAGGAGTTGCTCGATTTGTCTCATTTTCGAAATTAATTTTACTTTTATTTTTAAAGTTCGTGTACAAAATTTCAGCTTTCTAAGTGAATGCATTCGAGTTATCGTGCGCACAGACGGACCGACAGACATGCAAAAATAATTTAATAATTTTAGTATTATGTGTGGGTTCCAATTCATTTTGCTCTACCATCATTATTTCGAGATGTTACAAACGAAATGATAAACTTAGTATACCTTTCAGGTTTCGTCTAGGGTAAAAAAAAGTGGAGTGCCGTGCTAATCACAAACAGTGTTCAAACATTCATATTTACATTATTAATCATTTAAAGCTTGGTGATCACAACCAGTTGATATACAGGGTGTTCCGCAAGTTGACGTCAAGCTGGAATCGGGTGATAGACAAAATCATAATAGTTACCAGAAAAATATAAAAAAAATCTAAGTCATGTATTTTTTAAATTACAGACATTTCTTTTCGAGAAAATACTACAAATCTTTACTTTTTTTTTCAATTTTATTTTTCTTATGTAATCCCGAATAGCGCTTACATATGTAACCTGTTGCTTTAAATGCTAAGCCAACTGCTCCAGTTTGAAAGAAAATGTCACATTTTGCCGAACCAAGAATAGAACAAGTAAAAAAGCTAGAATTGGTCTAAGACCAATTCTTATGATACCCTAGATGAATGCCCGTATTAAATTTCGTATGATCACCGATCTATTCAAGTATTGATTTTGAAGTTGTTTTTCGCATATATTTCTAGAACAGTTTGTCGCACAGAAAAAATGGTAATAACCAATTTTATAGGATTTCGTATTCTGCAGAAGTTTTTAGTACAATAAAAATGTCTTGGACTAATCGTTTTCAAAGTATACGTAAAAAACCGAAATTTTTATATGGCAACACCAAGAAAGAGTTGCCCGATTTAGTCCATTTTTGACATTTTATTTGCTAATGTAGTAAAAACATCATGTGCGAAATTTCAGCTCTCTACGTCGACGCGTTCTCAGGCAGTGTCCAAATATATAGCGGAAAACGAAATTTTTATATGGCAACCCCACGAAGGAGTTGCCCGATTTGGCTCATTTTCGAACTTAATTTTACTTTTTTTTTTAAAGTCTGTGTACAAAATTTCAGCTCTCTAAGTGTACGCGTTCTCAAGTTATCGTGCGCACAGACGGACGGACGGACGGACATGCAAAAATCGAAATAACTTTTAATATTATGAATGGGTGTCCATTCCATTTTGCTCTACCATCATTATTTCGAGGTGTTACAAACGGAATGACAAACTTAGTATACCCCTATGATTTCATCTAGGGTATAAAAATAATACTATCTGGCTCACTCACACTTCATGCAATGACTCTCCGTCTCACTCAAACCTTAAAGTTACACTAGAATCGTTTTTAGTAGGTGAAAAGGAATTATTCGAAAGTGGGTTTCTTGAAGAAAAAATTTTTTTCCCCGTAATCTAAGAAATAATGTGGCAAGTGTTATAGCATTTTAGTATCCTTATTAAATGCGTCAACTTTAAAGTTATTTGCCAAACTGGCGTAGTACATTTTTTTTTTTTTTTCAGTACAGTCAGTTAAAGTTGGGCGAAGTATTAATTTTTTATTCTTGATTCGGCAAAATGTGACATTTTCTTCAAAGCTGGAGCAGTTGGCTTAGAATTTAAAGCAACAGGTTACATAAGCACTATTCGGGATTACATAAGAAAAATAAAATTCAGAAAAAGTAAAGATTTGTAGCAACAGGAGCTAAAAAATTATCACAGGGTGTACATTTTCTCAAAAACAAAAGAAATGTCTATAATTTAAAAAATTCATGACTTAAATTTTTTTTTTATATTTTTCTAGTAACTGTTATGATTTTCTCTATCACCCGACTCTGGCTTGATGTCGACTTACAGGACACCCTGTATATATATTTAAAAAAAAAATAAACTAAAGTGCTTTGAAGAAAGTTCCTTCTCTTGGGAGATATACCCTAAGTCAACAGTTCACTAGGGTCACCAAGTATTAGTTTGAGTGTGTTTCCTTTTGTTGAGGAGAAATTACTCTCAGATCGTAAGTAGTGATTCTAGAAGTAGTTTCCTCCTATCAAGTGATGCAGGTATCCAGTGTCACACACTATTCAGAGCGGTGTCTCCACTTCTTATATTTCAGCATCTATTTTTCTTTGTTGTTTTTTTTTTCCTTCATGCGTTTTTATTTTGTCCATCTTCTTTCTGTCTTTTGCAAAGGTGCAACGATAGGTGGTTGACAGCGAGCAAAGAGCCTATCCAAACCCTGAGCTTGAGCTGGCAAAAGCCTGTACCGTGCTCGCATCAAGGTCAACCTCCATTATCCCTAAATAACAACCAAAGGGGCAAAAAGTAGCAATTATAAGTCATCTGTCTCACTGAGTTTGACGGTCCTCAGAGGTCAACATGACTGGCCTAGCCCGTTAAAAGACGAGGCAACAGACTAAATGCAATTTTTACGAACGCAATTGTAGAAAGCCAAACTAAGCATAATTGCGCCGTGATCAGAGCCAGCGTATTTCTGTCACGCAATTGCGCCACTCTTGGAAACCGTAGCTTACGAACAAGCGCGAAAATAATAAAATGCTATGCGAAGGTTTTTGCATGATAAACATTGCGGGAAGAATGAATTTCAAAATCGAATGGCTCGAGTCAAGGTATATAGAAGACTAGGTATTCCCATTAAAATTTTGACACATTGCAGCTGATAGCCTGTAACTTAATTTTCTGACTAATGTATATAAATTTTTATAGGAAAGACAGAGAGAGAGAGAGTACTGTGTTCTCTGTACCGTGCTTTCCTATACATTTTCACGATAATTGGTCATTAATGGTAGAACGTGGTTCGTAAGTGCTGGGCATTATTCGAATAAATTTTCAATCAAATAACGATTTTTTTAAAAAATCAAATAAAAAATTATTCGGATAAATTTTTATTGGAGTATCAATTTATTTTAAGTTATTCGCAAATAATTATTTGTTATTTGGTGCAAATTATTTGAGTTTCAAATAATTATTTTTTATTCGATCGTGCGTTATTTGATAATCAAATAATTTGTGATGGTCATTATTTGAATGTCAAACAATTATTTTTCATTCGATTATGGATATATGCTTTCTGGTGTCCATTAGTTCCAATTTCAAATAATTAATTCTTGGCACAAGCATTTCTTTCCGCAAGATGTCTCGTTGCTTAATTTAATTTAAAGTTTAAGAGGAATTCAATAATTTTGGTCAATTAAGTATTTGTGAAGCTTTAGAAGTAAATTATTTGGGTTTGAATACTCAGAATAATCTTAGAGTCAATTAAATAAAAAAACAAATGAGTTTGTGCTTAAGACAATACGATTAAACTGAAAAATTTACTTCAAGCCAGAGTAAGAAAGTATGCGTACTAATTATTTAATACTTGAATTGTGATGTCACGCATCACAACGCATATGAAGAATTCAGAAAAATTATTTGGTAACAGTGTTGGAAAGTTACAATAGATAATATTATAGTAAAAAATATCAATATTTCTGAAAATTTATGATGATCTGGCAGCTAAATGCTCTTTTTGCAAGCCACAATATTAAGCGGGTCTAAATGTGGCTCTTTAACTGATGAGCATTTTGAAGAGCGGATTTTATTAAAAGCAAACGCATATTATTAGTGTATATCAATATTTAGTTAAAATGTATTACAATCAAAAATAAAAAAACTTATCATCGTCTAAAGAGGTTTCTTTTTCAAAATTCCTAAATACGAAATCTATGTCTACTCAAGGGTCATAAGGATATAAACGTAAAATAACTGAATGACAAATAATTGTTTGAAATTCAAATAATGACTATCACAATAATAAGGAATCACAAATAATTCATCAAATAATGAAATTATTTGATTATAAAATAACGCACGATCGAATAAAAAATAATTATTTGAAACTCAAATAATTTGCACCAAATAACAAATAATTATTTGCGAATAATTCATCAAATAACGAATAATATTTGTAATCAAATAAATTTTTATTCGATTTTTCATTTTATTCGGTTTTTTATCTTTTATTTTTATTCGTATAAAAAATGCCCATCTCTGGAGCAAAAAAGGATAGGTACAAAATCTACGCAAAAAGAAATCATTTCGCAGAATGTTAACACAGGAATTGAGGTAATTAGGCTCCCTTAAAAAAAAAAAAAACCTATATGTCAACTGGCAGCTAAAATTAGAGATTATACTTATATGGAGATGTATGGTGAAAGGGGGATAGGGTAGACCAAATATAAATCTAACATAGTCATTGTACTAAGCAGCCCGGATTTTCTAGATATAAGAGGAAATTAGTGTTTACTTAGAAATTTGACGAAAGCTGTAGAAAGTAAGCACAAATTGATACTTTCGGAATAGAAACAAAAAGTACTTTCAAATATTGGGAAAATACTAGGTAGTCAAGATATGATTGAATACGTGGACAAGGACAACTACATATAGCAACTTATATTATTAATTAATAGTATTATATATATATAAAAAAAACGATTTCAATTAATAACACTTAATTGATGTTTTTTTTTTTTAATAACAGGTTCAGTACCAATCTATAGAAGCAGAGAAAATATCAGAATAGGCTGCCAAGTTTTATAACCTTTCATCTCTCAATATTTCAGAAGAAAAAAAATTTATATATTTCATTATTTTTCAGAATTAATACTTTTGTATGTATGTGTTGTGTTTACGTACCTTTAATAACAATTAGAAAGATTAGCAAAGCTATGAGATAAGTGTCCATGTCCACACTATTTCCTGGGCGCAGAGAATTCGTCGGAATTCTGGAACACGATGAGATGAATCCTTAAATTTACTAATGGTATATGGGCGAAATATATATAATATGTTGTATGTATATAAATTAGAGCCTTGTTTTTTTTTTGTGTATTACAAGCCGAAGAAATTTGTTGTGTTTGCTGCTTCTATGCTTTGTTACTTTTGTTGTTTGCCAACTGTTACTGCTGTTATTATTGTTGTTGTTGCTGCTGCTGCTGCTGCTGCTGCTGCTGATGATGATGATGATCCTTTTCAATTTGATTTTTGTAAAGAGCTGCTGCTGCGGCTGCTACTACTACTACTACTAGTATACGACTCTTTTGTAGGAGATTTTCTAAATTTCTTCAGAATTGGAATTGTCGTCGTCGTCATTAATAATATTGTCACCACCATCATCAATTAATTCATAAGCATTTCTTTTTTTGTTTTTTTTTTTTTGGATAAATTTCATAAATTTTTTAATTCCATTCGTTTTGAATAATCTCTGTAGTTTTGCATATGGATTTGTTGTGTCACGTAACAAGTAGTATCCTTCCTGCACGCACGCACTTTTAATGCACTTTTTTTATAAGTTTTTTTGGTTTTGAAATTTTTTTTTGTTTTTTTTTTTTTGTTAAATCAAATAAAACCGAAAATATAAAACTTAAATTCCATTTCGATTCGGTATCACCATTTCGATATAAATTTTGCTAAATCATGACTACTATGGAATGTTCGTTTTCATACACCAATTCTGTTGAAGATTTTATGGAAAAAGAAAAAAAAAGAAAAAGAAAAATTAAATATATTAAGTTGAGAGCAAAATTATATGTTTTTTGTTGTTGTTTTTGTTAATTGAAAATATAAATTTACTCTCAAAAATAAATTTCTTTAAAAATAAAAAGACAAAAAAAAAACGAGTTTAAATTATTTACAAAAAAAAAAGTAATTTTTTTGTTGTAAGTGATATAATAAATGTTAGACAGAATAAAAATTAATAGATAAATATAATAAAAAGGATTGTATGCAACAAACAACGGGAAAACAAACGAAAAAATTAAAATAAAAAAGTTGGATTAATTTTGTTGTTGTTGTTGTTGTTGTAAAATTTATAATCAGTTTTTAAATGTATAAAAATTAATTGATTTCTTTTTTAATTTATAAAATTATTGTAAAAATATTTAAATACCATTCTTTTGAGGTAGCATTTTCCGTTTGATTTAAATTGCTGGCATTTTAAGGAGACAATCTTTCCCATAGTTTTGCTATTTGTCGTCTTCATGAATTTAGTCAAGTTTTGTTTAAGTTTTTAACAGAAAGTTTTAGTCAAGTATTTTGGGAATAAAATACCAATAATATGTAGGTATATATATATGCTTATGAATTTTTTGTTTGTTTACTAATTTCTTAAATTTTTTTAGTTTTGTATTTTTTGTTTTGTTTTATACTGTTATTAATTCACTACATTTTAACTACTATTATCATTAGTCATTATCATCATCATCATTATCATATCGCAATCAACTGTTTCCCGTCCTTTTTTTCTTTTTTAATTTCATTAAGGGATCTGTGACTCAAGGGATGCAAATCAACAAGGAACATAATTTTCATGGATGGATATGGGGGATGCCAAAGTATTTATTTGTTGTCTTCTAATCAATGAACATTATTATTATTATTATTTATGTATATTATGGAAGCAAAATGGAATTGATTGGAAGGATGATGGAGAATATCTTGTTTTTTGTTTTTTTTTTTATTGTGGTTTATTTTTTCTTTTTTGTATTGGGCATTTTAACGGTGTGGGTTGAAATGATTATTTTCTCCAAGAACACAATAAATCAACTAAAATGCAAGTTAGACAAACAAAAGACATAATTAAGTAACAAGTAACATGGTGGTGTCTTCTAATATACTAGTAGGATCGATTTTTCTTATATATACATATATATATATATATATATGTATGTATTATAGGCTATATATATGTACGAGCTCGAGTATATACATATATGTATCTAACTATATTATTATAATTCTTTTTTCTTTTATTTTAATAAATTGCAGATATATATTGGCTTTTAGTTGAACACACTTTGATCGTTTTTTGATTTAATTTTAATTTAATGTTTTTTTTATTCATTTATTTACGAGTATTATTTTTACAAGTAACTATACTAGTCCACTTAGTCGAGGAAAGAAGTTTTTTTTTCTGTTTGTTATACGTTAACAAAAGAAATTTAATTTGCATTTCACTTCAACTCATTTCTTGAATTCCTCAAAGAAAAGAATGGAGAGATGAGATATCGGAGAATATGGGAGAATCGAAAGAAGAGAAATACGCAATGATGAGATTTTGAAGGTATATTGACTAAAATTTATCGATCACAGATATTTCGTTTCTTTTATTATAGTATTTTGCTCTAAAAGCTATATTCAAATCATCATTTTTTCTTTGATTTTGCTATTTCACGTATATCTTTTTCGGATTTAATTAATGTAGTCCATTTAACAGAGAAAAAAAACACACACACACAATCCTTTGTTCGATTTCATTATATGTAGCTATGTAGAAAATGTTCTTCTTGATTAAAACCGAAAATGTTCCTTGTTTTTCGTTTGCTTAGCAAAATTTCGAAGAACTTTTCAGTGAATGTATGCAGCTAAAATCGTTTCACAAGACAAGAAAAACCGGATGATATTGTTCACAGAACAAGTTCTCGTTTCTTTTAACAACGAAAATTCTAATTTATAGTTAAAATCTGATCTTTTTTCTTTTTTTTTTTGGAAAAATCTTTCTTCACAGCTTCAACACACGAACGAGAAAGTCTTTCCCCTACGTTTCTTAATAACTTATTGAGCTTGCAGCACAGCTTTCTGACCATGGACCAGCCAAAAGATATTTTACATGAATGGGACACATGCGCTCTCTATATTAATATCACTTCGTTATACTCTCAGTCAGGAAAATCTCATATATACACACGGGAAGGATATAGAGATTATACGATGAGAAATTTCCACTAGGTAGGTAGGCACTAGGTTCTGATGGTAGATACCTACTGAGTACTACTATTGCTGCTGCTGCTGCTGGCTGCCGCCTTCGGGAAGCTTTTGGATGAAATAAAGGAAAAAGGATAAAAAATTGAAGGGGATGGATGGATGGAGGCTGGGGGATGGAACGCTTTTTAGTGTGTTTATTTGATAACATTTATGAAAACAAAAATCTACTAGGGGATAGTTGTTCTACCCTACATACATAGATAGGTTATAGTCAGTTGGAAATTAAATTTGCACTGTTAGCCTTCTCAATCAAGGTTGAATGGGGTGCTTTAATTTATGTACATGGTCCAATGTATATATACATACATTGCATATACTTATATACATATGTAAAATAAACAAAATTTATATTGAGATAAGTTACACGTTAAACGTATTTTAATTTTTGTTCCATTTACATAAAACAGGAAAATTTTTAATTTCATTCTAATTATTTTTGTGAGAAATAAAAATTATAATGTCTGTTGCCCGAATTTGTTGATATCAAGTGAAAAAAGTTCTACAGCAACGATGGAAATCTTTTTTTTTTTAGCTTCACACAGTAGCGGTAAATATCTAATAAATAACTGGAATGAAAAGTTTTTCTAACCCTTTATTACTACCCGGGGTTCGAAACGATCCTAAAATTAATTCATTTATGTTTTATTAAATTTATTAAATTAATAAAACCCAATATGTAAGGTGAAGAAAAAGTTAACAATGCTTTTCACAATTTTTACGTATTTGTAGTATCTAGTAGTATCTATACCAAAGGTGATGTGGACACTTTTGACTAATTGTGTCAAGAAAAATGTTTTTATTTTATGGCCTATTAAATGTTGTAGGAATAAACTCGTTTATATCTTTACGTCCTTCAAACTCATGGAACAGAAAAAAGACTCGCTTTTTTAAAAAATTTAGCGTTAAGTCTTCTAACACAATATTTAAATAGAGGAACGTTTTGAACGCAACACTTTGCCTATTTGGCTTAAAGGAAAGACATGTTGAAGAGTTGAAAATTCCTCGTGGAAAGATAGCAATGTGCGCTTTCTGTCCACGATCAAAAGATAGAAAAATTAACTCCCAATGCGATAGCTGTCAGCGAACATTTTTGCTCAGTACATAGAAAAAACTGTGCTTTAAGGCTGGGTCATTGTCCTAAATTGGACAGCTCGGTGCACAATTCGCAAGATGGGGGGGCGGGGCATTAAGATTTTTGAATAAATCGCAAATTGATTAATGGAATATTTATTTAAACACCTAAGGCAACAAAATAACCTTTTTGATATTAATAAGCAGAAAATAACGTTTTCCGATTTTTAAAATTCTACTTATATCTACGACAAATTGACGCAATAGATTGCTTTACACCTGCATTTTACCCATTAAGAAAGCAATCTATTGCATCAAATTTTCATAAAAATAAGTAGAATTTTAAAAATCGGAAAACGTTATTTTCTGCTTATTAACTTCAAAAAGCTTATGTTAAAAATTTATTTAATTTAGTTCAAATTTGTGGCAGCCCCGCTCCGCAAACCACAGAAATTAAAAAAAAAATCATTGAATTTTCATTTTTAAATCATTTGCCATAAAAATTGGGCGACAAATTTAAAAATTAGAAAACATTATTTTGTTGTCGTAGGTGTTTAAATAAATATTCCATTAATCATTTTGCAATTTATTCAAAAATCTTAACACCCCGCCTTAATTGTCCTCACGAATAAAATAAAATGCATATGTACAATAATATATTCCTAAATTATTAAAATTTTCATATCTAAAAAAACTTGAATATCTTAGTAAAATTGGCTAATTTCACAGTGAGGTTTTTCTCAACCCCAGGAGTAGGAAAATCAGGGCTGAAACTATGAGCAGTAATAAAGGGTTAAGGCAACTTTGTTTTAACCTCAATCGGATGCCCAACTTGGTGTGTCATGCCACACATTAAAGCTTTTTCTCCATACACTGTCAAACCACGATATACAGAATAACTAGGTATGATCGTCCGGCCGGGCTGTCAAGTGCGTGTGACGTCACACGAATCGATTCTTAAAATTGGAAAAATAAAGTCATAATATTTATGTAAATTTATTCGACTGGATCCATTGAAAATGTTGCAATAAATATAATATGAGTTTCTTACCATAAATATATCTACATTGAATTTGTTAGTTTAAAGCTCATTTCAGGGAAACAGTTCGGATCAAAACAAAGTGCTACGAAAGTTTTATCGATAAAAAAATGCAAAATAAGACTGAAATTTGCACTCTTTAATTGATTATTTAAGACCTTTTTACTATTTCTATAGTAAAATTAGTTAGTGATAATGGTATTTTTCTCAAATAGAAGCAAATTGTAAAAGTGTAAAAAGTGGGATTAGTGGCAAATTAAAATGTGTTATACAATTCTAATAATCTTCCTTCAATTTATCTTTACTTTTAGAAAATAAAATGGTACTTAATTTAGGATTTTAAATGGATCCAGTAGAATAAATTTACATACATAAAAATTAAACTTTATACTAATTAACTTATTGATTTGTTTAAATTTATTTATGTTTGTATTTTTTGTGGTTATGTATAGGTCGACGGAACACAAATAAGTTTCATGTAAATGAAACTACTGTTACCGACGATGCCACGCCTAATTCACTGTTACAGTTGATGATCTCAACTGATGAGTAAAGTTTTGATTTACGGACTACGGGAAAACGAACACCGAACACCAAAAATATACCCAAGAGATTATAAATCTACCGATGCATAAATAGCATCACTAGGGAGAAAGAATCTGAAGGAAAACCCCTAATCTGGTCCAAATATCTCGAAGCGAGCGGATTAGATAAAACCACTGACTTATAACAAGTTATAAGTCAGTGGGTAAAACCCTTGTGTATAGAACTATTTAATGGTTGCGAAACGCAATTTGACTTAGTACCTTGCAGAGCTGGGCAATACTTAAGTAAAAAAAGACTTAAGTACTACTTAAAGTACATTTTCGTTACTTAAGAGTTAAGACTTATTACTCAATACTTTTGAAATGCCCCTACTTAGTACTTGAACATAAGTACTTGCTTCTATTTACTTGTACTTAAGACTTAGTTTTGTACTTAAATACCATGATTTTTACTTACGTATTTCTGAGTCTATTAAGTACCTACAAATATCTAACTCTTCGTAGAAAATCAAACACAATCTCTAGCGCAACTTCTTTTTTGTTGAGTTTTAAAGCATGTGTCGCACTCACGCGTCCAGGCAGAACTTTAGACATACAAGACTGGACAAGTAGAACTAAAACCAGTAACGTCTCGCTCGAATATAAAATCGACGATGCCTCGACCTGATGTATTGAAGGCCTCAATTTTGTCATAGAAATTTACTGGAAATATTTTTCTTAGAATTTTTATGCATTATTGGAGGCGAGAATGGGTACTTGGGCAAACCTCTAATAGCTTTTATTAGTGTACCAATGAGAGCTGAAAGTTTACTCTACGGGCAGCGCCGAAAACTATAAAAGCTATAAATACCGCCAACGTAAAAAGATTCTAAAAAAGTATCCTTAAAAAGTACTTCAAAAAGTACTCACTACTTTTTATAGACTTAGTAGGTACTTAGTTACAAGTACTTTTCATACATACGGTACTTGTACTTCTGCTGAAGTACTCAGGTCTTTGATACTTGTACCTCTACTTAAGTACTTTTTCTTTGGTACTTGCCCAGCTCTGGTACCTTATTGTGTTGTAGAGGCGCTACTAGTGTCGAGCAGACGTAACCAAAGGGTAAGCCAGCAATGCCTCGCTCCAATATAAAATCAGCGATGTCTGGACCAGATGTAGGTAAACCCGTAATTTTTTCTTAGAAATTTACTGGACAGTTTTCCTTAGAATTGTTAAGCATTGCAGGGCGACAATGGTAATGATTGCATCTGAAAATAACTCCAGTCGACGCCCAGACTGAATAAAACTTCTCCCGAAATATTTGCTGTAAATTTCTAAGAAGAAATGAATGCTATTTGCTCACAAGAATTGTTAGTGGCCCAAGCAACCTTTGCCGGTCTCCAACATGCATAACCATTCTAAGGAAAAATTTGTCAGTAATTATTATGCCGACAACGGTTGCTTGGCCCACTAACAATTTTTATCAGCATAGACTCGTAGATGAGCAAATAACATTAATTTCTTCTTAGAGATTTACAGAAAATGTTTCGGGAGAATTTTTATTCAGTCTGGTGGCCGACTGGAGTTATTTCCAGATCCAATGTGTGCCGTTGTTGGCCTCCAATGCATAACAATTCTAAGGAAAAAATGTCCAGTAAATTTCTAAGAAAAAATTACGGAGGCCCGGACATCGCTGATTTTATTTGGAGCGAGGTGAGGTATTGCTTGTTTAACCCTTTGGTTACGTCTGCTCGGCACTAGTAGCGCCTCTACAACACAACAAGATACTAAGTCAAATTGTGTTTCGCAACCACTATATAGTTCTATACACAAGGGTATAACCATAGATGGCACAAGAACTAGATGTCGCATGGCATACTAAAACAGAGTATACAGATTGTGAAATGGGTAGTGTATTCTGAAATGGACCATAACATATTTTAGACAATGCCAAAAGCAAATATTTTTATAATAGCAGTTTTGTAAACATTTAACCGACCTCCTTAATACTTCAGATACGTAAAAATATGAATCACTCGACGCATACATCATTTTAAATCTTGTGGTCTATTCCGGAATGGACCACCCAGCCATATAAATTTTGTATACTTTTTTGGTACTGTATGCGACATCTAGTTCTTGTGCCATCTATGGTATAACGAAGTTAACTTTTTTAGTAACGGATTAACGAAATTAAGTTAATTTTTTTAGTAACGGTGCCCAACACTGGTTGTGAGTTAGTATTTGCTTCTTTTTGAATTTTAATGCTTACATACTTCTAGGTTTTTTAAAGCTCAAGGCTGTATCACAAAGATTTTGAGCATTACGATAAACTTATATTAAAATAATTTCGTACATCTAACTACAACTTTGTACAGAATTTACGATAGCTAACTTTGAAGTAGGTAAAAGTATAAAAAATCTATTTGTAGTCCTTTCCTTTTAATGCCACAATAAGCTAGAATCTTCTAAAATATGGGTAGATAGCTCAAATTAGAGTGTACTAAATTTGTCTTAACAAATCTAGTTGTTACAATTCTGTGTATTCAATTTAAATGGAGCAGGACGCATAACAAAAGCTCTTTAACAAAAAGAAACTTAATCAAGCGACGTTTTTCCTAAAAAGATATTTCTCAAAAAAGCGAAAAGCAAAAGACATTTTCTCAAAATAGTCATTTTGTATAAAAATGCACTTAGCAAAAATACTCTTTCACAAAAGGCCATTTCGCAAAAAGTTCTTGCTTTCAAATCTTTTGTTTACATGCACTAAACAGTGCGATAACAAAAGACAGTTATTTAAAATTTTCTCACTGGTTCTTATCTTTTATTTATTAAATTGATAAATAATTATCGCATTTTTTCATATTTTCTCACTATAAATTACGAAGAGACTCATTCAATTTTGGATTCGTCTGAATTTGCAACACAACGAGAAAAGTTGCGCGAAATTTTTCAATCAACGAAACGGAAGGATAAATTGAATATTGAAGGCTATTTTTTAATAGAACCAGAAATATTGAAAAAATATTTTACTGGGCTTGTGACTTGCGATTAGTGGAACCTTACAAATGCGATGATAAGGGACATTCGGTATGGAGCATTTAATGTTTTTACTAGCAGTTTCTTGGAAAGCCGCGCGACGTTCCAAGAAACTAAGTTTTCAAAAACATTAAATACTCCATTGCCAAACATTCCGTTGCTAAGTGTCTTTCTATGAAACATCTGGGTATGCTAAAAAATCATTTGCGAAACTGCATTTTTTGCGAAATGACCTTCGACCAAAGTGCTGTTTGCCATATATGCCTTTCGGCCAAATGAGTAGTACCCCAATTTAAATATGACAACAATGCGAAAATTATTCAAACATGTGCTTTTAAAAGCAAAGCTCTTCCCTCTGACACATTTCATACTGTGGTTAGTAACGGTATTCTTAATTTGATTATTTAGGACATGAAAATTTAATAATATCAATATGCAATTATGGTGAACAATTTGAATAACTTTGAAAAAAATTGTTTTTAAAGTGATTAACTAGATTTTTGATACAACAAGGAGTTGGTGGAAGTCAAATGCAAACATCTTTTTTTTTTATATTCTTATAATTTCAACAAACCTTTTTTGCCCAAACATATCTAAATGGCTAGCGAAATAACTTAAACTTTTTCCGAATGTTAAATTGATTTCTTTCTCTAAAATAGGAGGATGACAACTATTCACTTCCATCCACAATCTGCCTCCAGGCTTCAGATATAAACATGCTAATTGGCAAACATTTCGGGCTACTTTTAACCCATCTGGGCCACCATCTAATGCGGCAACATATTGATATCTGAAATTAATACAATTAGTGTACACAAAAAAAATAAAAAATATCTCAATACGATATCTCTGGAGCCAATTTTGAAATGTCTTCTGTTTTGATGTATGGAGGATTACTAACGATGAAATCGAATTTGCTATCTGCAGTATCGCTCGGTAGAAGTGTCTCCTCAGAAATCTTAAGCTGACGAACTTCTATCCTATCGATTAAATTCAACGACTTGGCATTTTCAGTAGTGAGATTACAAGCATCAATGCTGCGATCTATCGCCAAACATGTTGAATTTTTCACCGCCTTCAAGATAGATAGGCATATTGCTCCAGAGCCGCATCCTACTTCTAAAAAGTGAGGTGCTTCGTTTGCGTATTTATTTACGATAAGCTGTACTAATCCTGCAGTTTCCGGCCAAGGAATAAATACAGGCGGCACCATTTTAAGTGTTGAATCTGCAAAATCCCCTTCTCCAATAATATACTGCAAGGGCATACGAGCCATCCGGCATTCACAAAGCTGCTCAAATTTTTTTATTTGTTCTTCGCTTAATTGAATGTTATCAGTATTACACTGTGTACTCTGAAAAATTATTTAAAATTAGTATAAGCAACTTATATTTCAACCGTTTATTGCAGCTTACTAATTTCTTGTTTGAGACGTAAGCTACTATTGTTTTAATGCAAAATTCTGCATCTTCTATTTTAGCGGCTTCAAACTTTTCCTTCCACATTTCTGTTAGATTTTTAGAAACTTTAGTGTTCATTGTGCAAAAATTCGTCAGAAGGTATTTGCAATTAACAAAGAAATGTATCGAAAACGTTTCAGTAAATCCGGAACAACGAAGTAATAATAACTAAAGGCGCTTAATTAAAATGGACGTGTATGTAATCTAGGGACAGTGAAATAAAGAAATCTATTTATAAAAATAGCTATTTTTAAAAATAGCTATTTTTAAAAATAGCTATTTATTCAATGCCTGGAGACTACACAAGGAGGTACTATACTTCTTGCACGTATAATCCACACTGCCATAAGGACAGCTCAGCTCTCATTGAACTTACATGCTGAAAAATCATAGCAGCTCAGGTCAAGAAGTAGTCATTGCTAGGGCCCATGCGCTGCCGCATACTACGCTTTTCGTGGATGAGAGACATTCGGGGGGAGGAAAATTCCGTGCTACACTTATCTAAGCTGCAGCGCAAACAGAATACTACTGCCAGCAAGTAGTTTTAGCTATTTTGAAATTTCTAATCGGACGGCTGTGCAATTATTTACCTGCGATTTAGGTGATATTGTGATAATTCAATTCTTATTACGTACTGTGAATTTATGACACAGTTATTGTTTATATTAATAATTGTAAGATAATTATTTATTAGTACAAATAATACTTTTATAAACATAGTTCCTAAGTTACATACCAATTCCTTAAACAGTTCCATCCTTTACAAATTGCACACATTTTCTCTTAAAAATATTAAAATTACTTTCTCTTTTTATTTTTAATGGTAAATCGTTAAATTTTTTAAATACTTTATATATTAGTGAATTTTGAGTCATATTTCTATTAAATAAGCCTAATCGAATATTTACATCTGCTCCTCTCAAGTTATACGGCTGAACATCTGATACCATCCTAATTCTCTCCTGTAGATATATTGGTAGACATTCCTTTCTAATTTTAAAAATGAAAAGAAGTACATTAAGATGTATTCTTTGGCTGCAACTGATCCATTTTAAGGTTTCTAGCATCATTCTTATTGGCGTGAATCTATTACACCTTAGTATTATGCGCATAGCTCTATTTTGAAGCTTTTGAATTCGCTGTAACTTTGGATTTGTGTACAGAAATAGTATTGAAGAGCAATACTCAAAATGAAGTTTTTATTAAAACATTAAATATTTTAATTGCACTCAATATCGATAAATTGCTTCGAATTCTTCTAAAATAGGCGACTTTTTTTTTACAAATATAATCAGTGTGTCCATTAAAGCTTAATTTGTTGTCAATAATAATCCCCAGATACTTAATTTCACTCACGCACTCAATATTTTCACCATCAACTTCTAAGTCGTCATTACACGTATTATTTATGGTCATAAAATTAGTTTTTCTAACATTTAATTTCAGTTTATTCTTTCTTAGCCATTCACTTAATTCATTTAAATCCATTCTTAAATCGTTAAATTTTTAACGCCTCAGCACACTCTTAATGTCGTTTATATATACCAACAACAATAATGTACCCAGCACTGATCCTTGTGGTACTCCAAATTTTATTTCAACTGCTTCGGAAAATATGTCATTAATTCTTGTTCTCTATCTGCTAATTGTAACTTTATTAAACACGTATCTACACAATAAACCTCGGTAATCATATAAGGAACTACTGCGGAGCAAAATTATTGTGATGGCATGTCTAGGCACAAGTGCACCAATTATCGCGTGCTGCGTACTAGTTACGTGTACGTCGGCCTAATGTTTTGAAACTTTTCGCAGTATCTTAGATTATATAGCAAAAAGTATATTCTATGTAGGAGAAAGAAAAACTTTGCATTTTTCTTCATGCATGTAGAACCACATTGATGTGTTCGTTTTAGTCATGGCAGTAGTAAACTACAATAGACCGGTCACATAATTTTTAGTGTATTAGTATTGAAGAAATTCAATATAAAAAATCCCATTATATCACAAAATATTTTTCCTGTGTCCTATTCATTTTCTGACAATATTTTTTGGCATTGCATTTGATTGGTTGACATAATTTAGAGCCTCAATGACAATTTGATTGTAAACCAACAAACTGACATTGGAAAATGTTAAATTTTTTTATCACGGCTGTTTATTTTTATAACTCTATCACTCTTATTTTATTTAAAATACTAAAATTTTTTATTGAAATAATTAAACTTGCTTGAAAAATGATTTCCTATAACAATAACTTTTGTTGTTTTGTGCAGCACAGCACTTCATCACTATAAAATCAAGACTCCAGAGTCTCGAAAAGAATATCACTAATGTTTCTCATTATTATTAAGTATGAATCACTTTTAAATACACTTCTTTATAAAAAAAAATCACTAATGAAACACCGGATTTCTCCCGTGCTAAGGTAAAACACGTTACAAAAGAAATCTCCATTTCGAGATAAACGACTTTGAAGTAAAAATGAACCTCAGCCTGAAAATCTTTATGTAGCGAGGTCTGAAGTATTTTTCTAGAGTTTTTTAATAAAAATATAAATAGCAAAATAGTTAAACATTTATTTTGTTATTCCATTTCTCTTTCGTATGTATTTTATATGTTTAATAAAAGGAAAAGCGTATGTTAGTATAAAGTCTTATTCCTCAAAAAGCTTAAGAAAAATATGTATACATATTAACAACCTCATTTTTCCAATATTTTTCATTAAATTGTAGAAACAGTGAACTCGTTTTGAAAGGGTAAAAATGAAAAGTGACAAAATAAAATTTTGAAAACAATAAACTTCAGTTACTTACGCGTAAGATAAAAGAAAATAAATCAAATTCCCTCAGATAACTGAAAAATATGTCTCAACTCAACAACCTAAACTTTACATACACTTAGAAAACGTAAAGCGAGAGAGGGCTAGAGATCCCAAGTGCGGAGGTCAGGGCAGCCAATTGTGCTAACCTGATAGAAAGCCCTTTCACCTTCCTGTCCTTTTAATAATCGCATCAGGTCTTGTTGAGGTAAGTTTTTCAGCTTATCCACAGATAGAAGGGCAAAACAAAGCGTGTCCAGGCTGCTCCTCGGAAAGGCTAGACAGGCACACAGAAAACGTTCGGTTGTTTCGGGGTCTCCTCCCAGGCAAGACGGCTGTCGACAACTGTAATCCTTGTTAGATGAAATGAGCTTTAGCCGGTGATGATGCCAACCACAGCTCTGTATTATTTCCTTCCGAGCCCCACGGAGAAAATCAGAGAAATTCCTATTAGGCCCATCAAGAAAAAGTATTGTACCTGCCAAAAAGTGAACCCATTCATTCACTATGAACCCCATGTGACCACGACCCCACAGAAGGGACACTGTGTTGTAGATACACAGCTTATTCACGGACGACCTGGAGTCTACCAGTAGCTTATAATTACCCTAGGGACACTCAGCGCCATCAAGGCTGCCTGACTATCCGAAAGGATAGAAATGTCCTTTCCCTTGATCTCCATAACAAGGACTATTTTCGCTGCCATTGCGATGGCGTAAACTTTAGCCTGGAAGACAGTGGCGTGCCTTCCACGTGAGTACTCCAAACCAATGTCAGGTTAAAGAAAGTAAACAGCTGCACCGGCTCCCTCATTAGTGAGAACCGTCGGTGAAAATTCTTAGAGTGGACCAAGTAAGGCTCCATAAGGCACTTTGCTCAGCCCACGATTCCCTTTCAGGAAAACTCACAGAGAAGCGACTCCCAAGCCGAAGCTCTGGTACCATCGAATCAAGTGGCAAGCGGACCAGAGGGTTTGCCCATTCCAGACCTCGTTCCAATGAGCAATAGGAAGAACCAGTCTAGGCGTCCTCCGAACATCTCCATGAGTGCAATCTACACACAGCCCTTTTGGCATCTGCCTGAATGACAAGTTCTAGGAGTGGCCGTAGATCGCATCGCATGGAACGTATAATTCGCACAGGCAAACAAGTCTTTGCAGGCCCGTAAGCTTCCGAATCGGATACTCGACTACCATACACAAGAGACATCTTACAATCGAGTACGTCTTGTGCACAATACTCGTTTAACTCGTTACGGACAACACATTTACAAAAGCTTCCAACAGTAAAGAAATTTACGGACTGATAAGTTCTTTTCCTCTGTAAATAAAAAAGCTTTTCAAAGCTTTCAATGGAGAGACAATTTTCATTGCGCAAAGTTTTTGTTTACTCTAGTAAAAAGGGGGGTTCTTTTTTAAGTTTCTAAAAGGTAAAAGAAGTTTTTCACATTTTTACACAAAAAATATTTCAATCAACTTCGTTTTAAAAGCAAGTAATTGTTTTTTTTTTAAGTATTGGGAAAATGTATCGTTTTTATAACAGTTTTTGCCAGAAATTATTGTTGCACAGAGAGGGCTTAGGGGAAGAGCGGGTTCATAGGTGCATAGAGGATCGAAAAGGAATTTAAAAAACGATACAAGGAAAAAGACGTTATTTAACTTTAAGGAATTTAAAAAACGATACAAGGGAAAAAGACGTTATTTAACTTTAAGCTGTTTTGACATGGGTCGGGGGAATTAATTTCAAAAATTGAGAAATATCATAAATAAAGCAGAAATGTCGAATTGACGCGTAATCTTAAAATATAGAGACAACAGGAAGTGTTCATACCACTGACATGTATAACATAGACCGCTGACACCAGTGAAATCGCTTACATTATCATGGGATCACTTATCTACAGTTTCCCCTTTTTGGTTTAACGACTGGACTCCACTGAACTTGAAATAATAAGTTCTATACGATATCCACCATAGTTCAGTTTCAGTTCAGTGGATTTTCCAAATGAATATACAGAATAGAAATAGATGGCAATAGAACATTTGTAATATTTTCTCTGTCCCCCATAGCTACTTTTAGGGATAAGCAGACAAAAATTTCTTAATTTTATTTCCTTAAAAATCGAGTTTAAGGAATATTTGATGTTATAGGAGATAAGCTTCCAATAAAAATAATAATTTTGAATATATATGGAATTTGTTGAGCTTGTAACATGACTGTTAAAGCGAAAATGAAACTTGAACTATGTTATACATGTCAGTGGTTCATACCTGTAAAATGCGTGTGCAAGAGCGTGGCTTTTTTCAGAGTATCATGAAGTAGGTCAGAATTATATTGAAGAAAGAGATTTGCCTACTTTGAAGAATTTGAATCTTGTAAAAATAACGACGTGGGAAATAATTTTTTAGGCAAGTATAGTTATAAAATATTATTTTGTGTACTTTACACATTTTTACATGAAATAATTAATTAATTAATTAATTAATTAAATTGAAATTAATAACAAAAAAGAGCAAATATCGAAGACTTCTTTACGTTCGTGACAGCTGAAAAACTACCTGGGTATCTTGGCGCAGTGGTAGCGACTAAGATTTCCGGTGGGAGCAACTGCAGTATTTTCAACTATATATCTTGTTGCCCCGGTCTCTATATTGATTCTGATACATGGCTGTACTGAGCTTTCACTACAGCGGCAATACAACCAGAATTTGACTATTTTATTAATCGATGTAACCGTAACACTTTTGTGGAATATATTATATAGAATTGAGAAGCGATTAAGAACAAATACTTTTTTTCCACAATAAAACTTTTATTTAACTCTTACACGTGTTTCGATGCAACTGCATTATCTTCAGTGTGCTAATCGCTATGGAGCAATAAATTGTGCCTACCACAGATAGTTAAGCGACAATACAAATTCATCTACAACCAAGAATTGAGTATGGTTGGCGTTACATTGGCTAATAAATTTAATTATCATAATAAACAATTCAAAAGTGGTGAACTAATTAAATCCATCTGATCATTCAGAATATTTTTTCAAAAAATTCTAAAATATCCAGTTTTCTACCTTTTTTTAACATGTAAAATTTTTAGATTATCAATGCTACAATAATGCCCAGCTTCATTTAAATGTTTTGCAAGAGCGGAATCCTGTTTATTAATTTTAAAAGATCTAAAAGATCTAATATGTTCCCAAAATCTTGTACGGAAATCTCTACCTGTTTCTCCAATGTAACTGCAACCACAATCAGTACACCATATTTCATACACACCCGATTTCAAGAGTGTGTCGGTCTTACTTTTACAATTCACCAATATATTCTTTATTGTGCTTTTATTATAAAACCCTGCATTAACAATAAGCTTATCTTTCAAAACTTTTGCTATTTTATATGAAGTTTTGCCAACGAAAGGTAGTTTCACTCATTTCTTTGCACTAAGCTCACAGTTTTACGTTTCCTATACAACATTTTATCTATTAATTAAGTATTGAATCTATTTTATTATTGCAATATTTTTAATTATTATTTAGTTCGTTTTGATAGGCATAATTGTCCAACGGGATATTAATTAATCTATTAAGCATAGCATGAAAGGCTGATAATTTATTACTATACGCATGTTTTGAGCCTACTGGTATTACTTTATCTGAAAAAGTTTTTTTGTGATATATTTCAAATTTTAATTTTGAATCTATATGACTTATTTTGAGATCTAAAAAGTTTAAAGTATCATCCTCCTCCAGTTCCAATGTGAACCTTATATTTTCTTCCATATTATTAATGTATTTCAAAAATTCTTCCAATTGCTTATTGTCTCCCTTCCACATACATAGCACATCATCCACATATCGGTACCAGAAGCCAATCTGGTCTTTAAAACGAGGACCTTTTAAAATTAGTTTCTCTAAACTATTCATAATTAGCTCCGCTAGTAGGGGTGACAATGGCGACCCCATCCTTGAAGGTGTAACATTTACCCGAAAACTCAAAATAATTTTGCTTTATGCACAAGTTAATTAAATCGAAGCTGTTTTTAACTGCGTAAGATGACACGTTCATAAACGTTGTAACTGGTCTAATCGGATTATCAGGCTTATGCAATTTAACGAGTCCATACAATGCAGGCGCTTCTGGGTTCATACATGTCAACCTATATACATATATTGTCACTTAATATCCTTTTACTTGATTTAAGACATTCTTTTAAATCGAAGAATTTAATTAACTTGTGCATAAATCAAAATTATTTTGAGTTTTGAGGCAAATGTTACACCTTCAAGGATGGGTCCGTCGAAATAAATGTTTTTAAATTAATTATTTAGGGTTACTACTGATAAAAACTGTTTACCAAAGGCAATATATTCATTAGATTCCCAGCAGAAATTCGAAAGGTTTTATTATAATCGCTTTTCGAGCTGGCGCGCTTATTGTTTTAACTTCCAGCCAATGATTTTTTTCAATGTTGGCACCTGCGTAAAAATTTTTTTTGACATAAGCAATTGCGCCCACATGAAATAGAAAGTTAAGCAGTCCATATTATACAGGGTGTTTCCCACTAGGAGGTCAATAAAGCGGGAGAAGATAGTACTCACCTAGACGAACCAAAAATTGTATGGCAGGGGGGGGGGGGGGCATATCAACCGTTTAGGAGTTACAGGGTGATTAATAAAGAAAGCTAGTTTTTCACAAAACACCCTGTATCTTAAAAACTACAGAGCTCATTGTTGTATGCAGAACTTATTGGCCTTTCCAACGACTGCTCAATCAGCCCAATACCCCTCACCCATTCAGAATTATGGTTGTACAAAAATTACGGATCTTCTTACCATTCGTTTTTTAATTTAACCTCTATTATTTTTGAAACAAGGTCATTAACATAACTTTTTTTTATAAAAACTATAAACTGTAGACTTTCCTCTTTAAGTTGACCTATTACACGGAATGTGCTATCTGAAGCCCTTTAAGAGATATTTGCTCTAAACTTATTCTCAAACTTATTTTCAAACATATTCTCAACGATAATTTGTTCCCTTAGCACGTCATTTTAAAAAATATTGTCTAATTTCGGTGTGACCGGAATAGGTTATGAGTTAATAACTGTTTAACGGCTACAGGTAACACATAGGGTCTAATAGCTCACATTAAAGAGGAGAGTCTACAGCTTACAGTTTTTATAAAAACAAGTTATGTTAATGACCTTGTTGCAAAAATAATAGAGGTTAAATTTAAAAAAATGGTTAGAAAAATTTTTAGTTTAGACAACCAAAATTCTGGATGGGAGAGGGGTATGGGGCAGATTGAGCAGTCGTTGGAAAGGCCATGAAGTTGTGCATACAATGAGCTCTTAACTGTGACCGTACGACCTGTAGTTTTTAAGATACAGGGTGTTTTGTGAAAATCTAGCTTTTTTCTTAATCACCCTGTAACTCCTAAACAGTTGATATGCCCCCCCCCCCCCTGCCATACAATTTTTGGTTCGTCTATGTGAGTACTATCACCTCCCGCTCTATTGACCTCCTAGTGGGAAACACCCTGTATATGGCAGTGAATCACCGCAGAAAGAATAAGGTAAAGATAGTGTTTACCATGCTTCATCTCTCTTGCCCATACGCAGGATTCAGGTAAAAATAACTTTTGAAAACTAAAGTCGGAATCAGTTTAATTCTTTATAATCGATTAAAATATCATTTGGACACAAGAACATAAATTTTTTTAATTTAATTCAATTTTCGGGTATAAAATTTCATCTGATTGGTTGAGTTTTAAATGTTTTTTAAATAGTAAACGTTTTAAAGGGTGCTCTAACGGTGATATATAGAAGCACAATATTTGTGACACATGAAATAGCAAATCGCTCAGTTACTGTTATAAGTCAGTGGTTGCAACCGACATTATGGAGATTACTTATAGGTATATCAGCAAAACAAACAATAAGGATAGGTGAGTCAGGACATTTTGAAACTAGATATTAGAATTTAAATGGGAATAAATTGAATTTTTCGGTTTACATTTTACGGTTCTTCTTTTGGATGTGTAAGTCTCTTTACTTCATGGTTGTATATTTCGGGGGTTATACCTTGGCGGATTGCCACGGAAAAACCGCGAAATAACCAAATGGGCTCGAAACAAATATTACTAACAAACTTTTTACCACTGAAATTTTTTTCCCCAATTATTAAGTTTTTCATATTCATGTTTACAAATTTAGTAAATACTTTTAGAAGCGATTAAAATTGTGTACAAGTTGTTCAAGATTTGTTTCAGCTCAAGATTGTGTCACAAAGATTTTGGGCATTACAAAAATCTTCCATTATATACGTATTGTATACGTCGAACTAAAACATTGTACAAAATTTAGGATAGCTAACTAACTTTGAAGTACGTATTCGGTGTAAAAATGTATTTGTATTCCTCTCCATTTAACAACCACCCACCCCCTCTCAACCCTTCAAAATATCTAGTTGATTTCTTTTTACAGTTCTGTGTATTCAATCTGAACAGAATAACAATGCAACTATTATTCAATCATATGCTTTTAAAAGCAAAGCTCTTGCCGCTGACGCTTTTTATGCTGAGGATAGTAATGGCATTTTTAATGTAATTATTTGAATGTCATTAGATGTCATTTTCAGTAAGAAATTATGGTGTCGGATAGTCCACTGAACACTTAGAATAACTTTAGAAAAAATTGCTTTTAAAGTGATTAACTAGAGATCTAGTAGATTTGGAGGAGTTGGTGGAAATCAAAACAAAGCAAATAACTTCTTTTATATTCTTATAATTTCAACAAACCTTTTTTTCCCAAATATATCGTCATGACTAGCGAAATAACTTAAATTTCGCCCGAATGTTAAATTGATTTCTTCTTCTAAAATAGGAGGATGACAACTATCCAATTCCATCCACAGCCTTCCTCCAGGCTTCAGATATAAAGATGCTAATTGGCAAATATTTCGGGCTACTTTTAACCCATCTGGGCCACCATCTAATGCGGCAACATTTTCATATCTACAATTAATACAATTACTGTAAACAGAAAATACAGAATATCTTAATACAATATCTCTGGAGCCAATTTTGGAAGGTCTTCTGTTTTGATGTATGGAGGATTACTAACGATGAAATCGAATATGCTATCTGCAGTATCGCTTGGTAGAAGTGCTTCCTTAGAAATCTTAAGCTGACGAACTTCTATCCTATCGATTAAATTCAACGACTTGGCATTTTCAGTAGTGAGATTACAGGCATGACTGCTGCGATCTATCGCCAAACATGTTGAATTTTTCACCGCCTTCAAGATAGATAGGCATATTGCTCCAGAGCCGCATCCTACTTCTAAAAAGTGAGGTGCTTCGTTTGGATTATATTTATTTACGATAAGTTGTACTAAACCCTCAGTTTCTGGACGGGGAATAAATACAGGCGGCACCATTTTAAGTATTGAATCTGCAAAATCCCATTCTCCAATAATATACTGCAAGGGCATACGAGCCATCCGGCATTCACAAAGCTGCTCAATTTTTTTTATTTGTTCTTCGCTTAATTGAATGTTATCAGTATTACACTGTGTACTCTGAAAAATTATTTAAAATTAGTATAAGCAACTTATATTTCAACCGTTTATTGCAGCTTACTAATTTCTTGTTTAAGACGTAAGCTACTATTGTTTTAATGCAAAAATCTGCATCTTCTATTTTAGCGGCTTCAAATTTTTCCTTCCACATTTCTGTTAGATTTTTAGAAACTTTAGTGTTTATTTGGCGTAAATTCATTGGAAGGTATTTGCAATTAACAAAGAACTGTCTCAAGAACATTTTTAGGAATCCGGAAATGACTACTGTTTTGACTGTTAATACTTTATAAACAAGTTCACTTCAACAAAAGAAGGTTACCAACTCCCTACAAAATCACGAGAGAAGAAAAGAATAGAGGAACTGCACGGCTAGTGTGAAATCTGGTAAAATTGCCTAGCTTGTTGACAACTGTCAATGCAGAGGTCTAATTGTGTTCATTGAAACGTCAGATTTTCACTTAATTTAAATGAATTTATCTAGACTTTTGGTAATTTTTTTCATAGAAATTGAAAACAAGTTTTCGGCATGAATTATTTTATGCAAATGAAGAATAAACTTAGAATTACATAATTTTATGTGGAAATTTTTACCACTTTTCGGTTCCAGTCGGTTACTTTCATACGTAAATCAATGAATTATTGCCATCTTTAACGGGAACATAATATTTCAAGTTTTGCATTTAATTGATTTTGAAAACATTTCGACTTTGACACTCTATCCATTAGAGATTAGACCATTCAACGCTAGTATATCACTGACATGAATAACGTGGCCATACTGAACAAAACGGAAGCGACAGTTGCGCCATCACAACGGCAGATCCAATAAAAGTGGTGTCATTCTGTCGTTTTGCTGTCAAATTTTTATTTACCTTTGTACAAATTGTCAATCACTTTTTCAATGTTGAAACTAAATTGACACGTAATATTATTCGTTATTTAGTTAGGTGAAGTTAGTTTACAAAAATGGACAAAATTCTTCTTGCTTTGGCCCTTGTTTTAGCTCATTTCACAGATATATGTTTGACCGATGCAATTCCAACCCAAAATATGTCCAAGAAGGAGCGACAGGAACTGAAGTAAAACAAAATATTTTGATTTGCCAGCTCGACTGTTTCATAACGTTCGTTTAATTTTTGTGTAGAGAGGAGGCTCGAGCGATGTTTTATCATGCCTACAGAGCTTATATGGAGAATGCATATCCAGCGGACGAGTTAATGCCTCTTTCATGCAAGGGTCGATATCGAGGAATTACTCCGTCCAGGGGCGATATGGATGATATCCTTGGAAAGTTTGTATTTCCTTGCATTTCGAGTGCCCAGTTATTGACCACAATATAATTAAATTTTACAGTTTTTCAATGACATTAGTAGACACCCTTGACACTCTTGTCATTCTTGGAGACTTCGAAGAATTTGAAAGTGCGGTGAAGATGGTAATCGGAGATGTCTCTTTTGACAATGATATTATTGTGTCTGTGTTCGAGACTAATATTCGTATGGTGGGAGGACTGATTTCAGCACATATTTTAGCTGAACATATGCAGAAGCAAATAAAACTCATGCCCTGGTACAAGGGAGAGTTATTGGAAATGGCAAAAGACCTTGGATATCGGTTGCTTCCTGCATTCAACACATCCACTGGAATACCTCATGCACGTGTAAATTTAAAGTATGGAATGAAAGATGAATCACTACGAAGATCTAGGGAGACGTGTACAGCATGTGCTGGAACAATTTTACTTGAGTTTGCAGCGCTGTCTCGACTAACTGGTGATTCTATCTTCGAACTTAGAGCTCATGCAGCTATGGACGGATTATGGAAATTAAGGCACAGAGGCTCTGACCTTATGGGAACTGTTCTAAATATTCATTCCGGTGACTGGGTTAGAAGGGATTCTGGTGTGGGTGCTGGAATTGATTCGTATTATGAATATCTTTTGAAATCGTACATTTTACTTGGAGAGGACCGATATTTAGCTCGATTCAATCGTCACTATAATGCAGTAATGAAGTACGTCAGTGAGGGTCCAATGTTGTTGGACGTTCTTATGCATCGACCGCATGCGAAATCTCGCAATTTTATGGATTCACTGCTTGCTTTCTGGCCTGGTTTACAAGTTTTATCTGGCGATTTAAAGCCAGCCGTTCAGACTCATGAAATGTTGTATCAAGTAATGCAGATGCACACGTTTATCCCAGAAGCTTTTACGGTTGATTTTCAAATTCACTGGGGTCAACATCATCTCAGACCTGAATTTATTGAATCAACCTATTTCCTTTACAAGGCAACAAATGACCACTATTACTTACAGGTAAGTGTTTTTTTTTGCTGATGGGGCATGTGATTTTAATCTAATTAACCTATTTAAGGTTGGTAAAAAAGCTCTAAAGGCACTGCAGAAACATGCAAAAGTTGCATGTGGTTTTGCTGCTATCAATGACGTCCGAACGGGAAAGCACGAGGATAGAATGGATTCATATCTACTATCGGAGACCTTCAAATATTTGTACTTGCTGTTCTCTGACCAATCAGACTTAGTTATAAATTTAGACGAGTTTATATTTACCACAGAGGCCCATCTTTTGCCGTTATCGCTTGGGCAGCAGGGGAACGTGACTTACGGTTTTTATAAACTGTTTACTGTTTCTATCCGAATCTAAAGAACTATGCGTTTTAGATTTCCGTACTGGCGATGAACATCACGTCCTAGATTTTATGCGGACCTGTCCCAGTTCTAATAAACTTTTTCCAGAGAAAGTACGAAGACCTCTTAGAGATTTTATAACAGGATCTTGTCCGAGGACGCCAACTAATAAAAGACTTCGAGCCCTGGACTTTCAAGCAAATAACGCTGACCATTTGCGTGCAGTTTATGACATGGGTATCACGATGGTTTCATTAGGAGATGGAAAAGTCAGATTATTTCACAGTTTCTATAATGTAATGCATTTCGTATATTGTCACAAATAATTAATTTATATAATTTTAGGCAAAAAGCCCGGAGGATGGTGAATTGGGAATTATGTTTATGCAGGAAATGCTTGAGCTCACTAAATCGCAAAATTTGAATCATCTAGCCCAACTTCAAGTAAGATTTATTCATTTGATTGACGACTTTTCTCCTTTATTCCAATTTTTTTTTCTTTTTTGTAGGCTGTATATTATACAAATTCTGATGATAATTTGACCTGGCTACCAGCAGGTCCTAGTCATTTTAGTCCGGAACTAGTTGGAGATGATTTCGTACAAGGAGAAATCGCCATAGTTAATCCATTCCGATTATGTTCCACAATTGAAAATAATCAAGATATAAAATCGAAAATTGCTTTAGCCGAACGTGGAGACTGCACTTTTGTGGAGAAAGCACGTCGGGCACAAAAAGCTGGAGCCATAGCGCTTATTATCTGTGATAATGTTCCTGGTTCATCCCTAGAAACGCAAGCAATGTTTGCAATGTCTGGAGATGGTACCAATGATGTTAAAATTCCCGTAGTTTTCATGTTCTCTAAAGAAGGTAGTACAGTAATAAAGGATGTGCTGAAGGATCCAAAACTTAACGTCGGAATAATGCAAATGGTTGAATTCCGAAAGCGATGGGAAAAATCTAGTTCTAAGCTGAAGGATGTATAGCAAATGGTTCATGTCTAGTTTTATATAATTAATAGTGATAAAATTTGTAAATAGACTAAAAATTGAATTTTTGCAAGACTTTGTTAATTCCGTACAGATTTTGTTTTGACCGCATTTTGATTTTGTTAATTTTCGTTGAAATAAAAAAACAAAAAAAATCATTTTAAATCAAAGTTGTTTTCAATTGCTGCGGTTGGAAAAGAATGCAGCGCAGTAAGCATTTATTCGATACATTTCTTTATTGAAAAATATCTCAATGAAATAACAGTTTATTTTTTCATAATTGCTCCTCGTTTGATTAGGCTAAATGCTTGTAAATGTTCACTAGTTCTTCATAGGACTTGGCAAAGGTCCATAAGAATGTATTTATTGGGAAGTTTCGCTGAAGTATATCAGTTACACACTTACGAATATACCGATATTGTTTACAGTGGAACGATAGGATCAGCATTGAAGCCTGGAAAAAAATAGAACGCACAAGCCCATAGTATATCCTTCACCAGTACTCAAATTCACATAAAGTAAACGTCGCAATAACCGAAATAAATCTGAGAAAACAGTAGACTTGCACTGATCTAAAACCGAACATGCTTGAAACAGACACCCAAAAAACTGAGCAGCAATCGCGGAAGCATTCTTTGAAAAGGAATACAATCGAACCAGAAACAGCTTAGGCGGAAGAAGAACTTGCAGCGATTTACCAGACGGCACTATTGGTATCTTTGTGCAGAGTCTGTACAGCTCATTGAATATACACTGACAGCCAGGCAGCCATTAAGACGCTGGATGCTGTGCTGGTAAAATTGGAATTGGTGCAGTTATACAAGACGAGTCCTTATTAGTTATCCCAGGCAAGGACATGGCTGATCAGTTAACCAAAAAGGGCTGTAAAATGGATAGCTCCGCAGCAGTAACTCATGTAAGAATCCAGATTCTAGCTTTACAAAGATATAAAAAGGCAAGCCTTCCGGTGTGCAAACAGAGGAACCTGCCGTAGTAGAATTGATACTAAGAACCCAGTAGGGGTCATTACAAATCATTGGGCCACTGAGGATATCATGCTAGTAGACGGATTAGGCGAACGATCCGGCGAACGATTTCTGTAAGAGGTTTAAGGATTTGGAGAAATCGAATCCGTCCAATATGAAGAATAAAAGAGGTACGCTATTAGCTACTTTTTATAGTATATATAAATGATATTGTGTGCGTGCTAAAGAACTCAGATATAAGACTTTTTGCAGACGATACATTAATTTTTATATCGGGAAAGAGCTTAAATGAATGTGTTGTAAAGTTGAATGAAGACTTAGGAAGACTGAATTTGTGGTTAAGAATGAATAAACTTAAGCTGAATGTAACAAAAACTAAATGTATGGTTTTAAATGCGGATGAAAGAGTTAATGTGTTTATGGATAATGTGTTGATTGAACAAGTGAATGAGATGAAATACTTAGGTGTTATTATTGATGAAACTTCAAAGCTCATGTGGAATATGTGTGTGCAAAAATAGCTAAAAAGGTTGGATTTATGAAAAGAATAAGAAAGAGGTTATCTATGGAAAGTGCAATTAATATTCACAATAGCATAATTATGCCACATTTCGAGTATTGCCAATCAATTCTCTTTATGTGTACGAAGGAACAGATGGCAAGGTTACAAAAATTACAAAACAGGGCAATGAGGAGCATATTATGTTGTCATAAAAGAACGCCAATTAGTGCAATGTTTAAATGGATGTCAGTTAATCAGCGAACGATTTTCAATGTATTAAAAATGGTGTTTAAAATGAAAAATAATCTTTTGCCAGAGTATTTATGCCGGGAACTCCAGTATGTAGCGGATATGCAACCTTATCGATTACGCAACTGGGAAGACTTAAGATTGGAGCGACTGAGAACGAGTAGAGCTCAAAATACAGTAATGTATGAAGGACTTCAACTACATAATAAATATGTAGTTTACCAAGTGATTGCAAAAATGAGAACAATTCTATGTTTTTTAAAAAGAAAATTGTAGAATTTATATGCAAACGTTATCCGGTTCGATAGTATAATAAGGGTATAAAATAATAAAGAAAGTTTCATTATTAATATTAGTAATATCATAAAGCATGATTTATTGCTAATAAAGATTATTTATTTATTTATTTATTTTCCAACCTTGGGAGTTGCGAAGTAATGAGATCAGATGTATTGTGAGATTCGAAGCAAGATAGATCTAGGGCGCTTTCAAAAAGGTTATACAACGAGGTCAAAAACACAGTGGACCCACTGAAGATCTAAAAAAAACAGGCTAGCTATCCCTAGTAACACTCTTCTTACCTAGCCTAAGATTTCGGTACCATTTAGAACGAAAATAATAATCGCTGGGAAAGGCTGCAAAAATAAATACCATCTCACTTGTTGAAAGTGGTCCCAGAAATATCAATAGAACACCTGTACCTTCCTGGAGGATTGGAAAATTTTAAGAGTTGTAAGTCATATGAAATGAAAAAGAAATGCAGTGTTGGTGGAAGACTTCTTGCCAAAGTAGCAAATTCATGAAAACATTTTTTTTATAAATATCTCTTATTCAATAGCATCTCTCTAGTTTTTTTCCCTATAAATACACATCTACACCTCTTGAATCTCATTCCACACATTCCTTTTTTCAGGGGCAGTCTGAAGAGGTCGTGTGGCACTTCGACATTCACCTAGAAACGCATCTATTCCCTGGTAATAGCTGGAAAGAATTGTTTTTCAAAGGTAATTTTGAAATATTTTGTACCGAACGTACCCTTCTATAATCCAAGTATCATTGTGAGATCCACCTGTAAATTCCAAAATTCGTTTTTTACAACTTCCACATTTTATGTACAAATTCCTCATCATTCGTGGCGGAACTAAGTTATCAGCTAATCCTGAAATAAATAGGCATGGGGCGGAAATTCGGTCCACTTTCTTTACTGACTGAAACTGAAGAAAGAATTATAGTCGATTTCGCCTAATAAAACACTCACAGAGAAAGCTTACTTGATTTTTGTACAAAATTGTAGGCAAATAACGAATATACGGGTGCACTAGAACTACTGCCATATCAGGAATGCTGGTGAATGTATTTTCAACAATTATGCACATAAGTTTTCGGCTATACTCTAAATCGGCGGCAACATCTAAAGCTACGGCGCCGCCAAGTGAACGTCCAAAAATAACAATTTGATTGTGATCTAGATCATGTCGTGTATACAGGTAGTCAACAGCTGACCTACCATCTATCCCAAGTCCTCTTTCCGATGGTGATCCAGTTGAGAAGCCATACCCTCTATACTCGACCATTAAAATATTGCAATGGAGATTGTGAAAGATTCCCCATGCATTTTGAAGTCGGTGCCCCATATTACCTGCATTCCCGTGCAAATAGATAAATGTAGGAACAAATTTACTCTTATCCTCAGGTTGTTTTATCCAAAAGGCATGCAGCGAGATGTTATCTGCCGTTCGAATGTTTACAGTTTCATAAGACAGGTTATGCATAGTTGGAATGGGAATGTACACTCTGGAATTTGATGGGAGATCTGGATGATAAAGTAAATTGTCCTGGGCATGATATAAAATTCCTGTAACAACAAGTCTGCTATATATTTCCAAATACTAAAATGGAAATCAAATATAATACTACCGAACACAAACAATGTAAACAGGCACAATGCAGTAAATCCACCATAGAAGCAGTAAAGAATGAAACAAATCAATAAAGCTCCACCGGATGCAGCCCATATTCTTGTTGCGACTCCTGCTAGAATTTTCACTATCTTCCAATCGCGAAGTTGCATTTTATAAAATTGTTTTGTTTATGGTTACTGCAAATTTTCATGAAATTCTGCCTCATTTGGAAACAGCTAATCCGTATTACATAGCACCAGAAATTTGTTTCTTATTGATTTTTTAATTTGATTTGTTTCGTAATAGTTATACAATAAATGAGCCAATCCCGCGTGCAGCATTTATAGTTGATAGATTTAGTCAAATTAGTCAATTATTTATAATAATCGACCACTTGCCGAATTTACAAAACTTCATCCCATTCACACTAACCTCACTTTCACTGAATATTTCTTTGCAGTAGCAGTACCATTTTAATTTTTACTGTTTAAAGTGACATCTATTAACAAAATTTGTTTGTATATATAACTCAATTGTAGCCTGCTAAAAATTATTACTTGTTTGATTAAAGGGACAACTCTTTTTATTAGTTTACATTTTTATATTTCAATTTACAAATAACAAAAAAATTTTGTTTTCAAAACCGTTATATTCATACCCATAATACTGTAGTTCACATGCTATTTGCGATTAAAGAAGAAGATGTGTTTGTAAATAATGAAATGACAGTTCAGGCTGTCGGCCTAGTAAAATAAAATAAGAAAATCGATATGGTAAGGGTGATATTAATAATAACATGAATAAACTGAATAACATTTTAGAGACGAAGTTTAGCTCCAAGCCAGTTTCAAAGCAAGCGTCTAAATGGCTTTAAGGTCCCTATACAACAGGAGAAACGGCAAAGGAGATGTCAAGAAAATAAGCCTCCAACTGAAGTGCCTACTCGTTACTCTGGCTCGGACTATGAAGAAGCAATCGCACAAATCCTCAGTCGCCCTTTTAAAATTCCCATCCCGAACTATGTGCCAGACTATAATAGCAGTCGTTGCCTTGGAATTAGAAGAACGACAATACGACGAGCACTGCATGATCCGTACACTTGCAATGCACTAGTACTCTTTGAGCCTCCTCAATACTCAGAGCATGAACGATTAAAAATGGATAATACAAAAGTTCAGGTTCATGTTGTTGTTGATCCCATTCTGAGCAATGTACTTCGACCTCACCAAAGGGAAGGCGTTAAGTTTATGTTTGATTGTGTTACAGGAAATAATGGTGATTTCCATGGATGTATTATGGCTGATGAAATGGGGTAGGAGGGAAGTCTCCTTTTTTCAGAAGAAAGCTCAATTTTAGTTTTTGTTTTTTTCTTGCAGCTTAGGGAAAACTTTACAATGTATAACGCTTGCGTGGACCCTGCTACGACAGAGTCTTGACTGCAAGCCAACTATTAGCAAAGTAATTGTGGTTTCGCCTAGTTCTCTTGTAAAGAACTGGGAAAAGGAATTCAACAAGTGGCTGTTGTCGAGAATCAACTGCTTAGTCATTGAAAACAACTCAAAAGATGAAACTACCAAGAGTCTGGAGCAGTACATGGGGAACAAAAATCAGAGGTGTGGAACTCCTATTCTCATAATAAGCTACGAATCCTTCAGAATATATTCAAATATTTTAAATACATCCCAAGTCGGTATGGTGATATGTGACGAGGTATTTCTTAAAAGTACATAATTGAACTTCATGTGTACTTGTTCACTTTATTATAGGGTCATCGGTTAAAAAATAGCGACAACCTTACATACCAAGCACTTATGGGATTACAAACAAAAAGACGAGTCCTTTTGTCCGGAACACCAATTCAAAATGATTTGCTAGAGTATTATAGTCTAGTAAATTTCGTAAATCCTGGAATGTTAGGAACGAACAATGAATTCCGACGACATTTTGAAAATCCAATTCTTCGAGGCCAAAATATAGATTGTACAGATACGGAACGGCAAAAGGCTGTTGAACGTACACAGGAATTGATAAAAATTGTTAATCAGTGCATAATTCGAAGAACAAATCAAATTCTTACAAAGTATTTGCCGATAAAATTCGAAATGGTTATTTGTGTGAAAATGTCTCAATGCCAACAGTTAATGTACAAAAATTTCCTAAAATCAGATCAAATCAGGAAAAATATTCTAGGTAGGTCTTGATGTAGGATCGAATTTAACTGAGTAGACATTTTATCATTTTTGTGTATTTGCAGGGAATGTGAAAACAGTAACTGCTCTTTCCGATATAACTTCACTCAAAAAACTTTGCGGTCATCCCAATTTGGTTTATGATAAGATTGCAGAAAGAGAAAGTGGGTTCGAGAATGCTGGAGATGCTCTTCCAAGCAACTACAATTCGAAGTAAGTGATACAGTTATATTGCATTTTAAGTGATAGGTTCAATTCAATGACGCTCAGGTACATGTAGCTTACCACTGTCTTTACCTTTACTTTGTAAAGTATGTCAATTAGGTGTCTAGGACGAGCAACTGGAGAAGTTCAGAATGAGCTTGGAAAAGATAAACAGCAGTCAATAGTGATTGATCAGCTTATCCATTAGAATGAAACCTCCCAAATTGTGCAATGTGCAAATTTCTTGTCTTATTTTTAAGAGCAAGTGAAAAGAAGCTAATTTAAAATACATATTTGGATCCCATTAGTCTAATAGCATTCCCGTGTAGATAGGAGATAGAATATTGCATGAATAATTTTTGTTTTTCTTAGTTTGTTATTAGATTAAAGAAAATCATGTTGTATCTGTTTATTCCATAGGGACCTCGTTCCGGAGCTAAGTGGAAAGCTTATGGTGCTTGACTTTATGTTGGCATCAATTAGAACAAATACTGACGACAAGGTAGTCCTAATATCCAATTACACACAAACACTAGATATTTTTGAGCAATTGTGTAGAAAAAGGTTGCGTACCAACATCATTAAAATCTTTTTTTTTTTATTGAATTTATTTATTTGTTAGGAAGTACAACTATATTCGACTAGATGGCAGCATGACTGTGAAAAAGCGGAGTAAAGTTGTGGATGAATTTAACAAACCCGACTCAGATCGATTTATTTTTATGCTTAGTTCAAAAGCGGGAGGTTGTGGATTAAATCTTATTGGCGCTAACCGTCTTTTTATGTTCGATCCCGATTGGAATCCGGCAAATGATGATCAAGCGATGGCAAGAGTATGGCGAGATGGACAAAAGAAAACTTGTTTCATATACAGACTTCTTGCGGTAATTTACATTTAATTGTTAATTATGCGCATCGCGTTTATTACAATAATTTTGTCTTGGGTTTTGTTTTAGACAGGAACAATCGAAGAGAAAATCTTTCAAAGGCAAACACATAAAAAATCTCTGTCTAGTACAGTAGTTGATAACAATGAGGAATCCGAGCGACATTTCACAAAAGACGATCTAAAGGATTTATTTCGATATGAGGAGGATACTCTTTCAGATACTCATGACAAGTATAAAGCAATATTCTCTAGTATTGTGTTTTGTTTTCTCAAGCATAAATCCTTATTTTATCCTTAGATTCAAATGTAAAAGATGCATCAATGGTATACAAATCAAAACACCTGCTGAAGAAACCGATTGTACTTCTCAATTATCGCAATGGTATCATTGTTCAAATAATAAAGGCCTTCCAGATGTTGTGTTAACGCAATCGTGGAGCGCTAGCAAGTGTATTTCCTTTGTTTTCCACCACAGATCACAAAAACAATAAAAAATATATTTATACAAAAATTAATTTAAAATTTAAACGTAAGTAAATTATTTTCCCTTATCAAAGACTTTAGCAATAACAGATCAAATTTCTACTAATTAACCAAACAATTTCCTTAAATTCCTCGTGATGATTTTAATATATAATTCCTCGAAGTCTTTTTCTTGAGATGATTTCATTGTATGTACATAAGACCCTTCGGCGTACATTATATCGGAGAGCTTTCCGAGCAGATTGCGAGGGAAACGGAGTATTAACATAGCTGGGTAGAAGCTCGGAAGAAGATTCTAGTTTATAACTTTCACTGTGAAAACAAAAAGAAAAATTTCCCTCGTACAATGCTACATATTTGCTGGCCTATTACTAAATTCGATGTCTACTGAAAAACGTTGCCAGCTGTGCAGTCTGTGTGAATTTGATGCCTTGCTGGTACAAAAATATTTCGTTATTTTCCTTCCATAGTGCCATTATATATATGGGAAAAAATATGGTCACCGGTGAGATTTGAAGCTGTATACTTTACATTTGTAGTTCTATGACATTATCCGATTCTCCGTTCAAGTTAACTCTTGATGGAGAAGCATCGATCTCAGTAGTTGAACCAAAATTGCAGAATCGCATTGGTCAGTACGCATTTGTTGCTTAATTTTCAGTAGTATGGGAAGGTCGCTGCGACCTCATGACTTAATTCAACTGTTGAAGCACCAATCCACTATATTATATATCTATCGTCAATATATTATTGGTCTAATCTAGTGCATGAATACCTCATCAGTTGAATAAAGTCTGGCGCTCCTCTAAAATGCAATTGAATTGTTAGAGACCACTCGATTACAAAAATTTCGAGTGTTGTCACATAACCTTCATAAGTCCTGTAGACGACATTGATTTACTGGGCGAAGTAAGTGCGTAACCATCCGTATATCTTACAATAATGAAAATGTGCCATATTTTATCCCTCGGTTAATAGAGCTCTCAAGAAAAGTTGTCGCGCTCAATTATGTACTACGTTCGACTGATTCATTATTCTTCATTCGAGTAATGATTTAGAGTTCGGTGTAGGTCGGGCAGACTTTATCAAACGAGTACAGCAATGTCGTAGTAACTAAGATGACATTCATGGTAGAGAACAGCGTCTTCAATACAAAAACAAAATCGTTGGTGTCGTCCACATTGTTCTAACCAAGAAAAAAATGTTTTCACGTTTTTTAATGAATTTATTAACTGAGCGTAAAGTTAAGGGCGAGTCAAATTTTTCTTCAAATATCTGTTCGACACTTTCTTTGCTTTCTCCTTCGAAGCAAAGCTTGCTCCGCCTCCATTTTTAACCGTTCTTCCTCTTCTATAGCTCTTAGGATTTCTTCTGCTTCATAAGTAGCACGCCCGCAAATATCTGTCAATACATCCACATGGTCTAGAATTCCCTTCTTTATGCAATACGCAAAATTTATTGCGACAGAAAATTTCAAGTCGATCTCTGCTCGTCTTGCGAGCTCTTGCCAGTGAAGCATTAACCAGTTCGGATTCTTTAGACATTCCATAATTTGAAGACATGGCTTGAACTGTTCAATTCTTGCTAAATAAGTATCTGCAATGCCCTTTATGTCAGCCATCTCAAGGAATATTTGTGCAGATTCCTTGAGTGTATCTTCTATTGTCTGCAGAGTGGCTTTAATATCTTCGAGAACTATATTGGCTAGAGGATTTCCATAGGCGAGTTCCTCTAGCTTAATAAGATCAGCACATGCCAACCAAAGTTCCTTGTATGGCTCAAAACTCATTGACAATCCGGCGAGACCAGTCAAATCAAGATCAGGAAATTCGAACAGAGCTTGACGTGACTGTAATAATTCGCCAAACTTTTGTAATTCTATGATACTTTTCCACGTTTTCTTTATATCCACAGACATTTCTTGGGCCTTTGTAGAGTCAAAGATCAACGTATAAGCTGCAATTTCGTCACCAAGCGTATCCATACGAATTTCGAAAGCTTGCAGCTCATTTATTTGCACCTTTTTAAACTCTTCTATATCATGTTTATGCTGCTCTCTGGTGACAGGCAATTGCATTAATATTTTGTGGGGCCATCCAATCGCTTCCCACTTAAGGGCAAAATGTTCGTCACTTAAATTATACCAGAAGCCGTCTAGTATGTCATACTCGAGTGTAGAAATGCGAACTTTGTCTTCAAGAGTTTCGACCAAAGCTGGAACGGTAAGCATGAATTCTCTTACTTCCATGATTTGTTCGATGGATGTTGACTTTTCTGTAATTTTCGTCATAATTGCGTGGAGTTGATCAATTGATTCCTCAGTGGTTGCACGCATGCGGTTGCAGAAATACTCGAGTAGTTTACGTACAATATCTTTTCGTTTCTCTATTAGCATTTGCTTAAGAGGATCCACATTGACAAAGAATGGTCCAATTGACATGGACTGTGGAATAGTTTGTTTTAAAATGTCCTTAAGCCTTTTATGCCGGAGTATTTCCTCCTTCACCTCTTGAGATGTTTTGTTGGCTTCAGCAAATTCATTTATATAGTCGACCACATTAGTCATGAAAAGCTCTATGTAGGTTTCGTACTTTAAGGCATACGCCTTAAGAGGAATAATCGCCTTGTCGTATGCGTTTCTTATGAGTTCTCTGTGATATAATATTAGTTCTTCTATAAGCTCAAGTGTTGGTATCCATAAATTTTTAGCGAACACTAGATTAGTCATGATATCTGCATCTATTTGGGGAATGCCCAAGATCAGTAAGAGGGCATCTTCATATATTTTGACCAAAGTCGGTGCAAAATCCTCTGGTAGCGTAGAGTAGAAAGCCCCATCTGGCCCTAAATTCAGAATCATTGAGAAAACAGGTGACCCGCTTTGTTGAAATGGCGAGGTCTTCAAGTCATTTTCCCAGACAAAATCTGAAGCAACTTGCAGCAATGCATCGCAAGGTAGTCGCAAATATTTGCTATACTGTAAGATCGAACTTTCTAGGAAAAACTGTAGTGAGTCTTGCATGCGCAGTTTTATTTGGTGAATAAATCGGAAAATTTTAGAATTTTTATAGACCCACCAGTCACGTATGGTTAGATCTAGCCAACCCTTACCAATTGCACGAAGGCACATGCATACTTGTCCAGCCATATTTTCTATCCAAAATCCTTTAAGAAATTTCGCAATCGTGTTAGTAGAGTTCTGCTGTGCATATAAGAAATCGGCTAAATTTGCAGTCTTACCCAGAGAAAAGGTGAACAGTGACATGGTCTCAATGTTTTTGCAATCAGTCGCCACTTTGTACATGGCATTTACAGCATCTGCTACATAGAGGATGTGAATTCTTTTCACAAGCCGTCTTAAGTCGATAAAGTATTTTCTGTCTATAATCGGTAAGGATTTGTTTCGCGTGTGTACCTCTTCTGCTGGCAAAGATAGTTTGGGGAACTCTTCAGGATGTTTCTTAAGAAAATCTTTAAATTCGTACGTAGTTAAAATCCGTTGAAAGTTGAGGTTTACTTGTGCAAGCAGATCTTTATTGAACTGCTCGTTTATTATGAATTTTATGTTCGCTGTGGCCAGCAGATGTATTCTCCCCAGAGTTTGAGGACTCAGTTGCTGTTGGCCAGTCATAAGCAAACAATCAACGACTAATTCAAATTTGATTCGATTTTCAGCCGCCGCTCTGTTTTTCAGGGCATTTTTAACTCTTTGTACAAACTGATGAGGATTTTCAGCGATAAACATTAAGAAGATTCTTGGTACCTTATAGTTCAAGGCTGTATCCAAATCAGTTACTATCCACTTTTCGGAGGTTTTATCGTACTCTTTTACAGCTACATACCTCCATGAGTATATTTCATTTCGAATTGTTTCGTAGTCAACATCTTCTGGAATAGCAACATCTTCGAAATCCAAAAAATTTGGCAATTGATTCAAACTAGTCCCAGAGAGGTTTTGACCCTGGTAGGCTGGCAAAAGGGCTTTTGCTGGAATCGGATGACGTACACCGTCAAGTAAGCCTAAGTTAAGCCAATCATCCTGTGACATGGAATCATGTTTACTATAATCAAACCAATCTAAAGGAAATAATCCATTCCGTTCGAACATTGTTTTCGGACTTATAGACCTTGAACGCAATTTGTTTAGCACATGAATGGGAATTAGCATCCATTTCTCAATACCTGCTGCCTGAAAGAGCTCATTTAAATCCAATTTGGCATACATTATCCTCCGTCTATACATGTCAACTACCGGTGGAATTTGTTTGGTATTGTCTGTCATGGACCGAATTATTGGCTGCATAGTTTGTATTGGGAAAGCAATTGTCATTCGTCCTGGAAATCTGACCCATTTTTGAGCCGGTTCTAATACCTTTTCATATTCTCCGATTGTCATTTTTCCCAATTTGGGCGCATATTTTTCTGTCTTCGCTTGCCAAGCGAACATGGGATAGAAAACAGCCGGATCTAAATTTTCATGAGTACGATCATCTTCTGATTGGTCACCTGTTTCTTCGATGAACGTTTCATGTCTCACAATGTTTTGTGAATAATGAATAGCTTCCTTATTTTGATGATTGGTATTCTGCATTTCGGGGACGTCCTGTTTGACGTTGTCAAAATCTATTGATGATGATATTTGAGGCATTGGAAACATGATGATGAAATATTTCACAGTGTGCTTGTTATTTTGATTCGATTATGTTTACCTAGTGGAGGTTAGGTTAAGTTAGGTAAGAGGAGTGCCGCTATAAGTACCTAGCCTACTTCACTTAGACTACCAGTGGGTCCATTGTGGCCCTTGTTCTCATCTGATAATCTAAAAATTGCCTTAGATCCATCCTGCTTGCCTTAGGAAACTCGAGATGCATCTGAACTTTTTTGTTTTGCAGCTCCCCCAGACTTAAAAAGAAGTAAGTACCCAATAGCCTACCTCTTTCGTTCATCAGAGCGGGGCACTCGCAGAGTACAGCTCCTGTAGAAATCGCTCGACGCTATATCCAACCTTCTAGCATGGACTGCAATGGCCCAATGACCCGTAATGACCCCTACTAGATTCCTGGTATATGTTCTGCTGCCATTAAACAGTTCACTTGTTCTCTTCCTGTCACATGCAGGCAACACTACTACACAATACGGTAGGTTTCTCTGTTGATCCGTCCCTGATGATCTCCTCTTTTAAAGCTCTAATCGGGGTCCTCACATATGCTATTGCTGAGAATCTATCCATTTCAGAACCCTTTTTAGCCAAATCATCAGCCATCTCGTTGCGTGGGATATTTTTGTGGCCAGGTATCCAGCATAGGGTTACCTTGTGCCATGTAGTCAATTCCTCAAGGCCTCAATTTTGATTTAACAAGCACAGCATCCAGCGCCTTAATCGTTGCTTGGCTATCAGTGTATAGGTGTGCAAATGTGCCTTGCGGACTCTCTGTACATAGACGCCAATATTACGTAAGTCGCTACGAGCTCTACCTGAAAAACACTACATTTGTCCGGCAGTCTATAAACTAGGGCCACTGGCAGTCCCTGGAGTACACTCCAGCCCCTGTGCTACCACTCGTCTTGGATCAGTCCGTAAAAATAGAAATATCGGATGTTATCACCATCTCCTTCTCATCCAAGTCACTCCTGGGGGGCATAATTACATTGACACCCCCACCAAAAGTTGGGAAAGGTATTTGATACTCAGTTTCTTTCCTGCAATCAATGCAGTCTATCTTCTGGATTATATTGGAATGCCCAAGACCCAAGACTCCGTTCACCAACCCTCGCTCTAAGTCTACAGTGGAGATCTAGCGGCAGTAAATCCTAGTGGAGGACAGCTACTTGGAGAATCTTAGCTAAGTTATACCTTACCAGATCTTCAGGAAATTTATAGTACTCAAAGATTTAATACGACAATCACTAGTGCCCTCGGCTTGGAAAATGTTGGTGATATTCTTCAGAATCCTTCCAAACTTTTCGATTGCTATGACTTTCGCTAGTCTATAGAATTTTTTGGAGTTTTTTGCATCGAGTCGAATAGCAAAAACATGTAAGTGAGCATTACGAGCACTTGATAAATTCAGCTACAATACGGACATTGTAACCCCACCCCGTATTCCTAATAAACTTCCTTGTGCTAACGTATCTGATCGATGCTTTGAATACAGATTATTCTTCCTCACATGGAAACGTTTGCGTAGTGCAAATAACACTGCTGCAGTTTTGTTAACTGATTTTTACTCATCATATGACATGAAAGTGGAGGGGTTGCGCGTGGTTCATTGATTTTTAATTCATTGCTACTCCATCGGGGATGAAGTCTGTTGGTGCGTTAATGCGTGCATGACATTTTTAAAGGGTTGTGTGTACCACTCCTGAACGGTTATTGTGACATTGCCTTTTACAAAGCAATGCTTTGCAATAATTACGTGTAACGAATATAACCAGGATGAAGAGTCGCATTATGATAATTAATTGAATCGCTTCGGGCTACTTTATATCCCCCGTCCGCCTCCGTACGTGACTCTCAAAGCTTCATTAGGTTTCATTTGTGCTCTTCAAGCAGTGCTACTCTAAAAGCTTTGCTAGTTTTATGCTACACTTGGGTATCGTTAAACGGAAAATACATGTTTTCACTGAGTACCTACCTTCCTACATATGTACGCAAAAATATGTGTACGAAAAAGTTAACCGTAATGTAATTATAAATTAAGAAGGCAAGAAAACAGTTACAGGTAAGCAAATGAAGCAAAACAAAGGACTCGCGCGCCGTGTGATTGGAAATATTAGCTCAAAAATCGGGTCGACCGAGTTGATTGCTAGGAAATCAGATAGATTTATTTCCCAATCTCCTAAAAAAGTCTGTATTACCGGAAATGGTACATCATTGCTCCATGGTAATTTACTTTTAAAATATTCATGTTCCTTGAAGGGCAGAGGCAGAAAGACTGGCTCAATATCTTCTAAGTGTGGTTTTAGATTGTAGCTTCTATCTCGAATATGGTTGAAACTTGGTAGAGCTGGACTGGATACTTGAAATCGCAAAGTTTCTAACTGGGAGTAAACAAAAGCTCAACCGCTCAGAACTCTTCACAGAACGGAGTTGACTTCACCATAGATACCATGATATTTCCTAGGTCGAGGAATCATCTTGCCGAATAATAACTATCTACATAGGTACAAATCGTATGATCACAGGACACACTAGTCAAGTAAAATTAAATCACTGAACAAGTCTCACAGCGCATCCAACCAAACAACCAGTTCTGGTGGAAAAGAATTATTGTCTTCTCAGGACGGATTCTTCCAGTTTCTTTCTCTTTCTTCTTAGTTTGGTGACCTATATGTGTATTCAACTCGGAGCGGAGGACGACGTATGTCTATTCTTCTGGGTCATATTTACTGTTCGACTGGTGGACACTGTGGTCGGGGTGTCTGGATCTGGATTCTAGTTCTTCTGTTTTTGACTCCTGGATCTCTTTCTGCTCTTAAACTAAATGTCATAATCATTCACTGGTGGTTGGATTAACTTGGTAATACTAGGTATGCATGCGTTGATGGAGAATTGATTGTGAGAGCTCGGCGAGTGATCTTTATAGTTGGAATCGTTTAGCCTTCAGAGAAAGTTTTAGTACTCGGAGAGACCTTTAAATTGATATGCAACATGTGGTATTGGAACCATTGGAACCACCCCCCACCCCCCTCCGGTTTTCCTACCCCACCCTAAAAGAGAAAAAAAAATTTCTACGAACTGTAGCTGGTAATGAGCTGAGGCAAACAGTGACACCCGTTTTTTGATCAGACGTAACCCTACCGAGTAAAAGCCGATCTAAGGTGCGAAAAATCACCTCTGTTCGAATAAAAAAAAACATGGAAGTACTAAAAAAGTGAAGATGGGGATGGCTGTTTAAGTCTCCGAGTATAGGAGTGTGGGTACTCAAACTTCTTCTCGAGCCTTAAGAACTTCGATTCTGTACAAGATTTTCTAAAATGTACTAGACCAAACTTTGACCACAAAGACTACCCTCGGTTAATTGAAATGGGATGGATTTCGCCGAGTTCATCTAGCTTTCTGCAGTAAAAATATATAGGCATAGGCTATGCACCCAATGAAAAATAAGAAAGACAAATACTTGGTTAAGAAGGCAACTAGAGGCTACTAAGCTTATACTGTGCGGGAAGAAAATTGAAACTATAAATGGAAAATTAAGTTGAGTTTTATGAAAGCTGGAGAGGCGACGACGTGACGAATTGATGCGGCTTCTGCGAGGGTGAATCTATCCAGTGCTAATGTTGATGATGCTCATAAATAATAATATTTTTGCATTTTCAGATATGATTTGTGATCAGAAGCGAATTGGAGGAATTCGTGTAACGTTACATTTTTTTATTCAAAGCAGAATGGGATGGATGACATGAAATAAACGGTCGGAGTGGTATGTGTTAAATGTCAATGCTTTGTAAAACTGAGTTTAAAACATTCTTCGCGGTATTAAGTACAAATATTAATATGATTTCTCAAAGGTTTGTAAATTTCAAGCTTAAAATTAGAGAAAGAAAAAGGGATATCTACCCAGGTGTATACCGTCGACCCCTTTCACCACCTCTAGAATAATTTATTTAAAAGAGAAATGAAACGTTTTCCCAACAGGTTCCCATTTCGCCCCGATGCACATGCATACTACATATGTTCATACGTCATACATACATATGCTATTTACGTTTCCCTTCACCTGCTGAAAGCAAACAATGTCTCGGTTCGGGAGCAAAGGTTGAGTCTGGAATTCCTCTGAGTGTTATCGATTATGTGTTCGGCACTGTTTTTGTTCTTAATTCATGCGCGTAAGTAGGACAAAAGCTCATTACCGCTGCTGACATATAACTTTTCGAGCTTTTGTTGAAGTTCGACACAGACAAAGACTCGTCGGTTTGCATATACTTACTTTACTTTGTGGGGACAGAGTTTTCGTATTGAATTAGGCATACTTACGGGGGGGTGGTGGAGGTAAATATTCCACCAGACGAAGCAACTTTAGATTCTTGTGTCAATTTACCTCCAAAAGAATAGAAGCGACTAAAAATTGACTTTGATAATTAAACTAATTTGGGAAGCGATGAGTGCTGATTTTGGTGTTTTTTTTCTTGTTAAGTAACGTCGGTGTACCTACTTAGTTAGCTTGTAGTAGCATGAACAAACTAATTAACTCCACATAGACGTAGACGAAGTAGATGTAATCTTTTAATGTCTCTTTCGTAATTTCGCCACTAGTCCAATCAGCCTTGGCTATCTATTATTGTTAGTAACTTGAAAAGTCTACCCACGAAATGAATATTTATATATGTATGAAGGTATGGCAGTAAACCTAAATTACGGCACAATTTTTTAGCACATTTTTCGAGTATTCGAGTGATTTAAAATGCACACCTGCCTGCATGCTGCGCTTGAATTTCTGGAAAAGCTCCGCTGTAGTAATACGTGCGCCCTTTTTTAGCATTTATTCTTACATTTCATCCGCAAGGATAGAAAAGTGTCCAAAGTTTAAAATTCAATTAAAAGTTTTGTTTTTACGGTGCACTTTGCAACGAGAAGAAGTAGAAAAAAAAACGATTCCGGAACAGTAAACATTTTAATGTCTGCAGCGTTAAAGTTTTTGTTTCGTATTTCATTGAGTCTGAGATCTGCACTGAATCCATCATTGCCTCCTTCGGATCTTCATAGTTATAGCCAGCCGTCATATATGGGATCTCTCTCTCTAGTCGCCAGGATATCATGATTTAGGACAACAGATGGCGACAGTTACGAGTCGTGAAGAGATTAGATTACATTAGATTAAATTAATGGAGGGGTGTACAGGCATTAGCCTCACATTCACTGCGACCTGAAAGATCTATTGTGTGTGAGTCCCCGTTCAATTTACTCCTTTTCTCGGCTTAGACTGTTAATAAAATCTAAAACCATTCTGGGATTGAGGTTCAACACGTAGTTTGGTAGAGGAAAAGCGTGTTCGATGTGGAGTAATCTCCGCCTTGCCAATGCTTCACAGTTACAGAGCAGGTGCTCCGAGATTTTATGAGCATTCTAACAGAAGCGGCAGAAGAAGTCTCAGCCAAGTCTGTGGCGGTTTGACGACATCAGCTGCACGTCGTTGACGACCTTGGGCAGTCGAACTAAATTTGTGCGCTTTTCGCTAAACACATCGAAGGTCACTTTGAGAACTGGAAACGGTATGTGTAAGTAGGCCGCGAAATAGATGTGCAAAAACGAAAACAAATAAGAAAAAAAAAACAATTAATGAGTACGCTGTCAGAAGTCAGTTAGATTAGATAAGTAATATTTCGAGAATTATTCTCGGGACTTGTAATTTTAATTAATAAAGGAAGAAAAGAAAAATGTAAATAAGAAGGATCTTCACCAATAAAGGACGGTGTTAATTATAAATAAAAGAAACTCCAACAGATGTCCAGGCTTTGATTGATGTGTAAGAGTCATAAATTCACTTCAATTTTAGAAAAAAAAACTATTTTACCAACTTTGTACCACACAAAACCGATGACAACGTCCTCCCTAAAAAACAAAAACATTGTTGTCAGTTCCAAAGCAAATCTACTATCGTGTTTGCTTTGCTTCTCTTCAGAACAAGCCCAAGTGCAAATTCTGTGGTTTAAAACTGCACCTGAGCTTACGACTTATTGCAGTTTGGTACTACGTAAAAGTTTTATTACTTACATTCGACCATCCCGACTTCAACTCGCCTTGAGTTGCTCAGTGTCCACATCTTCACTTGATGCAAGCACAACTACATCATCACTACTTTTGCTGGCCGTTGCGTCTGATATTCCTCCAGGCTCGCACCATTGTCTCATTAGATTCATATATAATATTAACGCTAGCGTTACTGGAAATTGTTGCCGTAACTCTTAATAATATGCATTAAAATTGTTACCGGAAAACCCAGACGTAAATCTCAACAACATGCATTAAAACCGTTACCGGAAAACCCTGACGTAACTAATGCATCGTATGTCAAATGCTGGTACTTCTCAGAATATCATGCAATTTTCTAAAGATGAAAAGCTAAGTATGGGAGTTGGTCCAAAAAAAAATCCACTGTCTGTTACTTCTTTGACACTTTCACCAATGCTCCAAACCAATGTAGCATTAATGAACGAAACAATTATATACCCATCAAACTCATCTACGTAAGCAGCCACTATTTTCAACATTTTAACCCAAAAAATGTTCAGATATTTGGTCTATTCTCTTTTTCACCGTCCAAACAGCATTTGGGTTGCCAGAAAGCTTCGACACAGCCATTTCGGATACCTTTAAGCCATGCTGAAATACACGGAGTGATGAACCTGCTTCTCGTCCGTAAAGCAAATACAATTGCGGTGTATCCTTATCTGTATAGACTGCTAATAATTGACACAAAGATGGCATTTCACCAACCATAACAAGGTTTTTAAGAGGTCGTAGTGCAAAGGACATATCTCCTTGCTCCAACGGCATAGCTGAACGTAACTCGGGTTCATCGTCCATCGTCTCCTAAATGAGCGATTTGTTACAAATAATGAATTCCAGATGTTCTCTGCTTGCGATCGGCACATGTAGACCTAGTCATTCACTAATTGATGCATATAACAAGAATTTTGAGCCTCCTAGTATTAAAGTGGCCTTTTGTAGAGACAAAACAAGCCCCTGTCCCATAACGACTTCGCTACAGTGAGGTCTTAATCTACATCATCGGTTACAGAATGTGGTAAACGTAATACGGATATATTTCCAAATTTATCACCAGTTGCAATGGTCTCATAATCAAGTAAGATTGTAACTGTAATCCATTGGAGATGGTGTAATAAGTGAAACTGATAGTTCAGCTCTTTTATAACGTACAGAAAATACAGATTCTTGTACATCGGAAAGATAAATGCGATATCCCCTTGTTTGTAAACTTACATTAGTAGTTCCCTTAGTATATCCACTTTGAAATCCAGACAAAGCACGAGGAACATCATCAGTTTCTGTACGGTTTAAAAGTTCGAGATTTGAACATGTTGGATCAATTTATCAATTGTTCCTCCATTGGGCACCCGGCCGTCAGCAGCTGCAGAAATTTTCAATACTGGCATTGACATTATGGCATCATTTTGCTAAAGCTAAATTTTACTAATCATGTGACCATATATTGGGTCCATTATTATTAACTGTGATGCGCACATTCCAAGCGCAGCCTTCGGTGCAGAAAACATGTCCTCCGGCATTACTTTATCCACAAAAGCATCAGCCATGTCATTCGCAAGTTCTTCTTTATCTTTTGCAGCTGCTTCCACTTTTCAGCTAACAAGGCGTTACATTTGAAGGCATTCTAGTGGATATTTATCCCACTTTTGATATGTAAGAGTCATAAATTCACTTCAATTTTAGAAAAAAAAAAAAACTATTTTACCACCTTTGTACCGCACAAAACCGATGACAACGTCCTCCCTAAAAAACAAAAACATTGTTGTCAGTTCCAAAGCAAATCTACTATCGAGTTTGCTTTGCTTCTCTTCAGAACAAGCCCAAGTGCAAATTCCGTGCTTTAAAACTGCACCTGAGCTTACGACTTATTGCAGTTGGGTACTACGTAAAAGTTTTATGACTTACAGATGCCCCTTTTACATAGCCTAAAATATTTAAAATTTAGAGTTTCTGCTTTATAGGTTCTACTAACATGCCTAGTCAGTGGTATGTCCGGAACAAACACAGACCATCTGAAGAAACTGAATCAGTTCCCGAAGTTCTAGCGTTACGTGCAATACAGTTTGGTCAACCCCTCTGCCTCTAGACGTTGGGTCGATAAACCGTACTACTTACTGTGCGCACACAACTACATAACCGAGCTACTGCCCGGTGTTGCAGCAATAAAGAGAAACTCTGCTCAATCACAAGAGCATCCCTCAGGCTATTATAGGGACAATCTGGGGCTGCGATCTGTTATAGCACCACTTCCAAGAGAGAACATAAATTCACCAATCGAGGTGCTCCACGGACTGTCATAGGGACCGCCCATATTTATATCCACGTCAGATCTATTTCTCTTGTTGCTTATATCTCCATTTCAGATACCCTCTTGACGCGTCTGGCTGACCTGCAACACAGGTCGTATTACGAACAATGTGGTACGCACATACCACCCCTTGTTTAGGTGATACCTCAAGGAGCAATGGACTGAGAGGTGCTCTGTAATATTTTCCACCAGAGGTATCGATAAACTTTTTTGCCTGAAGAAGTCCTATGGTAGCTTTTCCCAATTAAATCCCTTAATTGTTTCGCCTAGCTATTTAGGGTAGCTCGTGAGGAGATCCTGTTGTAGACGATTGTTGCCTACAAACAATTTCATTCGATGCCATTATCTTAGGAATATTTTGTTCACTGTGATTGGTTTGGAGATCGTCAGACGAAATCACTTCTCTTGGTTAAGTAGTAAAATACGTCAGTCTGCCAAGCCTCGCTTACATAGGTAATATAGAAAGAGACGTCTATGGAACCCTGAAAAGTATATTCTGTTCAACGAAAGTTATGTACAGTAAAAAACTCTGGTAGGTCTCATAGTGTTACTGCTCTTGTATTGCGTTCACGACGGTAGCAAATCGTGAAAGTAGAACAGCAAAACTACATTTTATACTTTACCAACAAAAAATTTACGGATATAAAATGACGAAAAAGCTGATTCTTCGACTGGTGACAGGTTCTTTTTCTCAACTCTTTCGTCCTATTTTATCGTAATGCCTTTATCAAGAGTTGCATTACGTACAAGTAAAACAGTTCGTTGAATGTCTAACCATATAGAATAAACTTATACGATGAACGATGTCGATGCGCTGCCAATCAAAGAGAACTTTCAACATAACCTTCATATTTTATAGACCCTTATGAATTTTTATGGTCGCAATGACGACTTTCCCCACCCGTTGCTGTATACTTTCATGTGTCTTCGCCCTTTATGACATATTTCAAAAAATTGTGATCACTATTTGAACGATTATTTAACAAGTCCTAACATGTTACACGAACCTTTATTAATGCCTTGGCAACGGACTATTGAAAGGAAAGTTCGTCTAGGTCTTAGAATTGCCTGGTGTGAAAAGTCTATGTACGCCTTAACAATCTTCTCCATAAGCATGTTGGAACATCTAAAAGACCTGAGTTTTTGCTAATGCACACAGAATTTAACGCAAATACGTTGTTCAATCGAAATCTTCGTCAAATTAAATAAAATTCTTAAAACTTATTTATCACAGCTATTATCCAAAAAGCAAGCTTTAAAATGCCCAGCAAAAACAATTTCTAATCTTCCGAAAAACATTTGTGTCTATCGTTCATATGGCAACGAGAAAGGTTAACCATTAGAACCACGCCTAGAGTTTACAAATCCAGAAATGTGTTTTGAGTATATACGAGACGCTCTAGACGAAGTGTAACAGATTCAGGGTTTCCTCCTTTTGTAACGCACAGAAATAATGCTAGTAGAGCAAAATGTTTTGGACACCAATAACCACAGTCGAGGTGAAAGTACTCCTCCTTGTGGAGTACTTCTAGACTAACCACGATCACTAACCACTTCCTGCTAACCACAATATTAAAAGTTATTTTGATTTTTGCATGTCCGTCGGCCTGTCCGTCCGTCTGTCTGGCTGTTCCCACGATAACACGAAATTGCGTTTAATTAGAGTGCTGAAATTTTGCAAACGGACTTTTTAAAAAAAAAGTAAGTAAGTCCGAAAATGGAGGCAATCGGGCAACTTCTTCGTGGGGTTGCCATACAAAAATCTCGATTTTCACTATATATTTTCGCACTGTCTGAGAACGTGTCGACATAGTGAGCTGAAATTTGGTGCATGATGTTCTCATAGTAATTAAATAAAAGTTCAAAAATGAACTGAATCGGGCCATCTCTTCTTGGTGTTTTTGGGCTCTCACTTTATTTAACTTTTTCTCTTGTTTTAATTGGAATTCAACATTCCTCATCGCACTTACCCATTGCCAATTTTTTTATAGTAACTTTTCGTACAGCATCAGTCTAACATCTCCTTTGTAGTTTGACTGCAATCAACTCTTTGGGAAAATTTTAGCTTAGCATGGTCTATGGAAAACGTTTGAAATCCTACGTCAGTCTGGAAAAACACAATTCCTAGCTTTTACTACTTAAATTCAAAAGGAGAAAAACAAAAAATATTCCAAGACTAAATAGGCACGCCCGCTTATAATAACACGCTGACTAAGTGAATCACAAGCATAAAAGGAAACTGTTCCTACCACCTGTTGGTGACCGACCGGTCGGTATCATTCTCCTCGCCCACCCCCACAATCCTCACTTCATACTTCGCCCATAGGCTGAACGCGAGGGAGGATATGCAATGGAGGTATCTCGGCGCATCGCTACATGTTGAGTAAAACAGAGCAGGTGTCTGAAGTGCTTGGAGGTATTACTAGAAATGAATTATGGCACAATAGTCCAAGTTGTGCAGAGCATGCTAAATGGTGGAGGAGGGGATAAATTTATGGCTGCCGTACTGGGGTGTCGCCTTGTAATATATACCCCCAGCTGGAAAGCTGCCTGGCAAGGTATTTGGGTCCTAAATGGAGTGGAAAATCTCGACTGGTATTTTTTAAAAGTCTTCACAGTGGAGGGTGGATGGCAGCAAAAAGCTGGCAAATAATTAATTACCCCACAATAAAAGTTGTAACAATAAAGGGGATGAAGAGGCGCGGAGTGATGCATTATATCTCTGGAGTCCGTTGCATTGCATTGCTGGGCTGCAGATCAATCCTCATTGCGGCAGGCAGTTCTCACCTTGCGGGAAATTTTTCCAATTTAAGCTTTTCGCCTTCATTAGCGACGAATATGGCCACAACCTCTGGCCTCCGGTGGATATCTTCTGTGCCCCAACGTTTTTGTTTCGACACTCTGTTTTTCGTTTTAATAAGTGATGGAAGTTATGATGAAAATTAATATGCGCCACGACAAAAACGAACACAAAACCGGAGGAGACGTCAACCTTTGCTGATGACTGCTTCGAGGACAAAGAGTCCTGTTTTCGCACCTATCCAACAAAAGCAGATCATTATAAAAGCGAAGCTAATTTAAATTAACGCGCCATAAATTATTTTAGGTCATTTGGGGACACTCTCTGGCATCGTAGTGGGCTGGAACAGAAATTCTATTATCGTAGAGGAGGGCGCCTCATGCCCAAGTTTCTTTGATGTCGGAAGCGGCTCTATGAGCAGCAATCAGTTTACCTGGAGAATTCTAATCGTTTAATAGAACCTCGTTGAATGTGGTGGTAAAAGACTATTAAACTTTGTGAAAACGGTTTTTTTTATAGATACGTAAGATATTGATCTAATGAAAATCTCGAGGAGGCTCTTTTGAAAAGGAGAATGAAAAAGTTATGTGGTGGAGACACTAATAGCTAAAGTCTGGTATACCATTCCTACGCAGTTTTCTGAAGCAATCTCTCGCCGAATACATTAACAGCAAACGTTTGTAACGATCTTTAATTGGTTGTTGGATTGACATGGTTCAGTTCGATACTCAAATATTATTCTCGGTTGGCCTGGGTCCATCGTCATAAGATCACTGATCTGTCTGGGTATAAGAAGGTAGAGGTAATAAAAATTGATTGAACTTTTCAACCCAGCGATCAGAGAGGTCTCATAGGTATGGTTGTCCCCGATCGCCTACCAGAGAAGTTCAATGATGGAGGCCACACGTATAATTTCTACTTGGTTTATCTATGTGCCGCCAGGCAAAAAAGGGGGAACAAACACCCAATTTGAAAAGTGCAATGAGAAATCTTGCCACCATATAATTCATACTTACTTTTTATAAAAAGTATTTATATGGGAAATTCGTGTGGCCTCCATCATTGATCTTCTATCGTAGGCGATCGGGGATAACCATACCGATGAGACCTCTCTGATCGCTGGGTTGAAAAGTTCAATCATTTTTTTGCACTTAAATGCATTTTGTAAATTTATTGAAATTATTTTCAATAAATTTCATTCTGTTAGACGAGAAATCTTCTTCGGGTAATAAAAATGACCATGATTTCGGATTATGTTACGGAACTAAGTCGAGGTTCGGTCGTCCGAAAAGATGATGAGGTGAGATATATAGGTATTGGGACTATCAGCCTATTCGTTATAATTTCCTCTGGAACTGCTTTTAACCACACCACAACTCATGCACCTATGAGACGACATAATAGTTCTCGTATATAAACAAATACAAATCTGGGCACAAGAATTTTTATACAATCCTAAAATGTTGAAATATATTTCTAGAAAAGAAGAGCGACGGTCATTGAACCGGAGGGGGGGGGGGATAGATCGGTTGTCCTTCACTTTCGTGTTGGACGGGGCGGACCTAAGTGTTGAAAAAAATATCCTTAAGGTGCCAAAAGTAAGGCTGCTCTTCTGCTAGTAGATGAATTTAAGGACTTTCTAAGATTTATTAAAATAAAATACAAAATGTCACACAAAATTTGGCCGTACTATGAACTACCGTTTCCGTTTTATGCCTTCTCTCCTCTCTATGCAGTACCTATATTCGTGCGGTAGGCAAATTAAATCACCTGTAAAATTTAAACTCGGCTAACTTCTAGTCAGTCGAAAAATGGTTTGATTAAGTAGGTATACTCGGTGAACAATGGACCTTGTTATGGCCCTTTTCCGATCACAGCCTCGTTCAATCCAAGTAGGTATTCCCCACTAACTTCACACTACCAATCAAAACTTCCCAAAAGCATTTTACATTCCTCGTAAACTTAATGGGTGACAAAGGTAAAAAAAAAGAACATTTTTAAGTGGCATTCTTCGTTTTCATCCCAAATATAAACCTTCGGCCTGCAGCAAGGGCTGTCGCTGTGCCAGTCTCGAAAGGGATAACGGTGGATTTAAAGATCTATGTAGAGCATGAAGAAAAGTTTGATTATGGATAAATTTAAGTTGGACATTTTTTTGCTAGTGTAGCCCGAAGACTGTACAAATGCATAGGAAAGCTGTCTGCGAAAGAAAAATTGAGTTTGGAACTTGAAGTTTCCACGAGAATAATGTTTGTCTTCGTAGCACCACCAGTAGCAGAGTGAAGGAATTTTCCACAGAGCTAGGTATAATGTTTTGCATACAAAGACTGATGAAAAAAGAAAAATAACTTTGCCGCGGTCCTTTCTTCTGTCTAGGAGGGCCAGTAATGATTAATGGATCTGTGTTTCACGAACAGTTAGTTACACTACCCATATTTTTACAAAGTCAGGACCTCGACCACCATTTCCATCACATTCACAATCCTTCAATGTGTGCTCCGGGAAGGACTTTAATTGAGAAATGCAGATCCATTTCGACAGCAACAGTGTATACTTGTGCATGCAAAGAAAAAAAAAAAGGTGAGGGGCGTGAAACAAGCAAGGGTGTTCAATCCTAATACACACGCACGTTTGTTGCTCTACTCTATCTAAATCCGCCTCTTTGCATTTTAAACAAAACTTTCCAAAAACTTTCGTGGGGCTTTCATTTTTTGTCCTCGGAACGGTACAAAAACCATAAACGGAGGGGGACTCATTCATACATATCACACAGCCTGCTGGAAGTCTGCATTAATTTGGGTTGGAAAATCTACGAAAATATGACAAATTGATTCCTTTGATTTCCGCATTTCATTTGAATAAATTCATCAGAAACAAGGTGGCTATGGCTATCGAAATAGCCGCCAATTTTATGGGGGACAAAAGCGCGCTGCATAATTTTCGATATCAAAATCGAAAGGAGAATAACTTTGCATGAATGCCTAGCCGTTCCGTTTATTCATCCGCCTTTACAATTTCTCACGCTTTCAGTAATCAAATAAACAAAATTTTATTATTTTCCACTATACTGTTGTTTTGGAGGGGGCAGGAAATTTAATTAATGACAAAACCTATGTATGATTCTTGAAAGTAGGACAATTTTGCTGTTAAGGACAAATGAATAATACTATTGCGCTATCGACGACTTGTATACAGTCAAAAGCGAAAGCACTCTGAAAGTGTTTCCTCTTCTATTCACGGAAGACTCCAACGGAAAGTGTTTAGACGGTGGAAAGATAATAGGATTGTTTCAGTGTATGTATGTATGTGTATAGCGACGTAGGGTTAGAATTTCAACTTTTGATTGAAATTAAAATTTTCAGCTGACGTCTGTCACTTTGTATTGCTCATATTCGTATTTAATTCATACTAATTTTCATGTATGTATTTTTTATTGCGTATCCTTTAGAGTTTCTTATGGCACTTTCTTAACACGCCACGAGTATTTAATTTTTGCCAGTCCATAGAATATTTTCTGAAAGAGTACTTATGTGTGGCTGGTATTACCTACTTATTTACGTATTCAAATGCATACATATTTTTGGTTGACAGTTTATAAAAACCACGGTACAGAGAATAAAAGTTAATCTCATCAAATTGTGACACAGTATTGTATTCTCTGTACCGTGTTTTTCTATACATCACACATCACTTCGACCACTAATAGTGGAACGTGTATTCGTATAGAGAATACCTTCTATTCTCTGTACCGTGACACAAACATATTTCATTTTTCAGAAAAATTGATGCCAATCATCATAGCTTCTCGAAGAATGACGAAACAACGAATATATATAAAAAAAAAACACAAAAATCTGCTATTCACGTACTTAAAAATTTTTAAATCTAAAAATGATTTGTCAGTTTGACAACTATCGCTATGTTTGTAGTGTTGACAACGAGGTAATAACTAAAGGAGATGAAAATGAGAAAATATCAGGTACGCATTTCTAAACCATTGCCACTGATTCTACATAAGCGCCGTAAAATTTGTATACCTGTACCCAATTGTACAACCTGTGCGCCATTTTCATGGCTTTTATTTTCATATACTCAAAAGTATTTACTGAATTTGCAAACATGAACATACAAAAGTTAATAATTAAGAAGAAAAAAAGTTCGGTGGTAAAAAGTTTCTGAGTAATATTTGCTTCGGCCCCTTCAGTTATTTCACGAGTTTTCCTGCGTCAATGCGCTAAGCCCAAAACAAACCAAACCTAAGTATAAAATGAATTTGATAGCGAGAACCAAAAATGGCGGAATGAAACATACACAAATGCAGGGCAATTTTGGGTAAGCTAATGTACACAGATCGTACATATGATTGGATCTGTTTTAGTTATTACCTCGTTGAGTGGTGAATACTCGATGCAAAAACAATGGCGATAAGCGTGATACTAGTTGACTATATTAATTTAAAAGTTTCGACAGATACTGAAGTCCAAAAAGACAAGTATTCCCATTAAAATTTTGACACATTGCAGCTGATAGTCTGTGACGTAATTCTGTTACTAATGTATATACAACATTTTTAAAGGAAAGACAGACACAGGAGAGAGAGTATTGTGTTCTCTGTACCGTACTTTCCTATTCATTTAACGATATTACGTCACCTAATATTGGAACATGGTTCCTAATGGGAATTCCTTATATTCTATATACCTTGCTGAAGTCCATCGATCATTTTTTCCAATTTTCCCTATCATTTGGAAATGTGCCAAATTTCCATCACATTCAAAACTTCGCTCCTTCAACTTCAATTCTGTGTTGACAACCTGAATCGAAAATTTTTCTGCCGTAATGTACTGACTTTTTTTTTCTATGGTGAGTTCGTTGATATAGAAGAATGCACACAAACATATCATTCATGTTTATTTTAAATCAGTTACTCTCATTACCCTCGCTAACTTCTCAATATTCTCATTGCTCAATGCTCCATCAGCTCCACCTCCACTTCTCTCACTGCACAGAGAAAACAGAATTCAGAAATTAAACCTAGCCTAGCCAGGAGCTACAGCTAGGCTGGAGAGCACTTCTCCTTTCGTCTTACAAAGTGTAAATATTCCAGTTCGATACACAACAAAGCAAAGGAGGCAACTCCGATCCTAGTACCACTGGCTGGCTGGCAGTTATTTAATTTGTGGATTCCCCTAATTTCCGCGCACGATACGACGGAGCGACGGAGTGTACACTGCACAGCATGCAAAAATAAATAACCGCCGAAGAGAGCTTTCTCACATTTCCGGTTTGTTGCGCTCCATCTCCATCCGATTTCGATTCAGCTATCAGGAGGCACAGCTCTGTCGGTTTTCTTCTTCCTCCACCAACACTTTCCCGTGTATTCGCGCGGCTGTATAGTAAGGCAGGCAACTTATGAGGGTGGTTGGGTTGATTACTTCTATGTACATGCACTGCATTCAGGTGCTGTGCTGTATGTGCTATTTGACTGTACTGTACAGGAACTGCTGACTGAGTCTGAGGGAGTGTGAATGGTAGCGCCATAGTGATAGCATATTTATGGTGTTCTGTTCTTCACTGTTCAGTCGTTACAGAGCGTTCTTCAGATGTGCATCGGTGCGTTGTTAGAAGTGAACCGTAGTACGTTGCGTTGTGGGTTGCCTTTAACACTTTCCAAGTCGCCCGTTCTGCAGCTCGTATGGAATTTTTCTTTTCCAGTTTTTTTTCTGTTAAAAATTTTGAAACAGGGCGACAAAACAAATTTTCGGATGTAAAGGATTCTTGCGGACGAAATTCGCAAGGGATATATAGTATCAGTTAGCTTTATACGGTGGCTATAATAAACAAAAAGGAATAAGTGGTGGGGCGTGTAGTAGCAGGTTGTGCTTGTGCAGTGCTGTGTGGTGATTGTGGAATAGTGACAATTTCGACACGAAAACGTCAGGTGAATTTTGAACTCACGCGCTCCTCAAAGGTAAAGGTACTATTACCTTGTCTAGTATAAATCGCTACACATTCTCGCTGACTGCTGAATCAGCGGCGCCGGTCCTTATTTTGTTGCATTTTTAGACGAATTTCAATAATAATCCAGTTCGTTCTGCAGTTGTAAGGATATATGTGAGTGGCGTGTGCCAGTGCCGTGGATGATTGATTTTAAGTGCGGTCATAAGATGATTTGAAAGTTTCCTGAAAAGTGACAAATAAATTGTTTTTTATACCTACTGATAGATAACGGAATTCGCTTTATTTCGACCTTTAATTTACTGCTTTGTGATGTGAATAAAGTGTAAGTGTGCGGAGTTGGATTTTACCGTTAAGAAACAGGAAGAAGATTATGGATATTATCCACCAAAAAGGCTGCAGTTGAACACAGTTGTGATTGGATACCTGTCGCACTTATAAGTATTACGATAATACAGTTAGTCTATAGTTGATGTCGAAAAACTTGTAAGAATTTTTTATTATTATTATTGTTAATAATTTTTTAACTGTAAATGTAATTTAATCGCCTTTCTGTTATGCTATTATTGTTATTATTATTTTGTTTGTATCCAAACCCACAAAGATCTATACAGACTTTACCTCTTATGGGCTTTCCGTGTTCTTGGTCTAATCCTTAAAGTGGCAACAAATAAAGCTAGTGCCACTTGTTACACACATCCTTGAAATGTTTGAATCCGTCTGGTGCTGTGTGTTATAGAGGTTGTGTGTTGGAACCAGAAGTGGGGGAGGCACCCACCAAGCACCATCGTCGTCTGTTCGGCGTTATATTCCTACTTTTTCCTGACAAAACTTTCTACATCGCATCGGCCCGAGAAGAATACAAAATGCCGACTTACGAGCAACTTAGGATTCTGGGATTGTCTTAAGCATTTGTACTCCTGGCAGGTGGTAGATATATGTATGTATGTATGTATGTAGATCGAGTATACCAGGGATAATCTTTAGAATTAAGAAATTTATCCTTTCACCCTTGTTTTCGTTTTGGGCGAAAGAGGTTGGAAATTTAATTCAGATCTTTCACGTGTTCCTATACCTTACAGACGTACCTAACCTTAACTAGTGCATCTCGGACACCGAAACGTACTTATCCCCCAATGGTAGGTAAGAAAATTCTATTTGGAAAGCTGGTGATAAATATCATCGCATGAGAAACTTGAACTCCATTTTAGCACTTTCTCCTCTACATTTAAGACAAAACAACAACAAAATATTGTTAAATATCAAAAAAGCACTCACTATACTCCATAGTCCCGTTTCGATTCCCTCTTTTTGGGGAACGAGCCCGTGCCCATGCCCGTCGCATCTGAAAGAGCATACATTTTCCCTATGGTTTTCCTGTAATAGTAGTCGGTTTGCTGTAAATGGACGTTGGACTTTTTGCGTCCTTATGTCTCAGACTAGGTAGGTTGGTACCTTCCTAATTGACGTTGTTGTTGTTGTTTGCTGCTGCTGTTGCTGCTCTTGTTGTTGTTGGGTAGTTTGTAAGTGAATAGGACGACTATGGGGGCCCTTCAAATTCGCTGCTGTCGGTGGTGCTCTAGCTCTTTGCAAGAACCAAATGGAATTTTACGGTGTGCCTGTTTAGTTTGAGGAAAAATCAATATTTTCTTCAAGAAAGAGGAGTTGCGCGGAAATTGATAGTTTTTTATTGGATTTAGTAACTCTCCTCTTGTTATTAATTTTTTGTGTAGACAAATGTGTCGGAATATGTGATTTATGCAAATTTTCACTTGCATTGATTTTTTTATTGTTGTTGTTGTTGAGATTTCTAATCGAAGTTTTTCGTGAGAATCTTGTTAATTGTTTTAATGCTTGGAAATTAATTATGGAACAGTCAGAAGAGTCTGCCGGTAATAAATATTTCTGTCAATAAATTTGTCAGAAAATTTCCATGTTTTTAATTAATGGTAAGGATTTAGAGACCATTTTGCATTTTGTTGAGTCTGGGTTCAGAGTAAGTCCTTATGTTTAACAGCTAGTAAAGCGTAAGTACGTAGGTAGGTAGACAGTTAATTGAGTATTAAGCGATTTCAACGTATTACACGCAAATATCTCTCAAAAAACACTCAAAGGATTTACTAAATTAAAGGCCTGGAAAAGGTGTTTCTCCTAAATGAATAATACAAATTATTTCGCTTATGTTTCTATGACCAGTTTATTATTTTTTTCACTTCTGGGATAGTCTTGGAAAAATTAACAATTACCTACTAAATGAAATCTCACGAAAATTCTAATATACTAGTAGGTAGGTAGGTAGGTGGTACTCGACTCATTTTTTTTGACGATGTTATTTGCTCGAAACAAATCGAAATTTTGGCTTACAGTTTCTAGATTGGTCCTGATGGTATTACTGCTCTTCTTAATGAATATATTATTTCTAGATCTTTCTTATTTATTTTATTTCTTCTATTCATATGGTGACGTCTTTCCGGAATCCTGGAAGCTCTTCCTTATTATGTAGGTACATTACATAAAAAAGACATTGCTACAGATGTAATCACAAATTTATGCATTGCATAAGGTTTTCGTAAGCTTGGTTCGAGATATCCTCTACTTTCATCGCATTCATTCTTGGCAGCATGGCTAGAATTTTCTAACGAAGCACTTTGTATTTGAATCTTCTGTAGAATCTAGAGAGCAAGTTGATTGCATTTTTACTTTCTACTGAAAAATTATATCTTTCGAAAGAAAAATTATTTATTTATTTATTATTACTTATATTACTTAGAGTAAACAAAAATAATAATAATTTCTTCAAAAACTTAAAAAATAACGAGAATATAATTCGAGCAACGAAAATTAATTTTGACCATATTGTTCTATACGTCCTAATGGATAAAATAAAATACTGTGTTTTAACTGCGTGCTCACAAACAAATATTTCGGTTCTATTCGATTTGTCGGCATAAGATGCGTGTGCCGAATGTCCACATGTTACGCATCTTAGCAAATTTTCTCCGGACTTAGACCGGGCACATAAATCATTGTAATAAATGCAAAGGCAATCATCATCATCATTTTCTTCGTTCTTATTTTTGTGTTTCCAAATAGGACCAAAAATTTCTTAGCTGTTTGTTTCTATCGTTTTTTGACTTTATTTCAGGTGATAAAACATTCAATAGGACTCTTAAATCATTGGACGGAACCAATAGTTTCTGTGTGAGAATTTATAGCTTGTGTTTGTCAAGTCGATATTGGTTCAGTGATGTCCGTTCGAGGAGGTTCCGTCGCTTGAACGCTTACCGATTCCTTATTTAGTTCATCTGCTATAGGGATGTTAGCTGTTTCAGCAGGTTTATATGCATGATCGGGGAAAATATTGGGATTTACAGTTCAAAATCCGGTATTTTTGAATCTAGTACAGGCATTTTGAACAGTCGCTGCTTTACCATAAGCTTGGCTGAGCAAAGAACCCATTTGAAAATGTGTCACCACACGTCCAGGGCAAGCTTTCAGCCAGTGAGAAATTTCCTGATTAAAATATGTTCAATGGCTCGTAAAAGCAAACATCTAAACTCTGAATGCGATGAGTGAAATTTAGTGGTAGACAAAGTAGCACCGTGCCATTTGCTTTGGCAAATTCGAAGCTCTTGTGACTCACGTGACCATCCACTAATAAAAGTTCTTTTTGCTTTAAATCTGCATTCAAATGACATTGAAAATGACGAAGCCATTTAAGGAAGACTTCGGCACTCATCCATCTAGAGTCTTGGGCTAGGTATGACTGTAATGTTGGACCCACATTCGGCACTGGTAAGCACACCTACCTGTTTTCTGCCAGCCATAGCTATTGTTTTTTGTGGTCTTTTCACAGTGGATGGGTCATCCCACACGAGTATTCTTGATGCAGTATGCATACCGATTTTCTGGAGAAGAGGTAAGAAGAAGCAAAGAGATATCTCTATATTTTAGAGAGACATCTCTTTCCTTCTTCTCACCTCTTCTTGAGAAAATCTGTTTGCATACTGCGCCGGGAATACTCGTTGAGATGGCCAGATAAGGCCAGACTCGTCAACATTGTAGATCCTACTTGGATGAATATCGTGCTTATCTAAAACGTCTTGATAAACTTTAAAAAACTATCTATTAGGGGCCTGTTCAAAGCTTAAGCTCTGGCTGCAGACTTAACTCAAACAGACGAGTTTCTAATAATTTTAAGTGATCAACAAGTTTCCTCTTTTCTTCTACATTTCTGGGGCCTGCCTAAACCTTTGGTTTTGGAGCTCAATGATTTATTTAAACCTAATGTGTGCCTATACGCAAAGTAGCTTGGCATATACATATGTATACCGTTTATGAGATATTGTTACCATGTCATTTTAGTCGTATTCCATTTTGTTCATATTTCCTCTGCTTGTGGTCATTTCTGGCCACAAGGTAGCCATCTTAGACCGCTGCTCTTCATAATGTACATCAATTATATACCTAGATACATAAATTCTAAATTTTTTTACTATGCTGACGGTGCTAAAACTTTCCGTATTGTTTCAAACGATAATTAGCTACCTACCGCCTTCTTTAGATTTTGATTTATATGCGCCTTTCATAAATGGTTTTCTATTAATCCACCTCACTTAAAAATTTAATTAATAAATATTATTATTAGAGCCTTATAAAGAAGCGCATATGACTAGCATGATAATGAAAAAACCGGGTCCAACTAACCCTAATGCGCTACAAGCCTCAGTAACCATAAATCATTCAGAGAAAAATGTGTTTTTGTTTTTGTCAAGAATATGATAATATAGTGGGTGGGTGCAAGTCTAATTTTTTTCTCTCCATATTACACCTATAAATCCACCGTTTATAAAGTACCTATACAAAAAGGAAATACTTAACTTCACAAATGTAACAAACTGTTGCTGAAACAATCCTCTAAGGATAGGATGCTACGTGACCTATTGGCTAGGTAATATGAAAGGATTCTTTATGGTGTTTACGTGCCTATGAACCGATGAAATTTAAGAGTTCTCATATAGAGCGCCACAAAGTTTTATCGACAAAATGGCAAATTTCTTCGATTTTATTTTCGCACAAAGTGATGTCGTTATAAGGGTTGTTTTTTGATATGTGTGAACAAAAATGAAGATTAAAATGTAACTGCGAAAACCGTTTCTGTAATAATAAATTGAGTATCACGTGAATATTTTTCATTTCCCTCTCGTGTAAACTTGCCTGACGCTAATATGATTTCTGGCGATGTCATGTTAATTGTCAACGAGCTGAAATATGAATACAAAGGAGGAAAAGGCGTCTGCCTCACTAACGCAGTAGTGCGGAGTTCGAATCTAGGATGATACAGTTGTTTTGTGTTTCATATACAGGCTGCCCCGTATGTGGTGTTACACCCGAAAACTATATGGATAGGTCATGCTTAGACAAGCAAAAAATTGTGTAGGTGGAAAGAGGAAGAACCTGACGGTTTCCGAGATAACGAGATTTAAAAATATTTTAGGTACCCTGTAACTTCTGAACGTTATTATGATTTGAATTTTTGTGAATAGATTGGACCTTTCAAATGGTCTATAAATTTTTCTCCTCCTCTTCTTCATTTTTGTTTTTATTCAACTACTATTTTTATCAAAACTCAATTAACCCCAATTTTTCATATTGGTTTTAAAAAGCCGAAAAGTTTCGCTTTAAAATGACTTATCACACTCTGTATCCAAAATGTAATCCTTTTTTTGTACTTTTTCTTAACCATATCCAGTAAAAAAGTTCAATAAATGTCAAAAAGTATGTGAATGGGCATTTTAAGCCATTTTCGCTGTATATTTTTAAGAAAAACTGCATAAAACACAAAAAGGGTTATACATTTTGGGTGGAAGCTTTTGGGCTTCTTAAATCCAATATGAAAAATTTCTATTGCTGACGTGTTTTTGATAAGAATAGTAAGTAAATTAAAAAAAAAAACGAGTTAAAATTCCGGATTTTAGTTTTGTTGAGTCATAACTTCAAAACGGAGAGGAATGGGGAAAAATGTATAGACTTTTGTAAAGGTCCAACGATTACCTATTCACAAAAATTCAAATTCATAACGTTCAGGGTGATCTATAAAAGCATATCCAAATGCGAGGTATGTTCAGAAATTAAGTGTTTTTTGTTGTTTTTAGGATTGGCAATACTGAGTGATAGAGGGGGAGGGGTACGGTAGTACGTAAACTCACGTTGTAGAGTCCAGTTGCGTGAAAGATTTAGATAAGAAATCCCGTCAAGTGCGAGCCCATGTGCTGTGATCCGTTCCTAGTCGCGGAAGGAATAACACCTACCAAAATTTTTTCGCGATTCAAAATGGTTTACGGCAAAGGTGTTATGAACAGAATGTTTAAGTGGTGTTGGGAGCTTAGTGGAAACGGAACAAATGTTCATGACGAGCAAAGGACCTTCCATTTTGACTGATGAGTTGTTGCAAAATCGAGGAAACTGTTCGTGAAGACCGTCGATTGACAATGGATGAAATTTCTGCGATGCTTGCATAACTTTCCAGAACTCTCTTATACGAGAGACACTCACAGAAACGCTGGGATACCGAAAACTGTGCGCAATGGATCTCAGAACAGCTGACAGAGCTGTACAAGAAAAATCGGGTCAATAACGCCCGTGAGTTTCTTGAGCGACTTGTGTTGGAAGGTGAAGATTTTTTCAGCTCTTTTGTGACTGGAGATGAAACGTGGGTGGCTAATTATAGTCCTGAGGCAAAAAGACAGTCGTCACAGATGCGTCACACCAATTCCCCATCTGCCAAAAAATTCAAAACCACAATTTCGGGCAAAAAAAATCATGGCTTCAGTGTTTTAGGACCGAAAAGGCATCAATTTGGTTGACTTTCTGCCTCACGGGGAGACTATCAATGCATAACGATATTGTGAGACTATAAAAAAAAACTCAAAACCAAATAAGGTGAAAGCTGATGAGAGAAGTGTGGTTGTTGCACGACAACGCCCATCCTCACAGAGCCTTATAGCCACCAAGGCGCTCTTGGACTATTTGGTTGGGATGTTTTGAACCATCCCCTGTATTTCTCTGACTTGCTGCCTGGAGATTATCATATTTTCTCCTCCCTGAACACAAGACACACGGGTGGAATTAAACTTTACACCGAAGATGCAGAAAGAGGCTCCGAAGTGGAGAAGGAGCTGGCGGGAGAGCTCTTTGAAGAGGGCATAGAGAAGTATGTGCCACGGCTCACCACATGCATTGAACGGGATGGCGATGTGGAAAAATAGTCAATAAGTTTATTAACATTATCCTGTAATTTTTTTTTTTCAAAAACACTTTTTCTAAAAAACATAAAAATCTAGTAAACTTACTTTCTAAAAATGCCTCGTATCTTTAAGTCCCATTACCTCGGAAAGTGTTAAAATTTCCCTCCCCACTCTTACAATTTTTTGCTTGTGTAAGCACGACCTATCCTTAGCCGTCGGGTGTAACACCACATCTGGAACACCCTGTGTAATTTATGTAGAAGAATAATCATAAAAAGTGTAGCAAGAAGAAATTGCAAATGACCGGCGCGTCGCGCTAACCAACGGTTAAGTCATTTTATGCTGACAATATTTAGGTCACTTAGCCAAAAGTCATTGGGATGTTGTAATGTACTAAAAAATAAATTGAAACACTACAGTAGGGATACAAATGGCTAGAGTGGATACCGCGGTTTCATATTTTTTAGGTGAACTTTTACGAAAAGTTCTATTCAGTGGCGTGGCATGGATTTGGGGCGAATGGAAGTAATCAGATTATAATTTTACATAAGCGTTAAAAAACCATGCGAGCTATGCTACTTCATCTTAATACAGGAAACCAGGATTCCATTATAAGTTTAGACAGTCTCGACATAAATAAAATTCCAATACGAACCTGATTCATTCCTTCAAGTTACAGTTTCCACATTTTTCCACATTGTCACACTTACCTGCAAAGTAAACAGAAAAAATCAAATTAGTAAAATGCTTATCAAAACTAAACGTGGGAGCAATGATTAGGTAAGCAGTTTTAATTATAAGAATTTTCGAATTAAAGAAACCAAAATTCAATCTTAAGACCGCCGTGATATTTTTCGCAACCAGTTCAACTTAAAGAATAGATGCTGAGTTAAAATGTGACGCTGTCGCGAGTTGCGGACACTGTCGCGAGTCGCGGACGTTGTCGCGAGTTGTGGACGCTGTCGCTAAACCCGTCAAATGTTAAAATGTATGAAAGTACTCAAGCGCAGGTGCAGTGTGTCGCTAAGGGTGAAAACCCAATGAACGCGGCAGGCATCGCGTCACTTTGACAGTTCTCCGCGGCAGACTCGTGTAAGATATGAGCAAGACCAAATGGACGCGTCGCGTTTGTACTCTTAAGATTTATTTATCAAAAGAAAAACTGATAGAACGGCTTCAGTTATTATTTAAAAGTGAAATAGTGGATCTATCAGAGTTATTAGATGTGGCAGTTCTTGCATTTGCAGCTTACCAATCAAATAAACAGTTTAAAATCAATCAAAGGACTGTCAAAGCATCTGCCGCTCGTTAAAAGTAGAACATTGTCTACTTTCGCGTCGAATCCGGCAAGCGCGGCAGCCATTAGGCCAGCAAGAACTTAAACCACTGACATGTATATAAATGGACTGCTCGTTGAACCAAAAATGCATGAAAGCAAATGGCACCACTTTCATGTTCCTGTCTCTTTCCGTGAGAGCATACATTCCCACTGAACTGTAACGATTCAGTGGTATTTCCAACCAAAACAGCCTTGTAAAAAACACTTCCTTCGTCTTATAATCAAAATTTAACAATACAAATAGTCCCAAATACTTTTGTGGTAAATATAAATAAATTCCCAGTCAGAGCATACTTGTTGAAATCAAAACTGGTGCCACATGAAACAGGAGATCAGCCAGTTCATTTATATACATGTCCGTGACTTAAACACGTATATTCTTTTGAACTGTCAAAGTGACGCGACGCCTGCCGCGTTCATTGGGTTTTCACCTTAAGGGTGTTGCTGACGCTGGTCATGTTGCTTAAAGTTGAAAATATTTCAACTTGAGACGCGCAACACCTTGACAGCTGCATTTGAGGCAATTTATTTTTGCAGAACATCGAAATTGTGAGTGAAAATTGTAAGTTTTAAGTAATTCCACAGTATTTAATAACTAGTTAATTTATTTATTTACGATTTAATGATTTTATTTAATAATGGAACGAAAATTCAACACATGTTAGAGCGCCATCATTGGAACATTATAAGCAACAGTCAATGCGTCTGCGTCAGCATCAGCAACAACGTTTGCGACCGCTTCTCGCGACAGCGTCACTTTGTAACTCAGGCTTTAGTATAAAGAGAATTAAAGATTATATACATATATGTACATTCATATTGTAACATCCATAAACTTGTGAATATATACATTTGATCAGTTTGCAGTTGTGTTCTTATTTTCTCGAATCTCTCCTGTGTGTTTTTTTTTTAAATCTATCCTAAAGAAAAAAGTTAATTTACGTTCAAATGTTATTGTAGCGGTTCTAATAAATTACCTATACCTCTCTTAATTTTTTCCGAGTTAGTTTTCAAAGGAAATAGGCAACTGCAAAAGTGAACTGCGTCGACTGTGCGAAGAGGAAGATGAAGCCACGAAACATAAGAGAGGAGTCTCACGCTTGCAACTTTAAGGTTGAAAATCATTGGAGAAACATCTCTCCAAATAAGGTTTTCAAGCTAACTCCAAGAAGGGCAATAAACCAGCTCGTAAAAGTTATAGATTTAACTTAACTCTTCTAGGGGAGGACACAATAGATCAACTCTGCTCCCGGTGTCTGCATGGTCTTAGTGGACTAGTCTGCCCTGTTCTTAACGTGCGGCTTAAGCGCCCATGATCAAGGACGTGAGAGTAGTTATGAATTGTAGTTTTTAGTTCCTTCCTTTCAAATTAAAATAAAAGGAATTAAAGAAATGATCCTAGACAGGTCGCAATTTATTTGTATTTTATACACTCTGTTTCAATCAAAGCTGTAAACAAATTTGAGGTTTTCCGTTTTCTAAAAAACCAGGCCAATGATAAATGGTTTTCAGAATGTGGAGAGATACTCAAGATTGTTTCTAACGTACTGCGTATTTTGTCTAGTTATAACGGCATTTGAACTCTGTAAATGAAATTTCAAAGAATTTGCAAAATACGAAAATGGAAAATGTCAAATTCATTTATAACAAAGTGTTTTACGAAACAGAGAGTATATTACTCGAACTGAGAAATTCATTTTTTGAGATGTAGCAACTTTGGAGTAAACGTTTTTCCAGTATTTGAGTTCGTTCTTGAAAACGAAAACCGGGAGTATTTTATACATTGGTAAAGTCATCAGATAAGATTTTTACAGAATAACAGAATATATATTTGATCTTCCTGAGTTACATAAGACAGATCAAGATTAAAATAGCCAAAAAATCAGATTCGAGATTATGGAATGACGGCGACAAATAAATTCATAATAAGCTAAATTAAAATATTAACAATTGCTCATTTGCTTATTTGCCTCCGACTGTACGATTTTGTCATCAATATCATATTTCAGGACGTCTCTGCTCTAAAGTAATATTCCCCTATCTAACATGAAATTCCCCTCAAGAATTTACAATTTTCTCTCGACCGCGCGGCGGCTGGAACATATTTGCCTGCCTACAACCGAAGTGCTTCCTAACCGACTTACCTACATGAAATTGATGGAAGCACAAATAAATCCACCTCCTGGGGCTGGATTCTGTAAGTCGGAGAGTTTTGGAGATGAGAATTTTCGTTTTCCCCGGTTAAAACTCCCTAAATCTCAATTCGCGATTCTCTAACATACTTGGAGAGTTAGAGAAAACGTGAGAAGCATCGCAATATAGAAAGACGGCTAATTCTGTGTGGGAGAGTCGTAGAGCATTCGGTTTTTATTCGGATTTAGGGTCTAGAGTAAATAAATAAAGATGAAAAATTTTTGGGATGGGGGGTCGTACCATCCCTCATTGGGAGTTATCCAAAATACGTCACGTTTGGTACCAAATTAAAGAGGGAGAAGTGGGTAATCTAGCAGTGTAGTTTTTTTTTTGATCATTTTAACTTCATAACTGACTTTTTACCGCCGGAAGACGGAATTTTTGCACTTCGGTCATATACACCCCAGTTTCTATATTTTGCATATATTTCTTCCATTTTTTGTTTCACATCCATTAGTACTCTGGTGTGAATATTTTTTTCATGGAAAGTGAATTTCCGCGACTTACCTGTTCTTCATAATGATGAGTTTAAAATATATCCATTTTTGTACCAAAAGACGGCAATTTTTTCATCTTAAAAAGGACTGATTCACTTCTTTTGTAGTTATCTGTAGTTATCTCCAGAACTACTTACCGGGCTCAAAAACTAATTACATATCTAATTAGGAGACAAAATGTAGATGCAATTTCATCCTACATATAAGCTTTTACGTGCATATTTATATTTTTATAGCATTTCTTCTGTACTGGAAGACGACCAAATTGATCATTTTCGCGTGAATTACAATTTTTAGCGGGTACCTTGAACCACCAAAGTCCTTATTTCTCTGTAAGTATTGCAAGGATTCCCATAATTTGGTTTTGTAAACATAGCCAGGATATTCCGTGAATCCATAATTTAATTTGAAAATCCTAGATACATAGGTACATACTTTCACAAAGGACAATAAAAGCAGACAATACTAGGTTTGTTCGATGAAAACACCGTGTAAATTTCCCCCTACAATTTTCCTCAAATTTACCCGGGGTTTTGTGCACTCATCGAACAAATTTTTAAAATACCGGATAAATCTAATGTAATGACATTTGTCTGACAGTTCTTATGAATATAATTAATTGTAAAAAGTTATTTATAAAATGGGTGAATACAAATAAAATGTGCTCTACCTATTTTTCTATTTCTCTTCTTCTAATTTTTGGTTATTTTTGATCAATAAGTAATTTATACTGTATGTCCCCAACAACAAATTGCAAATGACAGCTCTCAAGTGACAAATGTCAAACCATTACACCGGAAAATTTTTAGTGTAAGCACAGGGTAGCCCAGGTTTTTCAAAAAACAAGATAGTCTATTCCGGTGTAGCCAGGGGTTTACCCGGGATTTTCATCAAACAGTTCTACTGTCAGTTCCACAACTAACACAGCCGAGAGTTTTGCTGAGTGGAATAGAGAGTTTGGTAAATCTCAATCCAATTTCTCCGAGTTTACAGAATTTCGAGTGTAGAATTAAGTGCCAAAAGAACTCTCATCCCCACAACTCCACAACTCTCAGAGTTAGTGAATCCGGCCTCAGTTGAAATAAATACAGCGTTGATCTATCATAAGAAAAATATCATATGAATAAAATCAACCTAATACATGCTACCGGTATAGCAATGTTTGTAGATCCCATACAAGCAGTTTTTTTAAATTGCATGCCTTTATTTTATACACTAGACAGACTGTGTCCATAATGACTTAAATTGAATTTCAGTCATTTCAAGCCCTGGTCACACCGGGAGTAGCGCGCGGCGCAACATTGTGGAACGCCGCGAAATAGAGTGTTCACACCGGGAGCGGCGGATTTTATCCAAATGTAGTTCCGGTGAAGAAGTTCTTTTATTAGTAGCTCTGATTGAAGAAAAACAGAGAAAAGTAATGAGGTTCGATTACGAAAACTTGAGAATACCAAAATCCTCATTTAACGAATTGTGCCGACTTAGTCCGAATGAAAAAGAAATTGTGTTTTTGAGTAATCTCTCGAGCCAACATGCCACGTCGCGCCGCTCCCGGTGTGACTTATAGATTTAATTTTGCAAGAGCAATCGTGCAGCGACAACTGAAAAATGCCGCGCCGATTCCGGTGTGACATCTACTTCAAGGAAATGGATAGGTGACAGACTATGGACGAAAGCTATTTCTTTTGGAATGTCATTGACAGCTCCTCAATGTGAGTAAAGATCATGACAAAGTTCAATAACTTAATTAAATGTTATCAAGAAAATTTGCGAGTATTTACTGTAGTTGCAAAGCATTTAGTAGAAAAAAATTTTTGTAGTTGAAAGAGACCACAAAGAGAAGAAAGCGGCGAAGAAATTTCTTTCATGACCAGCTGATGTCTGTCACTGCTAACTTTATTGGAAAAACTTTCCACATTTCAATAAATTCAGCTCATTTTAATGACGGTAGGTGGCACTTTTACAGCAATTTCACTAAATGGAGTAAAATTTCGTCCATTTGAAAATGCAGCGAAATCTTGCAAATGGGTCCTTAATGGACTTCATTTGTATGTCACACTGCACATTTGACTCCATTTTGCTCCATTTTCACCATATCTATATAAAGATGATTCTGCATATCGTGTAAAAACATAAGTAAAAACGTAACTACCCAGGATCTCCTCGATCATATTAATTTTATTTTTAGACTCATGCGGTGCTCATTTATATCAAATATTCTGTTCCCGAAAATTGAAGCGATTTAGGATATTTCTGTCCCATCATCGATAATAAATTTCATTCAGATGGCTAGATACTAGCCATAAACGGATCGAATATCGTTTACATCGCATCCAATTTGTATTCAATGTCCGTTGAGATATTCAGGAAACGTTACTTTTCATGTGCCGCTCTGTGTCCGTAATAAATGAAGCCACCCGCCAACAGTCAGCTTTTCTAGCTCGTGTCAATTTCCGTTCATACATAGTTTCTATGTAAATTTCGGAGGAATCAATTGTCAAAAAAAAAAAAAAAAAAAAAATCAATTAAAAATTCCCTCAACAGAGGCATGATTTCATTTATTACGCCGTAAATTGTGTCCATTCTGTCAATCTGATACCGTCACATCACACTCTACACTGATTGTTTTGATAGGATACTGCTTGCTTGATTCTTATGGTGTGAGATTTAAATCTTTCGGCAAAGTTCTCGAGGATTTCATCAAAAGAACTGCACATAAGTTCGAAGAGTTCGTCAACGATTCTGTGCTGTGAGCTAACATAATTCCTTATGTGGCAAAGATTTGTCCTGTGGCAAAAACTTGTTGACTTACATACACCTCTATATCTGACCCTTGTTTGTGTTTGAATATGTATGTAGATGTTGCTGTGGTCAATCTCCAGGAGCAAATTCCTCGAGGAACTTTGAATCCACTCTTTTCCAAACGGAAAAGGTATCTTTATCCATCAAGTAGCAAGAGGAGTTCGTGTGTACGGATGGTGGAGTAGGGTCCATGTGATTACATCCGTATTCAGCCGCGAGCTATTTTCTGGTTTCATTCTTTATGGGGCACCGTCGTGTACAGCTTAGTGCGTACTCAATTTTCGTCGAAGGAAATTGAATCTGGCGTACTTCCCTTGCCGGCATTACTTTCCTCACGCCTAGGGCAAGTCTTTTGGAGACATTTTTTCCATCTTCGTATATTTTTTAAGATATATATAACAAAATATTATGCGATCAGAATATTTGATAAAGATTTCCACGAAATGATGGTGCACTGAGTACCACAGATAAATGGGGTCTTATATAAGTAAACAGTCAGTCCTGCTATCTCCTCCATTCATTCCCTCCCCTTATTTCGCTGTGCTGTTTGTACTGCGTGCTAACTGAATTGTGGTCATGACAGGGGTTCACAAGAAGTCACGTGTCATACGCTTCGCTCTACATTTATATCACTATAAGAAGAGATTTAAACATATATAAAAGGACTCGTGAACCTAAAGAAAATTCTTCATTTTCTACAGCAAAAATTTTCTCGAGTAGGAGGTTCATTATTATCTACAGATAGAAAGGCCAACTCTGTTACCGGAAGTCAACCACCAAAATGCTGCTGCAATTGTTGAGGTGGAGGGGTGCGGAGCAGACTACTACTTTGTGACTACATATACCTACTGCGAGGCAAGAATAAAGCGGAAACGAAATGGCCTTGCAAAAAACAGATAAACATTTTCAGGAGTAAGTCACTCATATCAAATGGGAACAAGTAGATTTAAAAGACCAACCAACCATAGTTACTAGACTGTCAGAAACATGCTATAGAACGAGAGTCTGATAGGTTGCCCACTTCTGTTTTTATTACTTTTGGAGATCTGGGTTTGTCTGACATTCCAAATGATAACGGAAGGTGGAGGAATTAAGGAATTCTTGTAGCTAGATTTAGCTAGCTGGCTGGACAGTTATTCAAATTTTGAAAAATTCTTTCAGGTTGTTCTATTTTTAGATAAATGTGGAAAACAAAGATGATGGGGGTTTTGAATTAATGTAGAACCGGTGAAAGGTACAAGAGACAAAGAAAATGTGAGAGTACCTACCGGATGAACCAAGTTGAGAGACAAGATATTCATTACAGACATCAAATGAAAATTGGATAAACTGCAATGAGTCCATAATGTTATCTTTAGTTTAATATTGCGGAGAGTAGTAACTGCCTTCTTGACACTCTTACACCCAGTGAAATTTCTAGTCAAAAACGACAAGTTTTTAATTATTTTTATCAAATACCTTTCCTAACACCTGCATACCTGATAGCCAGGTAGCCATTAAGGCGCTGGATGCTGTGCTGGTAAAATCAAAATTTGTGCAGTCATGAAGAATTAACAAATGGCACAAGGGGACCAAAAAAAAAATATATCAACAACTGAGAAGTCTCTATTGAAAACCTATCACCCCTATTGAATGGACCTTTAGTGAATATTTACTAGAACTTTCAGATTAATTGCAATTCGTAACTATTATACAGTCAATTATAACTATTTTTATGATTTTTGAAATATAGTTAGAATTGATGAGAGAAATAGTTACGAATAACCAGAAAAAAATTCCTGGGTATAAATTCCAACAGATAATCAGGTTATTCTAAAGGTATCTTGATAAGTCTGTATTTAGTGGAAACTTCTCTGGAACTACTACCTGAAATTGGCCTAATATAAGTGCTGGAGAAGCAAAAGCATAAGGCTTAATAAAAAATGCAGATCGCTTTGAGAAGGAAAGTGCGAAATCAGCTTTTGTGGGCGTCCAAAATCTCATTGGTGAAACTATAAAAATCATGTACAGACAATAGAGCAGGAGGTGATAGTACTTACCTAGAAAAACAAAAAATTGTATAGCAGGGGGAGGGCAATATCAACCGTTTAGGAGTTACAGGGTGATTAAGAGAAAAAGCTAGTTTTTCACAAAACACTTTGTATTTTAAAAAGTGCTGGGCGCATGATCACAGTTAATAGCTCATTGTACGCAGAACCATATGGTCTTTCCAACAACTGCTCAACCAGCCGCCCCATAGCCCGCTCCTCTCAGGAGTTACGGGGGTTTAAACATAGTATTTCGGATTTTTTTACTTGTTTTTTACTTTGACCTCTTTTTTTTGCCAAACGGTCGTTAACATAACTTTTATTTTATAAAAACTATAAACTGTAGACTCTCCTCTTTAATTTGACAGGATGTTTTGTGAAAAACTAGCTTTTCTTCTTAATCATCCTGTAACTCCTAAACGGTTGATACCACCCCCCCCCCCCTGCCATACAATTTTTTTGTTTTTCTAGGTGAGTACTATCACCTCCTGCTCTATTAACCTCCTCAGGGGAAACACCTTGTAGTATCTATGTGAGGCGATTAAATGTTGCAGTTTTCAACTCAATCAACTATATCCCATAAAAACAAATGATTATTTGACAGGATTAAGTGTTTCACTTTGTGAATGTGTTCGTCATCTGTTGATGCCGATCAGTTCCCTGAGCGAGTTTCAGCTTCTTCCAACTTATTCCATTTAACACCGTAGTTGATTTGCCACAATATTCATCAGCTCAGATAAAGAGTGATAGTGGCGTAGCTAGAGCTTTTGTTGCCGGGGTTGGTCCCGAATTTGCCGCTCTTTCTAACTTAATCAAAATCAACAGTGGTTATTAATAATTATTGAACACAAATAAATAAATGAGTATAACCATTTATTTATTTTGTTTAAACAGATTGTACACATAATGATAAAATGTAAAGCGTGTTTATAATATATTTATTTTTCTTGCTTTTTTATTACAAAAGTCTTGAATGACATTGTCAAAATTTATGTCATCTGTTAGTTCTCTTTCTATGGACAGTATCGTTAGATTTCGTAATAATAAGCTCCGTTCACAACTAGCGACACTGATGGCTATTATTAAAAAAATTCTTAATAATATTACTATGTTGGAAACAGAGTTCCCTAACCTATATTTTTGAATAAATATTAAAAGTTCAAGAGGCTCTTCCCCGTTTTGCAATCTTTTGCTTGCTCTTCTAGATCAGGTGGTGACATAAAATTCTGGATCCTTTTCTTTTCAATATGAAACTGTTCCTCATCAATATCAACAAAATTATTTACTTAACATTCAAAATTTTCATTTAAAACATTAGATGGTATTAGGCACGAATACTTTGCTGCAAGGACATGTAGTTGCTCAAACCGTACTTTTATTTCCTGGATAACTCTAACCAATGACAAAAACTTTTCTTTTTGTATTTCTTCTTCTAAAGGTAGTCCCACGTCTCACCACTCACACTTTGTTTCCTTCTAACTCGACGGCCAGTGGATATCCCAACTCTTCACATAATTTGTTGGCTGGCTGTTGTTTGCACTAGGATGTCCCTTTGTCCAATGAAATACATTTGTAAAGAATTCGGTTTTAAATTACATTGATAAGTATTTAATAAGCCCTTTGTTTGCAGGTATTGTTGCGCGTCATTAATTTTCAAAGGTACGGATTCTCATACATGGAGGTAGCACAGAAAAAAAAAAAAATTCATCGAGTTTTGTAATATTCCAGAGTCTGATCTCGTTTTAATATCAATTTTTCCAACGCATCTCCTCCTGCGTTCCAACGAGTTTCTACACTGCGTTTAACCAGTGACTATCAAATTTTGCAAAAAAAAAAAACTAAAATCAAATTTTTGAAGATTTTTTTTTTGTACAATTTGACTGAAAATAACTCGAGTCGACCATCAAAGTAAATGAAAAATCAGCCGAAATTAATTCTGTAAATTCCTAAGAAGAAATGAATGTTTATTGCTCGTCTCATTGCTCATGAAATTGCAATACTGGGGTGGACTAGTCATATGAATTTTTTTTTAATTCAACAATAGAATTAATTTAATTAATTTAAATTACCTAAGCAGTCAAAATGACTACTATTGAGCAATATAGGTATAACACATACATATATCAGAAACCTAGAAGAAGTGGGGGGGGGGGGGGGGGTGGGATGGAGGTAAATACAACTATAAATAAATGCAATTATATCATGTGTACAAAATCTCCAAATTCTAAGAAATTGTATCGTTATAGACATAATTTTTTTTCTAAACAAAATTAAAATGCAATCCAGTGTTAAGGAAATCTCTTCTTAATTCCTAGCTTGTTCTTAAGTTAACTTTGCTTCAACCACCATGAGATAACAAATGCGTTCCTGTTCCATATTGGCGATGTCCATGACCGATGCAGGTTCTATTTATAGCGTTAAAGAAAGTATTAACAAATGATGTGTGTTTACATACGTGATTAAAAATCTCAACGTCGATAAGGACTGCCAGGGTCAGCACGCATTTTTGTTAAATTAAATACTTATTATAATAAATGATTCTGTGGATTACAATATTATTGTGATATTAATTTTTATTTTTAAATACTTTAGGCAGAAATTTAAAACAAAATATGTACCGCTCGGGGCGGACCGCCCCCATCACCCCCCTCTAGATACGCTACGCTACTGCAGGGTGTTTGGAAAATAGATAGGATAGAGTATGAAAATTATCTTAGGATGTTTTGATCAGACCTCAGCCCCAATCTAAAATGTGTTCTATGGGAGTTAGATTTTTTCCACTTTTTGTTTTTTAATCCATCCTATAACTACTGAACGATACACCCTATGCCCCTATGATGATGATAGTTTATTAGATAGATAATCCTTGGAACTTTTCCCTTCGTTTTTAAGTTATAGTTCAACAAACTAGTAGGGACTTTGTTGAACCATAATTTCAAAACGAACAGGAAAGCTCCAACGATTATCTATCGAATAAATGATCATCATCATGATCCCAAGCGAGTGGGAGCGTTGCCGTCAATTCTGGACATTACGATAGGTTAATCAAATGAACTGTTTACCGGATTAAAAGGAAAAATATTATTCAGGTAGGCTCTGCGATTGACCAAGGATAACAAATTAAAATTACTGGGCCTGAAAAATTTTCACTGAATCGACTCGATTTGGTCAGAATAAGATGAATAAAACTGGTTCCATACATGAATATTCGAGGATACTTTTAATTATAGAGTTAACACGAAGCATTTAAAGGACCTACATGTAAGAAAAATAAACCCGATTAATCTAAACGTTTTGGATGTTATGGCTGCAATATGGGAGGCAAAAGTAAGCTTAGAATTAAATAGATAAATAGTAATATTATTAATTTTATATGTAATCGAAATTGATGGAATCACGTTTCCTAGAGAAAGACATAACATTACATAAGCCTCAAGCTTTTTGATGTCCTTTTGAAGGCAAAGGCAGTCATGGATTTTTACACCTCTCTTAAATATCGCGGCATCGTCGGCATAAGGTAGGCAGTCACACTCAATAAACGTGGTTAGATCGTTAATTTAGATCAGGAAAATAAGAGGATCGAGAATTATGTCTTGGGGAATGCCAGACAGCCTTTTATAAGGGTCAAATCGGAAACCATTAGGGACAACGACACTACTTCTATTAATTAGGTGGGGAAAAAATCAAGAAATTGTATTTGTGTGGAATTCAAGTTGCGCCATTTTGAAAAAAAAAAACACGTTTATTTTTGTCAAATGCCTTCGAAAAATCGGTGTAAATGCCATTAACTTCTGCGCATTCATCAAGAGCGCTATAGCTATAGTGTCAGTGAAAAGGACAAGATTGGTAGTGGTTGAACGTCCAGGAAAAAATCCATGCTGTTGATCACAGATATGCGCTTTAACTTAATAAAAAAGTTGACAATTTGGTCCATTCTTTCGAAAATGAGAGCAAAGCAAAGTTAGATAATGTTATAGGCCGATTTCTTGGAGATCAAATTAGGCACTCCATCAGGACCGGGATTCTTATTACAATCTAATTTATCAAGTATATTTGAGATCTCTGCAGAGGACACACACTGTGAATATGTTAAAATAATTGTTATTTTGATGTGAAGTACTTGCGATAAGTCCAATAAATGACCCACGCTTCGAGTACACAGTTGGGTCCTTCCATAGCAAATCACAGAAAGTGTGACATGATCATCAACAATTTTGTTGAAATTTTACATACTTGGGAGGGTTTGTGAAAAAAAAAATACGAATTAAAAATTTTCTCTATACAATTCGTATTTCGCAAGGTATGACATTTTCAAAATTTCACAAAAATTCTGTCCTGGTCTTCTTTAACAATTCATATATATACATATTTATATTCATGCTAACATAGTGACATATGGCTCATTTGAAAGATAGGATTTGAAGTTATCTAAGAAAAATAGCATTTAATAAAAATATATGCGGGAAAGGACATCAAGAATAAGGATTTTATTCTTTATCCTTGAATATCATTGAAGAAGTACTTTTGATTTTATTTATTTTGTTTTATTTTTTACCTTATATTAAAAGTTTATCTTGGAATCTCAATGGGATCAAGAAGTAAAAAATTAAGAAGTTTCATCAAAATACATACATTTTTATACAGGGTGTCCCGTATGCGGTCTTGCACCTGAAGGCTATGGATAGGTCATACTTAGAAATAACGGACCTTTAAGATATTTGAGTATGTTTTTATAGATCACCCTGTAATTTCTGAACGTTACATCCTATGATGATGATTTAAAATTGTTAGATTGATAATAGTTGAACCTTTCCAATGGTATTAAATTTTTCCCTTCTTCCTCTCCATTTTCAAGTTATGGCTCAACAAATTTAAAATTTCAGAATTTTAACTCGGTTTTTTTAACTAATATTTTTATCAAAAGCTCGTCTTCAACACCAAGTTTTCATATTGGATTATAGAAGCTCAAAAACTTTCCTTTAAAATGACCTATGACACTCTGTATCCAAAATGACACCCTTTTTGAGTTTTTTGCACTTTTTCTTAAGCATATCCGGCGAAAAAGAGCTCATTCTCCAAAGATAATTGCCTACTTTCTGGCATTGAGCTTTTTCGATGGATATGTATTATTCAGTGGAATTAATATATTTAGTATAACATTCCTGAAATAAGAGAAGGTTGTATAAATTTTAGGGTGATAGGTAGGCCAGGTAGGATATCTGGTACTTCTATTTTTCTTAATAGGGACAAACATTCGGATTCCTTCATTAATTTTATCGTATAATCTGTGGAAGGATTGAATAACCGACCAGAAGTCTGAGCCTTCAAAGAAAATATTCATGCTTTCAAAATCACCCAGTTGAAATTTTCTGATTTTAACTAATTCATTGTGAATTTCTATATTTTGACAAATATTAAGCTTAATATCTAATGGTGGGTGGTGCGAGCCAACTTTTGATAGCGAACAAGAAGAATTAGAGATTGAAATGGTAAGTTCGATCACACTAAATCCAAAAGTACATTGTTTGGGTTGAATTGACCCAATTAAATTGCTTTAGGTTGCACATAACCATGTTATTTAAAAGAGACATACTCTATGCTACTTGTTTTTTGAACACCCTGTACACTGTATAGAAAGAAATAACCTTGAGTATAAGACTGCTTCAAAGATTTCTTTTATAGCCTCTCCAGGACAAAAACTATTAAAAATCATAATGGGGACCATGGTCTAATTTTTCTCTAACTCTGTGCAGCGCGTGTAAGTTAAGACGCTGAAAGCTTCATAAATGTAAATTCGTAGTGTTTGCGTGTGATTGGCCAATATTCAATTTCAGCGTATATAAGTATGTATGTGGACCAATGTGGGGAACCAAGCTTGCAAAGATGACTAATTGTAAAAGCATGCAATGGCCCCTATAAACAACGCGCTAAAAGCTTGTATAACTAAATTTTTGCGCTTTGCTATGCTTTTTGTTTTTTTATAAATGAACTTCCTTGGAAAAAACTCAACTCGTATTGAGCTTTTTACGGCGCCTAATGAAGTATGCAACAACCCTACAGGCAGCAACAGAATTTTGTGCGCTATAAAAGTTTCTAGCCGTAAAATTCTATAGGCCTTGCGGGTATTTTCTTGAAGTTTTCTGAAATAAGCAGCTAAACACGGCTTTAGAGAAATTGACTTGATGAAATTGCCTCAAACTCTCATGATTAAAGAGTTTAAAACAACAGTTCGAGTTTAGTACTACATTTCTAACTTTAAGTGGGAGGAAATTGAGAACGGTGCAAACTCTGGCATACTCTGTGGGGTTGATTTTAATAGAAGAAAAAAAAAAAATATGGGGGAAAAATGCTTATCCCTTAAAAGTGTGCACAAGCACAATGGCCCTTTATATCCTTGATACTTTTATCATTTGAGTGATAAACACAAATTGGCCGCATCATTATAGTAAGCATCCCACCCTTATATAAAAGGGCTTAAGAGCCCTCAAAAACGAAAAATTAACACTCCGCCCGCCGCCCGGAACGGTCGAAATCAACAACTGGGGTTGAACCGGTCATATTATCTTAAAATGGCCCACAAAGGAACAGATGTTAGGCATAGGATTGCAACTAAGAGAGTCTCGAAAAAGGCATCATACTCGGAAGAATATAATTTACTGCACAGGCAGGCCACAGACCATCTTGAGTAAATCTAGCCCCTTTTATGTTTCGGAAAATGACCAGAGGGAAAACATATAACACCGTAAGTAGAAATTAAAAATGCTTCCATTACTGCTGCGTGTTCAATTATTATTGCTATTCTATGCATGCATACTTTTGGTAGCAGTTAAGTAGTTGAAACAGTTTATAAAGGAGTTTATGAAAATTAAAAAAAAAAAATTAAATCAAAATTAATTAATTTTTTTTAACTGTGCGCATGGAGTCTATCCAATTTCCTTGAGTCAATATTTTTTCAGGAAGAGAAAGGTGTACTTCTGCTTTTTTTACCATAGGTTGCGAGTTCTTGCAGGCCCTATAATCTGTAGACGAAATCTGAAGGACATAATGGCAATAAACGTAAATTATCGCAATATTGCATGTCCGCTTAGCAGCAACATTCAACATTCTCTTTTCTTTTCTTGACATCTCCGGACTTTCCCCATTCTGGTGCAGTGGCGGATCCAGGATTCTTGTGAGGGGTGCAACTCTATGGTTTAAATTGGTATATGCTGAAAACTGATCAAAAGTTTGAAGACACTTGCCACCGCTCGCAAATGTCAAATGCACAAGATACGAGTCGAACAGATTAGCAAGTGGCTACCACTCGCAACAAAGAAAGTAGCTCAACGTGCTCCGTCACGATCGAAAGTCAAAAGAGATGTTAGATTTTTCATTTTGTTTTGGTTTGTAAATGGTGGGACTGTAAAACTTCCCAAACATCCATTTTAGTTAGTAAAACTAGGGAAATGTATTTTATTCAAATTCACGAATCATCATAAATTGTATCTTTGTAAAATACAGTAATTAATTAATTACATTTATTTAAAATAGCAGTCACAGAACAGATGCAATACATACCTTGTACGTATATAACTTCCTCGGCAAGTTAAGAAAGTGTGACTTCTTTTGTTTTTTATATTATTAAGCCAAGCTCAGGATATATCCTATGAACTATGATGCAAAGCACAGCATGGTAAGAATGTGATAAAGAAAGGAATTAGGAAACGTGTGGAGGGTGGCGAAGGTGCTGATGTATGTCACCCTTAAATTTTCGCAGATTGCACGCTGGAGGAAAGACAGAAGATGGTAGACTGTTCCACGTTCGCACAGTGAATGGTAAAAGGATGTGCGCGTCTTGCAGTGCGAGTATTATGTGCAGGAATCAAGGATCAGACTGAACATTTCATCAGAACATTGACCATGCATGTAGCAATGTAGGGGTGAAAGGCAACCAACATTGCGGCGGTGCTCGAGTGAGTCTATATGAGAAGTTTTTTCCACATCCCCAATTTTCCACATCGTCAATGAGCTGAAGGCACTCTTTTGGACAATATCCAATAAAGCTAAGGCTCCGCGACCAGCACCGGCCTACATATGGAAATTGTATTCCATGCTAGGTGTGATGTAGGACTTGAAGAGGACGGGTAGAATCGATGGGCTGAAATATTTCTTACACTTTTTCAGAAATCCAAGATATGTCGATGCTTATTTGGCAACAGAGAAGATTAGTTCTGTTCAGCTTAACTTACTGGAAATATTAATGTCAAGAATGTATAAGGACGGTGCATCGTCAAGCAGTGCTCCATCAAAAGAAACGGGAGTGGACAAATTATGATCTTGCTTTAAAGAGATGGGACAGGTTTGGAACTTAGATGTATTGAATTCGATGCAATTCGGTTTGATCCAAGCGAGGACATTATCAAGGTGGTTATTCAAGAATCCAATCATGCAATCTGGTTTGACAGATGTGGCATTTCCTTTGTAGTCCGTAAGAGTGACAAAGGAGTAAGCAAAATTAAGGGTACTGTCATGGCAAAACAATCGATGGGATTGAAAGTAAAGGAAAGCAGATCATTAATGAAATTGAGAAGGGAGATGGAGAGATAACAGATAACAGATAATAGAAGAGGACGGGAGAGGCCAAGTGCTTTAAGTTTGGCTAAACGGGCTGAATGCCAGACACTATCAAAAGGCCTTTGAAATATCTAGAGCAACGATTTTGGACTCACTAAAATTGTGAGGACTACGGTTTCAACGTTCCATAAGAAAAGTCAGAAAAAGAAAAGCCATATTGACGATTGATGATGGTTTGATTAGTTTTTAGATACTTTATTAATTTGGAGCTAATGATTGATTCAAAAATCATTGAGAGGATCGAAGTGATTGCAATTGGTCGATAATTTGAGGGATCGCTACTCTCTCCTTTCTTGGGAATAGGCTGAACGTGAGCTACTTTCTAAATTTTACTGTCGAATAAGACAAGTAGAATAGTTTTCACAGAGCTTTAGCCACGAATGAGGCTCATCTTTTCTTCAACGGGGACTTAAAACTATCAGGAGCTGCAGCTATGCAAACGTTGATCTCTTTAAGGACTTCGACCATATCTCTCGCACGAATGTGTATTGGCTCTTGTACACATCTACAAGGAAGATGTGAAGTGGCTGGAAAAGGAGAATTTGAAGTGAATCTAACATTCAAAATATTAGATTTATTCACGGAATCAACAATCACTTTATTGTAAAGTAGTGAAGGAATAGAGGAACTGCTGAAGTTACTCCTGATGGTTTTGACCAGCTACCAGAAACCTTTGCTGCCTTTGCCTTTGCTGCGTCTTGCCAAGATTCTAACATTCTGGTCAAAAAGAAATTTTTCGCTTTGGATAGTGTTTCAGTTTTGGACATGTATGCAATTGATAGGTGCGAAAAGCAGATTATTTCGCTTTTATTGCTTGGTTGCACTTATCGTTAAACCAAGAGCGATTTTGCTGTTATTCAGATCTGCTGTATAAATACTGAATTTATTCACGCATGCCATGGCTTAGAATTGTACTAAACTAAAATCTGCATTCATCAACATATCTTGAAGCAAAACAGGACACTAATTGAGACTTTCCCAATCTGCAGATTTATTTTGTTTTTATTTAACGTTTGGGCTAAGTATTCTATAAAAACTATTGCATTTTACGAAATAATAATAAAAAAAGTATTTAAAAATTAATCTCTTGCTTTAAATGTAATAACACTCACTACAGCAATGCACAATGGCTTGTTGGCCGTTGTGTAGTTTCGCTGAATTTCTCCAATTACGAGTTATAATTGTTTCATTGTTTCTTTAAATGTTTGCTTTGCCATCCTACGCCAATAATATTCTAAGAAGCCGTCTTTACATCGAAGGCTTATCAAAGATCCTTTGGCAGCTGTTTTCAATTAAAACAAAGCTTCCATCGCGTTTACATGGATAGGCTCCGTCCTGCTGCAAAAACACCCCGGGCAAGGCGACGCTCAGGTACAGGTATCCGTATCCGTATCTATAGGCTTCAACCACCATGACCTAAATTGGAGCGAAGGCCAAGGTGCTAGCTAGGGCCTACGTTCCTAACTGTATTAAATTGAACGCTTCCAGATATTGTTACGTTTTTTACAAAATGTGCAGTAGAATAGATTTACTGCTCAGTGAATCATTATGTAAGGAAAAATTCAGAAGATCTACTGCAGATTTTTTCAGTGGTCTTAAGGGGGGTGCGCGCGCCCCCCGCGCGCCCTAGCTTGATCCGCGCCTGTTCTGGAGTATACTCTTTTTATACCCCAGATGGGGCAGAAATATTACTAGTAGAGCAAAATGGGTTGGACAACCACGCAAAATATTGAAAGCTCGTCTGTTCTTCCGCGCTATAACCCGAGAACGCGTTCACTAAGAGAGCTGAAATTTTGCACACGGGTTTGTTAAAAAAAAAAACAAATTTAGGTTCGAAAATGGGACCAATCGGGTAACTCCTTTGTAGGGTTGTAGGGTTTTTTACTATATATTTAGACATTTTGAGAAAGCTACGTAGAGAACTGAAATTTCACATATGAAAACTTAGTGTTTTTACGAATACTGTTAAAATGATCAGACCTAGAGGTTTTTCTTGTACTGAAAATTTCTTCAGAATATGAAATTCTATGTAATTGGTCATAACCATTTTTACTCTCCGACCGACGGACCGTTCTAGAAATATATACGAAAAACCACTTCAAAAATCAAAGTTGCAGAGATGGTTGACCATAGGAAATTTCATACGGATGGGCATACATCTAGTCTAAGGTATCTTATGAATTGGTATTAGACCAACTTTATTTGTTTACTTGTTTTTAATGTGCTGAACTTTGCCCCGAATATATAGGTATAGCTTCAGCGAGGTACTTATTTTAATCATCTTGTACGATGACAAGCATGGCAGGTATGTTTAGAAATTTACCCTTACTTTCAATATCTCCATCCGAACATTATTAAGGATCTTGATTAATAAGTTTAGTTAGTGGAGGCGTGCTTCAAGGATCAATGTTTTATTTTCATAAATAATCTTACGAGCACCATCACCTTTTAGTTGTAATTTTGCAATTGTTATCATCTTGTAACTTTAGCTCTTATACCTTTTCTAAAAATAGTTAACACAGAATCAGAACGCCGTCCCTTTATTTTTAACTATTTTACTCTGAGTCCGAAATACAACCTTTTTCAAGTATTTTTACCTCTTTTGATCTAAATCATCGAAAAACGCTAATGGGTAAGAGTATGCAATTTTCTTCTTTAAGCTTTAGAAATTATTATTCTGTAGAATACTATAAGACCTCAACTCAACGTGACTGAATTTAGGGAGTGTGAGTAGCACCATGTTCATAACTTATACTTTCCATGGAAAGAATCACCTTTGTTGTTCGATTTTTCTTATCAATTTCGACTTTCTGCTTCGAGTTTCTTGTTAGCAATAAGCTCCTTATCCTACAGTCTTTCAAAAGAAATACATATCAACATATAAACCTTCCGTATTCTCTACATAAATATTATGTACCAATGTCATCATTAAAACACTGAAAGCATTGAAGGCTTAAAAAATCTTAAAAGCACCCACCCACTCGGAGATAAGGGGCTTGTATTCTTTGAAAGAAGGCAGTCAAGCAAGGACATGGAAGTAACAATTTCCAAGAAGAATATAAGTATTATATACGTACTTGCATATGTATATTGTGTCAGGACTATAAACACTTTGAAATGGAAATTCCTTTCCAGCCCCAAGGTCTTTCCATATTTACACCTTTCAATTTTCCATGTTCACTCCGGCCGAGCTATACACACAGCAGAGAAAAACTTTTACATCTACGATTTGCAATATTTTATAAATGAAATGGCTCAGCCCTGCCCAGATATAGCCAGGACATAGTAAAATAACATTTCTTTCGCTCACACCTGAAACTCATTATTTATTTACAGTACTCGCAGTAGATGCTTGAGCCTGGCTCGCGTTACTATGGATTAAAATTTGAAATTTAACTTCAAAGACGGCAGTTTTACGATGGGCAAATGTAAGGGAGATGCCAAAGATATAACGGAGGTAAAAACTTAAGAAGGTCCATAATACCGTAATGATGGCAGGAAGAATTTTGCATCTCGTGTATAGTGCGATTTTCTTAGCCATTTTATTGCCAACACCTGTGCAGTGTGCACACACTGTACAGCATTTTTCTGTTTCTGGAGCAGTCTGCATAGACATAGCAAAGCTAAAATGACGAAAGGCGTGGAGGAAAACACAGTTCGGAAACATAAAACCGCAGCATAAAAGCCTATTTCAAAATTGAAACATTTTACCATGGGGATGAATAGCGACAGACGAATGGTGACTGTTAAATGGCTCTACGTTTGCGACTGCAACTTTCGGAGGAACTGTGTAGCTAACTGAGAATACATCAACATCACCCACAAAAGAGCATGTCAAGCAAAGTGTATACATCATTTGAGAAAAAAGCAAGAAGGAAAAAAAGCGCCAGCTACGACAACTACACGGGCCATGGTACAGCGAAGAAAACATTCTATCCGACGAGAGATAAAAATTTTTGTGCGGGATCATTTTGCAACAAGTTTATATGACCCCAGAAGCAGACGCTTCAGCTTCATCCCTTCCCACTATCTCTATCGCAGCAGTGCTCTAGCCCTAGCGCGTTGTATAGAAGTTGCCCGTTACTCTCAATGGGGGCCATGGGGGGCCATATCTGAAAATAGAGAGGAAATTTACGTAACGTTTTCCGTTTGGGGATGATAACTGCCATCGTATACAACACACAAAAGTACTTTTTTGAGGTTAATATCGTCGGTCGTTTTCAGAGCGTTGGTACAAGCTTTTATCCCCACATTACGTCCGCCCCGCTCATTTTACTGGAATGGATACAACGTTACGATACGAGTGCGGGGAGGGGGCTGCTTTTCGAGCTTGTTGTAGCAATTGCAGTGCTACTATCTTGGACTCCCCACAACATGAGTTCCGAGGCCCGTCGCTAGATTACAAAACACAACCAAACGAAACTAACTCCCTCCCAAAGAAATGATTTTGTGCAGTTACTGGAATATGTATACTGGGCTACTGTGGGCTCTGTCTGACTGCCTGTCTGTCTATCTGCTCAATTAGTTAGAGGAATTGCTTAGAGATTCAGAACATCAGATCGGCTCTATATTGCCAAATCTTTGGAAATCACGGCAATGGTGATAAGCCCGTATGATTAGCGTTAGTGGCTGCAACAAGCGTGAGTATTTCCTCTGCTCCACGCTGGCGAAATGATTCCATTAGGCAAAGGTGGACGGCACACATAAGTGGCGGCAACAACTCGTGTCAAAGGCAAGAAATTATTGCCTCTCCTCTATAGCATGATGATGGGATTGATTTGCTGGAGGGCCCAGGAGGGGCCGGAGAGACAGCCGCGAGGAGATACAACCAACATCTTTTTGCAATATTTCATTTTGCAAAAAGGTAGAGCAAATGGCTCTGAATACAAAATGGCAGAGAATTCAATTATCCCGAAAATCTCGAATTTTCTCTTTCCTTTCGCATTCGGCTGGATACTTTTGGAGCGCTTCAAGGGGAATAAAGAAAAAGAAACAACCGAGAACAAAATTGAAAACAGAAAAATTTCCTCCGTGTTACACTGCGAAGAAAGAGAAATTCACCTTTACGGCCGATTTACCTTTGCCTGGTGCTATGGCATTTTCCTCCATCATATTCAGAACATACCGAAAAAGTTTCACCCACACTCCCTGAAACGGTGGGTGGCTGATGTCCGTGTGGGAGGCCAAGCACACCAAAAGAGGGGGCTACCCATTTCTGTCTGTTGTATACGCCTGCCTTCTTTCTACCTTCACTTGCTCCTGTTCCTGTGGAACTACACTAACCCATATATGTATGGATGTGAGTACTTTATTGTAAATGTGCCTGCTGTACATATACATAAGTTGAGCGGGAGCATATACACACATAAATACATATATATATATATATATGTATATATATTCACGTGCGCACATCTACTTCATTCAGGCCTCCTCTACCTTTCGTAAAGTTACACGGTGCTCATCCCCTTCGCCCCATCATCATCCTCTCGCTCCACTTTAGTGTAACTTTGTGTACATATTTGCTTTTGTCAGGCGAGCGAGCGAACTGCAGAGGGAAGATGTTGGGGGTAGTCGGTGGTGGCCATACCAAGGGTAGGAATATCGATCCATATGTCACTCCAGCTAAGAGTTAGTTGGCTGTAAGCACATATGTATATGGAATGGTCTATGCATGTGTTGTGTAACTATATATATATACGAGTAAGTATAGTATTCACTGGATACAGTAGAGATAAAATTTTCATCCAGAGTTGGGCTTGGAAGGTGGTTTACTTAGTTTTGGTTGCAGTGGGAAGGGGCGGGGAGAACCAGGTGGTTAAGTAAAGTATGTACGGTTGGAAATAGGACAATCACCTTCACGGATTGACCTCTCTCTGCACTACAGCATCAGGCTTACAACAGAGGCGGCGTGCATTAATTAATAATTGAAAGAAAATTCATGAATTGTTCACCTCCCAGAAAGGTGATTACTCTTAATGGAATCATCTTATTTTTCGCCCCCTATTCTCTTCCCACAAAAGAACCACAACTGTTACTTTTCCTCTGGGCTTTAGTTGCCGTATGCAAATTTTACCTTGAGACAATATATTTTGTTGTTGTTGCTCACTCCGAATTAAAATTTCACCTTTGAATAGAGAGAGAAATTGAGAGAGAGACAGACAGAGAGAGAGAGAGAGAGAGAGAGATAGAGAACGAAAACTTGACACATAGAAGATTGACTCCATTCTTCTAAATAACAGAAAGGTCACTCCATCATAACAACACCGTGCGCCTTTCCACGGTCCAAAAGTCTTTTGTCCGTTGTCTTGCAATTTTTTTCAACAACTTGTAGTTAGACTTTCCTACGCTCACTGTTCACTGCACTCTCTCTATGTGAACAGAGCGCTATTGTTTCGCCGTTAAGTCTTCCAGAACAATTACTATACACACAAAAGTGTAGTCTGGCTTTGCTACAAGGTCAGCGGTAAGTTATGTATTATACTCCTCGAACTGAGTAATTTCCTAGTGCTTATAAAGAGGAGGGATGAACTGAATAAATTATTTTAAGCCTTGTGAATCACCCATACCATATTAGAGATTCATGAGATTTTCTAATTAGGGACTCGACTTAGGGCTCGCACAGCAAACTTATTATCCTTGGAGTAGACCATGTAGTATATGGTCAGTTTGAAAATTTGGTGAGAAATTTAAAGAGGAAAAATTTACGAAAATTTTTGAATTATATCTAAACATAAAATGAATAAAAAGAACATAAATTTAAATTATACTTGTAAACCAAAGATATGTACCTACTAAATCCAGGAGCCTTCTCGTGCTCCAGGGATTTATAGAGAATTTGTGAAAGGAGAGAAATACACAATAGGTTTTTTTATCCCATAGATAAAATCTAAAAGGTTTACTAAGTTTGTGAGTCCGTTTGTAAAACCTCGAAATAATGATGGTAGAGCAAAATGGATTGGACACGCACTCATAAAATTAAGTTATTTTGATTTTTGCATGTCCGTCCGTGCGCACGATAACTCGAGAACGTGTTCACTTAGAAATCTGAAATTTTGTACACGGTCTTAAAAAAAAAAAAGTAAAATTAAGTTCGAAAATGAGACAAATCGGGCAACTCCTTCGTGGTGTTGCCATTCAAAAATTTCGTTTTCCACTATATATTTCGACACTGCCTGAGAACGCGTCGACATAGAGAGCTGAAATTTAGTACATGGTGCTTTTCTAGTAATAAATGGACTAAATCGGGCAACCCCTTCTTGGTGTTGCCATATAAAAATTTAGGTTTTTTACATATACTGTGAAAACGATCAGTCCTAGATATTTTTATTATACTAAAAACTTCTTCAGAATACGAAATCATATAAAATTAGTTATAATCGTTTTTTCTGTCCGACGAGCCGTTCTAGAAATATATGCGAAAAACCACTTCAAAAATCAAGCTTGCATAGATCGGTGACCCTACGAAATTTTATACTGGCATTCATTTAGGGTATCATAAGAATTGGTCTTAGACCAAATCTAGCTTTTTTACTTGTTTTCAACTGGAATCAATGTAATTTTGGTGTGTTGTTGATGGTTCCCTCACAACTAAGTAATCTAATCTAATACTCGAAATTATCCAATGAAAGAATTAAAGCAGTAAAAAATCTATGTTAAATTAATTTCGGAAACGGTGTTCCATGGAGTCCATTCTTTTTGAGGCCAGTCCGTCCCTTTAACTCGTACACGAATTTGTCTGTCTGTATATTTATATATTTCTTTTTTACTATTTTCGACACTCTCGTAGACCCACTTTTCGTCATCACAGCGAACTGAAATTTGGCACACAGGTTCATGTCGCGTGACAATTGAATCTATCAAAATTTGAACCGGAAATTTCCATAGAAAACCCGGAAATTCGGGAAAAATCATTTGAAAATTTGGTACAAATTTGATTAGTGATAAATCCGTTTCAGGAAAAATGCAGAGTTTTCCGATTTTTCCGAAAAATTTTTCCGGAATTTTCCGATTTTTTCTGAGTCCACCTCTGTCTGTGAAGAAAAGTTTATTTTCTACCTTTTCATGCGGCTTGGCCTCAGTTTTGTTTGAAAATTCGTTTTTTACTTATTTTATTGGGAGTTTATTTTACACCAACATATATATGTATTTTGTATGAATCCTTCGGATAATTAAAATTAACTTCCGAAAGTTGTAAAAAATTCATTCCCAACGAATAGTTAGAAAGTATCCTTCAGATAACTATTCTTTTCCGAACAAATAAATAAGCATTTATTTTTAGAATCGGAAAAAGCAGCCGTCATAAATACAAGAGGAAAAAACACCGTTCTTAAAATTCTTCTATTCTCCATCTTGAACCGATTCTAACAAGTGTGGATTCGATTCCCCTGCAGGAAAAAATAAATAAAAATTGAATTTACAATTTATTTGTGCATCGTTACAAGAGGGAAAATCATCTGTTTCGTTCAAGACGAAGACGAAGACTTCGATTCGGACAAGCCCTCAATATTTTCCCAGGATAGCTTCGTCTTCGTCCAATTATTATAATAGTTAAGCTTGTTGTGGTACATCACTAGCTGTGCTGACACGACGAAGAGGAAGACTTGGATTTGGACAGCCCCTCAATATTTTCCTTTGCACAGCTCTCTTCTCCTTGCAATCTTCTGTTCTGGGTCTTCGAAATTGTATGCGCAATTTCTGAGTGTGGATATTCACTTTTCACATACATATATTTCAGGTATGCCGATGTTCCGTAACTGATCCGTGTTATCCTGTCCTCAATGGCGACCTCTCTGAATTGTTATTGCGTTTCCGATCACTGTTTTATCAGCTGTTCCTTTTACAACTTTTTTTTTATTATTCATTCACAGTTTTGGGTATTATATGCATTGAATTCGACGCGGGGATATTGTCAAGATCGTTATTCAATGATCGTATCATGTAACCTCGTTTGACACATGCGGTCAAAGGAGTAAGTGAAATCAAGGGTACAGCCATCAGCCAAACTATGAATGGGATTGAAAGTAAGGGAAATTAAAAATTGAGTTGGAAAAATAAGAGAGCCCTGGGGTACGCCATCTAATAAAATACATATTTGGCGACTAGATAGGAAACTTTCAATCGATAATAAAAGAAGAGGGGAAGACCAAGTGCCTTAAGTTTACCTAAAACAGCTGGCTGCCAGACTCTATCGAAGGCCTTTGAAAGATCTATAGGGTATTTTTACTGGACTAACCAAAATTGTTAAGACTACGGTTCCAACGTTCCGTAAGAAAAGTTAAAAGTCTCTAGATGAGCGTCCAGTTCGGAAGCCATATTGGCGCTAGTTGCTGAATTGATTGGTTTAATTTGGAATTAATGATAGATTCAAAAACCTTTGAAAGAATCGAAGTGATTGCAATTGGTCGATAATTTGAGGGAATGGCTACCATCTCCTTTTTTTATGATCATTCTATTCCCAAGAGCTAGTTTCCAAGCAGTTGGAAATTTTTCTGTCATATAAGACATGTAGAATAGTTTGCGCAGAGGTCAAGGATGAGGCACAACATTTAATTAACAGGGGCGAGAAACCATCAGGACCTGGGACTTTGGAGACGTTGATTCCCTTAAGGACCTTGAACACATCTCTCGTACCTGTGCCTTTTTAATTCTGTCCTCCCAAAGCCTGATCCGAGCTGAGAGGTGACTTTTTGGGTGTCCAAAGACAGGCTCAGGGCCGATAAACATAAATCGTAATCTCGTTGCCTCATGCCCTCATGTCCTGGGTCCCAAATCAGTTTCACCTTGTTTGCTTCGGCCAGTAAGACAATCCCAAATAAGGTTAGACTCAAAGGTAAGCGAGTTTAACGCATCTGTTTGATATTATGTATATTTTAGCTCCGCGCATATTCTTGTGAACTGACATTCGCTAACTACATATATTATATATATTTTTTAAATTGTAATTTATAATCTAGGATATCACGGGGCGGGACAGGGGGAGCCACAACGAAACGTGTGGTTTACATACATATTTTGGATTTATTCCTATACCCTCTTAGTGGGTTATGGGTATAGAGTCAGTTGGAAAGAAACATAATTTCATTTAAATTTGATGGGTTTTATTAGATGCCTCTCCTAGCCTGGCTTTTTTTTCTCATTCTTATTTTTAAATTATAGAAAAGTCTTAGTCAAACTCTCAGTTTCATCTGAGATGCAGCGAACTAAACGGGTACAAAACAATACTAATCTGGTCGTGGTCCTTTAGTATATTACTTACTTACTGAGTTTTGTTTATTTGGTTTGCTAGCAGCTTGCTAATTTGTTTCTGATGTGATCTTGGAGTGACTCTACAAATAAAACCTGATTCGAAAGATTCATTGAATTTAGTTTGTTTTATCTTTGACCTATACGCTACGAGCCCGCGCAGAGGATAACGATATTTCACATTTAGAATCAGCAAATTTTTATTTATATATACAATCTGAATTTCGAATGTGAATTTTGTATTTCGCCTCATTACTTTTGGTTTTGTTTTGAAATGTAGTCCCGCAGTTCTCCATTTGAACTTAAGATGAGATTGTGTTGATGGGTGAACGAAAAGGTAGGTCAAAAGCATAATTTAAGTGGTTGAGTTTAATAATCTTTCCTAAGCTGATTACTGGAGAATTTCGATCTTCTTGTTTTAACTGTACAACGATAGAATCAAGACAAACGATATTTAATGCAATGATCCGATACAATGTGGTATAGCGACAGCCTTGCTAAATAAAATGAAAAAAATAAATTAGCTTGCGATTTCGTTTCATACATATGACCTCAGTTAACTCCCGACTTAACAAATTATAGGCGGCCAGACAAATCATGGAGATACGCTCGGATGCTGTGTAGCTAGCTGCTAGCTGCTATCGCTTCGCGGCAATAAATATTAATTGGACTACAACACAACACTGAAGCTGAACTCACTACACCGCCAAATATATAAATCTACTACGCTCACGCGCTTTCATCTGAATTGTGTAAATATTTCATAGATTGATGTATGTATGTATGCATAGTGTATCCATAGTGTAGGGGCTGCTGCGGGTGTCGAAGATTACGGATGCTATTGCCGGAATTGTTGATTCGTCCGCTCTTAGCCCGACGTCTGGTCTTTTTGTTGGCCCTGTGCATTGAAAACAGCATGCAACATCTATGGGTATGCTTGACCTCCCCAAAGCGCAAAGGAGGTCGATTCTCTCTACGTATAACGAAAATTTGTACATGCAAACGTGTATGTCCGCTTCTGGGTGTTCAAAACTCTGGACTCTATCATTTATGAAATTGTTGACTATATAGAGAAACTCGGGCTAACATGATTTGAGTACACATCTTCCTTGATTTCTGCATAAGCTAGAAAGTTACGGCCATGGATGGATCTGAAATTGGCTAAGGGATTGCCATTGTTGTCTCATTAATTGGAGTTTTCGTGTTTTTCTCTGCAATTGGTAGGAATCAGTTTAAATTAGATCTTGGTTATGAGCAATTCAACATTTGTGTGGTGTGATGAGTACCTACTTATCCCATTATATACGTTATGTGGGTGCATTATATAGAAATCTCTATTTGTGTTACTTAATCTCTTTTTTTTTAATCAAATAAAATTTATTCGTAAAGATCTCTTGACTTCATAGACAACGAAAAATAAATTCAACCTAAGTGAAGAGTAAAAAAAAAAACCAATAAAAATTGCTTAGTTGCGGATAAATTTTCAGGATTGGTGCTGAAGTCCTCTTACTGGATGATCTAATAATTGCTGTCGATGTTTCCAGTATAACATCGCCATTCTCATTTCACATTAAATGTGATTTAGAATTCATTCAATACTTACATATCTAACTGAAAAGAATTCAAATAGTCCTTAACACTGATTTCCTCATTTTATCTCTCATAGTCCTCTGTCTACATGCAAACTTGGGACTGTTGCTACTTGTTTCTCAATTAACTATGCCCAATACTTTACGACAACAAACAAATAAAAAGTGAATAGGTACCTTAATTTGCTGAGCTCGAGTAAGATGGTCGAAACAAACTAGTATTTCCCTGATTTGTGTCCTGTTTATTTCTACTACTTTTTCATTTAAGACAATTACAAGTTGCAGTTGGTGGTAAACTTTTAGCGTAACAACATCCATCTCAATTCCACTTTCAAAGTTCTGATGCTTGCTTTTCAAGCAAAACAACTTTGACACCCGGCCCTCTGTACATCTCTATGGCGCTTCTGGAATTATTAAGTGCGGTTTATTTCAGAGACAATTTAAAGTTTTCGCCCCACGAAGCAGCCAGGGCAGAACTTCTTGCCACGTTAATGAGAAAAACGAAATTAGTCTGATTAAAGTACCTCTGGGATTGTGATAATAAAAGTCCCAGTCCTGGAAGGGTATTGGAATAAATTATGCAAGTGGATTAGAATTGAAACGAATTGAATTTTACCTTGGCACGACTTCACCTCTCTCTCATATCGTGAATAATTGATTCTTCCATTACACGGTGAGGAGTCGTAATAAATATCTAATTTGGTTACTTGGTTACTTCTCTATCCTCGGTCGTCGTCGTCTATACGTTTGTTGGATTTGGCTGAACATTTTTTTTCCCCTTTAATTTCTGCCTTTCGGTAAGACGCGCTTGGGCTTATTCCACGAGATTTTCTTTCTACTTTGGCAACGAAACCAACTACTGGAAATTAACGAAATTATACGAGGTTTTATGTACGTTGTACATACCTTGGGTTCTCATAATCCCCATGAATCCACTCCTTGTGAAATCGAATAAATATACAGAAAAGAGCGGGAAGGAGAGAGACAGATAGAAGTATGTATATGATCGTGTAAAAGCAGAGCTGTCAGGTATATATAAAACTGCCGAAAATATCTAATCCTTAATTGATTAACAAGAGGTTGAGACGAAATAGGTCTCTTGAACTTAGACTAAAGCTAGTTCCTTTGTTCATACTCAGTTTGATATAAGCGGCAACTCAGTAATTTAACCAGCCTGATGCGTTGAATGTTATACACAGTAATTTTATAAAAAAAAATTAAGATCAAGTTTGTAGATGGGTAAAATCGGGGAACTCCTATTTTATACAAAAGCTCTGATTTTCATTACATATTTGAATTGAACACCTCCTAGAAAGGTGTTGAGCTAGAGCGCTTAAATTTTTTTACACGGTGTTGTCGTACAAATTGTATAATAATAATAAAAATATATTTATTTATGGTTATTGTACACAAGAGTTCACATTTTTTCTTGTAAGTTAAATAAAGCGGTGCTACAAAAGTAATTACTTAAAAGAAGAACTAAAAATGTAAAGGAAACTCAAGCAAATTTTTATTAATTAAAGAAAAAGTTAAATTTAATTGAAAATATTGTACTACAGAGAGTACGATCAAATGAAGAAAATAATAGTGTTTCGTTTCGCGCCGACAGTGCCAACACTCTGAACATTCAACGGAAGATTATTCCATAAACGACCTGTTTACAAGATAAGATCCTTCCATGCAGGACTTATGAAATCGTGGAATCAATATGTTCTTGTTACGTGGTGATAGATGAAGTGGGGCAAGACTAAAGCTTTAATTAATCTTAAGTGCATGCTACCAGACAGCAGACCCCATGAAAGCCATAGACATCGGGCCCTGCATAAACTTTGCTGACTATGGCTTTAATTTAATCACAGCATTTCATGTGCTGATTCAAGACACCTCCAACCATTTTAACTTTACTTACAATATTCAGCGAAACATTATTTAAAGGCACTGGTGGGATTTCAATTAAACCGTTGTTGTAAATTTTAATACAATGAGACTTTGCAGAATTTAGTATCAAACGATTGCATTTGGCCCAAGTGTTAATTCTTTCCAAATCACAATTTATACGTTCAATACAGTCTTCAAGAGAGAGTTGTACATCATTGGCATATAAGTGAATCTCTACATTATGAATTACATCTGGCATATAATTGATAAATAAGCTGAATAGCAAAGGTCCCAGTATTGAACCTTGAGGCACCCCACAAAATAAAGGCATCTACATTGGCTGCGATCTGTCAAGAAATCCCTTACCAGAGCAGTGGCAGAACTACTAAAATTAAAAGAAGCACCAAGTTTCTTGAGAGGGATACGATGGTCTATACTGTCGAAGGCTTTCAAGAAGTCCAGAAGTACCAAAACACTGAACTTTTCCTCATCCAAATCCTTTTTCAAATCAGAGGTCACCTGCAGAACTGCAGTATAACAGCTGTGGAAACGTCGAAAACCCGATTGACAGCCTGCAAGAAAATTATTGGCCTCGACAAATTCGACTATTTGCTTATATAAAGCTTTTCTAAGATTTTAGATATGAAACATAATAAAGTTATTGGGCGGAGGTCAGTTGGTGATTCAGGAGAAGAATGCTTTGCAATAGGAAGGACTGTTGCCATCCTTCAGGCAGCTGGAAAACCGGATTACGTAAAGCAGAGTTAACTATATATGCTAATCGAATTTATCAATAAAGGGGAAAAAAGCTTAATGAACCTAGGTGGAAGATTGTCAGGCTCAACTGCCTAAGACTTGATTGAATTTACAGCATCCACAAGTTCATTGTAGTCGACTCCACGAAAGTAGAAACGGTTGGTATTGATATTAGATGAGATGTCTAACGAACTACCAGCTGATATATGAAAATTAGACAACTGATTGCTGGATTTAAATCATAAGTGATTTTGTCCCTTCTACATCCATAGACGGCTTGTTGTCGCAAACTTCGCCACAAAGCTTTAGGCCTGATATTCTGGTCGAATTTGGGGCTGAAATATTGGCGTTTTGCTCGCCTACTTTCTGAAGTCACCTTGTTGCGGACAGCTTTATATAAAACTCATGCCTCCTCGGTCTGAGCACGCCTCCACCGTCGGTACAGGTCTTCATGCTCAGTAATGACAGACAGATTGAAAACCATGGACAACCCCTACAAGCAGGCTTGCATTTCCTTTTAATAGGTACACATTTTTCATAGAGGTAATCAATGAGGGAGGAAAAAGGATCTCAACTTGATTGTTTACTGAATCACACAGAAATATGTCATCCCAAGGTAGGTCAAAATATTCCTCGAATAATGAGCTTTCATCAATGCTACTAAAATCATGGTATGAGTACACGAGAGAAGATGGTTCTTGATAACTAACAGATATATCATAGCTTATGAAGAGAATGTCGTGATTCAATTGTGCTAGGTAGATCAAGTTGATTATGCGATTGTACCTTATCTCTATCAGTAACCAAGAGAAGATCTAGTAACGACGGACTGGTTGCATTAAAACAAGTTGGAAAACTGTTAATGACACTTAGGTTTAGAATGTGCAAAAAATGCCGGAACCGATCTCTTTGATTATGTTGGCGACACAAATTTAAGCTAAAATCTCCTCCTAGAATGACATTTGGATACATCTGAGATATACGTGTCATCTAGGTGGCCAGTATACTGCACACAATACACATTTTTCAATTCGTGACTTAACCTCTATGCTAATAAATTCTATGGGAGACTCCTTTGACGAGAGAACAAGCTTCGCTTTAAAGTAGTCCTTTACGTAAATTGCCACACCAGACCACCCAATCGATTTTCCTGTCGTTACGAAACAACGTGTAGCCATGGATTTCTAAGAAAGGTGACAATAAGTCTGAATTTAACCATGTTTCGTCGATCAGAAACGCATGCACATTAGAACCAGAATAAATATAGCGAAACTCATTAATCTTATTTTGGATGCTCCCAGCATTTAAGGTACAAATATTCATTCCACGAGATAAGGTACACATAATTTTCAACAAGGTTCTTACCCTGACCAGATCTGTAAAGCTACCCACAATCAAGTATCTCGCTTAAGGACACATTGATTAATTCAAAAACAATTAAAAGTTAGTACAATCAATGACTTTCATCTAAAAATAAAAATAATTATAATAATAAAAAGAGAAAAAAAAAACAGAGATTACAACTATTTAGTCTATCATTAATCTAAAACGATAAGAAAATGAAAATTTGATATAAGTTTGCCAGTGAGTGAAATTGGGCAGCTTATTTCGATAGGGTTGCCATACAAAAATTTTCAGATTTTATTTTATATTTCTACTAAAACTACAACCATAAAAGTTGATACAAAATTTGTCAAAACTACATAAATGTAGTAAATTTACAACGTTATTTGGTATCGATACCTTGGAGAGTAAAATTACATTAAATTAAATTGAAGCTTGTAAAATTATCGTAGGAATATCTAATATAAAACGACCTTCATAGTAAAAGTACTGTTTCGTTATTGCAAAATTGACATTACGAGAAGTACAATAATAATGCTTTTGTGGACGGGAAAATCGGGGGGCTTAAGTTATTTCCACTCGACATCCTAAATTAACTTTTCATATGAATTGTATAAAGAAAAAAAGAAAAAAAAAACATTTCAAATTAAGTACAATGAAATCAGCTTTTAATGTTAGCCTGAAATAAAAACTTTTTGTTAAAGATAGTTCAATGCAATGATCATGTCGCAACATGATTGGGTCTACCGTTATAATTTGGAAATTCCTTTATACCCACATAGTTCTGAGAGATATACTACATTTTTGTGAAATAAGAGTGTTAAATTTTAGTGTTGCAAAATTTAGTAAATATTTGAAATTCAAGTAGGCTTTTGGAGGTAAGTCATATTGGAATGATATCGATATACACATATTAAATCAATGGCATCATCAAAGGTTTATATTTCTATTCTTAGGTAATATAAATTTCCTGAAAGAATCTCTACTTTACCGACATTTTGGGGCTTCTTTGCGACGGTTGCACCTACGGAGTACAAACCAATTTCAGTGATAGCGTTATAAATTTTTGATTATCATTTTGACCTTTTTACCACGTCTACTACCAAAATATGCCACGAAATTATAAGAGGAAGCCTGAAGCAAGACGATATATCGACTATACTAAAGAAAGGCTGGAGGAATGCTTAGAAAAGATAAGGAAGGACGACATTTCTCAACGCTTGGCTGCAAAAGAGTTCAATATTCCTCAACGTACTATTCAATATAAATTAAGAGGAGCTGACATTTTAAAGGCAGGACATCCTAGCACTTTTTGCGATGATGACGAAAACAATTTTGTTGAATGCATCCTAGCTATGTCAGATTATGGTTTGCCAGTGGATAAGTGGAACTGCGATTCATAATTAAATCACATCTGAATCGATGAGGCAGAACTGTGAGGGAATTCAAGGATAATCTTCCCAGTAATGAATGGGCAATAATCTTTTGAAAAGACATTCGGAGCTCACTGTTCGCTTTACATCGAATATTAAGCGTAGTCGAGCAGGTATCGATGACGAAATATTTAAAAAATTATCACTCCAACCTTTCTGAGGTTCCTCTTGGCGTTCCTGCTGAAAACATATGGAACTATGATGAGACGAACTTGACCGATGATCCGGAGCACAAAAAAAAGTGATCACTAAACGCGGAGTAAAATATCTGGAAAGGATTTGCAATACAAGTAAATCTACAATATCAGTAATATTTGCAGGAAATACCGAGCGAGGTATCTTGCTACCTTATGTCGTGTATAAATCATCGCATTTATGGAGTACTTGGACAGAAGGTGGTCCAACAGTATGCCGATTCAGCAACACGAAAGTTGGCTGGTTCGATACCAACACCTTCAGCAATTGGTTCGATTCCTTAATGTTACCTCGACTTAAGAAGCAGGAGGGCAGAAAAGTGCTTATAGGTGACTATCTTCCCTCACATTTATCACCATATGTTATACAAATATATAAGCAGTGTAATATCAACTTTGTGTGCCTTCCACCAAATAGCACACACATAACCCAACTTCTCGACGTTGCATTCTTTCATCCCATGAAGGTTGCATGGAGCAAAATTTTAGCGAGCTACAAAACGTCCTCAAGTGGACAAAACCAAGTTGTTCTCTAAAAACAGAACTTTCCAAAACTCTTAAGTAAGCTTATGAGTAGTTTGACTAATGCTAAGCAGAATCTGCAGTCTGGATTTAATTAATGCGGCATATATCCTTGTAATCAGGAAGAACTGGTTCGGAAGCTTCCTGGAGGAAACATAAATTTATCCAGCATTCATTCAATCTTCATAGAAATATTGGAGCATCGGCGGTTCGATAGCTGTGGAGATGAATAGAAAAGAAGCCGTAAAGTAGATTTAGCTTCAGGTAAAAGTTTATCTGTAGGTGCTGAGGATGGACAAATTTATCCGGAAACACATTCTGAAGTTGGTCAAATCAATCAAAATAATGCTATAGCTTCTACATCAGCTTTTCATGATACTAAGTAGTACTCAATCGGAAGAAAATTCGAAAGAAAATCGTGAACAATTTCAACGACCACGAGAAAAGCACAACCAATCTGAAATTGAACAATGTTTCAGCACTGACCATGACGAAAATGACTGTTGTGACGGGAACCTTTCTAACGAACTAGAAGAACATGAAGATGACGTGGAATTTGAAAATTTCATCACAACTGGTGAAAAGAAGACAGCATATTTTCAACGATTAAAAAAGAAAGTTGGACAACATGTTGTATTCCTGTATGAAGGGGAATATTTTCCAGATAAAATAGAATCATTGCAAGAAGATGGCGCAATCATTTCTACAATGATTAAGTCCCTAAATAAATGGAAGTGGCCGGTGAAAAAGGACAAGATGCTTTACAATTAGGCTGATATAATTGGCTCAATTGAAGAACCTAAACTGGTTTCCAAAAGAGTAATTTTCCGCATAGAGAGGAGCTTGAAACACGCTGGGGAATTTAATGCTCTATTTTTTGTTTATTTCCAATTTTTATGCACTTGTTTTTTGTTTTATGCTGTGGGCTGTAATATGAATTAAAGTTTGTTCATTTTTGAATCAGTAGACTTTCATTTACTTATTTAATAGGTGTTTGGTAATTAAAATTGAGAAGAATACTTGCTAATTTTGTTTAGCTTTGTTTGCGTGGTGCAAAGTTTGATTTCAGAGCTCATAAAATTGCGCCCCTTGCGATTTAAGATAAGATATTCGTAGAAATTATAAACCAGTATAAAGTAGCCCCACTAATAGGAACAAATTTGCGCCACTTTATTTTTATTAATAAAATTATTATAGAGAGTATCTCATGCAACAAGTACAAATAAAATAATTCAACGTCATCCTTTCTCAAATTTTGAAGCAAATATTACCTATTCTGATTATAAGTAAATGATATATTTTGCTATAGAAAAATATTTTAAGTTTAAGTGGCGCAAAGTAACCACATTTTACAGTACTCTAATAGTGGAATGCAAATGATATTTTTTCTGACCAGTTGTAGTTGTAAAATGTGTGAGATATCTCAAAAGAATCCAACAAAAATAATAGACATACCTAGTCAATTGTAAATTTACAATTTTTTCTATATAATTTGCAATTTCATTCTCAAATTGAAATATTATTACATTATCTTGTGTAATATTAAACACACACGTTTTTTTTAGAGTGGAAGCTTCGAAGACAAATCGTTCTATTAAGTTTAAGCCCACAATTGTGTAGGTTCTGACTTTACAGCTATTGCCGAGAAACAGTTTTTATGTGGTGAGCAAGCGATGGATACCACCGGTGATGATGTCTTAATGCTTATATAACTTTACAGCTAAACGAAAATTCACATTCAACTACATATTAGAGATCCCCCAAGTTCTAAGTGTTTTCTTTAATTATTTTCATTATTCGTTTAGACCTGTTTAGACCCAACTTAAGATGCATGACTTATGCAGAATTTTTATAACTCTCCACTTTTGAAGAAGTGTTTGTTGAAATTTGCAAAGTAATCAAAATGCCTTTAAGCTATATTTCCCCGGGACATGATTCAGTTACTGACCGTAATCCCTTTCAAATGCAAAATCTGCGACCGGATTTTATCTAGTGTCATTGGCTGTCAGAAATCCTCACTCACCCCCATTCAACCACCTCCAACCAGCCCCACCAAATAATTTTCCAATAAGTAAGTAATTTACCAACGCCGTCAAAACTTAATTTCCTCTTCCGCCTTTTCCTTTAACCCCGGAAAATTTTTTTAAATCTGCAACTTAAGGCGAATTTTTTTTTTTTTTAAGATATTCAGGAAAAAAAGTGCTGAGACTGTGTAAAATGAGAAAAGTCAGAGAAGTTTTATCCCCACTCATAGAAAATTCACGGGTGGAACGAATGGGCCGTCAATGATAGAGAAGAGGGACGCAGAGAGTGGGGGTGGGGAACCGCTTCCTTATTTTCTTGTTATAAAAGTGGTCCTTGTAGGAAGGTGTTTTATTGGGACGTTCATGGAAACACCACCGTACAGAAATATCCCACCAAGAAATGGCGTATATTGTGTAGCTAACAAAAATAAAATAAAAATTACCTATAAAGCATGAGAATCTGATATTCTGGAAGAAGAGGGACAGGAAAGGTACTGTTTTCTAATTTATAAGGACTTAGAGGTACCTTGACGTAAGTAGGTATTAAATTAAAGGGAAAGCATGAACAAATCGCTAAACGTGTCTGTCTGTAATATTTTTTTTCCATTTTGCTCTCTGAAATTATTTATTTTTAGTTCGGTTCCATACTTTCAAAACAGAAATGTAAACAAACAGAAGAAAGCAACACAAATTTGTTGCTGATGCTGTCAAGTACCAATGTTGCTGGCTGCTGATGTGACAATCCTTGACACTTTCTTGGAAAACTTGGCCGTAAACTGCAAATATTTACACTTGATGGTTTCAATTACTCTTGAGATGTTTACTGCACGCATATCTGTGAGTCAAGAGTAAAGATGAAGATGTTTAGATAATACGCGCCAAGCGCGGTGAGCTTCGTAAAAGGGTTGAGTTTCTAGACATTTCTGCTTAAATGTGTGTGGCTTTATCCGGTTTGATTTCTTAAAATTAAACTTAGATAACCTAAATACAAAATGCGAAGAAAACTTTTTAATTGCTACAAAATCAACTCACAGATCTTTGGTTATTGGCTTGGCAGTAAAAAGACGAAAATGGTTCTGGTGTGTATACACACTAACATTTATGTGTTCTTAAAAAATTTACTCAAAATAAAATAGAAACTTCCTGGTAATTCTACTGATTTAAATGTTAAAAATTCCGATTACTTTTCTGAAAAGAATAGTCTCTTTCGTTTTGTTTAACTAGATGCAGTATAAAGCTATTTCGCTCAGTTTCCTCTCCCATTCAGGTTACCCGCTATATATACAGGGTGATTCAGATCAAGATACTTCCGGTATACCATGCGATTCCTTGCGGTAAGATGATCAAAAATATGGTCCACATACCCCCAAGACGCATGTTGAATTTGAATTACTCCACCGTCATTCTGGTGTAGTTTCCAAAAGATTCTGCATCTGTCGGCTGCATTTTACGCACAAGAGTACAAACACCTCTTTGGTTTTTTCGGCGACGATAAATATCACGAACCCACCATCGTCGTTTTCGCCTCAGTCATAATTGCACATTGAGCCATCAAAAGTATGTATTCAGATGTGCCAACAATAATTTTATTTGTATTCATTTGCACAGAAAAAACTCATTCCAATTATACGAGCACTTTCAATTAAAAACATTTTATAAATAATCGAAAGTTATGACAGGTAATGACAGCTAATTTCAAGTTTCGAAATTCACTCTTCGCTGTAATGTGAACACCTTCATTCTGGCCTCAAAGCTCACTCTGCTCCACTCTGCTTTGTAAATTCGACATTAGGCTTCATTTGGCATTGGAATCAGAAAAATCGGTTGTTTCGTTCTTGACATTGATTTTTTAAAAATGACGTTCCATCGTAAAATCGCAAAATTTCTAACCAATCTAACGTAGGGGTGGGACGTAGGAGGAAACAAAAAAATGTGGGTGAGCTATTTTGGTTTTCGATATAAAGTCTGAAAGCGGAATGTCTATTTTAGGCCCGACATGAACAGACATGAAAGATGTCGTATTATGATACTCTGAAAATATTTTATTAACAATGTTTATTTCAATTTATGGTGAAGGCTTAGGAGGGGGGAAGGTGTGTCAAATTTGATCTAGTACATTTTGGAAAATCTAGTATACAGAATGTTTCCTCCATGGTGGTCAGTAGAGCAGTGATAGTGCTCACCTAGGCAAAGACAAAACTGTATGGCAGGGGTTTCGGAGTTACAGAGTGATTAAAAAAAACTAGTTTTTTACAAAACACCCCGTATCTTGCATAGTGCAGGGCGTATGGTCACAGCTCATTGTATGCAGAACTTCATGGCCTTTCCAACGAATTCTCAACCAGCCCCGTACCCTTCTCCTATCAGGGTCTAAACTGAAAATTTCGATTATTCTTACCTTTTTGTTATATTTTCACCTCCTCCCGCCCCTACCATACAATTTTTTGTTTGCCTAAGTGAGTACCATCACTTCCTACTCTAGAAGTTTGAGTACCTCCTCTTATACTGGGAGGCTTAAACAGGCATCCCCATACTCACTTTTTTAGTATTTCCCTCTTTTTTATTCAATCTGAGGTACTAGATTTTACGTACTTTAGATCGGCTCTAACTCGGTAAAGTTTTGTCCGATCAAAAAACCTGTTTCATTGTTCGTCTCAGCTCATGGCATGGTGCATATCAAATCAAAGGTTTCGCTGAGTACTACCTGATGGTGCACTTTTTTTTCCGATTCAGAAAACTTTTTTGGGACGTCTTGTCGCCGGAAAACTCATTTTCATGTACTTGAGTCACTTACATTCCATTTACTACATTTCACGTATATTTATTTTTGCAGTTTTATTAGTGCCATAACCATTAGTGCTCTGTGAACATTTTTCTTAAAGGAGGTATTTTTCCACGACGCACTAATTCCGCACAATCACTAAGAGTAGAAAAGAATACTTTTTCACCCAAAAAAGTCGCTCAAGCTACATCCGATCGCGAAAGCTCTCCCCTGCTTAATTGAAATAAACATTGTTAATAAAATATGTTCAGAGTATCATAATGCATCGTTTAAGATATCTCTAATGTCTGTTCATGTCGGGCCTAAAGTTGTATGAAAAGTGGGCATTCCTCTTTCATCCAAATCGGAAATGGTTGGGTCCAAAACAAGCCAATTCACCCCTAAGATTTTTTGTTTGTTTAGCTCATAAATAGTTATCTAATCCTATCTAATCCTAACTAGTGAGTAGGCGAGCAACTTAAATTTTATCGCGAAGTTTGATTACAAATCCAACTGACTTCATTAAGCCACAACTAACTCATCAAGGATTTTACTTTAGTGTCTGTCAGGCCATAAAACAACTTCGAAGCACACAACCATTTCGCATTTCTGTTCCTCCTTTTAAGACGGCTTCTTGGGACACGTTAAATTGCTTCTGTCAAATGGAGTTGTTCGTCATCAATCAATTCCTAAAATTAGGAGCCCTAATTGAGGAGAAAAACTGAAGATATATTCAGGAAGTGTACATAACTGATTACAGTCTTTTGTAATTAATTTTTCTAGTGTCTTATAAATAAGTATGTACCTAAGGCAAGGTATATATTTACATAATGTACAAAGGAAAGTGGGAGAAATGAAGTGATTTTGACGGTAATGGTATTTATGGAAATGAATTTCGTGAATGATTACGAAAGTGCCGGGAAAGTTTATAGAACATGGGCAATTAACTAACACACAATATTATTACTGCATATTGGAGGTGGTAATGTTGAAAATTCTGTTGAAGCTTGGAAAACGTACATCGTCCGAATAACGAGTACGTGCATTTCTCGGCAAACAAACATTTTCCCAGTGTGACGATTTACCTAATTTGTGTGGAAAGACTTTTTTCTGAACTACAAAAAGACTCCAGGTTAACAAACCCAAACTTAGCTCGATCTTTTTCAGGGTGATCCACAATCTCTTTGCCCTTTCATACTCTGGCATCAAAATCAGCGTATCTCATCTCGTGAATATCCATCTCCACAGTTAGAATACTTTATTTGATACTTTCCATAAAACAACGGCACAATTGTCCCGACAAGTTATGTCACATTGAATCCAGACATAGCCTGGAAAGCTAGAAAGGACAACCCACGATCTAGTCTACTGTAACAAGTAAATGGAACGCTGTGTCTTTCGGTCACCCACTTTGATTTTCGTGATGCAATGGTGTTCATATGGAGTGCAAGTTCTTAAAACAATTCCGTTTAAATGTATGTTCATGAGGACAGGACAAGTCTCTTCAAATAGTTTTGAAGAAGGAATGGGGTGAGGCTGACAGATCATAAACAAAATCTTGGAATCGATGACCGAGGCAAGCTTTTCTACCTTAGCCTTTTGAAGGACTGGAAAGATTTCTATCTGCAGCCGGAGCTTTATATGTTGACTTTCACTACTATTGCAGAAGAGGACAAATCACCGACGGTCTAGGATATAAATATATGCCACCATTAGAAAGTGAATTGATATCAGAAGTAGGTATTTTTATCAACTTCTCGCAGCAACTGTCGTGCTTAAATCAGCTGACCTCCCTGAGCCGTCGGGTTACGGCCAAACCTTCTCTATGTTGAACACGTTGCAACTGGACGTTTAAATTTGTCAAAAGGTTTTTGTAGCAAACATTAAAGCCTAGTACTAAGGTCCGCGCTAAGCTAAATTTTGTATGAAAATTTAGTAAGCTAAAAGATATTGGCGAAAATTTATCCTGAATTTTAGCGAGAGCGGTACTAAGATCAACGCGCTAAATTTGGCTTTTGCGTTTTGATTAGAGATGGCGCCACCAGTAAGTCTCCAAAAAATTTAGCTTGAATTTATCCGCCCGGGCCGTTCTTTAGCGCGCTAAAAATATTTATTGTCAGAGTTCTGAGATTTGATAAATTTATTGACTGGATTTTTGTAGTTAACGTAGTTTTTTACGTCATGAATTGGATTTCTTCTCGTGGCCGTATTTTCAATATCATTGTTAATTTTTTTTATTGTATACATTATGCATATATATATATATTTTAATATTTCCAAACAATTTTAACTACCTGTTTTTAGAAATATTATGACCGCATTTCTTGTTCTTCTTGTTTTTCTCTTTTATCTTTTCTCTGAGTCTCCGCTTTCATATTTTAGCTGCTAAAGAATGGCGCGATATTGGAGACCCGCTAAATTTTAGTTTAGCGCGGTCTTTAGTACTAGGCTTAACTTTTAAGTACACACATTTTATTCAAGCCGGTTTAATCACTAACAGTCGGCTTATTATGAAGAGAATGATTCCTGGGAAAACCAAATATATTTACGATTATCAGTTCCAAAAGCTCTGAAAGGAATCTCATGAATTCTTGCATAGTGAGTCCAGAATTAAGACCACACTGATGATCTCTCGCAGATGATTAATTTTCTTGAATCTATGGAAATATTAACCTTTAGTAAATCGCTTACATTTCCTTTTTTGGATTGGGCTGAACCTATATCGCCAGTTTCAATGATGAGAGCGATGGAATGCCTAATTTCAATAATTTCACCCATGCCACGCTTATTATAACTTTCTAGACTGGACAAATCACAGAGCAACACAATTTTATAAAATCGTCGTCGAAATGCTTCCTTTGTCTTCCTTCTTACCCATCCACAAAATAATATACAACAAAGAAGAAGAAAGAAGTCCCCACGTATTATCCCGGTCCCTTCTCACAATTATTGTCTTAAACGCTTTTATTATTTATCATTTTCCAGTTCTTTTATCAGTGAATAAGAGTTCATCCCTCTCAGCCATTGTTCATTTCGTGTACTTCTTCGTCTCTTATATGATGAAGCCACACGAATCACAAAACAACAATGCGGTGACGGTGGATGGTGCTTAAGCAATGGGGCGACGGGTTATGAAATCCTTTCGCAGACAATACGGTGGCTGCTGTGTACAACAGAAATCAAAGATGCCTCCGCATTCGAACTTAGCTCAAGTATAAAAGGACTTGTCAAGTACACAATTTTTCCTCCTCGATCCCGGGTGGCAAATAAAATCCATTAGACATGCAGAAATTTCCAACCTCCCTCCCTCTCCCCGCCCTACTTCCTCGCAAAACACTCTTCAAATGTTCCGTCGTTCAAACGATTTCGAAAGGGTGTTCCTTAGTGGCAGCAAGATGATATCCTGAAACGTACACCTACCTACATGTATCTGGTATATGTGTGTACTTAACCTCTATTGTTTTGCGCTTATAATCCCTATCCGCGAGCAAGTCCTATTTGGAAAGGCAGGCTGGATGGATGGCGCTGGTTGCCTGCATTCCTCTTCCTTCTTAGCATTTCTGGTGAACTAGAAGTGAGATATTTGATCCGAACCGATCCGAATCCGACGCTCATCATGCAAAAATTCAACTTAAACCCAAGAAGCTAATGGACACCGTATTAGGCAGGGTATTCATGTTCTTTCAATTCATATAGGTGTTTTCGGTAAGCCCCGTATTGTTGGAGTGTATTAACACTGCTGCCGAAGCGTTGAAGTGTATGTTGTAATTTATTCCATTGTCCAATTTTTGCTGAATAATGAACGGGGGCTGCAAAAATTTAAGCTACACTGCCGATGCTTCGATGGAGCTCTGGATATGGGGTGATTCCAGTAGTCTACTGGAACGATAAATCCGACAGCAGACTTCTGAATATGATATCGTATCGTCACCATAATAATGCGCCTCTATCCATACTGCCCAACTTAAGAAGCAAAGTGGTCTCTACACTTATAGAGAGGAGGAAGGAATTTTTATTCAATGGAGCACTTAAATGGCTTCCAAGTCTATGGGTTTATTTTATTATCTGCTCCCAGCACTATGTGCGGTTCTTCCACCCACTTGGTTGTTGGTGTCTTGTTTTTGTTTCATTATTTACAGTACGAGCGCCTAAGCCACGACGTTACGGTTGCCCCAATTACTTTTTCCACAAATTCATATGAGTATACATTTCACAGGGCGAGAATGATATTGTATGAAATTTCATAAGGTAAGGCACTCGTTTTTCTTAAGTACTCACCTATGAAAACACCACCAGAGGTTTCTCTTAGGCATCAGTCGCGGTGGCGGCTCAAGGAAGTTAGTACTTGAAAAGTTCTTACTGGGCAACTACCAACTACTAACTACATAGGTAGTTCACACTCGAACAGCTACTGTCGTATTTGGTTTCTGTAACAAGGATCTCTTATCAAACAAACAGAACAGGAGCTTTTGCGAGCCTTTGGTGTGGTTTAATGTAAATGTGTTACTTCTCCGGAGTGGTTAATACAGGAAAAACCTCAATCTCGCTCCTTTTGTATCGATCCACTTCACATCCAACTCCAAGAGTCATTAGAACTGTGGAGAGCAAGTATGTATATACATTTGTGTAGGTGTTACACCATTTCGTCCGCATGCATACATACATGTTGAAACATAGCCTGGGAGACTATGGGAAGGAATATGCTCCATGCGTAAGGTCGTCAGCATTGGCACTTTAGTATAAGACATCATTTCCCTCCCCCACAGAATAGCGTTAAGGAAATGGCAAATTAAAGGACAACTGTTGATTTATCAAACGTTGAGTCAAACTTCGTCTGGGCTGACTCTGGCCCTGGCCCCATGGGCTCGATGCTGTTGTGTACGCATTAATTAAATTATTCAAGCAAAGACGGTGGTGGTCTATGTATACGACGAGCAGCTTTTAACGAACCCCTGATACAATTAACGTGATATAAAAGAACTTTAGCTATACGAGGATTGAGATAAATGGATTCTCGTCCATTTTCTACACTGGACCAGATTACTGCGTACTGGGTACTGTAGTAATCGCAAAAATGTTGTATTGAATTTTCAGTCTTATAGCCAGTTCCACCTTTGCAAGACCGAGATATAGGGAAACAATATTGGGGAAAAAATAAACCGCACCTAAATTGTGGACTTAACTGTAGTCCTTCTGGCTGAGATTATCGTCACAGTAGGCTTACGATTTGTTACTGTAATGCTTGGGAAGGGATTGCGGGTGGGGTGCTTATTCCCCCAAAATCCTTTTTCAACTCTTATTCAGGCTCAGGACAAGAGAAAATTTTTGTTTCTGACATGGATTTCTTTGGTTTCATGCTGAGTGATGCTTGTACAGCTGAGGTTTTTTTGTTTTTTTTGCTCAGCTTTTGTAATGTGCAGTTGGTAATTTGTATAGATTTTATTTTTTAACAGGACCAGATATGAAGGTATTTCCATTTGCAAACTGGGAGTAGAATAGGTATACACCATTTTATATGGCATCCTCATTGTGGGAGAGGTAAAAACGTGAGCAATAGGTAATATTTCTCCGCTTGAATAAATTCAGTCAGATTCTTATTCTAGATTCTAATTGTGCGTAGACTAATTGAACTCGTGCGCGTTACAGTAGTTAGATTAGATTACAATCAATTTTACACTCATGTAGTTACAACAGCACTTCATATGCTAATTTAATGCTTAATTTTACCCCAAAAATATATAGGGTATGATGGAGCGCATATAACTAGAGACAGGCAACTAGAAAACTGTTGTTGATCTTTTTCCCAATACCTTTGTCAATAATGAATGTAGTACTACCATTGCACCATAATTTTCATTCTCTTTCGATCTCTTGGACTATACAAGTCGTACGTGCGGAGCAGCATAAGGTTCATCTGAATTATGTTGGCCCTTTTCCTATAATAGTAGATTTAGCAGCATTCGATCTCCCTCAATTTCATTTTAAGAGAAAATTACTTGAGAGCCACCAAAATTCCATCTACATCTACACCTTCTGCTGACATTCTCCCAACCATGAGCCTAACTATGAAATTCTGGAATAGAGTGTACGGCTTACCGAACAACCTGCATTTTGACAGAAATCAAAAGCGAAAACTGCTAGTGCGATCCATCTCGACATGATACATTCAGCAAAAAAATGTTTTTCTGTCAAATTGGTAATCTGTGATGTCTCAACAACTCATGACTATCGAATGACCTTTCTATATCAATTAGTCGTTGATTGATAAGTGATTAATCAGAAAAATAAGTGAAATTGAGTACTGGATGCTGTGATCAAATTTCTTACTAAGTAACGAAGATTCGAAGATCATTATAGAAAAAGAAGAAGCTCTTCCATTTTGACCTCGGAATAAAATGTGAAAAAGCTGTTTGGAGAACACAGCACAGAGTGAGCTATGTAGAATTTCAGAGGCAATCGTTTTCTGTATTTTACCATTAAGCGTAGAGTAAAACCAGAAATCATTTCAAAGAATGACACTCTTCTTCTTGAACATCCTGTATACCCTGGGAAATTCTTGTTTTAGTCGAGAAATTTTCTATTTTAATTCTTCCATTGGTATAAAAAAAAAAGGGGAAAGTCACTGGATTCAGAGGGGGAATTAATAAGGTAAGTTTAGGAATTAACTGGCGGACCCGCAGTATTCCAAGAGAAAAAATACAATTTTATTAACAATTTTTTTACATATGTATGTAGAGCAGTAGTTATTGTTGTCCCAGTAAGCAGTGGCCGGCAGTTCTCAGTTATCGCTTATTAGCATCGTCAGTCAGTAGTTATCAGTCAGTCGAGGTATCACAGTTGTCGTCAGCAGTTAACAGTAGTCGTATTTTATTGTTTGCTAATTAGATAGTTTTAATAGTGCTTTAGTCATTATACAATTATCTTTAATGTATACCTATTGAACTAAACATTTGCATTTATTTTTCGTTTACCTACATGTATACAATACCAATGAGGATAATTCTATTTCCTGTGTATATAAAGATTATTCCTATCCGAGAATAACCCCAATTGCTTTGGACGTAAAATCATGTTTTTTTGCTTATGTGGCATTACTTTCCGACTTTTTCGTTATGTGAAAATAAAGGAGTCTTATGCTTCAAAAAATAAATGTTGAATGAAGAAAATTAATTGAATTCATAGTTTTCTTTTGATACATAGATTAAAAAAAAAAATATTTAAGTAGAGATAAAAACCAAAATCAGTGGTGCATCTCTAACCGAAGTATAGTTGCCCCGAAAACGTGCTACTCTTTGTTGCCTGCTGTCATTGCCACTTAAATTGAAATTTTGTTCATCCGTCACTTATTCGGAATAATCCTTGAATAGAAGTTATATCCCCAGCAAATCTCGGATGAAATATTACACCGGTGTAATACGATGAATTCAATCTCGAATAATACACGTGAATATGGGTTATTCTGGTTGGTGTTAACATTTTGCAATAAATCAAAAAAAATCAAAAACCCTTCAAAGAATCAAAATTTCTAATTGCTCTTGTATCAATATTAAAATTTAAATAATTTGAAAATTTGTTGTAAATTCTACACAGCAGCTCAAAAAATCCATAATTCGTTCGATGACTCTCGATAAAAAGAATATCACGATACCTTAAAACTCTACCGGGAACATTCAACGAAATACATCGGTTTAAGAATTTCAGGAGAATCTATTAACCCAGTCGAAACTTTATGAATAAAAACACACAAGATAAAGTCACGCCTATTAAATTTAAAGCACATATAATATATCATTCTGTAACAGTACACAATCATTCAGTGAATGAATCTGTTTAAAGATCTTAATATCGTCAGCATATATTAAAATTTCAGAGAACTTTATCACAGATACGAGGTCAGTAATAAATAAGACAAACAATAACGGACCAAGCTGGGTTCCTTGTGGAGCTCTAGACTGCGTACAAACAACAATTGAAGAAAGCTTTAAAATTTCTACCACTTAAATAAGATGAGATCCAATCAATCAACAATGGAGAAAAATCTAAAATTTAACAGCTTAAACCGCAGCAATCTGTGGGAAAGCTTGTCAAAGGCTTTTGGAGTAGTCGGTATAGACTCAGTCAGTCTGCAACCGCTTCACAAGGGTATGTATATACAATAAAGGATGCTAAAAATGTCAAGTTGCTTCGTATTGATCTGCCCTTAATGAAACCGTGTTAATGGCTTACAATCGAACGTCAGAAGTTCACAAAGCATGCTTTCAACAAACTTGGGTATACCAGATAATTTAGCAATAGGTCTATAATTATTAACCAAGTCCCTCTTTCCATTAAATTAAACATTAACATTAAATTAAACAAGTAAAAAACGCTAGAATTGGTCTAAGGTTAATACTTATGATACGCTGGATGAATGCCCGTATATAATTTTGTATGCCAACCTCTCTGTGCAAGTATGATTTTTGAAGTGGTTTTATTTCTAAAACGTTTCGTTGGACACTAAAAATGATTGTAACTAATTTCATAAGATTTTATATTCTGAAGAACTTTTCAGTACAATAAAATCTGATCGTTTTCACAGTATACGTAAAAATCTTAAATTTTTATATGGCAATGCACACCAAGAAGAGGTTACCTGATTTAGTCCATTTTCTAAATTTTATTTACTATTGCTATGAAAATACCACGTACCAAATTTGAGTTCTCTACGTCAACGCATTCTCAGGCATTTCCCAAATATATAGTGGAAAACGAAATTTTTGTATATGGCAACTCTACTAGGGAGTTGCCCGAATCGGCCTATTTTCAAACTTAAATTAATTTTTTTTTTTTTGTTTTAAAGCCCGTGTCCAAAATTTCAGTCCCCTAAGTGAACGCGAAGTGCGATAATCAATCATAGATTTAGAATTACTATAGATCCTCGACGCCTTGTTATGAGCATTACGCAAATTACGTAGACTGTCATCGAACCAATTAGGAGTACAACTAAAGTTCCTATCGTAACGATTAGGTACAGAGTCAAGGAAACAGTTAAAAATTAATTTATAAAAAAATTTTAAGTCAGAATCAACATCTGAAATATTAAATAAAATAGATCAATCAATATTGCTTAGTGTCAACTTCAATTTTTCAAAATCTGCTGTACCAAAATCAAAATCCAAAAAATAAACAGGAGTAGCACTATAAGCAACGTCGACATAAATGACAACAGCTGGATGATCAGGAACCTCATCCACTGATCCTATAGTGAACAAGAAACATAAGCACTGGAGTCATCATTAAAAAAAAAACAAGATCCAAAATCTTGTTGCGAACAATTACGAATGCCATTTACTTCCTTAAGCCTACAAGAGTATCGCATACCGCCACAGACGTAAGCTCTGTTGGAATTAAAGAGCTCTATTCAAGCTATGGAGTCCAATATATAGAAGGCAAATTAAAATCTCCAAGAACAACCATACTATCATCTGAACTAGGCATGTCCAAAACCGAATTGATTCAGCTAAGATAGTCCCTGTAAACAGCAGAATTAGATCTCAGAAGTATATACAGAATAATAATGTAAAACCAGGAATCATAAAATTTAATCCGGACACATTAGAATTCCAAGGAGCCAGATCCATTCACATTAATAATTTCAACCAGCAAATCTTTCTTGGTTGCAAAAAAAACACCACCCCCAAACTGGGCACTGCAGCTGGTGCTGATATCTATCACGTCGAAAAACATTAAACTCCTTGTCAAAAATTTATGCACAAAGCCAAGTTTTAGTGAAAGTCACATAAAAAAGAGTTCAAATAGACAACAGAAATTTTGGTTCTAGGCCCGTTTGCATTCTGATGATAGATTTTTAATGCCTTGTCACGCTCCTGCGATCGGATTTCCCTCCTAAAAAATTACTTCTGGTTACAAATTCGTGAACCACAGTTCCGCTTGGCATGAAGTCTGGTGAAATCAATGACTGTGCCAGAATCTTATCAGAAACAATTTTAAATGACGACACAAAACTCTTATCAATAGATGAGTTCATATGTAGGCAATTATAACCATTGTTCACTGGAACATTGAACTTGGATACAATATACTTTGATACGTCGTCAGCTGTTGTATCAGGTGCCAAACGGGAGACGAAAGTGCAAACTGGTTTAGTCCCTGCTGATAATATCGGTACAGATGATCAGTCAAATCACAAGCAATAGGTAATATAAAGGCATAACTGTTCATATGCATATCCATTCTGTGCAATAATTAGCTTAGAAAATTAAAATGTCGACATTCAAATTTCCAAAACTCAAATTCCAGTTTGTTGGAAATATCGAGCATTGGAAGTTCCAAAAATGTCTATTTCGGAAAAAAACTGGGATGCGGTATTCCATTTTGAATATATAAGTATATACCTTTTATACCCTAGATGAAATCATAGAGTATACAATTGTAACGCACAGAAATAATTCTTTTTTAAAACAAGTAAAAAAGCTAAAATTGGTCTAAGACCAATTCTTATGATACCCTAGATGAATGTCCGTATTAAATTTCATATGATCACCCTTTTGAGCAATTTTGATTTTTGCAGTGGTTTTTCGCATACATTTCTTGAACGGTTCTTTGGACAGAAAAATTTGTTATAACCAATTTTATAGGATTTCGTATTCTGAAGAAGTTTTTAGTACAATAAAAATGTCTTGGACTGATCGATTTCACAGTATACGTAAAAAACTTAAGTTTTTATATGGCAACACCAAGGAGTTGCCCGATTTAGTCCGCTTTTGAAATTTTATTTGCTAGTATAACGAAAATACCATGTACCAAATTTCAACTCTCTATGTCAACGCGTTCTCAGGCAGTGTCCAAATATATAGTAGAAAACGAAATTTTTGTATGGCAACCCCACGAAGGAGTTGCCCGATTTGTTTCATTTTCGAACTTAATTTTACTAATTTTTTTCAAAGACCGTGTACAAAAATATCAGCTCTCTAAGTACACGCGTTCTCGAGTTATCGTGCGCACGGACGGACGGACGGACGGATGGACAGACGGACAGACGGACATGCAAAAATCAAAATAACTTTTAATTTTATGCTTGGGTGTCTAATCCATTTTTTTCTGTGCGTTACAAACGGAATGACAAACTTAGTATACCCTATAGATGTCATCTAGGGTATAAAAAGTAAATTTGAGTTCGAGAATGTGAGCAATCGGGCGGCACCGCCTTCCTGGGGTTGCCATACAAAAATGTTGTTTTTTAATGCGTCGACGTACAGAGTTGAAATTTTGTAGGTACACAGTGTTTTCATGACATAGTAAAAAAGAAAATCAAAAATGAACTAAATCGGGCAAACCCTTCTTGGTATTGTCATACAAACAGGATTTTCACTTCATTTGACTTTTATTTTCATCTAGGGCAGAGCTTCTTAAACTTTTATTATTCACGACCCCATTTATTATTGTGATTTTCATTCACGACCCCATTTCTGATTGTGATTTTTTTCGCAACCCAAAAAATATAAAATAAAGAAATGTATATAAATATTTTGGGATGACTTATTGATTAGATAAAAACATACATATATACCTACATATGAAAAAATATGGGTTTAGAACTTACTTAAAAACATACAAAACTGTAAAATTAAAAATTGCACAAAAAGTTGTAAAATTTTATTTATTAAACCCCCCAAGTATTCGCTAAGCGACCCCATATGGGGTCGCGACCCATAATTTAAGAAGCTCTGATCTAGGGTATAATATTATTGGTCTCAGGCAAATTATAACTTTTTCTCTTATTTATTTTGGCATTTTAAGATGCACTATCGAATCACCAAAAAAAAAATGGCAGGATCTTTAGAAATGAGTTTTTTTTGTTTATAGAACGAGAGACGATAGACGACGAATCATAACATTTCCGATGAATTTTTAATTGAAACTGCAACACTAGTTAATTTGATTATTTTAGAGTTTGTCATTTCAAAATCAAATTCAAATTTTGATCCTTCGAGAATTTCTCGCTTTTCTCATTCGAGATTTTAATCATTGAAACCCCAGAAATATCCACAAACATCGGAAATTTCAAATTGCAGACTTCAGAAAATTTTTGAAATGCGGGTTTTTATAATTCGTTATTATAGACCGAATTTGTACATTTAAGGTTCAAATTACGAAAGAATTGTGACCATACAACAACTTCTTTTTCTACGGTACTCCCGTCAGGGGAACGTTAGTCATTTAGATATTACTGTTATCTATATGAGAAAAAAAAGGATTCTTGGCCTGTTTTTATTTCACCTCTCTACTTATGTGCACATATTGAATCAATCTTCTTCGAAGTTGCATTCCTCTATACATCGCGCTGATTCAATGAGAACAGTAAGCAAGAGCCGTGAGTAGAGCACCCCTTTCCGCTCTAAATTTGAATAATTTTCTAGAAAATTTTATATAAAGTATACATACTCACACATGCACACTCATATACATATATCGTGCGCGCCATCATTACTTATAGCCGACGACTTTTGCCAGCTTTCATTAATCCTGGCGGATGTAATTTCATGCAAGAATCCAATTAGTGCCGAAGGTTACTTTTGATATATTTTAAGCAGCAACAGGGCGCACTTTCTCGATGGAAACAGTTTTGATGGCAAGCGCCTTTCCGCCGTTCCGTTCACCACCACCACCTCGCCGGTCGGCTACAAGATGTTTCTTTACTCTCTTTGCCAACCCACCAACAACCTCTTTCAAAGTGATAATTTGCAGTCATGTAGAGTCGTCAGCGCGAAAATGATATGAGAAGTCAGGCAGAGGAGGATCCACCCATTTCAGATATCTACACAAAACCGAAATATTTGGTGCGAAATTAATTGCGAAATTTCTGCATCATTTTAGCGTTCTTAACGTCAATGTGACATATGGGCCGGGACGACGTCGTCGCTAAAGCTAAAGGCATACCAAAGACGACGATGAGGACAAGGAAAACTACGGCTACGGGGCACAGACGAGAAGTGTCACGTAATTAAAAAGATTGAGAAGCACGAACTTATCTTCCCAAGAAATGATGATGGGCATGAGGTTCCTAAAAAGGCGAGAAAGTCTATTCTATGTATATAGGTGACACCCGACATTTTCCCATATTGCTAACACACTATAGACTAGCGCGATGTCATGGCTAATATACACTTGCTCGAACCACTATCCCTCAACTTCACGGCCGTGGCCCAAAGAGAGTTTGGATGATTCATTTGAAATGAAACTTTGAGCTCCTCCTCCTCTCATCTTGGAGGACATATAAATTTTCATTTATTGCGGGATCGTGGTATTTTGCTACATTTGGTGTACATTTTAGGAAATTACTACTTTTTGCACTTGGAACAAATGGGGGGGGGGTTGTGAGGTTAAAGTTCTTGTATTATCCCTTAAAAGCACGTACCATCGAGCGTGATAAGAATAGAGGGAGGACCTACATACAGTCTTAGTCTGTAAGAATAATTTCTTGAATACCTCTACAAAAGCTTGCATTTTTTTTTCTCTCTTTATATCTTTTCGTATTTCTTAAGAAGCCCTCTGGCATCCAGTTATCATCACCAACCAACTAATTAGCTCCATAAAACGAGAACTTTGTTCGTCCGCTGTGCACATAGCCAGACTCCGCCGAAATGTAGGCCAATTGATTGAAAGTCAAACAATTAACACGCATTAATGCTAGTGAACTGGCTTGATTTATTCGACCCGACCCGGCTGCCCGCCCGGCTGCTCTGCGGATCGTCGTCATTCAATAAACATCTTATCAGCACCTATTTATCGTGTAAGTGAGGGCCTAAGCCTAAGCTACACATAGCATCAGCACCACCAGTATCGCTCTCATGACTACTAGTTCGCTGGGAAGAATGAAGAACAACAAGAAAGTCGTGATTTATTGCGCTCCATAGCTGTCGTCATATTCTGCGAGAGGTTATCACTTGAACTGGCCCATCAATTAAAGGAACTATTGTTCCAGGCTGACCTGCCTTCGCCATTCGTGAATGAAAGACTTCCTTATAATTGGTTAAGCGCAAAAGGAAGAGACCGTCCATGTAATGAGAATTGGTGGATGGTGTGTGATGATGGGGCGGAATAAGAGGCTGTTGCTGGGTGCTGTGCTTTATCAGATAGAGATTGTCTGGCTCTGGTTCTAGATGGAAGTAATTTGCCATGGCGATGCCCGATTTCGTTTCTTTCTTCTGTACGAAACCAGCGCCGTAGTGTTGTTTTTGTCCATTCTCTTGCTATGTCTGGGCTGCCCTGTCATCTCGAGCAGCCTCCACTTTCGCTTCTGCAAGATTAATGGGGAGAAAAGAAAAGGATTCAATGTGTTAATGGAACCAGATGGCATAGCCAGAAGTGGAATTGTTCCGAAATTATTCTTTAAAATGTCATCAACCCAGTTCTAGTTTATTTTCACTGATGGATTCGTTCGTGATTTGGTCAATGTTTTTAATGAAAGAAATGGGATTTCTCTTAATGGCATCCATCTCCCCAGTATTGTTTCGCCAGTTGACCAATCCTCTCCGGAGAATGGCTTTGAAGTTATTTTAATTTTTCGCCGTAAAAACGTCAACAAAGAACTACATGTCTGGCCGCTGCTGTGGCAATACATTTAGAAACGCGAAATCTCAACCAGATTGGATACTTGAAATGTATCTGATGAGGTTACATATCCTTATCACAGTTTTTACGTGGAATTCTTTATCTGATTGCAATTGCATATAGGATGATTCAGAACGCTTGTCACTCCTATATGGCCTGTTCCGGTCCTATTCTATTATAGCTGCTTAATTAGTATGGCACTAAAAATTCTCTACGTACACATGCGACACGAGGACCATGTAAATATGCAAAATAATCGATATAAAAGCAATTACAACCGCTCCTGCTGTGGCGCATGCAACTTTTTTTTTCCCCCCAAATTATAGAGAAATTCCGTTGATCAAGAAGTGATATCTTCAATTTACCCGTCCCGCTCGGCAATGATTAATGCCTTTGTGCTGCGCACTTTCAATCCGGGGCTGCACATATCACAGAGTAATTGTCAAATGATTTTACGAGTAAATGTCACGTTTTGTGTATTAATTGCGGCCAAACAACAAAGAAAATGAACTTTCCAGGGGTTGGTGTAGTGCAATCGAATATAAAAGCGTGAAAGGGGGAGGACTGATGAAATGAATCATGAGTACCACAGCCTTTTTCCATAGTTCGGTTTCAGGTTTCAGGGCGGTTCAGGCGGTTTAATTATTTTTAAGTATATGTAACGCTTTTCATCGGCTTTTTGTATTTCAAGTTTCAACCAATTCACATTTTCTATCACTTGCTGCATCGGATAACACCTTTCAAAGGGAACTAAATAAGTAGGTAGTTCACTTTATTTTGTAAATGTTAAGGAGAAAAATGCGAACGGGGAAGCAGTTGCAAACATTTAATAAGACCAGCCGGATAAAACAATGTCAAAATGTACAATATACAGGATATCTCTGATCAACGTACTTTATGCCAAGTTTTTCCTGAATTTCTTGCCATACAAAAAATTGTTGACAGAAAAATTTTTGTCCAAAGTTCGAAATATACAAAATCGATCAAATACTTTACAGTGCTGCCATAGTAAAATTTCGTTTTTATACCCTAGATGAAATCTGTAGGGTATACAAAGTTTGTCATTCTTTTCAGAAATAATGCTAGTAGAGCAAAATTGATTGGAGACCCACGCATGATATTAAAAGTTATTTTGATTTTTGCGCGTACGTATGTCCGTCCGTCCGTCCGCCTGTCTGTCCGTTATCACAATAACTCGAGAAGGCGTTCACTTAGAGAGTTGAAATCTTGCACACGAGTTTACAAAAAAAAAGAAATTTAAGTTTGAAAATGGTACCGTAGGGCTGCCATACAGAAATGTCGTTTTTTACTATATATTTCGACACTGCCTGAGAGCGCGTGAACGTAAAAAGCGGTACATAGTGTTTTCATAGCAGTAGTAAATGAAATTTCAAAAATGGACTAAATCTGGCAACCCGTTTTTGGTGTTGTCATATAAAAAATTTAGTGTTTTACTTTAAACCTGAAAACGATCAGTCCTAGACGTTTTTATTATACTGAAAAGTTCTTCAGAATATGAAATCCTATGAAATTTGTTGTAATTATTTTTACTGTCCAACGAACCATTCTAGAAATATGTGCGAAAAATTACTTCAAAAATCAAACTTCCGTATATGGATCACCATACGAAATTAATACGAGCATTCATCTAGATTATCATAAGAATTGGTTCTTAGAGCAATTCTAGCTTGTTTACTTGTTCATTTGTATATTTGCATATTGATTGAAAACGTGGTTGATATAGAGTGTAGATTTAATTTTAAAAATGGGCCAAATCGAGCAAATCGTTCTTTTGACTGTCATACAACAATTGAGATTATGTATTTCATTTTCATTTATAACTCCAATGACACAAGTCGCTCATATTTTACGGAATTTGAATGCTCTGGGTATCCAAAAAGCCCTCGTCACCCGATTTGTATCAAATATTTTATAATTGTACATTACATACATTGTGAGCCCAAGCTTAAAAAATTTCTGTCAGCGTCGTCATCTATTGACTGAAAAGTCTGCTTGAATGTTTTCTTTATACTCTAGATGATGAAATCATTGGAAATACTAAGTTCGTCATTCCCTTTGTAACGCACAGAAATAATGCTGCAATGAGCAAATTGGATTGAACACACACGCATAATATTAAAAGTTATTTTGATTTTTTAATGGCCGTCTTTCCATCGGTCTGTCTGTCTGTATGTCCTCACGATAAATTGAGAACACGTTACTTAGAGAGCTGAAAATTTGCACACGTCCTTTTCTAAAAAAAAAAAAAATTGTAAAAGATGGGACAAATCAGGCAACCCCTTCTTGATGTTCTCATACGACAAATTGTTTTTCATTATATATTTTGGGCACTAGCTAAGAACGCGGTTACTTACAACAGCGCACTCTGGGCCAGAATTGCAATCTATGTGCAATAAATTCAGAGATTGAAAAATAAGTTGGAAACGTAGTATTATTTATATATATTATAGAAAAAAAGTGTTATAAAATAAAAATATCTAATATCTATCCCTTTAGTAATTTTTTCATGTCGTTACTCAATATTATATTTTTAGGTTATATTTTTATTGTTGAAATGAATAGGTCCGATGATATTAATAAATTGTGTAAGATATCTGTGTTTGCGTCGATTCTGACTTAATCTAAATTTTCTAAATTCTTAATGTGTCGATTCTTGTACGTCCTCGGATAGTTGTCCGATAAGAATCAAAAAATTTGATATTATTTGTGCACAATATGCAACAAAACTTTATGCACAGTGACAGGCAGGATACCATTTATATAAACTTATATAATATATATAACTCTGCCCTTTCATTGCAATATTGCTGAAAGGCAGTTTCCTTTATGTCATATTCGCATGACACGCTTCATAATATTACCGAAAATCTATAAATCAGTTTTATATCCTGTGCTGATGGACATTATTGAAGAATTGCCGAAAAATCTTCGAGCACTATTCCCATCGTTTGTGTTTCCTCCTCAAGTATCAAATAGTAAACCAGTTTTTGACCTGAATCGGTCGACTATGTATTTTTTCCAATATAGTTTGCTTTTTTCCACCGTACGTTAGGTCTATATGCGATGTGCAATGTACACTCCATAAATTTGATTTTTGTATGAAGCGTTGACAAGCCCCTTGCGTTTGTATCTGGATTTCTGACAAAATCTTTAATTGTTTCCAAATCGTTCATAACTTTAGGAGTAGCATGGCATTTATGTAACATCTTTGAGTTGATCTGTTACCTGCCAACCCGTTACAGGCTTTGCCACTCAATCATGGTTTCTTTAAAAGTAAACCCCACTTCTAAAACTCGGTTTTTTATTTACACTTTAGTTTTTTGAATATTTTCCATTTGTTTCCTAAACATGTTGAAGATCATTTACAATTTCTTCATTGGTCTCTTTTATACAAATCTAAGTCGAGGATCACGTTCCAGGATTCTTCCATAATATTTGATACTTTTTTAATAGCCTATTTCACTTTTGTTCCTCTGTTTAGGGTATGCAGTTAGGGTTTCCAAAACATCAGCAGCATTCCTCTTTTCAAACTCGATGAATTTTATTTTCACAGTGAACTAAACTATCATTTAATGACATTTCTTCAGCTAGTATCTGCTATACCTTACACCTTTTTGCTTTTAACACAACTGGAGTCAAAGTCTTTTTGGGGTCGTCCAACTTTTTTTGGAGTTGTAGTACTATTTCTAGTAGTCGATGTTCTACTAGTGCTCTGCTTATCCAAATTTTGCAACAAAATTTCGCCACTTAACCATGTCTGGTTTTGACGAATAAAAGCTTATTTAGAACGATGAGCCTTTTTCCACCTTTGATCGAAAGAGATCAAAAATGACTTTGTACTACATCCTAATACTTGTTAACTCTTCCTTAAATAACTCTTCTCTCGATATCACGAGTCTCTCACCTGACGGAAATATTATACAATATAATTAATTATTGCATATTATTGCAGCTCAAAACGGTTTATGCATGAAGTGCAACATACATACATAGATTTCACATAAAAAGGAAGTGTTGCATAGTAACAATACATAGAACATTTTTGGCAGTCGAATCTATATCAAACATTACACGAAAAAATATTTCTGTCTGTCATATATTAACTTTTTTCTCTTAATAAAATATGTACGCAAAAAATAAAATAATACGACAAAAAGTTAAAAAATAGCACTTTTAACTTGTACATACATATGTAAGTAGTAATAGCCGACCCACGCAAGCGCAAACAATAGACTGAGTCGACCTCTTTACACGAGGAGGTAGAAACCTATATTTTGCTGAGCTGTAGATCCATATTGGCTTGTCCTTTGCTTGTGAAATTTTGCAACTTTGCTCTCCAGGTATTTAACTTCGATTTTTAATTGGCGTAGGGTTTATTTTCTAATATCACTTTTTTTAATTAATTACACCTGAGTTGCGATTGTGGCCTATAGAGCAGCGCTTTCATGAAAATAGTAAATAAAAGTTCAAAAATGGGCTAAATCGAGCAAATCTTTCTTGGTGTTGCCATACAAAACTTTGTTGTTTTAACTTTATTTTACTTGGTGTTATTGTTAGACCAATTATAACTTTCTCTCTTGTTTTAAATATTTTTATGATTTTCTCAATAATAGTTTTTACAATGCAATATAAAGAAAAGTTAGTAAATATTGAAATAATGAAAAATGCACAAATCTTTTCGCACTTAATTTAAATTTTTATAAATTCAAATTTCTGGATCGAATTTACATTAATTACTTGTTACCATGACGATTCGGACTAGAGACCTTTCCTTTGCTAATTCTGTAATCAATTAAGCTAATTTGATTTTTTTCTTAACCTTTCATACCTATGTAGGTATGTATGTAATTACAAATCATTACAGCAATCGTATATTCAATGATTTCGATAAAAATACATAAACACATAAAGAAATGACAAATTTCAGCTAATCTTTTTCTTATTCTTTATTCCAGGCTCTCACCCCACATAGTTCTAAGTTGACGACGACGAATTGCTTAAAAAAAAAAAATATTGCAGAAGGGACGCACATAGAATTTGTCTGGGAGAAATGTCTAAAATGCCACAAAAAGCACACATATAAAGCAGGGGAGAGAATGTGCAAAAGTCTTTAGGAGCGATGCTGGAAGAGGTGGACCATTAATCTGTCAACAAGAAAATGGCTGCTATTAGGTTGCCAATAGCACTTGAGAAGCTCTTCAGCCGATGGTTCCACTTTTTAGTGGGAGTTCTACTTCTTATTGTAGTGCACTCAAACAATGCTCTGGACCTAGGTATGAAGATTCTTAACTTTTTTTTTTGCTTTGTTTTCTGTTCCGTTTTTTTCTTCTTTTTTTTCTGCATGAACCGTCAACTCTAGCTAGCGTATTTTATAATTCTGGAGCAAATCTAAGGCATGTACATATATGGATATGTAAATAATACATAGGTGTACATGTATATATCTAGGAGGTATGGGAAATGGATGCTTTGAATTATGTCAAGGATTCAAGAATTGTAAAGACGTGTATATTTCTTGGTTAAGTATCGTTAGAGTAATGACCCAACGTTTAGGCTCCTGAGCCTGCTGATTTCCATTTTCATCCATTCACTCACTGCATCATTCTCTATCTCTAGAAATTATATAATTAAAAAAAATTCGGGACGACCGCAGGAAGAAATTCTGAATTGTTGCAGATTTTTTGTTAGCTTTGTGCGTGCATAATTGCGATGCATATATGAAGGTGAAATGAAATTTTTTATAAAAACTATTTTAGCTGAAGCACGTTATGTATTTTTCCATAAAATTAATTTTTTTTTACCAAAACCGTTATGGTTGACCGCAGTCCGCAATATAATATGTATGTATGTATGGAGGCGGAGATTTAATTGTTTATTTTCATGCATGTTTTGTCGCTTTTATCAGATTTCTGTGTGTGTGTATGTGTGTGTGTGCAGGACTCAGGTTAAGTCTAGAATGTGTTTTTTGAACATTTTTAATTGTTTTTAGTCATTAAATTAAAATAAATTGACTACTATTAATATGCGGCGGCTTTAACGTCTAGACTATAATAAAACTTGAACTAAACTTGACAGAACAGGGTCTTTCAAAACAAAATTCCATAAATTCAGAGCTGGTTGCCTATTTTTGATATAGATTTACCCAGAGGTTTAGAATAATGGAAATTTTGTTCTCTTTTGACGGTCGGTCGACTGACCAAGGACCACTTACACAATAACAGTAACGAATATGCGTTTTAAATTGATATTCAAATAATTTCCAAAATCCATGTTCATTCACTAATTCATTACCTAGTGTAAGTACTGCTATAATAGCATCTGGCTAAGGACCCTCCCCAAGGAATAATCGACAAATTTTAGGTCCGTTGTTTGCGTTTCACTATATGCTTAGTCGTTGATTATATATACAGACCATGCAGCTCTCCATTTTGTAAATTAAGAAATCGATATAATTGTAATTGGATACCGCGCATTCTTTCATCTATTCGATTTTGTCGTTATTGATAAAATCAGAAACATGATTGTGTTTGTTTGCTATCGAATCATGTATATTCCTGTTAAATGCTTTCCTGTATCATGCTTACCATCGCCTAACGTGTCAAATATAAAAAGAATCAAAAGAGCTATTACTACCATGACTGTCTCTATTAAACCATCATATGGCTATGGTTCATAAAATTCAACGCAATTGCTAGAACGTTTTTTTGTTTGTCGAAAATTGATTAGGTTGTAAATGTGATTGCTGTGAAAGGTCATTATTTCACATTTCGTAAATTACGGTTATTACACTAAGAGCACAATCTAGTCTATTTATAAGAAAGCACGGTCATTAAGAGAAAATATTGTATAAATCGGTAGATTGAAAAGCAACGGATCTAATCTACTACCCTGAGGTACCCCAAACGATGTTAAAATGGAGCAATACTTTAGTTCAATTTAAATTAAATAAAAATTCTCCGTTCGTACAGATAGCTTGACAAAACACAAGCTTTATTTACTGTTGAAGACATCTAGCACAATTGCGGTTATATTCTGCCTAGCTTTGGAGAGGTTTGAAAATGACTAGAATCCAGAGTAGAACGGCTGTCATTTTCGAAAATTGCGTTAATAACAGATTTGCTCGAAATAGGATCAAATTTCATTACTAATAATACTTTATGTTTTAATATGCATTTTTTCTCTTTTTTCAATTCAATTCAATTCAAATCATTTAACAGTATCTAAGATATTAAAATTAAATAAAATTAAATAAGAGTAAAAGGGAAAAGCTAATAAAAAAAGAAAAACCTAAGTCTGCAAAGGAGAATGGCAAACTGAAAAAATCATAAGAAATTAATATACGAGAATAAACAATGCAGCAAAAACTAGAAAATTGAAAATAGGCAATAGCAAGAACTAACAACAGTGCATGGAATGAAAGAGCATACAAAACAGGATGATGGAAGAGAAAATTAAAAATAGCAATAAGAATAACGTGACAATAATAATAAAAACATAAATAAAAGCGCAGTATGTAGATAGTAGTGTCGGAGTGTGAACGCAATGTCAGCCCGCATGATCCTCATCCGAAGCCAGATGACACGTCAGCACTACTTTGAATGAAATGGCCGAGCTCGTACGCTGGATGACTGTTCCAAAGGCGAGCAACATAAACAATGTGAGAACGTTCTAAAATTCAATGTTGATAACGGGGAACATGCAGCAATAGGTGCCTATCACAGTTTAAAAAGCTGAGGTCGAAAAATGGATAGCCGGGACGGCTGCTGGTTAGATGACCTTGTAAAGAAAAATTAAAATTAACACTATCAGATAAGCATCCAATGGCATACCCAATAGATTATTGAGGAAGAGAGAAATGCGATCGTCCTTACCAGCCTAGAACGAAGATCCGGAGACAGAATCCTCACAGACAACCACAACCATACCATAAATTTTACCAAATGTATTTTTAATGTGGTCGCAATAATTCATAGAAGAATTGAAGATAATTTCTAGATTTCGAAACACAGGTAACGTAACGCAAAGCTGTGCCATTCAGAGTTACAGTTGGAAACTGTGAGACATCAAGTCTCTTACGATTTAAAATCATGTAATTTAATTTATAGGGACTTGTAAGCATGTCGTGCCTCTTGGACAACTTACTCAGAGATTCTCTTCAAGTCTGTGTTAATTCTCTCGATACAATCCTCTATCAGGCCTATCCAAGTATATCTGAACGTTATCCGAATACAAGTGTATTTTGTAGTCTTCTATTACGTTTGGCAGATCATTTATGTACATACTGAACAATAAGGAGCCTAAGGTTGAACCCTGATGTACCCCACACGTGAGAGGCAAGCTTTGACTTACTCTAGGTGTCTTATCAAAAGCACGTGTCATACTAGGGATCAAATAAGGCTTTAAACTTCAAAATAAAAATATAAAAAAAGCATAGTTCATTGGAACGCCGCGTGGCGTAATTTTATTAACAAATTTTGTTATCGTTCAGTATTGCTGGCTGGATTTTTTATAGCATTTAGTTTCATTTGACATACGGATCGGTCTAATATCAACACATGATTTTTTGAAAATGGTAATTCATTGTAAAATCATAAAAATTTGTTATTCCCCCTATAAGGGGGTAAGGCGAGGAAGGGTAAATAAATAGAGATTGTCGGTTCCAAAGGTGATTAGTGTCGTGTGGAATGGCTGCATATATATAACTATCTTCTAAGGCTAGATATGCCTCTCTGTATACGATCGACCAACATTGTCTTTCACTGAAATACCAACTATCCATTAAAAGTCGATTTTCGACAAATAAATATTTCATAAAATATTTTAGCTCTGTTCCTGATCTCCATGTAATTCTCTGACAATTTCCCGCCTGCAGAAACCCATAAACGTCAATGAATTATTGAAGATCGAATTACGCCACTTAATCGTTTATTTTGAAAGAAATGGGAAAACTTAAGATTTTTACAGAAAATGATAAATTAGTGAAGCATTTAGAGGAAGAGGGCTATTTATAGGCTCACTGAAGCGAAACTACCAAAGTCCATGCAACATGCTTCAATAAAAGTGGAATCTCGTGTATAATAAAAAAAGTATAAAACGATCGTGTCCCATTCATTCATCCATGCATCCATACCTATAGGACTGTTTTGGACGGAATATGCAATTCTAGTCTGTGAATAATCTGAGAACCAATGAAACCGCGTTCTTGTTGTCTATTGAACCAGATATGGGCTCGAATTAGTTACTCAACCAACAACCATTTTCCGAATATTAATCTGAAACTTCAATTCTTGTTTTATAACTGAAAATATTCTATGGCAAGTTCATCGTTCTTCGTAGTAGTAGAGGACAGACAGGAAGAAATGAAAGTTCCAGGCAAAAAAAATCCAATAACTGGCTGTAGAGCCTTGAAATTTACAGAGTCGTAGACGAAAAAAAAATTTAAAACGCGCCTCGACTTTGTGAAATTCCGTCACTAATTTCGAGACGCATAGAACCGCAGCCAAGTTGAAAGTCGAAAACACTGAAAAGTTTGAAATGCGATTATTAATATTGCTCTGGTTGGCATCATAAGGTTTCCCATAAGACTATTAAGGTGTAGTCCTGGGTCCTGGCTGGGTAAACGCGCGGAGGAGATGTCTGTGATTCCCTTTCATGGAGTTCGTCTGAAACATTATTTTACTTTGGTACTTTGGTTTTAACCAACAACGAAGCATTTTCTGTGTGGGGATAGGAGTTATGGAGGAGACTTAACTTATAATAGAGCGCCATGATGTAAGGATACATTTATACGTAAATGGAAATGATGAAAACGTTGGACCGGGGCAGGACGGGAGGAGGAGAAAGTCTTATTGAGAATTGTGGAAACATTGAAAACCTCTGACTTGGTAAGATTTTTTCTAGCGAAAAAGTCGTAAAAGGAAGAAAGCTGGCGACATGACAGATTCAAGAATGGTAGTGGGATATTACAATGAGAGTAAAAACTTGATTATTTGGAAACCAGCTTGCGCTAAAGACATCATTAAATTGTCACTTGAAAGCGTCTTATGAGTACCGCACCAGGTGCGATTCAGACAGAAATCGTAAAGTCGCTCGACTTAAGTTTAGTCAGAGCTTTAATTTCAATTTTTTTTTTTTTGCAAATTTTTAAGGAGCAATTAAGTGCTCTGCGGAGCAGGTTAGGATATACATATGAAACATAATCACATCTAACATTAGGCTCTTAATGTGCGAATATTTAGATAAATAAAAGGATCAGGATAACATGCAGCTCTAAGAATTCAAACAAAGCTAAGGTAGGAAATCGAACTGGAAAACAGAGATTTAGTACCTACTCTGCAGCAGAGTTGTAAAAGAATGCAATCTTTAGGAATGCATTCCTTGAAATCACTGGAAATGATTGCTTTTTTATGTTTGAAATCATTAACTTCACCTCGATACTGGGACTTACAGAAACCAAATCGCCATTCATTTTGAAGTCATCAGCAATCATTTCAACAAATCGAAAGCTTGAATTCATGAGAATGCAAAATCTTGTGATTTACTCACATTCTTTGAAGTTTTGGCCGGGGGTTAAAAACGGCCTTTATCTCACTAAATAAAAAATCTATGATTCAAATATTCACATATTTATAACATATTCATGTTATTATTAATTTTTAATAGTAAAAGTTTCTCCAAATTCAGTCTGAAAGTGCTCCACGTCGAGAAGTATCAATCATTCCAGCATTCATTCCTCATTCCTGCTGAGGAAGTTAAGGGAGTATTATATTTTAGAAATACTTTTTTAATGGTCGGATATCTAGTGAGATAAAGGCCTTTTTAACCCCGACACAAACCTCCTAATGAATTCAATTGACTGAAAATGATTTTACATCGTACTTCAAAGAATGTGAGTAAATGACAAGATTTTGCATTCTCATGACTTCAAGCATTTGATTTGTTGAAATGATTGCACTATTTACGACTTCAAAATGAATGGCGATTTGGTTTCTGTAAGTCCCAGTATCGAAGTGAAGTTAATGAATTAAAATAATTTTCACATAGATCAAAAGAATTATTTGCCGAAAAGATTGCATTCTTTTACAACTCTGCTCTGGAGTGCTGTCACTCGAAATCTTTCTAGCGTAGCTCGAAAGTGGTTTGAATAGTTACACGTGAAAAAATTATCGAAAACTTAAAATCTTACATAAATATAACCCCATGGAGTAATTAACTAAACTTTTACTAACTACTTATGACTGGAGAAAAACATCTTTCAGCACCTGAGCTGCTATGGGGCAGTGCTAATAAATTAAAAGCCAAAGCATTGATTAAGCCAAAGTCGACAATTTATTATATCAATGAGCGCAGAAATGTAAGGAAATTTCAAATCAGTGGGTTCAGTCAGCATAAATAGTAATACTACACTTACGCTATTACAGTGCTGAGAATTAAACTAAATAAAAATTATTGGAAATATTTTGGCCGCGTATTCGAAAATTCTCTACGGTAGCCAAAATGTTAGGGGGGTATCTCTATAGAAAAACGTTCCCTATTTGCTACGATTATACTTTGGCGGCCATACTGTTACTTGTTGTCTCTTGGAACATTATCGAGAGGCATTCTTAGTAAATTTCACCGGACTTCCTTAGAAGATAAACAACAAATTCTGGAGGTGATCTGACGAATTTTTTCCTACAAAACGGAGAGATTCTGTAAGAGGCTTCTGAGAAAATGCAACATGTGCAGGCGAAGAACTGAATGAATGTCGTGAGCCACTAACTCATCCCAGCCCACCAATGAGGACAATTCCAGCAACTAAAATGGGTGCGCAGAGTAGGTATGATCGATGATTTCTAAATTGAGCCGATGGAAAAGACATAGAGGCTTGTGATATCCATATGGACTGCTTTCCTAAGGTGCAGCTTGAAAAAGTTTCTAGTTGAGTGGTGAGTTTGTATTTTCTGTGGTGAATCCTAGCTTCCAATTTTCTCCCATCCTAGGTTGATACTATCTTCTATATAAATAAAACTCAATTGCCGCATGTATATGACATCATCATTTGAGAACGGCTCGAACAATTTGACTCATTTTGCTTTTTGTGTTTGTAATTGTCAAGACAAAACTTTGGTTTTTCACTATATTTTGGAACCTGTCTGAGAATGCGTCAACGTGGAGAGTTCAAATTTCATACACTGTATTTTCATATAAATTGCCAATACAAATCCAAAAATGGACCGAATCGGGCGACCCGTTTTGGTGTTGCCATACATCACTTTAGTTTTTCACTATATATTTGGGTACTGCTTCACGCGTCGCCGTAGAGAGCTGAAATTTTATACGTGGGATTTTTTAAAAAAAATTCAATTTATGTTCGAAAATAGGACCAATCGGACAACTCCTTTGTAGGGTTACCATACAAAAATTTCGTTTTTAACTATTTGGGCACTGCCTGAGAACGCATCGACGTAGAGCTAAAATTTGGTACATGGTGTGCAATGGTAAATAAAATTTCACATGTAGACTAAATCGGGTTACCCCTTTTTGTGTTGCCATATAAAACTTTGGTTTTTCACTATATACTTGGAAGCTGTCTGAGAAGACGGCGAGATGGAGAGATCATATTTTGCACGCGGCGTTTTCATAAAAATTGCAAATACGTCGAACTTTAGTTTTTCACTAACATTTGGACACTCCCTCACGCGTCGACGTTGAGAGCTAAAAATTTGTATACCTACGGACCTTTAAAAAAAAAAGTAAAATATACATTCGAAAATGGAAACAATCGAGCAACTCCTTCGTAGAGTTGCCATACAAAAATTGCGTTTTTTTTTATATACATATATGGGCACTGCTTGAGAACGCGTCTACATAGAGAACTACACTCTCCCAGGCATATGAACGTATGCACGCAGCCACACACAGGCACATACAGACACAGAGTGAAACCCTAGAGTACGGAATCGCGCGAGCCAGTCAGATGATAGCTTATAGATATTGTGCATACCTAACCACTCTACCTTCTCAATCCCCACCCCCACCCTATATATACTCCGCCGGGCAACACCGGTTGGTATATAAATTTTAAGGCTTTCACGGTTGCTTACTGACATTTTAGATAAGTTTTCTGGGTTAGCCGCGTATTAAATAAATTATTTATTGAGTTCTAAATAATTATTGATATAGTCCATTGTCTCAGCCATATCAATCTTGTTTAGGTGATACTATAATGGAATTGGTAGTGATCTAAGAAGAATCCTTTAATTATTCTCTCGTTTTCTAAGGATGAGTTTTTTTATGGGTCTTAAAAATTTCTAAATCAAGTGACAAACACCGAGATAAGAACAAACGAATTAGAACTGATAAAACGAACGACGAAGATTGTGCCGAAGACTTGGATTGAGGAATACGCCCTAAATACCATACGGTTATATTTTCTATTTCATGAGATACCATTGTCATTTGATATTTGATGTCTTTTTCATTACAAAAATAAATTATATCCTTGGATCACTAAACTCATACAACAACTGAAACGATTCTCTAGGCAGAAAAAATATTCTGGCAGACTTCCAGATTGGATTGTGGCGATAATATGATTCGACTCATAAGATTCAATGTGATATCTCATTTTGCATAAAATCAATTGGGCTGTATCTGATAAGCCTTCCAGCTAATAACCAAATTGAACTGAAATCAATTATTTAGTTAAAATTTTGCCAATTTGAGCCTCTTTCGATAGACACGTATAATTCGTAGCAGCATATCTGCTGCTCGCAAATACCGAAATACTGTAAAGCTGGGGTGGGCGGAAAACTTGTAATAAAATGCTCTTCCTATATCCAAACGTATACACCTGTATATTACCTTCCAATAATTGAAGGATATCCTATGTAAGTAAATATGTATGTAGTATAATCTGCCAATACATGCTTACTTGTACCATCCATTGTATCGGTGCTGTCCATCTCTAAGTGGCGTAGAGCTACAGTAGGTGCAAAGTACACCGCACACATAGGTAGTCTCTGGCTGATGCTCGTGCAGACATACTCTCAGTTAAATATGAATAATAAACGCTAAATACTCATATTAAATTTATAATTAAAAACATACAGTGATTGTGGAAGGACCCTCGCCGTACTCGGCTTTAGTTATTTAATGGTTCTGGTCAACCAGATAAATGAAAATGTCGGCATTTAAATTTGTGCTGAGCCTGTTCGGAAAGAAAATGAGTCTTCGTGTGCTCAGTACCGCAAATTATTTATGAATTGCTTTGAAATCTCAATTTCGGGCGTAGTGGAGCTTAATCTATATGGGGTGTAAACTTTTGGTGGAACTTGGGCAATTTTAGATGCATTAGACTAACAAAAAACTTACTTCTACAGTTATGTTAGACGACATACATACCTTTTATGCTCACACTTTGATTAGATATAAGCTTAGATGGGGGCAAGAACTAGATGTTGCATACAATATACCAGAGCAGAGTATACAAATTTTATATGCCTGGTGCGACATTCCGGAATGAAGGACCACAATATTTTAAATGATGGATACGTCGAGTGATTTATATTTTCTTGCGTCTGCCATGTTGAGAGGTCGATCAAATGAATACATAACTGTTGTTAAAGCAAGATTTGCTCTTGAAAAGCTCTGAAACATATTGTTATCCATTCCCGAATCCACCACCCATTTCACAATCTGTATACAATGCGTTATCTCTTTGTGCCATCTATGATATTAGATATGTAATGTCATGAACAGAATATTTCAGCTAATAGGCTCCATTAGAAGTAAGATTTTCCCATATACATATATCTAAGTCGAAGTACAGTGCCGTCGTGTGAACTGAGATATTTATCTTTGGAAGTAGATAAACTTCAAGCCTAATTTTTGATAATTGTGATGTGATTTTTTTTCTCGTCTTAAATAGTCCGCATACCATATTATGAGAGCAAAATTTTCTTTTTAGTTTACATTTTTCATAAATCTAATTATGCTTATCAATTCAATATGTAACACAAAAATAATCGTTTTTCTTTTTTTCCAGCTACTTGCAAGCATGCTTTGGGAATGGAATCTGGTGCTATTGCCGACTTTCAGATAACCGCTAGTTCAGCACACGATATTGGAAATGTGGGTCCACAGCATGCGCGGTAAATATACAATTTCAGAACTTTTACTTTATTGAACCATTATTGGTGACTAAAACAGGCCTCTTTGTCTCTTTCTCTCATAATATTATCCAACTTTAGTGGCTATTCAAGTTTTTTTGTAACTTTAGTAGGTATTTTTTAAGAATCTGCTAGGGAATTCTTCTATAAACTTCTCAAAGTGCCTAAGCTATCTTTTAGTGTAATATTACCAAAATAAATATGCCCAATTACTTCATACATATATGTAGTCATCGAATATTTATAACTCGTAATTTTACGAATAACGCCAAATTTCTTATATTTTTCTCTATCTGTCTATGGTCGTTGATATTAGGGCTGGGCCAAGTTTGCTTGTTTTTTTTATTCAAAAATATATTTTTTTTGTTTCTGCAATTTAAGAATTTTTCTAATAAAAACAACTTGAGCAGATATTTTCCATATTTTGGCCCCCCTCCCTATACTTATACATTTCTGTTGACGCCCATGTTAAGATATCATAAGATATACGAGAGAAACTGTATCAGGTGGATCGTAGGCGTATACTTACATGTTTTTCTGTTATGTTGAAAGGAGAGACGTATTAAAAAACAACATTAATTTTGTAATTACCTGAAAACGGCAAGAAAAAACCTACGAAATGGGATGAAATACATAAAAAATGTCTCCTAAGGCCACCCTTCATATCTCTTGATAAATTAATCATGCCACCTGTTCCACCTGATCTCATCTTTTGTATATGTGCGCGCCCATTCTCGTAGAATGACTGATAACAGCATCCCTCCCACCTGTCGAATTTAAATTCTTTTAAAGATTGAAAAATAATTTGCTACACGCCGCTCATAACGTATGCACAGAGTAACCCTTTCAAACGTTAATTTCGCAATTTGTAAATAACGAAAAAGCACGTATACGCACACATCGCCACACGCCCGCCCACCCACTCACACACACACAAACGCAACCGTAATATCGTAACGTAATACGAATGGATCTGTGCGGAGCTGGGCTAAGGACTACGTGCACAGGTTTTTTTAACAAAATGTTTTTGAATGCTTACAAAAGCAACCAGATTGTTAGCGTTGGTACTTCCCCAGAGAAAGGTAGGAAAAATAAATTTAAGAAATACAAATCCCGAAGTAATATTTCATCCCCAAGTGAATTGGGTGGGAGGCTGGCAGGGGGTTGAATGGAGCTTGGAGGTTTCGGGCGCGCACAGTTCCCAAAATGTATGCAATGCTGTTTGGAGGAAATCCACAAAAGGCACGACAGCAGGTAACCTAGGGCAAGAGGAAGAGTGGAGTTGACTCATCCTCGCCACCGGAATATCATAACCAAGCAATGAGTTCAGATGATGGGAACGGGAGCTGTATTCGGTAAAGGACTCACCCTTATCAAGAGCAAACAGGTAGAATTGCGAACGGAGCCAAGGTAAATGATAGGTAGGCGGCCGGATAGGACCGGTATATACATAAAGCACACCCACCCACTCTACCCCATGTTTCTTGTTAAAATAATGAACAAACAATAGGCAGGAGTTCAAAAAAGCAGCTGGAAGAGCATTTCATGACGTAAAGCACCTAATCTTTGTGCTGTACAGAAATTAGGGGCATTAGTAGACTTTTTTTTTGTTGGGGAAGGTAGATAAAGGGCGGGATAAGGGCGGCATAACAAGACGAATTAGCTTGAACTGAGTGTCTACGTTTTTGCCAGCACTGCGCCCCAAATAATGGTCGTTGTCATTGTTAAATACACCGTGCAGGATATAAAAACAACTCGAAAGACAACGGGATCATTATTTTTTATCATCTGTTATCATCGTCAATTATGACAGCTATCAAGAGTGATGTAAACATTCATCAAGGGTGGGTAGGAGGAACGCGGGGGGGGGCATTAGGTTGAAGGGGTAGGACCATCTGCGCACATAATAAATCAGAGTTGGGGGGGGTATTTTTTGGTAAGTAATTAGTATAATTCGATGGTGGGGCCAAGAGCGGAGCTGACTCCAGTAGTTCTTTCATCGTTTTTTCAACGAAGCTTAAATTTAAATTCTTAAATTTAAAGACTCGCAAATAAAACTATTCAACGCTCATCTATACATTCGTACAGAGACATTCCCTTTCGATTCTGTCTATTGAATCCGGCGCCACTTTTTTCCATATCCCCATTGTGCACGTTCACTGCCCGTTTTACGTTTATCTGCCAACAGTAAGCAATTTCTCTGGTTTTCATCGGCTTCTCCGAGTAAGAAATAGAAAAATGCTCTTTAACCTGTAGGTATTTATCATTTTGGATTCTATCAATTTGGCCTTTCGGAAATCAATTCGAAACAAATTGAATAAATCTAGCATTATTTTTTCATAACCTTCTCGTCGGTAATTTCCACAAGGCTAGACAGGTCCGGATTTGACTTTGGCTCAGTTCCAATCATCAATTCTCCTCCTGCCCTGCTTGCTGGGCTGGTTCAGTTCAATGAAAGTTTTGAAAGATTTTCAATGGGAAATGGGCGAAATAGAGGTATTCTTTATGTTTTTTATCTTCTTATTTACCGGACGTATGCAGTCTTATTTTTAGGCTTTCGTATAGGTAGAACTTACTAAGAACCTTAGTTGTTTTTGTCTTTCTGCCTGTCTGTCTGTCTGTCTGTCTATTCCTTTATCTGTATGACTGTATCCCGTTCTCATAAATTTAAGGTGGAATTTTCCAATTTAGCCGAGTGAAGAGACTTTTGATTCAATACCAGGGAAACAAATTCAAACACTCCCCAAGAAACAGTATTTAGATTGGCGAACAGAAAGTGGTTGAAAATTAAACCCCCACCTAAGTAAACAAATGGTGTACTATTAGGGAACTCAGTTCAGAAAGTCATATTCTATAATCTCACCGAGACAAAATAATAACGAAGCTCCTTCGTAGGATTGTCATATGGAAATTTCGACATTTGCATATAGTTTTCACGTGCGTATTAGAAAAAAACGTTCAGTTGCAAACTGTTCGTCGTAAGAAATTGATGGATGTAACTTGCCTAGGTATTTCAAAACAGAGGGTTGACTATATTTACTAGCATTCATCTACATAGGACATCACCAAAATTTGTCTTATACCAATTATAGCTACTACATTCTTAGTTTTGAGCACAAGAACGAAATGATGTCCTTGCCATGATTATAGTTTTTGCACACATTGTAACATTTAAAAGTATTCCTTTCGACAGAGCAAACCTTTTTTAGTACCTCCATTCTAAAAATAAAACTTCGCAAAGTAAGCCGTATGGTAAACAGCAAATTCGACACGTATATAAAAAAGCAAGCAAGAACGCATATCCAGAATTATGTCAATCCTAATCTGATTTGATGTTCACTAGATCTCGGCCCATAACCTTTTTCTTCTCCCGAAGATGAAGGACCTCCAATCGAATGGAGATTTCCTGCAATATTCTAAAAGTGGGTGTATGGCTTCCCGAGTAGGTATGGTAATAAAAATTTTTTACAATAAAACATAACTTTTGTGGTCGACCGCGTACTGATTTCTAAATACTTTCCGCGTAGTTGATTTACATACCTAAGACAGTGTAGTTGTAATTAAAGTATTCTACAATAACTGGGAGAACACACCTGATTGCCGTGCAAAAATTTAAATAAACAAAAAATTAGAAGAAGAGAAAGAGATTCATTGGACTCTCAGGAAATGGTTCTTCCCTGTTACACGATAAAAAAACCAAAACTTTTTTCTATTTATATTTAAAGAAATCAGGTTTATCCAGGAAATCTAGGGAAAGAGCAGTTTGGTCATAAAAATTAAGTTTAGTTTATCAAACACTCTTAGCACATCTAATACTAGTTTCCATTTGAGACAAACTCGATTCTTCACTGTATTCTCAGTCGAATTAATAAAACCACTCTGCCACAAGTGGACAACTGTATCTAACTCTTATCGTGTTTACGCCGTTTAACATGAGAAAACCTTAAAAAAATTTATTTTCATAATATATTTCAAGACGATCGTGTTCAGTTGTAAACATTGATGGCTCGTTATCATTCATAAGAATGTGTATCCTTTCCACCTGGTCTACTTCCAACAAGTCTTACATGAACGATGTAAAAGGAATACGTAAATCTTGTCTTGCGTGCCACCATTTCCGATAGCATACGAATGCAATGTTGTTGCCCTCTGTTTTCTTTTAATGCTTCAGGAATTTTATGAAGTGGACAGGAGAAATTCAAGAGGAGATAATTTAGGTAGGTATAAGTAGATAGGTACATTTCAATTAGATGAGAGAGAAAATTACAGTTTTGCGTACATAAAACTTAGTAGGTATCTGCCACTATTATTCTCAACAATTGTAAAATTAAATACGAAACAGTATCGCCCAAAAAAATTTTTCCGTTCCACAGAGAAACGAAAAAGAAAATCCAACAACAAAATAATACGGATAACGAGGGTGTACCTATATAGAGTCAACATCCTTGAAAGTTAACCCAACTACTTAAGGAGCTTACTCTCAATTGTTTTCCCTGAAAAGAAATTATTTATACTTCGATGAAATTAGAAAGGCAAACACCAAAAATTACATCAAGAACACAACCCCATTGCCCCGGGGGCAATCAATAAACGTATTTGGGTTTCTGTTAAGAAGCTCCCAAAGTTTTCTGGCTTACATCGACTCGACTCTACTCAAAATTATTCACAATGAACTTAAAAAAGAACTCTTGATCCAAACATTGGTGGGGTACCTACCCTTTTGTTCGGCTTGTAAGATACCCTTTTCCTTTTGACGACTATGGAATTACTAAATCCACGTACAGCACAGGTAACACAATGCCGGGAATGAAAGACGAGAGCACGCTATTCGTCAAAATTCCTTTGTACCAGCACGAAATCGATAAAACACTTTGAGTTTGACACCCCCCCTCCCCCCGTGGATCCCTTACTTTCGACAGGCGCTCCTTCCTTCATTTCGGTCTGAACCTTCCGTCTCCCGTTTCCTTTATTCTTGTGGTTTCGTTGGGATATCTATGTACAAGGTTTTGTATATATATATACATATATACATAGGTAAGGTAGGTATACATATATTGATTCAAAAGAAGCTTTCAACTTACAAAGAGGAAACTTGGGTCTTTTGGACTGGTTCGGTTAAGTTCCACCCTCTTCCAACGACTCCTTACCATTACTCTGGCCGTGACGAAAAATGAAAAGAAATTTCTGAAATTTTCACAGAATAATCATAAAAAAACGTTTTTTTAACTTTAGGTATAGCCTCCGCGTGCTTGTTTAAAATTTTAATTAGATTCTTACATGGTAAGAAAGAAACAATATCTTCTTTCTAAATGTATACCTAAAAATACACAGATCAAATGTACTCCAGTCCTGCATATTGTCTGTAACTCTGCCAGAAATTACATAGATAAGCAGACTTTTTCTACAGAACAACATTTCCTGAACCTTTAAAGTTTTTCTAAATGTGATCTGTGGAATCTCATTATCATCAGTGTATTGGCTGCATCCACCTGTCAGATGATCCCATCACCATCGCATCAGTCTTTAGATTATTTACAGTTTATGATTCATGTTTTCCTGCTACCATGCTTTCAACTAATAATTTTGTTGGTAATTAATTACTACTGCGATTACAATTCCATAGGAATTGGAAGTTTTTCCATTTAATATTACTTTTTTTTTGCACAATTATCAAAACCAGTTTTTCATAGCAAATTTAAGTACCTCAAAGCCGTTCTATTTCAAATGAATTATTACACTTTTTACACAAAATCCCCGGCCCTTTTTCTTTTCTTGCACTTTGTCTGAACTTCTTCCACAGAGAAAAATTGCCTACTTTTTGGGGTACAAAGTGTAACAGATAATTTTAAAATTCTGTAAAATGTAAAATTTGTGCTGGGGAAGGGAAGTGTGTTAAAAAGAGGAAAAAATTAAGTTAAAATTTCTTATTTCTTGAAGACTAATTTCGAAATGGAAAGGACCAATGGAAACTTAAAGATATTGTGGAAACCTCCAAGAATCATTGTCATTCGGTATGCCCCTTGAAGGCTATATGGTGATCCATAAAATTTAAATGAAAAACTCCCTCTACCTTCCTAAAAACGCATTCTACCACTCCATCCTTTCACCGCTCGAACAATGTTTTACTTATCTCGATCTCAATTATCACCATGTGAACGATATTCTTCTATATTTAAACAACCCTGTATTTTGAACGAGATGAGTATCAATAATTTCATAAACTCTGTGCTCAGTTCTCTTCGAAGAATGCAGCCGGCCAACTTTGCATAGTTTGGGTTTTCTACTACTTTACATATATTTTTGAGCTGTATTTTAAAGACGGAGTTCGCAACTTAAACTCTATCTATGTATATAGTTTATGCTCTTAATGCTTTTAATTTGTCCATAGTGATACGACACGAAAGTAGATCGCCTTCTTATACTCATTCAAAAATTATATTTCATCTGCCTACTGTGCTCATAAATGCATTCTGAAAACCAGGGCCATCATTAGGTAAGCAGGCACATGAAACTTAAGGACAAACAAAAATTATTTTCTAAACTACTTTGGGTTATCAACAAGCATAATACAAATACATAATATAATACAATTGCAAACAACATGGGAAACACCACTGATTGTAAGTTCAATGGTGAATAAACTGATTTTCATTCGATCCGGAATAGAAAGATAACTTAAAGTGGCACTAACTAAGTGGAATCACTGTCCGAATGGTGAATTTAAAGGAAGTCCCGACCGTACGAATCGATTTAGTTGTTTTGTAAAACAATAGGGGAATATTGTTGTTATTATGTTTAAATTAACCAACGGTATAAAAATTTTCTCTGCCTACTAAATAAAGTTTGGCTACTGAAGGTAGAATGAAATGAAATATTGTTACGCGCCACAACTTAACACAAGCGACATCTGTTGGAAATGGAAACAACTTTAGGTTAGTGAATCTTAGTAAACTTTGGGTTCGGAGAATAGAATTTACGGGAAGGTTCTAGGATAATTTGCAGAATATAAATGCGGCACTTATCACCGCCAGGAGGCGGGGTCGTATTTCAGACAGTGAGGTGAACAAAGTAAACTATTTGGATTGCGAAAATTAGAAGTACAGTACTAGCGATAACTAAAGAGTTGATTTGATTATTTGTGAATTTGTGAAAGCATACAGTAAAGTTAAATAAAAAGAACTTGTGAATTGTAATTGAAATATTGTGTTTAAATAACGAACAAAGGCCACGCTTGTAACAATATATTAAAAAAACTTTTAAAATAAATAACTTTTGTAAATTAAATGCACTAAAAATTAAGTTTTTTTTACCAGTGGTATATGTATACAAGAAAAGATTCATTGCAAAATAAGAAATGTTATAGAACTTAGATTAAATCTTAAAAGTCTGGGCATTCATAACGATAATCACAATTTGTGCAACTCCAACTGATGCCCAAACTTTTAAGATTTAATCTGAGTTCTATAAAATTTCTTATTTTGCAATGAAACTTTTCTTGTGTATATCACTGAGAAAAATAAAAACTATTTTTTACTTTTTAGTGCATTTTATTTAGTTATTTATTTTAAAAGTTCTTTTAATATATTTTATTTTCTGCTTTTTAGTCATAGCTTCCATACACTCTCACACTCTCCACTCTCCACTCTCTCTCTCTCTTTCTCTCTCGTCACGAAAAACCATGTAAATCCATCCAAGTTTACTACCTTAAAACACTTTCGTTACGAACGGCTCTCTCAGGCGCTCTTCAGTCAGGGGTTAGTGAGTAGATAAAATCACCCCCTCCCCAACCGCAAATCCCACAAAAACGTAAGAAAAAATCACCCCATCGCAAAACTCCCCATTCACTCATTCTAAATTAAAAAAAAACCCCATGTAAATCCATCCTCCATCCATGTTTACTACCCGAAAACTCCCTCGTCACAAACTCAGGCGGTCAGGCACAAATTTTTTAGTTAAGGGTTAGTGAGTAGATAAAAGTTATTTAAAAAGGCGGGAAATTTAAAAATTACTATGGCTGTAAACACTAACACTATATATATACGGTTTTTTTATATGTTACTTTATATGAAATTTTTCTGCCACGTATTACTCAAATAAGTCCCATCGTCTATATTCAGTAGCCAAACTCCAAAGCTGTTTGCATACATGACGGCAGAACTGATGCTGCGCCGCTACAGTCACTATATTACAGTGACGGTGCCGTTGCCGTCATGTGTGCAATCGGCTGATTTTACATATTTTATACGTACGGAGGTACGGCAACGGCATCGCCGTCGTGTGGTGGGCAAACAGCCTAACAGCTAAACTAACTTGTAATAAGTTGTTTTGTTTCATCCGTTGCAATGCTTAAAACTTCTACCAATTCAGGTTCCAGGTGGAAGCCCTAATGCCGTCTTGTTTTCTATGAGAAATTTCCCCCACTCATAAGAAGATCTCCTCATCTCCCCAGGCCCAATTCACATAGAGTCAGTTCATAAAAAGCAAACCAGTGGGCCAGAGCACCGCTCGATTCTATCGAATCTATCGCCCTAAATTTTTTCCTAATCAATAGATAGGTAGTTAATTCAGAGTACTCAAGTATTATAAGTATAAATTCCAACCCACTCAAATCAGCAAACGACTTTCATCAGAGGAAACTTGTTTACTTATACTTTGATCACCTTTGCGGTAAATCTTTCTAGTTTTGTCTAAACTGATTGGGAACCACTAACTACAACTAAGCCAAAAGTCAAAGCAACCTCAAAAACGCGCTATTATAGAACTCAACTTGAGTAAATATTTGAGCAGGAGGCTGTGAGACGTGACTGCCTGGACCTCACATAAAAACATCCTCAAAATATGAGCCACCACCAAATGTTGACACATTTTATCTCGGATATTGGGAAGAGTCACCTTTTTCCCAGCACTACTGGTCCTGGCATGCTGTCTGTCCATCCGGTCCAACTGTGTAAACTACATTTGCATAAACTTTAGTCAGGAATCATCCAATCAGCCGCGTCATGATCAAAGTGAATGTCAGCGTGAAGTGCAATTAATATTCCAAAAGGCACCTCAATTCCTATTGTACGACACTGAAGCCGCCGCCCGCTCGCCGGTTAACCGACCGGTAGCATCATGATGACTATGATGATAGTACACAACTGGACAAGAAGAAAGAACACAGTAGCTAAAGAGATGCAAAGTGCGGAATAGTTACCTACAGAGCCCCTACAGCAGCATACTCCCAAGCAAATCCCAATCCAGAGTTTTCTCTACGTCACGTCTCGTCGTGGGTCAGTCGTTGGTGTCGTTGGTCGGTTTTTGCTGCTCATTGATTTGCAGAACGCCTCCTCAAAGTTTATTGGAAAATTGCCATCTTTGCCTTCCGCAACATACACCAGACACCCTCCCTCCATTGATTCAGGTTCAGTTCAGTTCAGTTCTCCTTTTCCTTATTAATTATTCAGCGGGCTGTGCCTCCACTCCGGAGGAGAACTTTCTGTGCTTCGCTTCTTTTGAAAAGGCTTGGTCTATTTGATTGATTAGAGCTGATTCGTGCGATTACTCTTTTAAAGGGATCGAATTTGGATGTCATTGGAAAAATACACTCGACGCGAGATACCTACATAGTCAGCCGTGCTAAAGAAACTCATCCCGGTATCATGGACCACTAGTGGTCATTTATTATTCACACCTCACAGATATTGTTGACAAGAGTATCTGATCACCAAGAAATGCACAGCGGGAGTTCTCAAGGACCCTACTATCATTCATGAGCTGTTGCTCTCAGCCAGACCAACCCAACCACCACCGGTTCCAGTGTGAACTGGATCTGGGGATTCAAATGATTAACTAAATACCATTGATCGGAAGATGTTTCGTGTTTTAAATGAGTTTTGATAGCATCATCGATGAGCTGGGATGAACGCCCCGCAGAGAACATTTATTTACTGCAAGATCTTTGGTAATTCAGTGCTTACCTTGAAGGTTTGTGGAAGACATTTAACTGAGTGGTGGAAGGTGTAATTTTTTATCGCCGTATTAGATTTCTGGTAGACATGAAACAACATGAAACATTAAAAATATTTTAAAATTTGGGATTATTTTTTTTTTTTTTTTTTATTATTATTTCACGGGTCTATTTATGCTCATTACGTAAGTTGTGACTGGGATTTTATCTATGAATCCGCAATGGAAAGCTCCGTTTTTGCATTTTTTAACTAGGCTTGTAAGACAAAGTTAAACATTTCAAGCATACATGTGACTTTTGAAGACATGAGCATATCTCACCTTTTTGCAAAATTGTTAGGAAGCGTTGTCCCAGCTAGCTGAAATTTTATATATAATGCTAATATTATAAAAAAAAAATGATAAATTCAGCTTCGAATAAATTTCTTAGTAGTGTTTCCATATAATGTGTTTTGGATCTTAACACCTTGGTATTGTTTAGAACGCCATTGATTTATAGCGATATAAAATTATGTTGCCCCGAGTCAGTGGCAACGCCTACGCCATGTGGTAGCTGTCATGTAGAATCAAGAAAATTTAGAGATTAGACCTCTATAGGAATGTATGGCTTGAAGAGAAAAGCGTTTTAAATTCATTATGGTCATATAGAAACTTAGGAAAGAATTATTTTTAACGGCGACATCTGAACGTGTGGATATGCGATATCTCCCTCTAAAACCCCACAAATTTAGATGCTAGGTGACTAGAACTCCGGGAGTGTTGTGACTTTCTCTATACTTTCAATTTGCGAGAGTTCATGACTACCATAATACTATTAGTATTTTGGCCTTCCTCCCCTGATTGCGTTACTTATCCTTTCCATAATAGTGTATTTTTGAGCTTGGCTTGTAGTATTTACCTATACAGTCATCTTACACACTCTAAGTCCAGTCTACCTGCAAGCTGTGACTGAATATATTTGACAAAATTAGACTGATGACTATAGCAATAGAAACTTGCAGCATATTTATTTAGTGCAGACGGGCTTTAAATGAATTGTAAATGAGGAACTTCGAGGACGGAAAGGATGTAAACGTATTTATTTATTTTACTCGATTTGTATTGCGTTGAAAAGGCGGGATATTCTAAAAACATTATTAATCTTTACTCCACACAAAAGGAGATAATCTTTCATATCAAATCCCGCAAGTAAGCAAAACAACGTACCTATACATAATAATAATCCTTTCTTTAATGCACACACCTACATTTCCTCCCACCCTTCTGTCGACGATAATTTTGCATTCCGAGAACTTCCATAAATTTAAAAATTACTCGCATGTTCTGTTTTCCTCCATATTTTACTTGATACTTTTGGGACTCTGTTGAAATTGTGATAAAGTGTAGTTGGAAATAAAATCCAGTTCAATGTCCCAGAGAAACAGGATAGTCTTGAAGCTGTATAGTGACTGTGCATGTCAGGCGAATATGCACATACGCCAGGACCCTGGAGTAACTTAAAATTATTTACTCAAGTTAGTGTGGAGCACCAATACAATATCATGATAGAAAACTACGACTTCGACCGCAACCATAGCACAGTCGCATTGCATTGACACATTGCATTGTAACAGTATACACCAGCAACAACTCGGGTCTCCAGCGTCATACGAAACATTTCAATATCGAACTGTGTTGAAACATGTAAAACTCGCCCGTATATATCCAGTCCCTCAGAGTCACACCGAGCGCAATGGAATGGGGATTTGGTATGTAGAGAAGAACATGGGGCCTATCCGTTGGGGATCACGGGCGCGGCGCTTACAATCGCCTTTACAAACGACATTCTTGGTACTCCGTCCGTCGTATCCTTTTTTTTTTTATTGGTGGTGGCGAAAATCGATATACGTCATATAAAAACGTCGATTTATTATGAAATTTCCAAGTTTTATTGAAATTTTGTCAAAAGTATTACATGGAAAATAAGCGGAAGCCATTGCTCGCTACTGTGCGGGTGGCGGAGCTTAATAAGAATACGAAACACGAACGTGACATGTCGATAGATCTAAAAATTTACAGCCGTCGTCGTTGACACAGAGATCATTACCGAAAGCAAGAAACATTAATAACATTTTCCGTGATGTCGTAAGTGGGAGATAGCAGCAGCAGCCAAAACCATTAAGGAAATCCTCCTCCGTGCTCCTCATCTAGGACGAACGAAACTTCTACAGAGTCTATAAAACGAAAGTCGTTGAATCGTCATGCAAAGAAGCGCAACCGGCGTCAGGAGTAGGGAATCAATCAAAAAGTTTTACTGCCGCCACCTCTATCTTCAAAGCTTTTTTTCATACTTCATGGGCTGGGTGAGAGAGAGGGGAAGGGAGGACTCTATACCTTAAGACCTGGCCTACATTGCTACACTATATAAGTATGAAACACTAAATGAATTCTGAAATGTCTTAAAAATGCTAATGACATGTTAGCCCCGTCATTAAAATGCTTTCCCCCGTATGGGGGAGATGTTTCTATTTCCAGATTGAAAATCGATAACAACGGCGGAGCATGGTGTCCCAAGCACATGGTATCCCGGGGCCTCAAAGAGTACCTACAGGTCGATCTGCTTCAGGTGCATGTTATCACGGCGATACGGACGCAAGGTCGTTTTGGAAAGGGTCAAGGCCAAGAGTACACCGAAGCCTATGTTGTCGAGTATTGGAGGCCAGGATTTGCCAAGTGGTTAAGATGGAAAAATATTCAGGGCAAAGAGGTAAGCGGTAGCTCCATGCTCCATATATCTTTTTATGTCTTACTATAGGCCCATGCATTACATATAGGTCCATGAATTCTCATTAAAAATAATTTTTTCTCAATATTACAGATTCTCACGGGTAACATCAACACCTACAGCGAGGTCGAAAACGTCCTCCAGCCCATAATTTTCGCATCGAAAGTTCGCATATATCCGTACAGTCAGTATGACAGAACGGTGTGTCTAAGGGCTGAAATTGTTGGATGTCTTTGGGAAGGTAAATATTTTTCGTTGGTTTTATTTTTTTTAAGCTTTGTGTAATAATAACGTGAAAACATATATACAAAATGTTGAAATTAGTGATTACTATGGTACCTGCAAAACTCAGCACGTACAGGGACAAGTCGGAATTTTTAAATTCATAAGGGCTACCGTGCCACTAAACTAATTCTACATCCTCAAGACATACAGGTAGCAAATAAGTTCCAGTCGGATGCTCTTATGAAAATAAGAATGGGCTCCCAGCCTTCTCTGCCTAGTTTATACAACTTTTTGAAGATGTGGGAAGCAAGACACTAAAAAATGCTGGACAATGACATATACATAGAAAGCATGAGCACTGTTTTTTGGTCTCTTCCACAAAACAAAATTGTTTGATGGGAATCAAACCTCAATAACATCTTCACGTTGCTGAAATTCGCAGGGTGCGTTTTGTAATTTTCATCCTCTATGGTGGATTAAGCGGAAACGATAATGTGATAAGACAATAAGGCTCTTTATTCTTGCTTCCCCCATACTTTTCCACAGGATCGTGGTCGGGTTTTTAAAGATCTGAAGGAGAATTAAGCTTTTCTTTATGTTTTATTTATTTTTCCCATGCGGGACTTGAACTCACAATTTTTAGAATCGGTCATAAATAGACTTATGTCTCCAAGAGATGTCCTTGATTATTACTTCAAAAAAATTGTTCCGATAGCCTAAAGTTGACTAGGACGATTTTGTTACGATTAACGATGCAGAAGAGGACAGACTTTACCTCATCCTAAGGGCATTTCTTTGCAACTGTATGTCCAACATCCCACCACACTATGAAGGTACGTTATTATATTACATAAAAGGCCATCATACACCCATCTTTTGGCTTCCTTTATGCTGAAGATCTTAGTATAGCATTTTTAAAAGCTAAAAGGGAAGCCGCAGTTCGTACATCACATTGCGGAGGTCATAGCTTCTATAGATCTTCCGGCTTGGTATGTGCGTTGAGGCGACCGAATTAACACCATGCATGTAAAGGAGCTTTTCTGTTTCTAAAGACAAATGATAAGAGGCTAATTAGCATAACCGACGACATCCTTCGCCATACTAATGACACTCATAGTAGGATATGGATGACTCAGAAAACCTTTCATGTTAATGAGTCATCGAACTGCCAACAATTTTAGTTTAAACTGTTTCTATGAAACAACATGCAAAAATGTATATAATTCCCTTAAAAACAGAATATCTCTTCTTGGGTGATTATAGGCCGAGGAACGAAGGGGGCGAGGGGAAATGAGAACTGCAATTAATTGAAATTAAACATTGACAAAACTTAAAGGCAACAAAACGACTCACGGAATAAACATTAAAACAACAACATGGGAAAAATCGTGTCAATTTGTAATGAATCCGCAAGCATCAATGATTCGCAGCATCATCACAGCACAAGGAAAACATCCTTGTTGGGTCCTGTGTTCCCCTACTCCAATGGATCCCTTCTAGCATCCTGAGCATAGGAATTCTAACTTTCTACAAAGTTTTCAAGTTGAATGAACTAGTTCAATGAGGATATTGATTTTAACGAAAGTTTGCTCATCTTAATTTTGGTAAATTGTTAGCGCTCGCAGGAATTGGGGATAAATGACGTATTGCTTTCTCCCTTGTATAATTACTTCATGGATGGGAGGGTGGACGAGTACAGCATCGTTCGATGCTAAAAATTTTCACTTGGAATTTGTGAGAAAGGGAAAAGTTTCCATGGTCATTTGAACGGAAACTGACTTTCAGATTTTTTGTTCTGTGACATGGCAACGAATTTTTTATGTAACTACTGCGGTGAATAGTGTTGGCGATCCTTTAATATTGAGCAAAACATCATTTGAATGCAGAATACAGCTTTCTACGTATATCTGCAAAACAGAATCCATTTCTAGGAAAGTAAAGACCTTTTCGCGCAATGAAGCAGACGAAAGACAATTGTGAATTCCTCAGACTTGTTGATCTTCCTGAAAATGGGAAGCATAATTTGGTATTGATGCACGACGATTTCAGTCGCAGCAGTCCTCTCCTTTGACCTCTTAAAATCTCTGGGTAGGTAATTTTTATAATATCATGCGACCTACATATTCTAGTGAATAACAATCTTGTTCTGTTAATTAAAGTGTAGCAAGAACTAGTTGTTTTGTTCGCTTGATTTAAATTATCTATCAATTTCTAGATGGCGTTGTTATCGTTATGTGTCGACAGTTATAAATGTTTTATTTAAAGTTATTGGTAGATCAATTGTGGTGTTTCAAAAAGTCCAATAAATTTGTTAGTAGCTAATCGGTAGTGAACATACCGTTCGTAGGCAGAATTCTGCATTTATCTATATTCGTGCGGGGATTGATTACAGTCTGCGCCACAAAGCATTTGCAATGAATATAAAGGTTATTGATTTTTTTTAATATCTTCTTGTTGAATACTATAATAGAAATTAGTACAGGAACATTACAGACATACTGCGAAGGATGCGCTAGCGTTCTTCTTAGAAATGAATCTAAATAGAATTTCTAATTTTAAATAACGAGAAATTCTGTTAATTATGTAAATTCTCTTTGTGACTTGTCTTCGCATTTCCGGTCGTACAATGCGAAAATTTCTGTCAAGCGAAATTTTCATAATTTTTTTTATGTATTACAGATGTAATAAAACCGCTAGTCACTGCCAGAAATCTAACATCAAAGAAGACAGGAATTCATGGAACTTGCTTTGACTGGAGCGGAGAAGCTCTGCACAGTCTAGTTGGTGGCTCATAGTCATAGAGAGCTTGTAGTATAACGCAATATCAAGTTGCACGTCAAAGTCGGTGTTGGCTTCCCTCACAAGTCACAGGTACTTATAATCTGATACCAAGGACGACGTGATGGAAGTGTATTTCTGGAGATACTTACAGAAGCCGCGCAGTATTAAGGCGCGTTCAGAGCTATCCCACCACTAATGAGACAATAAATTATTCTAATTTGAGTCGCATTACTTGAAAGTGAAATTAAATTGAAATTTATGAAGTTTCCCAGCTCATTTACTACGTTCATAGAGAAGCATACACACATCCGTGATATATGCCATCGCGGCCGTCAGTTATAGAAACCACCTCCTCCTCATCCTTCTGCTCTGGTGTATTTCACATAAGAAGGTGTACCTATATAAGTACCGTTTTCAGAGGCTTGGCTAGTTGGCTGACTTCTTTTTCCGAGTTCTGAAAGTAGAAAGGAAAACATCGAAAACCGAAAGGAAATTGCTTTCTTATATCGCTTGTAGAGCGGTAAATTCTCTAATTAAAAACATGTCACAGGGATGTTGGATAAATAGTTTTCGGGAAATGGCTGTGTGGCTGAGATATTTCTTATTTTTATATGGAATTTCTCTGGTCTGGGGTGATGCTTGCGCTCTGCTACTTCTCTGCTGGCGGCTGTCACATCGGCGATGATAAAAACTGCACCAATTCTGCTAACACGTGTTCATAATTTCCAAAGAATTTTCCACTTTGTCCAGATCTCCTTAACAGGCTCTTCTGCCCTCCCTTAAGTATTAATCATGAGCATATGCGTGTAACATAATTACGTTTTGACGGCTTGACACGGGCCGGATATTTCAGAATTAACTGAAATTTGTCTGAGTACAGGATTCCTGATTGCGCAGGAAGGAAGGGGTTGCGAGGTGGAGCTATTTCTCATTTCAATTAGTACCTTGTAATGAAAATTACTTCGGTAAATGGAATGCAAATGAAATTCTTATAGTTGGGTACTGCAAGGCACCTATACCTCACATAGCAATTTATTTGAACAATAAAACCACAAACAAATTTTAAATTGCGGCCAATTTGGAAGGTATTACACTTCTCGTTGATCGCCTAGAAGCTTTTTTGTTGCAAGAATTGTTTGCCTATTTTCATAAAGTAGCTAATCATATGTTTCATCCAGGTTTACTATTTGTTTATAGGCATCTCAACTCCAAAACAACAGACGTAAATCCAGTTGAAATACATTTTTCAACCGATCTTTTCCACAAACGGACAGATTCAAAACTTTCCATTCGTCTAGAGCAGATCGGTCAAATGTGGTGTCTAGAGAGATATTCTGGAATACAATGCTGACCATGACCCTCCATATTCTTCTTCTGAGCCCTTTAATATGATCCATCAAATTCTTTTTTAGCACTTCAAGAAAAGTTTAGTTTAGTCTAGCTTTGAGCAGACGTATCTACATATGAAGTAATACTTAGATTAAAAAAACCTCAACTATTTTCCACGTTCCTATACGGGCATATCCTCACGCCATACGCAGCCTGAAGATTACACCGCAGAATTAAAATCTGAGAAGGACAAAATCACTCTAAACCTTTTCTCTATTCTGGAAGAAAGATAACCAATAAAATAAAAATTAAAAGAACAGTTCAAAAGTCCTGATTAGTTCTGTCATAAAGACAATAATTTAATTGAGTTCGCATTCGCAATCGATTTGACATTCTTCAACTTTCTGTGTGCTTAATTAAGTCGAGACGTGTGTAGAAAAACTCTGGCGCCTGTAGCCTGGCCCTGTCATGGAACTGTATGTATAAAACACCGAGAGGGGGAATTTTCTACAAAGGCCCTAAATATTTATCGCGTGTTCTATTGACAATAAAACGAGCAAAACTTGATCGCAATGTTGTCATGCAAAGCCATAGGAAAGTGCACACCTGAGCGCTGTGCCCATATCCTAGCTAGAGAATGCAACATCGACAAGAACCAAGGATTCCCAACATGGCTCGGTTCATGTTAAAATGTTGGTGCGTGAACGATGCAGAGCTGTGAGTACCCGTGTATATAAACATACCTAGCTCAAAAGACAGAATCCATGTCTGGTATGCCTTGGGAGCCTCAGTAATTTAGCTATACCCTTGTCGTATAGTCATGTTGCCTGTAATATTACGGCGGCAGCATGGCACCCACACTAGGTGTCCTCCTCGCAAAAGCCATAGCCAGCGTCAAATATTTCACAGAAAAAGCATCTCGTGCTTACTCGGGTTGGGTGTGCGTGCTCACCTGGATATCATGAAAATTGAAAATATGTTTCCCATAAAGCCGGTGAGTTCAATCCATGAACCAAACAACCCCATAGTGAAATTTCGTGCTGCGCGATGTTTATGAATTTTACAGAGCGAGCAACATATCTTCCGAGGGGAAAAGGCGATAAATAAAGGCTGCAGATCAAACTACTTTTCCTAATTCCTTGCTAGATATAGGAGCTGTCCTGTGGACTTATATGCTGCCTCTGCTGCTGCTGCTGTTCCTCTGCATTGAGCTCCATAAGAGTATCTGTCGGCGAATGTATATATATTACTCTTAATAACGCCCTGCGCCCGAATCCCTGTCCCTTTCTTGTTTGTTCCAGAATTTAATCCGATTTACTCTGAGGGAATACTCAAATCACGAAACTCATTTTTCTTATTTAAATACGCAGAAATAAATTAACCAAAGCAAAATGACAACAACAACAACGCGACAGAGGAGAATAGAACTGGCAGCACCACCGTGCGTGATACCCTAGCCTAGCCAGCATCACCTCATCATGACCCTCTGCTAGACAGCTTCTATGCTACATGGATGGAATGCGATCTCATTATGATTGAAAGGGGTTTAACCATATGTTCGGGTCCGAGAGGAATAACAAATGGAACAGGCGGAGTATTGTGTTTCTGAAAGGATTTTTCTGAATCAGTCGTCGCCGTTATTTAATGTGAGCTGACAGGTTTCAAGAATATGACGACGACCTGTCTCTACTTATGGAGGCCATTGAAATATGGGTTACAAGGTACCGTGACACGTGATTTGTTGACGTTGCAGAGTTTTGTAACTAGCCTGCAACATGTATTCGTGCTTTACTTTATAATGGACGCCGCAAAAAACAAATGGTATAAGTTTGGCAAAGTTGATTTTTGCTTGAGTACGTTGCTTTATAGTTAGGAAATGAATCAGGTTTTCAACTTATGTCTAGTTGCATGGTGCCAACATTACTAGAGTATTACTAGCGCTTTTAGGTTAAATGTTTTGGTGCGTTTCATTCTGATCTTTATGAATTATTACAGTTAAGTGACAGATCTAACCTTTTTTGGAGCACTTGCCTTATACGTCTGACTCTGCCAGGGGGTAATACTTCCCTTACATATTGTTGCGAGCGTGGCCTTTGGTTTGTTATTTAAAACACAATATTGAATATTTAATGTACAAGTTCTTTATTTCACTCTAATCTTATACAATTCACAAACCTTCAATTAATCAATTCAACTTTAATTATCGCTAATACTGTACTTTCAATTTATAACACTGTTTATTAGTACTTTCGCTTGGTAACACTGCAACGTCTAAGACAAGACTCTTTTTCTGGCGGTGACAACTGTTATATTTATACCCTAGAAACTCTCCAGATTATTCTGGAGTGTTCTATTCCAGAATATTCTTGACTATTCTATTTCTAAACCTTCCCGAAGATTCCATCATTGATTCTCCGAACCTGAAGTTGTTTACTCTTCATTTCCAGTAGATGTCACCCTTATCTCTTTTTGTTGCACGTAACAATATGACACCGAGTATTTGTTTTTCGCAATACCTAAGTTTTTCTTTAGAAAGAATGATAGTAGATTTTATACTTTTGGTTACCTGTCGTCTATCGATCCCTTTTCCAATATTTTTTTCTCAATTGAAAAAAAAAAAACAGTATTTCGTCCTAATTCTGGGTGTATCCAAGAGCTTAGCAGTCTTACAATTAGAGTCTTCGTAATATGCAGCAGAACCATAGGGAAAAATTGTGGATTCAGACCGCGGATGATCCTATGGATATACACTCTAGCGTCAACCGACTCATGTTAACCTACGGTTGTGTGGTATGGTAAAAAGCATTGGATTTCGCCAATCCAAGTAAGATATTGGAGAAGATTCAAAGATTGTGCCTCCTCAGTGTAAGTGGCGCTCTCAAGTCAATTAGCACTCGAGCTCTTGAGGATATCCTCCACATACACATTGTGCAAATACTTATCAAGCAGGGGGCTTCAATTGCAGCGCTAGAGGCCGTGACCCATTTAAAAGCAGAAAGCTGCTCAGTACTGCCAATATAAAGAGCGCTAAAATTTGAATTTCATTGTTGGTATCCTTTCTTTTAAAGGGTTCAAAGAGGTTTGATACGAGAAAAAAATGTCTATGCAGAAAAATTAATTAATTTTGTTAGAAATAACAAATTAATTCACAATTAACATCAACTTCTTGAAAATTATAACACCTGAAATTTGTAGTTCACAAGTAACTGTTTTCTGCTTCTGCTTTTAATGTTGTTGACAAAGCAGAAATATCGAATTTCTGCTTATGCTTCTGTCGCTGCTTTCTGCTTTTAGTGTGTCACGGTTTTAAGACTGCATCTTAATCAATGCTAGATTTACACTAGAACAAAAGTTTCACACGAATCCATCTTTGAATTTGTGCAGTTTATCGCACCTGGCATCGATGGGGACAGCTAGCGCTTCCAATCTGGGAAGAATGGAAATCACATTATGTGCTTCAACCATTGACAAACCCTATTATCATCTATACTGATGGCTCAAAATCCGAAGAAAACATCGAAAAAGGCGTTTTTTGTGAGGAGCCTCATATGGAAATTGTCATACATCTTGAAAGCCATCCCACGGTTTTCCAGGCAAATGTCAAGGCCAATATTGAAGCGGAAAGATATCCCCTTAACTCAAACACTGAGAACAAAGAGATCGCCATCTGCTCAGACAGCCAAGCAGCTGTCAAGGCTTTATCTAAATCCTTCAAAACTTAAAAAATAGTACTGGAATGTAAAGCCACCCTATATTTCCTCTTTCGGAATTAGAGGTTACTTGTTAAGGGCATAGCAATATCAGCAGGAATGAAAGGGCGGACGAGCTTGCTTATCTTGAGGCAGCTTAGGAAGAATCTTCTTCCATAATCGGGATTGCACCAAAACACCTTGTCTAAATTATTTTGATTTGGGCTGACCGCCAGCACCCTCGCCTTTGGTTAGATGACCCTTCAGGTAGAACTACAAATGAACTGTGAGGTAAACCTAACGCAAGCTAAACAAATAATCTCTTTCGACTTAACAAGCCAACCCTGAGAACTCTAGTGCCTGTTCTCACTGGGCACTCTTTTCTCAGGGGTCACCTTTACAGGATTACACTTGTTGATGTTCCTGTATGCATGGGTTACGGAGAGGAATCCGAAACAGTAACTCACTTTCTTTGTCACCATCTGGCACTCTCAGGAAAGCGATACAGATTCCTCGGCTCACACCACTTGCACGAGCTGGAGGAGCAAGGAGGGCTGGGGGTCAATACTTAGCTTTGTAAGAGCGTCCGGTTGATATCTATGAGCAATTTCTCATGAGTCTGGAGGATGAACAATGGGCTTTGTTGTTACCTACTATCTTTATTTCTATCCTTGCCAATGCACTTGAAAATAATCCGCCCGATATATATATACAATATGGAATTGGATTCATGAATCTCAATAGTTTGGATTATGGCCAGTCGATTCATTACTTTCCATATGTAAATTTTTGTAAATAAGTATATTTGCATTGTTCCCTAAAAATTCGCTGGTAAGACCGGATATCAAACGAACAATTTTGGAGACACACACGTACACACTTATCGATCAGAATGGGATTGATAACGCGGTAAAATGAAGAAAGTCAAATCGGATTCGCCATTCTCTACGCGACTTGACGAGACAATAACGTCGAGCAAGAGTCCCCAGAAGTTGTTAAAAGAGAACATTTTTGTAAGTAACCACATTAACTGCAGTGAGCTGAATGTTGTGGCACAAAACAGGATCGCATGGTTAAATATTGTTCTATTGTATATCCATCGAAGAATTAGAGGAGATTTATAATGATGATGAAATTTGAACACCGAACTGAACTTTTTATTAACGAAAAACGAAGAAATCTTTCGATTTTACTGGTTTAGTCGTTTTTTAACAGAAGACCTACATATAATAACGAAACGTAAGACGAACGAAACAGTCAATTCGTGTCGGTTAACCAGAATTTCGTTGTAACCGAAGTCGTTATAAGTGAACTACACTGCATCACAATATTTTTTGAATAGCTATTTCCTACCAAAATCACTTCTCATTTAAAACTTCAAACGTAAAAATCATATTCGTTCAATTTCGAATAAATTTTATTTTCGAATTCGAACTTTTATACTCAAGGATAGGAGCTAGAATGTGTTTCTGTCTTATTGACATTGTTTACGCTCACCGATATTTATTCGTTGTAAGACTCCCGATCACTAGATCAGTAACTGTAGCGGTAGATGTACCGTAACAGTATTTGTATGAACCGTCGAAATTTTTATTTGTGATAAAAGTCTATGAAATTGCCTATGATCAGGTTTTACCGCTAGACAAACCGTTTGGAACGAAAACGACAATAAATAAACGCGAAAAACATTTTTAACAAAATCAAAACGCATGCATCTCCGTTTCTGCGCATTTCATCTTGGCATAAATTTTATTCTGCAGTGCTACATTCTAGGAAACCTCTCTAAAAGTAAACAAAAACAGTTTTGTGCTCAACACACTTCCGTGAATTGCTATAGCATAAAAGTGCATCTAAATCTAAACTGGTTATCACCTATTCAAATGAAGATAACGCCTAAAACCAGTTTCATAATCTCCATGTAAATTAAAATAGTAAGAGAATTTGCATCTTTGCTCATCTGCCGAATGCCGATTATACCTAGAATAGAATTCCTGGATTCCATCCTGGCTAAAGTAATTTTCAAAAAATTATTTTCTGCGCCAAAATCTCGTGTGAATCTCTCTCTAGCAGGCAGCACCTTGATTTTCCTTTTTTTTTTTTAATTTCTGTAAAACCATTAAATCGTAAAACGTTGAAATATGGGCCACTTAATGAGAAGTGATGCTAAGGAAGTCGCCGACCCACGTCCCCAACTATTGCGACAGACGCAGCAGAAGTCGTCGTCCACGGGCACGGACCATGATCCAGTCGATGAAACCTGTTCCCTTTGAGATTGGTTGGACTGGACCCTTGTCGGATGAATGGACATGGAATGGGTCTGCACTGCACTGGACTGGACCGTGGACGACACACGTTCACTCTCCTCTTAAATAATTCTCGATGATTATTCTCGTAAATGAATAAAAATCTGTTTTCACGTCGATTTTGGCCTCAAAGTTCATAAATTTTTATGTAGGCAATTAATCACCAGAGTAATGAGCAATTAAAGTTACCCAACGAACTCTCATCCTCCTCCACTGATGGAAAATGCGGCTGATGGCGTCAGATTTTATCCTCCTAAGGGATAATGAGTCACTTTTTGTGTCGAGGATTGCACAAGATTGCAGATTGCTCCCATTTCACAGCTATATCTTTCCTAATTGATAACAATCGCCCTATTTCATTGGCGGAATAAAACATGTGTGGAGACTGAAGAATTTCCGTCTCGACTTGGCGGTGTGATAATTTACGACGGCTTCATGGAAATGCGTAAAATGACACCAAAATAATGTCAAGAGGTTGTTTCTGTTTAAATCCTGTAGGATGAGAGCTGCTGCAGCACCCCTTTGCATTGTGTTGCGGTTTATAATTGGTGATAAGTGAAATCCTGTCTTCAATCCTGTTTTTAAGTGCAGTGTAATTCCACAGTTGGAGTTCGTCAATAGTTGGAAGAATGTGCGTGCAAAGTAAACAAAAATTCTATAAACGATTGCGAGGAAAACAAACCAGATGTGGTTTGTGTGGAGTTGTCCTTCTCGTTTCGAGCCTTTGCCGTGATTTAAATAGCAGGAAAGTGAAGGAGAAGAAGAAGAGACCTTCTAATAGGCACCCTGAGAGCAAATCTGCGCTCAAGTGTTTCTTCTTCTGCGGCCGTTTATTTACATAATTAATGTCGTCCGGCGTAGACACCCCTCTAGGATTTATCGTAAACAAACCGTTCATGTTTACTGCCTCTTTAGCGAAGAGGGTCCCGTCCAGATTCTTCGTTGCATTGGAATGGGAATCCTGGAGGCTCGGGCTCATAAACAAATAATAAGAAAGTCGGCCATAAAAATAAAAAAAACAGAAAACCTTTTGCTTAGTTTTAACTTGTAACGTTTTTTTGGTTGTTGTTGTTGTTTTTTTCTTCTTATTTTTATTCCTCTCCTTTTTCTTTACTATTTCAGAGGGAATCGTTTCGTATAGCATTCCCAAGGGAGTCCAACGTGGAATGGAAGTTGATTTGTCAGATAAAACTTACGACGGTCGTGAGGAAGGTGACAGATTTGTTGATGGCCTCGGACAACTAGTAGACGGCCAGAAGGGAAAGGATAACTTTCGGACAGACATTCATGGCTTTGGTAAAGGTAATTTAAATATATTTTCGTTGTAATATTGTTTCTCGGGGTACGTTTGTGTGTGCGGGTCCTTTGATGATTATAAATCAGGAGCTGCGGCAACTGTTCTTTTTTATGTCTTGTGGCTATTTAATTGCTTGCTTTATACTTTTAATATTTCCTTAGTTTTTAACTGCAATTTAGATTTACATAATTGCTTGTAACTTATGGAAAAAGCATTGCCAACTCCAGACCGTACATCAGAAAAAGTTTTGGCACACAGAAATCAGCATGAACACCGAGAAATAATAATAAGTGTTAACCAGAATGTTATGTGCTATATTCTTCTTATTCTATTTTTATATTACATACTTTCATATATTTATGAGCTTTGCACAATGGCTGTATTTAAGGTTAAGGTTATTTTCTCCACAGCCTCTACATATATACGATATTTTGTGCTACGCCCATGATTTGTTAAGACAAAGATGGTTGGAGGAAAACAATTTCCGGAAAAAATTACCATTTTAGTTATTACCCCTCATGGTGAGTGCAAATTTATAAGAACACAGAGAAGTTCACGTCCGGTAAATGAGGATTCTGTCATCTTCTTGCTAAAGATAGTCAGCAGCCTCACATTTTTTTCATGCCTTTGATGTGCAAAATTCCACCTCAAATTTATTTTATTTTCCTATGACAATTGGTTCTGATTCAAGGTATGTATATATAGAAGACAAGTTATTCCCATTAAAATGTTGACACATTGCAGCTGGATAGCCTGTGATGTAATTCTGTGACCAATGTACATACTATATATACATTTTTATGGGAAAGACAGAGAGAGGAGAGAAAGTATTGTGTTCTCTGTATCGTACTTTCCTATACATTTTCACAATATTTCCTCACTAATGGCGGAAGGTGGTTCGTAATGGGAATAACTTGTATTCTATCTACCTTGGTTCTGATTATTTTTATATCCAAACCATCATTGAAGTAAGGGCATTCGAATTCAGCAACGAATTTTCAAATGTGTGCAGAGCTTTCGGAGTTCATGCACATGTTTGCATGATGGTGACAATATTCAAAACGTCAGAATTTTACTGTAGCAATTTCCATCATCTCTCTCTCAAGGAAATTACTAAGGAACATAGGGCGGAAACGGTAGCTCTTCAGGATGACAGCCTTAAGGTCTAGAATCTCTCTCCAATCTAGCGTTTCCTTAGCAATGCTGATTGTTTCACGTTGTAAAGTGATGTCGATAGCCAAGCAAGAAGATCATCATCAACATAATCTAAATCTGTAAGAATAGTATGCTGTAATAGTAACTCATTGTATGCTCCCGAAGTTGTTGTCGCGAGCACCGACGACGATAACGACGTGTATCACACACAAAAATAGAAGTAGTGAAAGAAAACACCCTTGTGTAACTCCAAAATTTACTTTGAGGGTATCGGATAATCTACTGTTGTTTATGAAACTACGTCTTGTCATAGTCATGTAAAAATAGCTCCATAGCCGCTACGTCTACGAAAGCTAAGTAAATAGCGGACGGGCGAGCGCTTTGTAGATTGGGTCACGATGATCCGCAACGTGGCCTATACAAGAACTACTTTTTCTAAATATCGCTTGTTGCCTTCTTATCCTGTGGTTAACGGCATTCTGTAGTCTTTTACAGTTATTACAACACATAATTTTTACGGTTTCCGTTTTTGGAAGCTAGACGGTGATTTTTTCCCCTAGAGTGGTAGTCAGTGCGCTTACCATCCGAGCGACCGAGGCCACCACCGGTGATACCCTTCGTATATGATCTTGTTGAAAATTGTAAGCAACAGATTCCGTATGAAATGAAACAATTATTTTTAGAGACGCCATTCTGCATGCTAATTTCAAGGTATTTTCGCATGGATATACACATGTACTTAAGAAAAGGTGCAAAAGACGCAACGTCATACGTGTATCATTCAAAAAAGTTTTATCTTTATTCAAAACATGTGAATAAGAAATTCTTAACCCTTCTTCCAAACCTCGCAAACTGTTGGAAGTTGCTCTCCAGTCTCCACCCTTCATACTCTTCTGATTCTTAGCTCGTCGTGGCCAATCACGGTTGATCACTTTAACCGGGACATTCTTTATTTCACTCTATAGGATTCGGGATAGGTAAATCTACACCCAAAAATCTAATTTTCCATTTTTTTAGAAGCAGTGAAATTTTCACTTTACTACAACGCCCTTGAGGAATTTAAGAGAGGGAATGCATGCTTAACATTTACCAAGTTACAGCATCTAGAAAGAGATGAAATATAGCCCGAAGAAAATACTAGCCCTATTTAGAATTGAAATTGGGATAAATATGAACATAAGAAATCTGCACTAGATCGCATTGAACATAAGGCGAACACAAACATATCCTGCAACAGACTGACACGCACCTAGAATTTAGAATCAATTCATTTTGTCTGAAATATTTTTTTAAATGTAAGATTACTTCCAGCCAGACTGAGTGTGGCGTGGAAGTATTTTATTTACGAAACATTAGTCCAGCTCTATGCAACTAGATGGAATTGTTGAAATTATGGATCATTCATGAGTATTCCGAATTTTAAATCCCTTATCAGAACTCTACCTTCACCCTAGCACACTCATAATTATTCTTCTTCTATCTGCTATATCACTTTCACCGAAAACCAAATTTTAACTACCGATTCTTGGCACGGGTCAAGGGGCTATAAATGAACATAAACAGATTGTCAATTTTCATTCTGGGGCTGGGCTGACAGAGACAAAAAAAGAAAGAGAGTCCAGATTCCAGCCAGAACCAGAATCCAGATCGATAACGTTGTCAGAGATTGCAGAGGAGGGGTACATACATACATAAATTGAGCTGCTCTGTGAACATTAGGCATTCAGTGAATAATTAACTCTAATCGCTGGGAAAGCACATAAGAAAGAAATTGCGCTCAGTCGTGGACGTGGCAGGCATTCGTTTACATAAAACATTCAAGTTTAATGGCCCAAAAAGGTTTTTCTCTGCTCCTTCTGACGACTCCACTTTTATATTTTACCACGCCTTTCCTCTTGTCCCCTGGCCCGTACAGAATCAAGAAACTAATTATTAGTTCTTGGGAAAGCCTCGGCACAGAATAAAGCTGAGTAAGCAAAAGATTCCGACTAACAAGTTTAATGATTTAACGGCATAATATTTACTTAAAGTTAATAAAACACGCACACCTATACTGGACGCAGTTATTCTGACACATAATAAAACATTTCAGGCGATATCGTAAACGAGTGAGGTTCGATTAGCGATCGCCACTGCGATATTGATGTTGTTTAAATGTATTAAAAACCGTTTTGAAGACAGCAAGACAACTCAACAGAATTATCTGCACCTTTTACATATATAGGCACATCCGTCCACCTGTAATGCTTAAATGTCCACCTGTTTAATTTGATAATAGGTACTGGATTCTGATGAAATGGAATTAATCACCCGTTTTGAGTGCGAAAACGTGGTTTTACTAGGTTTCGTGATTTTTATGAAATGGGTGAATCTGCCGTTTTCGGATGCGAGAAAGAATTTAACTCTTGTCGGACATTTAATTCAAGAACTTCTAACAAACCCAATATAACAAACCTCCTCAAAAAAGGTGTGCAAGTTAGTCCATTTCTCATACCATATGCTGTAAATATATTCTCACAAGTTTCCCGAAAGAACCAAAAGTAACGACAACAATTTTTCCATTCGAAGTAGGTAATCAATTTTCCATAAAAATCATATTACAAAATACATTATAGATCTGGTCTAAACAGAAATTTCCATCTGTTAGACGAGTAACATCACCTCTGAAGTTCTGGCTGCTTCCACCTGGCAATTTCGAAATGATTCGTCTGAGTTTCTTAGATGCTACGTTCCTTTTCTCGTTCAGAATGAATTTTTTCAATCCATGTCGGTCTTTTTCTCGGGCCGAACGATATACATAATTTCAATCTGTCATCGCTTTTTTCGAACAAACAAAACGATTTTAATTTGTATTCGTGAATGGGTTGTTTACAATTAGTATGAGGAGGTAATAGTTGAGTTTAAGTTGCTTTTGTTGGAAAATGAAAATTTATTTTTCATAAACAACAATTTTTACGAATTTATACTTGCTTTTATCAAATGGAAGAAATGTCAAACATTTGAAATGGCTCTGTTTCGTTCCTTTTCTATGAGCACAGAATTAAATTATGACATCGTTCTGTTGGATTCATACAGATTCATTCAGAACGAGAAAAGGAACGCTGCAACATAGACATGAAGGACCCATTTTTTAAACAATTGAATAAAAGAAAACCGTTACCGTTATTTTTTATTTATTTAACGTACATCGTCCGACGAAAACAAACGAGCAGACTTAAAAATATCGCAAATATGTACGAGAAATTATGTACAAAGAAAGTTCTGTCCGTGTAAGCATACGTTTAGATTGCCATGCCATTAACTTTCTTCTCTGCAAAGAAACGGATTACCTCACTATTAATCCACAGACTGCATTATTTCTGACTATGTACAGCACAGAGATTGAAATGAGTCTGATCTTCTCTGTGGTGGATCTTAAATAGTTCTTCACTTGTTTTACCGATAAAAACGACCGTTCTGTCGAGTAATTTGACAACAATAACAACAACAACATCAAGAGCGCTATCTCCACATTTGGATAAATGTCCAGAAAGTCTTTTTCCTATAACTCCAGGGCCGATAGTCGTTTTCTTCGTGTAGCCTCAGCGGACGACAAATGAGCTCGCAGGTGCACTCGTTTTCCAAAGTCCCGTCTAAATCTCCTAGATGGAAGGCCTACAAATTCCATGCACCCTTGCGGATATATTGAGATTCCAAGCTATAGAGCTTCATGAGAAAGCCAAACTTTTTACTCAAGTTCTCGTAAGCAGAACCACGTCTTTGTAGTTCTGCAATCAACCTGTCAATGATGACTTTGAAAACGATAACTCTGAGTCCGTTCCTGCCGAATAGTGCGATTACGATCTCGTTTTCTTTTACTTCATCAATTTAGAATTTGCCCTGCTATGCCTATAGGTAAATCTGCTCCTGTATGTAGGAACAATAAACTAAATTTAATGCCCGGTCTCGTATGTCCTCCATTTTACCCTCTTGCGGGGTCTTACAAAGTTGGCAACTATTGGCCACTAGCGATTGAAGCTAAAACCCCAATACTTCGTATGTGTACTTCCAATTCCAACACCTATTCTAATTCTCCGCTTAACTTCATTTTTTCTCATATAGACAGCCTGTCTATACAACTTATGCTCTACTGCTATTATTAACACCGTCTTACAAACAGTGCCGGATTAAAAACTGCACCCAAAACATATCTCTTCTTGGATATTGATAACGCCATCCACCCAATAAAACTCAAAGCTGCAAGTTGTCTCCAGTAGTACATAAAAATTCTCAGGAAAAAGTTACGGCTAAATTCGTAAGAAAAAATTCTACGTATTTTCTACGCTAATAATATTTTTTAGGCGTTCAGATACTCAAATCAATTTATCTACATACTATATACTCTTTCTGTGAGCATGTCCGGCCTTTATGCGGCGCGGGCTTAATACGCTTGGGTCTGCGGCCCGCCTTTCTGTTAGCTAGCAAGCTTTCGGTTTCAAATTGATATATTGATATTACAATAATAGAATTTCAGAGACACACTTGCGCTTTACGATACTGAGAATTAATTAGAGAACTTACACCAGATTTATCATTTGACTTAAGAAAGTTCCGCGCACGTATACAAAATGCGAGTAAATATTGTAAAATTACTCGTCTATATGGAAAATAAAAACGACATAGACACTTTAACTTGACAAATGTCAAATGTGCAGCCAAAACTGCAGTATAAAATTTGGTTCTAAAAGGTTCGTATATTAAATGTTTATGGTTTATAACTAGTGTCAGATTGCAATAAACTCTCTATACCACGAAATTTTTCACAATTTCAATATTGAGTTCCAATGTACAGTGAGTATATACAGAGTTGTTTCTCAATATATAGAGAAACACTTGCGGTTTAGTTCAAACTGCAATACTGAAACCACAAGTCTATCTCCGGTATTACCCAGACTTGATGCGCTTCATTACGAGGACGGGAACGTTTTGGTGACAGGTGTTTTCTTATCTGTAACAGGTTGTTATCACAATTAGGGGTATCTTTCATCTCACTGCCTTTAAAATTAAAAAATATATATACTTATATTGCACCAGCCATGAATTCCCACTCGCCCATCCTTCAGTTTCACTTCTGTTCTACTGCAACGCAACTGCAAACTCCCCTCTTTCATTCAATGCTTGCTAACTTTTATTTTTTTCGCTCAAAATGTAACTCCAAAAAGAACTAAGCAACGATTATTAAAACCAAGTATCAGTGCAAATACGTTGTTAAGATAAAATAGTTAAAATTTCAATTATTAACTACCTACTTTAAAAATATAATTGAAATGGAATCAATCGATTACCAATTTTGAACTGCAAATATAAAAGGCTTGAAGTTCGTCAAACGTGTAGATCTGTCTTTTCAACTGGAAATGGACGAGTTGATGGGATTTACTGAGGTCGCTCTAATTTAGATTCCGTGAGCGCTGATTTTCTTTTATTTATATTTGTTTTTAAAACCACATCTAATGGGATTTTACAATAGAATATTTCGAGACCGGAGCCATCGTACTTGTTGTGAAGGACCACAATTTCTGAATAACGTTCGTCTTTCCTTGTCATCGTTCTCGAATTGAATTTCATGCATACAAACCATCAAATCGATTAAAGCTTCAAAAAACTCCCTTTAAGAACGTTCCGAATTTCGTTAGAAATACCTCTATTATCCACCCTCGAAATTGTACCTTTCCTACTCCACACACTTAGTAGTATTGGTAGTAGTAGCAGTAGTACAGAATGATGTCTAATGGGGCTTTACAATATCACAAACTTTCTTCATTCTTAGAGGCCGATTTCGATACCGAACCGAATATTTGTCGTTGGTACCTGGTTACCTGGGCTATAAATCCTCTTAAGTATATGAATCGCATGCACGCTTGAACAGAAGAAACCTCCCAAAATTTCCTTCATGAATTACGTGCTTTCGTGCGACCCAACTGAGTCGTTGCTGGGGATTGAGCTAGCCCACAAACTTGTATGTTCGATGTGGTAAGCGGGCGCGTATATATGTACACATGTAGAATGCATAATCGCTATTGAGGACGAAGAATTGAAATATTAGCATATTAGCCGCAGGCAGCGAAATGTGTCGATGTACTACCTACTGCCTGCTGAAGCAGCGAAACCACCCCAACTTGCCGAACTAATTGAGATTCAATTGCGCTAATTGTTACAAAATTAGCGTAATCCTAATATGCATATAATCAGTGTCCTTCAGAATGCTAATTAATTACCGGCAAGATATCCTCGATTGAATGCGAAATAGGAAAAGGAGTTGGCGAGATTAGGAATTATTGACTGCTAGCGAAATGAGAGTTGATTTTGATGGAAACTATAATCAATGATGATCCGTAGTGCTGGTTTAGCGAATATTTCTATTTCCGGAAAAGGCACGTCGCTTAATATAACCGAAGAACGAATATTTGAACTTTACTGTTCAATGAATTACCACCAACAATGTGGAGAGCTGGAGATGAGCGTAAGACAACATGTCGCAAAATATCCAATTTAATAAGATGAGTCAGGACTTTACGAAAGGTTTCCTTGGAAATGGCCGACTTCCATTGCTCTGGAAAAAAGCAATCGAACTTCTTCTGGTCTATGATGTAGACATTCGCTAGCGATTCCCATCCTAACGAATGCTTGAGAACCTAAAAGGACTGACGGCTAAGAGCCCTTTACACAGATCCTGAATAGGAGGAGTAGAGAGAAAACAGAAGAAAATGAGTACGATGACGACGACGACGTCGAATGAGCAGGAGGTTCTAGGCAACAGAAAGAAATACAGAAAAAAGTACAACAGCAGCATACGATTCGGTTTGAAGTGAAATTACGTGTCCTTTTCTCAATAATGAAAGGATGATAAAGCACACAGGGCAGTTCATTCACGCTTACCACTGAGTCTGTAGTTTATGGAATGGGTCTGCAAGGAAGCATCTGTTCAACATTACTCAACTTTTGCATGTGCCTGCATTTTTGGCATTTCTATTGCTATAGGGTAGGGGTGAAATTCATTCCATGTGCAGAGCAAATCGATCGATGTGGAATTAAACGCCAGCACCTTGCCCGCTCGAAAGTGCATTGATTGATCCGAAAAGTCCTTTTTAGTCGGGAAATATGTATGTTGGTATGTATTGCGTTAATCAACTAATTCCAGAAAATATCCAGAAGATATGGTAAATCGCCAGCATTCAAGACTAACGCCCAAGGCGCAAAACTTCTTGAAAAATACTTCAAGACACACTTTTCTTCTCCTTCTATAGGGTAGGGTGACAGCACAATCTGCGCTTTTGTTTTAGTTTTCCATCAACCTACTTTAATGGACCTGATTTTCAGCTCGAGGATAAAACCGCCCAAGGCAATAGCACTCAGTCCTCTTTAGCGTAATGCACAAAGGCGTTTGAATAGCATCTTGGAGGATGTTTGACAAATAGTTTATGCCGCGCCTGTTTCCTTGCACAGTTATCTTGGCACATATACAATTCTTTTTTCTTTTTTTTTATCTTTACATATTTCCATGTCTTAGATAGATAAATCTAACTACTTGCTCTATGGAGCCCCGCATTCTACAGTTAAGTAAATAATATATGGGGATTCGGGTGTATCGTCAACTGTTAAAAGTCCGCAATCTGAAGTTTATTATTTCTGGGCTATTTTTAGAGATGAAAGTAATCGTTTCACTTGAAACGCACCAGTATTAATAGCCCGAGATGAATGCTACAGCAGCGCTGATTATAATTTCTTAAATGAAAGCAGATGCAGGCAAATGTAAACTTTCAAATGTGATTACATTTCGAATTGCTGTCCGTCGTCGGGGTTGGTAAAGTCATTAGAAAGGACCATTCCCATTCTCATGACGCTAAATTTTCAATAGTTTCGTTTCAGTTTGTTTCACCTGACATCAAAGGTAGTTTGATATTTTCATCTTTAAATAAGTGTTGCGAGCAAACATTCCATCACATAAAACGAGTGTTTTCTCAGCAATTTTTTTTTTATTTTTCATTTCGCTTTATGTTCAGCACGCGACTGTTATTGCAAGTTTAGTAGAAATGTTTGTGTTCTTGTTACACAGCTTAAGTACTACAATGCTAAATTTAATGTTTTTTGTTTTTCTTTCTCTTTTTAGGCTATGAATGGGTGGGTTGGAGAAACGATACACCAGGAATGTCTGGAAAACCCGTTGAAATCGTTTTTGAATTTGATTCAGTACGAAATTTCAGCGCTGTCGTCCTACACACAAACAATATGTTTTCAAAAGACGTTCAGGTTTGTTCTTACGAGTTTTGTTTTTTTTTAAATTAAGCTTAGTAGTAGAGTGAGATCACACGTTATCATTTTTTTTTATCATTTAAAAATTGAAATTGTATTTACGCCAACTATTATTTGATATTTAATTTTTAAGATCAGCTTTCCCGTTTCAAAAATTGCAAAGTTAAGGTAACCGGACCGGTAAGCTGTCCCTTTTTGCAAAAGTCTTATCCTTGAGTATAAACTTTCTATAGTGATTGCGAAGATGCTTCCTTGTTATAATAGGAGATGGCTCCACTTGCACCATTTTGAACAGTTTGGCTCAAGCCATATAATGACTGGGAAGTAGAACAACCAGTCACGCTTCGTCAGAATATAAAATCGACGATGCCTCGACTTGATACCAAAAAACAACGACAACCTGATGTCGGAATATACTAGGAAAAAGAGCACTCTAAGAAACCTCCTGAAGCGCTTCAATGCTTTTTTACATAGGCATGTCCGCAGGGCCAAGCGCTTCAAGTTGTTTTTTGTTTGTTTTTTTTTTCAAAAGCTTTAATGAGTTTTTTTAATAATCATCTCAGTGCCTCTTCCTTAATCTCATAAGAGACCTTCAAGACTGCTTCTTGAGAACAGTAGTAAGACGCTTGTGCTTACTTGTGATTATTTGTGGTATTAAATTTTATGAAGTTGATCATACTTCCTACTTTTATTAATCAAAATTTCAGATTACTTCCAAGCACTGTGAACTTAACATTAAAAATGAGAAACGCGTTACTTCGCACAATAGTGGAAAATCCACAGTTTAGATTCGTGGAAAATGAGATGAAATCACCCCTTGTTGCAGAAGTTGGAGCTTGGAGCTTATCATATAATCTTACAGCTTCCAAGTGATGGCTATAGAACCTATTGAGTTATTTCCTTTCACCTCTGCTTATTTTGCATGGGTAGATCAGTGAATATTCTTCTAAAGAGCTTCCAAATGATATCCAGGAAAGCTCTTAAATTGTGCTCCTTTTAGAAGCGCTGGTTTTTTGTCCCAATTGGAAATGCTTCAATGTTTTTTTTTAGAAATTAACTGGAAATTTGTTCCTTATAATACTTATGCATTTTGAAGGTCGACATCGGCACACATATGAAAAAGTATTGAATCTGAAAATAACTCCAGTCGGCCACAAAAGTGAATACAAATTCTGCAGAGACCTTTTCTATAAATTTCTAAAATGAATTCTTATTGTTGCTCATTAACGCGTTCACGCTCATAAAAATATTATTAGCAGTCCAAATACCCGTTGCCGCCCTCCAATAATGCATAAAAATCTCAAGGAAAAAATTTCCAAATTTGAGGCCTCGTTGAGACATTGTTGATTTTGGAGCGGGTCATTGCTGGATCTGGATTACCCTTTGGTTACGTCAGCAAGTCGAGAAATCGTCTGTAAATATGACAGTATCATCGTGTTATCTACAATAGCGACTCTACAATACAGCAAGTATCCAATTTAAACTTCGGTTCGCAATCACTAGATAGTTCTGTACACAAGGGTATTATGTTTTTTTTTTTTTTCATATCAAACACCACAATTCCTCTTGATCAAATGACACATTTTTTAAACCCTCATTGTTTAGAGGAACTATACTTCTTTTATAGGTATCAGCGTATAAAACTAAAGTAATAGCTACACTATAGCTTCCAAAACGAATGTTAAAATTTATGAAGAATTCAAGGTTTCAAAATTTGCTGCAAGATTTGTCGGTGTCTCTCTTGATAGAGCGCAAAACTTGCCCTTTGCTATGAAATATAACATTTCAGATGTCGAGTTGAGTTGACGTGAAATCTATCAAACAAAATGAATTGGATTCACACCATCGATCCTTGTTGGAAAGAAGGTTTAGTGGAACGCCGTTGGTATGGTCTTACAAAATCCACCTTGGATGTGATTATATGTCGCCATATGCTCGAAGCATACCTGTTTTAAGATACTTAAATGACCAACCAGAATACTTGGCTTGAAATATTTCTCCTGGGTTTTTTAAAGCAGAGTCTCGGTTTCCTTTTGATTAGTTTTAGGCCACCATGCGAGGGCCGCATAGGTGTTCATGGGTCTAACAACCGTGGTGTACATCCAGTACATCATTTTTGGTTTCAGACCCCATATTCTGCCAATGAAGCAGGGATACGTACAGAGAGATCCTACCGCTCTTTCCGTCACTCTGGACAGATGCGAATTTCCAGGTAAGTTTATAATCTCGAGTGACGCCAAGAAATTTGATTTCATCTGAAAATATAAATTCCGTGCTATCAAGATGAGGAAATATTGGTGAAAGCTTCCTTCTTCTCGTGAACCGGCTCGATAACCGTTTTATTAATAAGGCATTTATTTAAACACCACGGTGATTGACGCATAAATATAATACGAAATTTCTGTTGATAGGTTTTACAGATGATAAAGAAAACTCTAGGTTTTTTTTTTAAAGCAATGAGCCCACCCGTTCTGCAGTCAAATCGGAAATAAGATTTTCGATCAAAATTCCTTCGCCATTTGAGAGTTGGCAATCCGCGTATTTTACTATTTACGAAGGCAAATTAAAAAAAAAATACAAGGTGCCGGGTCGAAACTATATGACGGATGAATCTGCGATTCCACTCTTTAAGGTGTCAGGAACTCTATAGCCCATAACCCGGTTTGAGATGATGTATTGACGTGGTAGAGAAGAATTCGCCGCTTTGGTAATTTTTCACGCACTTTTGGAGAAACATCCGAAGCAAATAAATGGTGGTGTACCAATGACCATCTTCTCGATCTTCTCCCTCAATACATCTTGTACAATATCGGATCAGAACCCGGGTGAATAGGTCGTACGTATATGGTATTTAAAGAGAATCAAAGCTTTCTCTTCGGTTTCACCATCCTAGCCCAGGTCGGTTTCCTTATGAAACTCATATTTCCCACAAAAATTATAGCAAGTGCGTGTACAATTTCATACATGCATAGGTTCAGACGCATATTTATTTTAGGAATGTAGTACATACACATACCTTCCTGATCTTTAAGGAATAGACTAAAATTATGTTCATGGTGCTTGGTTGAAGGGTTCCAATATTACAGGTGAACAGATTCACATTAATAGCGAAAATCGCATAAAATACAGACATAATTCGAAACTTTCCATTTTATAGTTCTGTAACTCAGCAACTAATTCATAGGCATAGGTGTAGCCGTATGGGATGCAGATACGAGTCGACGAATAACTTCCTATTGATGGAAGTGTATGACAGAAGTCATCCTAATCTTCACGGCTCTGTATATGATCTGGAAGCCTTACATACACATCATCTATGTATGGAAACCTCTCTGCAAATTTGCCCTGAACAAACAAACATTCAACGCGTTTATTTCAAACCTGTGTTGTGACACAGTTCACGCAGAAATAAATATTTAAAACACTCGGTAAAGGGACCACGTTCTCATCTACAATTAGTAGTTAAGTACTTCCTCACAGATCACCGTCATAGAAGAACAGTGAATGGAATCGAGTTTCTGCTTCCCAAATTATGACCTATACGCATTGAGCTTTGTGCAGATTATTAGTGGACATCTGTTTAGCATTCTTAGTGCCATCAGTTACCCATTTCTCGTAGATCTATCGTTTTATCCCTGCTCTCTTAGTCAAAACTCGTTTTACCTTCAGGATGAAATCTTGTTGGAAGAACTTTTGTTAAATACCTCCAGAAACTTTCAATTAAGATAACACACAACGAATATTCCCAGGACAGCTTCGCTTTCATCTTTTAGCAAACAAGGACAGATGCTGCTGCTATTGCTGGCCTTATCATTTAATATAGAAAATCGATTTCCAGTTACATAAAGCCTTCCTCGGTCTTCCGTTGTTGTAATGTCCCCAAAACATATAACCTGTGTGTGGAGAATGGGGCACTATGGGCATGGTCTCTATAAATGTGGAGCTTTCTACTTCTCTAGCCACCACCAGCACGTACCTTCTATATTGCCGGTGACTTTTTTTTATCTCTCTGTGCTTTGGCTGTGTTTATATACGTCCGGCTCCGGCAAACTATATTTGTTCTTTGGCTTTATCGAGGAGTGGGTTTTATGTTTGTTTCCGCCGAAGGAAATATAAGTCTCGTCAGTGATAGTTATCATCATCAACATCATCGATGGCTGGTTGGTTAGCTAGCCTAGCGATACTATAGTCGGTCGGCACCGGAGATTTGCATCGAAGAATGTGCTGTTCGGGAAGGAGGCGAGGACGAAAGATACGGCAGACAAATATTTATCAATTTGGACAGGGTAGAGTCAATAAGGAATTATTACACAATTCTGAGGAAATAAATTCGTTTTCGAGTGCTCCGTGTTGTTGGTGTTGCGGGTATTTCCTTATCTTATGGCTGTTTTTGCAGATTTATTTATTAAGCAGAAAAAGTTGTTCTCGTGTGACCACAAAGTTTCATGGAGACACATGTTATTATTGTGGCTTATGGTAATTTTAATTTGCTTTATGGTGAAGAAGGGAACCTCAATTTATACTCTATAGCTGGGGAAAAGAGATTGAAGGACTTTCATATTTTACTCTACATATATTTGACCGCCTTGTGACTTATAACTGAGGGCATGTTACCAAGGAGCAATCTTAAAAGGCCTATTAAAAAAATGCCTTTAAATTAGAAGACCTTAATGATATGTACATAGTCTCTTTAATACCCTTCCTAATCGAGAACGCTTTTAGTTTAGCAAGGTATCGGAGGTCATCTGTGATTCATTTTACTTATTCTACACAGAAAGCTGAGAAGTAGCCTGTCTTCTCCTCTTGATGAAGAATGGTTTTCAGCTTATTTGCATGCAAAAAATGTGACTACTCTGTTTTTGGAAATGGTTGAACAATGAATGCTTACTTGGAGCATATTGTTACCTCAGAAACACTTTTCAAATAGTAGCTGAACATTCAGAATTTATAGCGCATCCTTTGTTGTTTACACCTTAGAATATATAGCAAATAGGAATGGTGATAACAAAGAATTTTCGTAATAGATTCTTGTTGTGTTGGTGGTCCATGTTTTTTTGATTGAGAGATTTGTACAGGTTTACATAAATGATAAATCCGGAGAGGAGCAAAAAGTAATTTTTAAACGATCAAAAACCGTTTTTAGTTTGGAAAATTCTCACTTAAAAAATATCTGACATCGAACCCCAAGCAGACGCGAGTATTCCAGCAATTTATCACAAATTCTACCCAACAGAAAATATATTTGAACGCTCTCACTATTCTTTCCCTTAAACCCCTTCAAAAACATAAACAAATTTGACAATGAAGCTCCAGTTTTGACAATAGAGCTCCTCCTATGTCCTGCTCTTGAAAATTACGCTCATGTACACGTTTCATTCATTCTAATCTAAGGTTTACACGCAGTAATAATTGCAGTCACACCTCTATATGCATTTCTCCGGCTATCTGAGCCAAAACAAGACATCAGTACACCCCGCCATGTGATTTGTATGAGATCAATTTGACTCATCATCATCTATCTTGGAATATCAGTTTGGGTTTTTTTGATATTTCGCTTTGGAAGTATTGCTCTAAAAATTTCATTAAAGCGAAGACACCAAAACTCTTCACCAATTTGAGCGAAAAGTGACGTTTACTTATTGTTACGGCTTTCTAGCAAAGACACAAAATATACAATTAAAACTTGGTCTTGACTAGAAGTTCGATTCGTTTTTGTAGTTCCATATAGAAGAGAATCATTAACGAGAACAGTTGGTTGGGTGGGACTGAGGCCATTGCTCCATTATATAGCCACACGTTTGGAAATCTTTTCATTGTAACTTTTGACCCCTTGATGCCAATTGAAAACTTTTGCTATAATTCTGAAAGCAAAGTGCAACCTCTTAATCTATCGTCATCATCATCATCCCCATATCCATCTCCTTGTGAATAACTAATTCTTCAAACTTATGGCATTTCAGCAAACGCGCTATAATTATGTAATCATAAAGTGTCATAAAGCAGTTAAGGCACTGCCATCATCTGCTAGATTTATGTGATTTGAATGCGAAATAACTTTTAATGCGCATAACGAGAGAATCTTTCATCTTTTCAGGTATTCGTGCATGCAAAAGTTTTCTTCAGTATTGGCGGGCGACATTTCGCAGGTGAGCCCGTCCAATTCTCATATATGCCGGACACCGTCTTAGATCATGCCAGAGATGTTACAATCAAGCTCCACCATCGCATCGGACGATTCTTACAAATACACCTATACTTTGCCCTCAGGTGGATTATGCTTAGTGAAATATCATTCATATCAGGTAAGTGGCTTCAATGAATCATTTCTGCGCTATGGATGGACGCCCTTTTTTTTCCTTTTGTATATTACCAACTGTGGACTGTACCTTCTTGATTCCCTGCAGCGGGCATTAGCATACGCACGCTCGATCTTTTGTATATTTGCTGTTCGCGCTCGCATCATCCTAATTTACATTCATATTAGAGCTCAGCAAATCCTTAAGTCCTTATTTATATTCATTGCATTTCAAATGTACTTCCGTCCATTCAGACTTACTTTTTACAATCTTTTTTACACTTGTTCGTGCTAGCGCTCCAGCAGTTCCACAAAACGACTTTCATTTTTCTAAATTGTGGAGATTTCCTTTCGGATTTTAAATAATAGCGTCGACTTAATATGTGCATATATTTCATCTGGACTATACTCTTAGCCCGTGAAAACGAACTCATTTTCACTTAAAATCCCAACAGGGAAGGGTAGGTAGGATGATGGCTTGAAGCCGGGAAAAGTAGCAGCTGCTGCAACTGTGCAATAATAAGTGCCTGTAGCACAGCCAGAAAATACAAAAGACATCAAACTTTCGCTTCAGTGATTGCAGTTCACGTGACGCACTCAAGATCTCAGCATCATTTTTGAGTGCTACCATTGCATATTATATACCTATTCCTGCAGAGGACCCTTGCCCTCTAAGCATTCTTCCCTTTTGCTTCCATTCAAACCAACGTATCGAGTTTGATTTAGGTATATGTTCCTCATTCTGATAATGGACTGAATTCGAATCGCTCAAAAATGTAATTGTTTCGCATACATAGAAAGCCTTGTCATGCTCTGCGTAACTTTTTGTGTTTTTTCTTTTTTTTTCTGACTTTTGGAAACGATACTCCCAGCGAGCGAATCGAATGAGAACACATTTTCCATTATCGAATTTGTTTATGTCCTTAATCTTCTTCGCTCTATGTCACACTGCTGAACAGAATGCCAAGGGAACAAAAAGACTCCTGTCAAATCATATCTCCTTGATAACATCTGACGGGTAACCCGCCTACAATGTCAAACCGTGTACAGGTTTATTTGTGGGGATATTGGACAGCTGTCCAAGAATTAGGCAACAAATTTGTATCAATTTTTCCCTCTTCTTAAGAGATTATCGGACTTAATCACTTTCCATTGGGACGTGAATAATGCACGGAACTGACAGTGTGTCGCCGACAGCGAGTCAGTTTTTTCTAGGTTTTGTCTTCGTTTCTAATTTTGATGGGAAAATAGCACTTCGGAATTGAAAATTGAAAGATTGCTCAAGTGGAAGGATAGGTATATTCAGTTATTTTGACAATTCATTTGCTTTTTTAACCTTTTTTGTTTTTTTTTAATAATACGAGCTTTCGTGAATGTCTAATAATGTAAAATATAAAATTTGTGTTTTGTGATTTCACTAACAGCATTTCGGAGCTTATTTGAAGGTGTGGCAAGAGGTCATTAAAGAACAAGATATGCATTTTCTAACATCACTTGCAAATCACTAAACTTAACGTTATTGGTATTGATTCAATGGGATCACCTTACACAGGATATCCGAAATTATCATCTCCTTGTTGCCTCTACGGATCTCTCCAGTATTGAGGAAGTTCCTTAATTGAAGACTTTTAAATGCTGTCTATCTCATTAGATGGAGCATTAAGTATCCCAAATATCTTGCAGATAAATTCATAATAATGCCACCAGTCATTAGTGTGAGGGGTACCGCGATGCCGATGGAACCGGGGCGACTGGCGACGCAAAAGATAACGTGGTCAGGTTCATGTATCCGAAACCACAAATAATCTTGCTTAGACTTTTAAAATCAAGGCCCAAGTTGCCACTTTCATAACATACTTGAAAATGGAAGTTACACAAAGAAAACGTTAACTAACTTTCTGAATACACAAACACACACACATACGTTCAAACGGATTATTCTCCCCACTTTTTACCGCGGCTCCTAAACCTCGAGATAAAATGAAATACCAGGGACAAGCGAATTACATGAATGTGCTTTGCAGGAATTACGGTTCCATGATTACATCAGAGAGCTAGATTTTTATTCCGTTGGAAATTTTAAGCAAAGAATAGTACCTACTATAACGGGAAAAAAAGAATCATATTGCGACATCCATTTAGCAATTAAACAAGTTTAAATGAGCAGTTGCACCCGAAGAACGAATTATTTTCCTTCGGTGGAATATTAATGTCGCTCGTTGCTTGCTCCCACTCCAACTCTGACGTCGAGACGTTGCTTGCTCCGCTCCCTGGAAGCATTATTCATATTGTTTTCTTTCAGTGCCTGTCCTGGGAAACTTTACTGACGAGGAAATTAACGGAAGTACATCGCCGCAAGATACACCAGAATATCCACTTCAAAGGGATGAGGTACAAACCAAGCCTAGCAAAGGAGAACGCAATCATGTTCCACAAAGTAAGTACCACTCAACTTGATCCACTGTGGGCTGTTGTCAGAGAAGTGTAGCAGAGAGATGTAGTAAATTTGTTTCCTGTTTCTCTGATATTATTTTTCCCGTTATTTTTCTCTCCCCATAAATAGTAATTTCACCTAAGCCAATCGACCAGGAGCCGGAGCAGAATTTCGTCGGAGTGATAATAGCCGTCCTCACAACCATAATTCTCCTTCTTATAGCTGTAATCCTCTTTATAATCGCCAAAAATAAGCGATCGCGTGGCACTAATGTGCTTGAAGCCTTCCAGCACAACTTCAATTCGGATGGGCTTAGCGTCGATAAACGAATCAACAGCAACATGAAGGTAAGCTCCTTTTATTGAGTCTCTGGTGATATTTTGCAATCGAAAAGCAGCAGGCGCTTACAATGCACCCCCATTAATAGTTAAACCAAAATTGCCATCTCTTCCAGGTAACCATGGACGACAATGAGTCCATCGACAAGAGCAGTCTTTATCATGAGCCCTTCAACGTCAACATGTATACAAGTGCGGCTAGTGGGTGTTCATTGAACGATTTACAGCGTCATCATGTCACTCCTGACTACACAGGTGAATGAGAGATTTTGTTTGTTTGTTTTCATTAAAATAATTCCCACAGCTTCCGAGGTCAAATTTGAAAAGTTGGTGAATTTTGAGAAATACGCTTTCTTTAATTGATTAATTATCGCAGCCACAATTCGTACGTGGGGAGTTTTTTTTCATATTTGACTGTGATCATGACTTCTTATCACTTTTGCGACATGCTTCCAAATGATGAGGCACTCGTTTTTCTTTAGATCTCTTCTGTAATTCGAGAAGAGTTTCAATCGAAACCAAGGGCATCAATGGCTTAGTAATGAGGCATACGGATAGGACGCAAAACAAGGTGGAATAATGGTTGTTGCCTTGCAGCAAGTGTGTCATTTGTTCAATGGTCATTCGTATCGCATTTGATTTTTCAGCTCTTTCCCGTTTTCTCGAGAACGCGTTGTTTACGAAAATTTTTGGATCTGGTCCCCCTGAAATATGCCCGCTTCTTTGAGTATCCCATAACTCCGTCAGAAGTTAAAACGCGAGAAGATAACACTAAGATTTGACCAAATTTTTGGCCGGTACAAAAACTTCAAACGCAAATTTTTTTTAACAGATTTGTACGAGGCCGGGTTCAAACGAAGCGGACGGGTATAAGGCTCACGAATAAATCATTTAAATCGAGAATAAGGCAAAAAAAGGATATTTTCCAGAATTTTCCCCCCAGATTGAATTGAACGCAGCAAAAAGGAAAGTCCACTTTTCCATACAACTTTAGGCCCGACATAAACAGACATGAGAGATCTCTTAAGCGATGCATTATGATACTTTGAGCACATTTTATTAACAATGAGAGGGAGACGGGGACACAACTTTGGCGACCCGATGTAGCTTAAGCGACTTTCTTGGGCGAAGTCGTGGAAAATGATTTCCTACGAAAAAAAATTTCACAACAGAACACTTATGGCCATGGAAGAAAGAACTGCAAAAATATATGCGAAATGTAGTAACTGGGGTGTGTGTGACCCAAGTACATGGAAATGGGTTTCCGGGGGCAAAAGCGATCCGAAAAAGTTTTCTGAATCAGAAAAAAAAGTACACCAGCCGATTGTATTCTATGAGACTTTTCATTTGATATGCAACATGCCGTATAATCGAGGATTATGCTCTAATAATACGGAAAAACTCTGATAAAACAGATAGAGCCGTTGGCCGGACAAAGTACACGTTATGTAGTAGCAAATTTTATTCTTTCATTTCAAATATATAAAAAATTATTAAAATTTTCGATTTTTTTATTTCTTTTGAGTTTCGGCTTATCCGAGATACCTTTTCCCCACATTATCTCGGATAAATGAGGTTTTACTGTATATGGATATTATTAGTAGCAAGATAGAGATATGTATTTGGGGATTAGTAGTACTGCAGTTGAGTGCGGTGGACTATTTACTTGCTGTGTTGGAACCTTTAACTGCGCGTTAGGGTTCTGAATCCTACTTCATTATGGAAGGTAGCGTATATTAAGCACTGCCGCGGCTCATGTATGTGCTCCTGTCCGCTCACATGCAAAGAAAGGAAGTATTAGAGCAGAAATATATGAGCCGTAATAGAATACGGCAGGGAAAGAAGAAGACAGTTGAGGTGCAAAAATAATTTATTTGATATTCCTGGTGGGATCAGGCTTGCATATCTTTCGTGTTAAAGTATACCACTTAATATTGCACAACTATAAACGTTATAAGTAACTTTAAAACAAACTCGTAGAAATCGAACTGATACAAAAATCGACTAAAAATGTATTCATGAAAATTGAATATATTTATATAGAATTAAATCCTTAACTTCTAATCCTCTCCAATAAATCAGTCAGACTAAATTTTCATTGTTTTATTTTTTATTTTACAACAATTGCCTACTCAATATATCTGCAACTATCCTGCAAAGTACTTTCGGCATTCCATTTTCGAAATTTTACTACGTGAAAACAGATATCCCCCAGAGAGCAGCGACGAACAAAAAGCGACACAACTACTTGTGTGTCGCGTCATGTCGCCACATGTATTTTTTTTTAATGGGCATAGCAATGTCGAGTACACCTGATAGATAGGTCTAGCGAAAAATTATAAGATAACAATTACTGGGCTACCAATACTTCAAGGAACTTTTCAAATTCAAAGCAGTTAGAGATACATTTCAAGAATTCTAATACCCTTGTCCTTCGCTTATGGTACATATTGTGACTGGTCACATATCCGGCTCAGATCTGCGGCTTTTTGACTTTCACGGTGTTTTCAGGGAATAATTAAAAGAGAATGAGCTAAATTTGTCTTGCGATTTTTCGTTAAAGAAGTTTTTGAGCTGAGTTTTCCATGTTTGTAAAAACAACTGGTTATATGTATATATTATATTTGTATTAAACTATAGATGGATGAAAAGGTAGCAATCATTAGAGTCTGTAAGCAACTGTGAAATTTATTTGGTTCGTTTGATAAGAAAGCCACCATTAATCTTTGCACGACGATACAAATTTATTTTCACTCGCACTAGAGCAAAAGCAGATTCCATTCTTTAGTACCTCAGATACTTTATTTTCGTAAATTAAAATTAGTCTACACAGCAATCAAGAATTTCGAGCAAACCATCGTTTTTTTTTTGTCACCAGAACTGAAAGTATGATTTTTTCAAGAAAGTGTTTTTACAAGTTCGGCAGACATACTTGAATTTTGTTGGTTTTGTCATGAATATTGTCGAAGTTGTGGCAGAGAAATTGATGGTTGGCCCAGTGTGTGGAAATATATTTATTTATATCTCCCCGAAGATCTTAGTAAAAGTACGATTACAGAAAATAATAAATTCTTTAAACATTAATTAAAAAAGGGGAATAAAAACAGTAAGAATACTTCGTTGGAATTACACATTTCGGCCGTACCTTGGGGAATAGCTCGAAGATGTCCAGGAAGAGTACTACGAAACCCAGAAATTCAACTTCTTTAACTCCCATAAATCCTTCGTGGGACAGATGGAAAAAATCATTTCTTGACAATTGATGTAGTTGGAATACGAACCACCGAGTGAAATAATGTTCGTGCACCAAATGGCTTTATAGTGTGTAATCTGTTGGCATTCTGTCGATTATGCCTTGACCATTGATTGGCGCCTCGTCGATGAGTTTCGAACCATGGGCTAATGTTGAACATCGAGGGGCCTTTGACAATCCACCCCCCATTTGCTGTGCAGGTAATTTATCAGCAGGGAATTGATTGCGATGGATCGGCCAAGTGCTAAGACGACGAAACTTAACCGTGAAGTTGGATGGCCGAACCTCTCTCAGTGTGCTGGTGCTGCACGCAGGGTGGCGTGCTCACCGATCACGACGCTGAAAAATGTTAGATTCTCATGTCAAGCGTATGCGGACGACACCCCGCTGCTCACGACCAAATACAGCATGGCGGCTGCCTGTGCCATCATGCAACGAGGTTTCAATACTGTTGAAAACTGCTGCATCCGTCATGATATGACGGTGAATCCTACGAAGACCAGCTTGGTGCTCCTCTCCAGGAGACATAAACTTGGGCACATTGTTCTTCCAAAGCTCTTTGGACACACTCTGGAACTGGCTCGCCATGTCAAGCACCTCGGTGTCTACCTTGGCTCGAAGCTGACGTGGGGTATGCATGTAGAGGAAAAAGGTCTGTGTATACATTGCGCTCATGGGGATGTTGGGAGGACGCCTCTTCCCATTGCTCTTTGGCATCTGGCCTAGAATGAGAAAACCCTCTAGCCCACATGCCACTTTGTGCGATGGTGCCACAGCTTCGTTTGGGGTCGCTTCTCTGTGAGTTTTCCTAAAAAGAATCGTGGGCTGAGGTGGCTGGTGATTTATCGAGCCCTCCCCGCCTCTCTCTAAAAATTTTCACCGACGGCTCTCACATTAATGAGGGAGTCGGTGCTGGTGTTTACTTTCTTAAACCTGACATTGGGTTGCAGTACTCACTTGGAGTACTTACTTCCAGGCTGAAGTCTTCGCCATCGTAAAGGCAGCGAAGATATCCCTTGATATGGAAATCAAGAGAAAGGTCATTGCTATCCTCCTGCTATAATGAGGCAGCCTTGATGGCTCTGAGTAGCCCTCGGATAACATCTAAGTTACTGGAGGACTGCAGGCCGTTTGTGAATAAGCTGTGTATCCACAACAAGAGGTCCCTTCAGTTGGTTCCGGGCACATGGAGATCATGGGAAATGAAAGGGCCTACCTCCTACCCAGGTCTGGCTCTGGTTCTCCCTATCTTGGACCAGAACCCGCTGTAGGCGTCGGTGATCAGGTCTCATCAAAACGGATGTTCATATAAAAATGCAACAGCAGCAATGGGCGAACTTGAGCACCTACAGGTGTACGAAACTTTTATGGGCCTAATAGGAATTTCTCTGACTTTCTCTTGGGGCTCGGAAGGAAGCAATGCAGAATTGTGGTTTTCATCATCACTGGCCACAGCTCGCTTCACGCTAATTTAACAAGGATGGAAGGTTTTGTTGCAAGCCCTGAGCCTGAGACAACCGAACACTTTCTGTGTGCTTTTCCGACCTTTGCCCAGAGTAGGCTGGACGCGCTTGGGTCTGCCCTCCTATCTGTGGTTGAGTTGAAAAACTTACCTCACCTAGACCTGATATGCTTCATTAAGAGGACAGGAAAGTGAGAAAATGATTAGCAGTTTAGTATAGTGCCGCCTTAGCCTCCGTGCTTGGGATCTCTCATGCCTATATTTAAAAAAAATTGGGACAAAATACCATCTACACACATCAACGCCTTTAAAAGCTCGGTGGATTTTCAAAAGTTGTTGATTCGCAAGCATACCGTAAGCCATATGTAGTAGAAGTGATATGGATATGGATGATGATGTTTATAGGTGTCTTAAGACAGAAAATATAGCCATTAAAACAATTGTTTGGTCTGTTTCAAGAAAAAAGCACTATTTTCTCCTTGATGCCATTAAATCTTATCAATTAGGTACCAAATATCCATAATAATTAAGCCTTCGTGTATCTATGCAGCTAGGTATTGGTTACTGCTGCAATCAAAAGTCCTTCTCAGAGTATCGCGAAGATATAATCGATGTACTATGTACCTACATATGGTATGTATACATAAATTGCTCCATCCTTGCATATATAAACTTTTCCTCCAACTCCCATAAAATGTCACGAGAACTCCGTATTGATGTTTTTAGTTTAGTATTCCAGAGAAACCTCTCGTGCCCCCTTCATTCCACATTCAGCCCGCAGACAAAAGTTTCTTATTCTTATTCTCTGCGATTGGATTCGATCCGAGGAAGTAAAATTGATTTTCCCTTAAGCTGCCGTTGTTGTCTGAAGAGCATTTTTGTGTAGGTTTAAGCAATGTGGATACAAATATTTTTAGAATTCGGGGGATTATTAAATATTTATGTATTTCACTGGAGGCTAGGGAGGGGGCGCTGGGCGTATTATTGCAATGGTAGTGTGTACAAGAAATTTGTAGAACGAGCCTAATATGCTCCAGTAATAAAGATGGAATATGATCTGCGACATGAATGTCGAACTATAGAGTTATATGTATGTATATATGCATGGAAGTATGTATATGTATGCGCACATATATATTCGCATTAGACATACATGGGTTAGAAGATTTCGAGAAAAATCTAGATGGTCCAACAGCAATTGTTGTGTGACAGCAGAATTAAGAACGGTATATAATGTCACTTTGAATGGAATATTAACTAATTACATTACGAATTATCAAGTAACTAAGTTCCTTACAGAGAATACCAATTCTGCCTATACATACATATATAGCACCCATATGAAAATTCTATAAACTAAAATTTTATGTTTCTGTCTTCTCTATATGTTCACAGATGTTCCTGATATCGTTTGTCAAGAGTATGCGGTGCCACATATGCAAGACTTAATACCGAAAATTCCAGGAGGTTACGTCAGTGTTCGCATGACACCACCACCTCTAAATAATATATTTCCAAAACCACCACCGGTGCCACCGCCTCCATCAGAGAAATATTATGCAGCTACAGCTATTTGTAAGCCGCCAACACCGACGACCCCATCCACGACCCAGGTGAACCCATATAGTGATGTGGATGCAATTTCTACAGATGAGGATCTGCAATTACAGGAATTTCCGAGACAATCCTTGGTTATTGTTGAGAAATTGGGATGTGGTGTATTTGGCGAGTTACATTTATGTGAAACTAAGGGCTTAAGGTAAGATATTTTATTAATCCCACATATAACATTCTTCCCCACCCAGCCAACAATAGTCAGACCTCCTTTTATTTTATAATTGCGCACTCATAATATTACTGAAATACATGAATGTTACACCCACCCAATCCAGAGCAGAATGGTTGAAAAAGTCCTCCTTACCGAACCGACCACTTTCTTTGCTCTTAGGTACATTAAATTTCATAATTCAAAATTTACATTCTACAGCTCGAATCTCGTTGCGGTTGCAACTTTACGTCCCGGAGCTCTGGACACTATGAAGAAGGAATTTCGAATTAAAGCGAAACACTTGAGTCGCTTAAATGATCCGAACGTGGCCAAGATGTTAGGAGCATGTCTTAGGGATGAACCAATTTGCATCGTTCTCGACTACAGTAATTGCCAAGGTGATTTAAATCAGTTCCTTCAGGAACATATAACCGAAACTGGTCCAGTCGGTGTTCAAAACAAGACGTTAAGGTAGGACGTACTATATGTAACTGAACAGCATATTAACTCTAAAAGCAAACGTTTTATTGAAATATTTTAGCTATGGATGTCTAGTGTATATAGCAACACAAATAGCCTCGGGCATGAAGCATCTAGAACAGATGAACTTTGTACATCGGGATTTAGCGACAAGGTAAGTACCTAGATTTCTCTTCACATGATATAAACTCCTTGTATACGTTCTACGGAAATATGAACGAATGCAAATTGAATGAATTCTGGAAATTCAAGATTAAATCAAATTCTGCCTCTAAGCAGCCAAACGACGAATGGTGGGCCAAAGGGGTGCCATTTGCAGAAGTTTTTAGTAACGCTAAATGAAGCTGAAACTCTCTCGGCGTTTCACTATGTTTTACATTTCAGCGAAATTATTAAGTGAGCCCCGCCGGAAAATGGAACTTTGAAAAGCAAAAGAACCAATATTTACTCACTCAGTAAAAAAGGCAAAATAATATTTTATTTGAATGAAGTACCTCTGCCAGGTGCTTAATATTTATAAGGCCAGGCATCCAACGATCTTCATGCTGCCGTGTGCCTTGCCATGGAAATAATAAAATTGCTCGACGGAAATGCTTTTTTTTTAGTGAACTCTATAGTCGTAGATGATGATGATTGAGAATTTGTTCATGCGATGATTTAATGTTTAAAATTTATTTATTTGTTTATTTCTCTAAGTGCTACTAGGTGTTTTGCGCCGCCGCCACAACCAAATGCCTTTATTTTGCCGACAATATTTGCAACCGATGCAGAGTATTGTTGTGGTATGATTCATCCTTGAATCCTTGATATATCCTTGATATGTAATAATTACTTGCAGTTTCAATATCTGTTATTTCCTGATATATTATAGTGTATACGTCCTTTAAAGGTTTCACTCCTAATTTGTTTAATTTTTCTCCCACGAATATAGGTGCTGACGGAGAGAATATATAAATTCATGTTTGATTAAGTGCTTTCTGAATTTATTCTTCCACATCTAGTTCTAGTTCTACGTTGAATATTTCTGCTTGTAAAATATGGCAGGAGTCGACATCTACTCCCAAAAGACGCCAGGGCTACTTCAATGTCCATTCTCAATCAATCCGTATACCAGATTTATGAATCTATCAATTTTACCATAGTGTGATTACAGCCTTTCTTCTCAACTGCCCTCCCTCTTAAAAGAATATGTTTCTAAAAGTGCATTCAACAATTACTTTCCTGTATGTATAGCTAAATACTACTACAAAATTTTATCAAAATCGGCTCAGCAGTTTAACCTGCAGTTGAATCACAAATTTTCGCAGATGATCCGTCCGTCGAATAAAATTAATTTCTATTTAGAAAAATTCGGATGTGATTCAGATTTAATATACAAACAATTATAATGTCTCTCTATAGCTGTACATATATGTAGTATATATGTACACATATATGGAGATATATAAAAATAGAAATGAACATAGTAAGCACCTTTAACACCGTCTAATACAATAAATTACCACTTCTGATATTTCTCCGTTTTTATGTTTCATTCTAAGTACGATAAAAGCCAGTAAACTAATTTACCGGAGTTACACCATACCCGAAGAGGCATAAGAACATAGATAAGAGCGTTTTTGGCTTCCCCTCACCTCCATGATGTCGTGTGTATAGTGAAATATTATTCCAGTGACCCATAAAGGGTTAGAAATATGCCCCTAAATAAGTTGGCCGTTATTGTTTCCAACATTAGGCTAGCTTCGTGCTAGAAATAGTCCAACATGATGAGTGTTTCTGCTATACTCGTATAACTAGTGTAATCTACGTACGCTGCTGTGTGTATTACGAGTATACTACTGAATTTTTCCCGTCCGACCATTTCCCAGATAGAATTGCATCCGTTTTGACTCTAGATATAGTGCACATGATGGCATAGGATTAGAGCTGGGAAATTTTGGGCTCCCATAGGCGACACATTAATTGGATATGTAGGCGTTCAGCCGCAAGCTTCTGGCGAGGACATAAAAAAGCATTAACACAGAGAAAGGATTACTAACAAAAAGTACCAAACTGCAAATGATTAGTTCAATTAAAATCAATTGGAATTTATCCCATATATGTCTGCAACTTTTTGCAATCTTAAAATAGAATATTTAAATTAGAGTCAAAATTCGAATGGAAGTAAGAAAACAAAAACAAGGAAAAAAGCTAGAATTGGTATAAGACCAATTCTTACGTTACCCTAGTTGAACACCCGTAAGTAAATTCGTATAGTCACCACTCTGTGTAAGTTTGATTTTTGAAGTGGTTTTTCATATAAATTTCCAGAAGGATTCGTCGGAGAGTAAAAATGATTATAACCAATTTCATAGTCTGAAGAACAGTACAAAAAAATGTCGAGGACTAATCGTTTTCACCAGTATACGTAAAAATCCTAAATTTTTAAATGGAGTTGCCCGATTTAGTCCATTTTTAAAATCCTATTTACAATTTTAATGAAAACGCTGTGTACAAAATCTCAGCTCTCAACCGACACTGAGAACGCAATGTCCAATTATATAGTGAAAAACGTAATTATTGTATGGCAACCCTACGAACGAGTTACCCGATTTTCTCCATTTCCAAACTTAAATCTAATTTTTTTTTTAAATCCTGTGTGCAAAATTTCAGCTTTCTATGTAAACACGCTCTCAAGTTATTATAGCACAAAACAGGCAAATCCACGAATGTGGTCACGAGACTTCTCAATAATACTGCAATTCTACAGTTGGATATGGAGCTCTATTTTCCTTAATGTCCATATTTGAAGCAGTTTCCTCTATTCATAGGTAATTTCATTGCTTCTCATATCCCTTTACCCTTATATAGACAGATTTAACAAAGCTTACATCTTCAACATAACATAACATTGCTCCGGTGATGCTCAAACAAGCCAGTTTTTGGAAATTACTTAAATTAATCTTAATACGGCAGCTGGAAAGCAACAATAAATGTTTTAATTATCATAAATATATCTGCCTCGATATGATGTATATGCCATCACTAGATATGCATATGAAAACCTCCGCCGATCCTAATGCTAACAAAAATATATACATATCTACAGAAAGCCATCTCGTCACCTGCGGTCAAAAGGAAATTACTGTGAGAATGCATTCAAGCATTAACAAACCTTGGCACAAAGAACCACCTAATACTTCAACGTGCGCCAGGACACTCAGGAATTGACGTATTGGATAAAAAAGCAGCACCCGTGCCCATCATAGGTCCCAGTGGAGTAGTTATGCCAATGCAACCAATGCGGTCGCGTGGGACCTCAGCGAACCATAAACGATTCTTATATTTGGAAACTTTTTTTCGTGTAGCCGAACGGTTTTCGTTCCTAACACCCGCGAGATTACTATCCGCGACCGACGAACAAACGACAACAAATGCTGTAAAAGTGCAACCCAATACCCAACCGACGTATCGAAAGTATTGCCACTTCAAGTTCTGCTGAGTGTTAAGACACTACGGTCGGAAATTGAAAAGATACACACGACCAAAGAATTGGGCGAACTTATATTCATTAAATTCAATATGAGTTCTCCGAAGTCTACTCCTTGTTGCTTCTTTTTGATGATTTCAGAGACCATTGGATCCGCAGAATGGTCGTTCTCAAAACTCAAAATAACAAAAACTATCTTCGAAATTTTATGGGCCAAGAGAGCCTCTCGCAGTTAGCACTCCTGAGAATAGAGGCAGGAAAAACAGAAAGGATGGATGTCTCGAAACACATCGATGACTTCGCGAGCATTAGATCTCGAAAGAAGACCTTTTCAAAGTACCGCGCAATGGTATGCTCTATATTATTTCTGTATAAACTGTGACTTGAGATTAAAAACGAGTTGCAATTTCGGTTTTAATTCATTTATAATAAAACCCACCCAGCTTTCAGGTGTCTACTCCCGACTAGCCGACTACTCGTCCAACGTTCGGCGATCTGCGTTCGTTTTCAAAGGCAAGAGGGGCTTCATTTTTTTGCATTGGGACCCCCAAGGGCTAGTTACGTCACTGATAGGACCCGAACCATTTTGCGGTATGTGGTACAACTCCGTGAAGCTTACAATTCAAAACTGGAACCAAAACCAAATGGATTTTTTAAGGCTATCTACGAATCAACTTAGAATCATTATATGAGTTCTAACTGGACACTACAAACTAAACAAACACATGTATCGGATAGGTATATCACCCACTGATGTATGTAGGCTATGTCTCGAAGAGGATGAAACATCGAAGCACGTCTTATGCGAATGCGAGGCCATAGGCATAGTAGATTTCAGGTTTTGGCTTATACTTCTTAAAGCCTGCCGACTTTGAAGAAACTTAACCCAAAAAACTACTGCTCTTCCTAGGACGAACTATAAAGAAAGCGATACACAATAAGACAATGAATGGCTGCAGTGCAAAGGCCACCTCGTCACGCTTAATCCTAATATAATAAAACCAGTCTGATATTCAGCCAACTGTCTAGCTCACTGTGTATCAAACAGGCATATACACGGTCAAATCTGCATGACACCATATCTGAACATGTATGGAACCCTTTAAGGTTAATTGCTAAGTCACTTGACCATGCGCAGTTATTATTTATATTTATTCTATTGGATGCAATTAAAATATTCAAAACGGGAAATTTTAACTTTTTATTCCAAATATAAAATGATTGACTAGCTTAAATTTCTGAGTAATCGGTTCGATATGAAAATAAATGCCTAAGCAAAACGCAAAAAAAAAATGTAGGCACTTTGAATTATTAGCGAACCTTAGGAACTGCAGTGGAAGCATAAGGAAAAAATTTGAAGAGATAAGGTGATATTACGAAATGGCCAAATCAATGTAAAGGAATGTCGTCAGAGTAGGCCACCGTTTTGAATTTTTCCAATAACTTCCGTTTAAAAAAGAAATTGGGCCATCCAAGCACATCTTTGGAAAAGTCTGGGGAAAAGGAGCACTTCGAGATATCCACACATCAACAACCTAAAGTGAATTTATGTAGTCCTCTGTTTTCTATTATGTATTGAGACTAGCTCACTTCCATATGGATCTTCCAATAAGAGGTGTTATTTTGATATTCAAAGAAAAATGCCATTTTTTGAGATAAATGATCGGATGTTTATTTCATTATAAAGAGGAAGGTATGCCGTTAATAATGGAAAATAACATCAGCCAAACGACCACCACGACCACGCCTACAGGAAATTTTCCATAACCAAATCGCAAAGTGGCTGCCCTATGTCCTCGATAGCCTCGCGAATTTCATCTTTGAGGTCTTGAATCGACGCTGGGCTGTTGGCGTAGACCTTCTCTTTCACGTGGCCCCAAAGGAAGAAGTCGCAAGGTGTTAAGTCACAAGATCTCGGTGGCCAATTGTGATCACCTCTTCGAGAGATAACACGGTCCGGAAACTTTTCCCGTAAAAGATCAATGGTTTCGTTGCTTGTATGGCACGTGGCGCCGTCTTGTTGAAAGTAAACGTTGTCCAGATCAATACCATCCAATTCCGGCCATAAAAAATCATTAATCATCTGTCGATAGCACAATCCATTCACCGTAACTGTTGCTCCAGCCTCATTTTCGAAAAAGTAAGGTCCAATGACCCCGCGGGACCATAAACCGCACCAAACGTCACACGTTGAGGATAGAGAGGCTTTTCAACAATAACTCTTGGGTTTTCCGAGCCCCAGATGCGACAATTTTGCTTGTTGACGAAGCCATCGAGGTGGAAATGGGCCTCATCACTCAAGATGAGTTTTCGATGGAATTCCGGATCATTTTCATGCATTTCAAGGACCCAATCAGCAAAGACTCGACGTTGTTGATGATCGGCCGGCTTGAGTTCTTGTGTTAACTGAACTTTATAAGCCTTAAGACCCAAATCTTTATGCAAAATACGGTGTAATGACGTTTGTGGAATGCCTAATTCCAAAGAACGACGAGGAATGGACAAACCTGGGTTTTCTTCAACACTTTCGGCTACAGCAGCAATATTCTCGGCTGCTCTTGAGCGACATGCACGGGTTTTATTCTTCACATCACTAACTTGTCCCGGCAAAAATGTTCGAGTTTTACGAACCGTCTCTGCCACATTTTCACCATTTTTATAGTGAATTTTAATAATTTCAATGCGTTGTTGAATCGTGTATCGTTCCATTTTTATTAATGGCGTAGTTTCTACTTGTCAAATGTCAAAAAATGACAGCTCCAAAAGTGACATCTACCGAAATAACGGGCTAATTAAAATAACACCTCTTATTGGAAAACCCTTTATATTAATTAATTAAAGCAATTCGGACGATCTTATTTTAAACGAAAGTATATCTTTGACAAATAAAGCACAGGAAATTTCCCGACGAAGTTTCAAACTAGACAGACCAAGCAGTTTACATCTCACAGTGTATGATGGTAATTCTGGAAGCCACCTTCTCGAGCAATAATTTTGGTTCCGATTTCGGTATGAGTGTTTTCGATACTTTGCACACATTCATATATATCGCCTGATATTATCTACGGTTTGAAAGTCCGCTTAAGCTTATGACGAATGTTCTATTCTCTTTGAAATACATTAGGTAGGACTGTGTGGAAATTTGAATTGACAAAGAAAACAACTATTTACCTTCTTCATAATTTCCAGTTTGGGATCATATGATAAGCCAACCTCAATTTTTTTATGCTTACATTCGGAATATGCTCGTCAGGAAGTTTGTTTTTTACCCATAAAAGAACATTTAAGCTCCACAAAAACTTTCAATAGCTCCTCCGTCAGCTTTTTCATTCACCACCGAAACGAGGCAGGGGGCTTACGTAAGGCCATTTAATGTACGTGTCCTTTTTCCAACTCCTTCGTTTCCCAGAGCCATTTGTGGCTCCAAGCAATATAATAAGAAAGATAAGCAAACCAACTATATAACGCGTGTATCACCGTATTACACTCCCCCAGTCACGTTCTCGGTGGAATTTTGAGTTTGATACACGGCGACACACAGACGCAAATTAGAGGCGCTTATGCTTATTGATAAAAAAACGCACACATATTCCGAGACTAATTTTATTCAAGCATCAGCAGGAAGGCATCGACCTCAACCCTCGTTTTTGCTGAGCCTTTTACTTTCAGGCAGTTACGCCAGTTATGGCAAACATGCGATTTTTAAGTCGGCACCAAGGGAAAGCCGAAATCACCTTTTCACGGATGCTTCTGTGACGCCCATTACATAATTTGATGGTGACTGTGAGCATATGTCGCCTCTTTAACTATTGTCGCATAAAAATCACTTCGACGACGACGACGACTAGGGTATACCCTCGTTATTTCAAGCCTAATGAATTCAGGTGTGCTATGATGATGCTGTTCGTTGTATAGATAAAGATCGTTTTTGAACGTCAATCAGGGGTAGATAATGTGAGCACACATCAAAAGTATCGATGACAATGACTTTGTTACGATGTGCGCCCAGATGTGAAATTTCTTGAGATGAAAAGATCTCGATCCCTAATCGCTTGATTTTGTAATTATTTCACACCTGTATTCACTCATTTAATGGAAAGTCACCCTGCATAGCGAGCGTAAGGTGTTTTCTAATGCAGTGGATTCCAAAGAGTATACCTATAGGCGGGATGCCTTAATCACATCTTTGTCAGCTCTAAATTTTTCGTATTTAAAGCTTTTTCACCCTTTTTACCCTTTCTGTTAATGTGTTTATGTATTTAATCTAGCTAGGAGCATGTGCTCATCATACCCTAAGCTGGCTTGAAGCCTTTTTCAGTCCTCCCTTAGAGCCTCCCCGCTTTCGCTGTTTTCCGTTTCCTGTAGCCCCATGTTACCAAAACTTAACCCTGCTAACGATTTCACTAACGAAAATGCCAAAAAATTATCGACTTAAAAGTCTCTCCCATGCCAAAATTCTTGGGACTTGGGCAAATATGTATAATGCTCTACCCGCTCCTCATTCTTGTCCAAAGTTTTATGACAGTTTAATCGCAGTTGGGACGAGCGGTAATTAAGGGTGCCATGATTAATTATTGTTTGCCCTGCTCCACCAATATCCTTTCTCCCCAGCGGATTGATCACGAGTCTTTAATTATTAAATTCATAAATTTCCATTAAAATTTTGTGCAATTCAAGTCGTCCTTGGTATTCCGGCTGTATTTATTTAGGGGACCCGCACAGAAAAGGGGTCTCAGAAGAAAAATTTCCGCACTAAAATCATAGGTAGGTTGAGGAAACAAACTAATTCTCTCGAGGAAAAGAAAAAAACATTCACGCCGGTCTGTTCTGCAGATTCATCCCTGTGTAAATATGATGGAATTAAGGGATTTGTTTGCCGTCCTACCTATGGAGCACACTATAAATCCGAACGAAAATACATATCCTTGAGGAAATAGAAAAAAAAAACAGAAACCCAGAAGCTGTTTCAGCCACTTGTCGTTTTGAGAACATTGCCCTTATTTTTCTGGGACGCTGGGAGGGGAATCAATATTGAATCTTGCTTTTATCATAGACGGCCATCCTAGTTCCTTCAATGAAGGTTGTTGTTGTTCATTCCGATCTCTCAACCCTGTCTATCGCCAATGTGGAGGAGGAGAAGGAGAATTGAAGGTATAAAAAAGTATCCGCAAACATAATCTTTGTAAATCTGCACCATGGCGACACTGAGACAATTTCATCCAGCTCTGCATGGTGTGGCCACCCTACTTTCACCTTTTCAGAGCGCACTTTTCAGACGTAGTTGGTATCAGGCCGGGCGTTCTAAGTGGGAGGGGTTGCATGCATATCTGTATAAGCACAGTTGCCTCAAAATTTGAATTTTAAATAACCTCCCTTATCGGATGTACAAATAGCTGCTCATAAAATACCATTTGAATATGTTATCTAGTCTTGTATGAATTCCTTGGAGCTAACGGATTTTGCCGGCGCACTGCATACGATGAATTTATTATTTCGAATTTGTATATACGACCGCCCGCCCGGCGTGCATCATTTTTCCTAGCTAAGGCAAGGTGATGTTTTGTTTACCATCCTGGGCAGGTTCTAATGAACTTGAAGAGTGTCGAGATGGTGAAATGAAGTTGAAAAGTGTCGTTGTTTTTTTTTTTTCTTTTTTTTTTTTTTTTTTTGTTCTTAAAAACGATCAACAGTCGCTTCATCGATTACTTTGAAGGGGAAGAAATTGAAGTGTCTATGCAAATGAAAAACTGATTGGAGTACAAAATTTTGCGTCCTTGAAATGGGAAATGGTGATGCTAATCTTTTCGTACTACTAATTAGCACTATTAGATAGAGATTGCCCACTTCAGAAATCCTAGTTTTTTTTTTTTTTTTTATTTACATACTTCGCCAAATTCCAGCTACAGCTCTGAGAGCATTTTGTCAAGTGCCATTCGAGTGTCTCCCAAGTTTTTAATAACATTTCGACACAAACAGTTATTTACAAACATCTGCAAACTGTGTGTGTTGCAGATTGTGTAAACTTTAATATTTTACAACGGTAAGATGGGTAGAATAAGGATGGGTAAAAAATATTTCGCTGTACAATTTCTTACCGCTGCATTTTATTAACCCCATCGAGCTTATGTACCCGTTAACAATATATGGTGAATGTGTAAGTTGGGACTCCAAACTATAAATACAACCAAGCCTCGCTGTTGTTAACCATACGTTAAGGGTTGAAAATATTTCTCATTTATTCTTGGTGGCAATGCATTCAAAATTTAAATATATTTTTCGATTCAGTCAGGACTGCATTTCCTCGAACAAATAAGTAATCAGAGAAAGGAAGCATCATCAGCCCCATAAGCCTGACCATCATCATCATCATAACCAGACGCTAACGGCAAAAACCTGTAAAAATAAATTAAATTCACAGTTATAAATGTTTTGTTTGCAGCAGAAGGCTGTTGATTCTATGGCCAGCAGCACACCCCGAGGCAATCTCCGCCCTTCCGTGCGTGCTGCAGCAAAGTCCAATTTACATTCAGAGTTCATTTAATATTAAAAAAAAAAAAACATCCCCTATCCATCCCCCTCCCCCTACCCTTTCCGTTGGATATTTCTGATAACTTTTTCGGAGAACGGTTCAGTTTTAATTTACGACAGCGTTTCATTTCATCGCAGGTTTTATTTATCGCATGTAGACTCGGCACATTTAACAGATCAAAATGCAAAAAAAAGTATCCTAAATTTTAATTAATAGACTTAAAAGGAATTAAAGTGCGGTACTTACTCACCAATGGATTACATTGGGAATCGCGGCGAAAGTGCAATATTCACAAATGAACGCGCGAGTATAGAAATTGGTCTCGTTTTTATGGACGCTTTTCAAATTAAAGGTATTCATGTTAATGGAAATTTCAATTACAGGAAGTGGATTTTCAGGCCACTCACATAAATATGTACATATCCATGTGCTACAATTGTTTTGATTTTTGTCCAAACTGGATTCTGTGGATAGGTAAGAGCAAGCGCGAAAGATTATCCTCGTAAATAAAAACGGATTTGTGTTTTCTTTTGTATATGCAGTCGCGCTGTAATAATCCACTCCCGAAGCTTTTGACCTACTAGTATATAGCTAAAGGGGCTTGATATGACTATAGTATTAGAATACCATCAAGGGATCCCATTAGATTTCATAAGTGCTTTCTAAAAATCTATTGGAATTCATAGCAAAAAAGAATGGTGATAAGCGGGAAAAGGGTATAGTGAAATTTTACTTGAGTTAGTATCACCTGTTTCTATAGTTGAATGCTCAATGCAACCGTAGAATTCAAGGAGACAAAAAGGGGCAGAAAATAATAACAAAATTATGTCTCTATTTTTTGGATTTTATTCTTGATTTATTGATGTCGACTAACTATTTACTCATATTGTATTATTGATTTTTAGGACTACTTTGTTTTTAAATTTTTCCATTCTGCCCTTTGTATAAAAAACAAGAGAAAAAGCTATAATTGGTCTAAAACCAATAATATTATACCCAGATGAACATAAAAGTTAAATTAAGTGAAAAACCAAAGTTTTGTATGGCAACACCAAGAACAGTTTGCCCGATTTGGTTCACTTTTGAACTTATATTTACGCGTTCTCAGGCAGTGCCAAAATATGTAGTGAAAATTAAATATTTGTATTGACTCTAAGAAGGAGTTGCCTGAGTTGTCCCATTTTCGAACCTAATCTAACTTTTTTTTAAAAAAGTCTGTATGCAAGATTTCAGGACTCTAAGTGCTAAGAAGGTCTTGCTCAATTCAGGAGAACCTTTGTCTGCACATGGGACATAAGCTGAGCGCTGCGATTGTAAGACCCATGCTCACATATGCCTCTTGTGTATGGTGGTCGTGGAGCGGCAAGTGGGAACTGCCATCCGAAAGCTGGCGAGTCTGCAAAGGCTCTATGCTATCTACGGCTATAGCTGTCCAGATGTCAAAAGGGCTGTATGCAGATTCTGCTCATGGAGATGTTGGGAGATGTGGGCTGGAACGGGAAAACCCTCCGGCCCGCAGGCCACTTGATGTGGTGGTACCAGAACTTCCTTTTTCCTGAAAGGGAATCGTGGGCTAAGGGAAGTGCCTTATCGAGCCCTCCCCGGTCCGCTCTAAAAATTTGCACTGACGGCTCTCTCACTAATGAGGGTGTTGGTGTTTACTTTCTTTGTCCTGCCCCTAAGAAACACCACACCAATAAAATAAACACTATTGAATTAATTTCAACTAGAAACAATACAAATCTTTATTACAACAAAAACTGACCTATATCTTAAGAATTCTTCAAGTATTCCGAACCGAACGGAAACTTGACAAGGTTATGACTTCTTACACTGGACTGCCCACTGAACGGCACTCGCCAGACAAGTCATTGGTCTTTTATGCCTCATATTCGGAAGTAAGCTTTACTCACAACGCGGATATGTAAACAAACGACCTTGTCGCTTGCTCTACCGGTTGTAGCACCTGAGTCACTTAATAGCAAGCTACCGCATTACGTAACAATTACCATACGAGGTCATCGATTACTCTACTGTTGGGCTAATCAGCAAAATAACCGACGGCTTCAGAACAATTCCACGCGAGGCAATTGTTTAACAATCGCTGATTATTTTGCCAGAATACGTCCTTAACTGTTGAAAGAATCTTCCGTATATTGGGCCATTACATCTTGAACCCAACATTGGGTTGGAGTATTCATTTGGAAGGTACACCAGTGTCTTCTAGGCTGAAGTTTTCGCCATCACAATGGCAGCTAAGATATCCCATGATATGGAGATCAATGGAATGGCTCTGAGTGGTCCTCGGATAACATTTAAGTTACTGGGAGACTTAAGGTTGTCTGTGGATAAATTGTGTATCCACAAAAAGATGGCCTTCGGTTATCGGATCTCTCATCAAAGCATAAGCAAAGATGGGTGAATCGTAATACTTACAGGTGTACAAAACTTTTCTTGGTTGACCTAATAGGAATTTCTTTGACTTTTTCTTGTGGCTTGAAAGAAAACAATACAGAACTGTGGTTGGCATCATCACCGGCCGCACTTCGTTTCACGCTCATCTAACAAGGATGTGCTTGTCCGGCCTTTACCTGGAGCAGAGTGGACCCACTATAATTTCATCTAGGGTATAAAAATAGTCCGCACCATCTTTCTTTTCTCCTCTATTGCCAGCTTGTCAATTGCTCTGTTTTCAAAAAATCCTTTTAAATTACTTTCGCAATTAACCTCTTGTTAAACAAATTGTATAATTAGAGTTATCATAATTACCGTTAGTTTGAATATAATTTTAAAAATTAATATAAACCCAAATTTATTCTTTCTGTACGAGTTTATAATTAAGTTGTTAACTTCTCAGATAAAAATCAATGCTCATTTTGGAATTATTTTGACTGTGATTTTAATAAATTTGTTTTTTTATATGATTGATTCTCAAAAATTCTGATGATGAGTCATTTAGCAAGTGTCAGGCAAGGTGTTGGCACTGGCATAATCTGGTCACAAACCATTTTTGAGCCTCTCCCACCACCTGTGCCACCGACTCCGAAAATGAGGATTAGGATTTGTTTCGACTGGATCTGCGGTTCCCAGCATAGGGTAAAACAAAAGATACAAGGGATAATATTTCCTTATAAATTAATTATATACATACTAAATGAATTAAATATATATATAAAAATATAAATTTAATTTAAAACAATCCCTCCCACATAAAAACATATATCTTAAATAATTGCAATTACATACGAACGAAGCACAAATTCCATTTTGAAATTAGTGATAAATTTTATGATGGTGTATTAAAATATTAAAAAAATATTAATACCTTCTGTGTTTCTTTAGGAAACTGAAACTTGTCAAATGCTCTGCAAAACTAAAACATTCTACTCGAGCGTCCCATGATTAAGAGGTCACATTAGAGTATGTAGAAAATATTTTTCATTTATATATTAGATAACAGTATACCGTAGGAATAAAGCTTAATAATATTCAGAGAGAAAAAAAATCATAAATCATTTGAATCTACAGCGATTAATATTTTTCTCAAATTCTACAAATTCTTGATCCTCATTAAATATCTTGGGGAAATTTTCTAAGAGAGAAGACCAATCACAGCACAATTTCTAAGCTAAAATGGGTTCAAATGTCCTTCATCTCATGATGCGGGGTGTGTATAGTCATTAAGAATTACAGAAATCTGCTGAAATATCGCCTACCCTACGAATTTTCGGACGAATTAATATAATTTAAAACATTTCAAAATGGATACTCTCCGATGGTCACAAAGCTTTGCATCCAAACTGTTGGATAATTAGCAGCGAAACCATAATAGCTCGAATTTTCTAGCGGTTCTAGAGTATCTTCTTTTATATCTTCCTTTCTATAACAACGAAAAAGACGTCCAGTATCCACCTCAAATAAGTATTAATTCGTAAAAACATTAATGATCATAAAGAGGGAGGAAAAGGATGTACACACAAAGCGACCTAATTATCTTGGTCCGTTGCCATTCACTAGTGGCAGTGCGCCCCAATTTTCCCGAATAAGAAACATCTGTGAACCCTTTTGGCCTTCTCGTTCAGTTCTAAGCCTTTTATCAAGCACGCAAAAATATTATCTTAAGGAGTTCTGAACCAACACAACAATGACAGCTTTGAAAGCCTGGCAAAGGGACATCATCAACATCAAGGCAGCGGAGTCAACGGGAGTGAATAAGATCTGTGTGGCTTCCCTTCAAAAGCGCCCCACTCGTGATGTAATCAGGAAAGGAAAACGATTCTCGAGAGAACAACGTTAATTAAAGTGGCTTCAAAACAGCGAATTTATTGTTGGCTTTTTCATTTCTTTTTTTCTCCTTTTCCTGTTTTTTTTCTTTACTTAAATAACAAAACGCTTCAGAAAATTGATTCTGGACAATTGAAAACATCATTATAGCCGCGAGCCACCATAAAAGTCCGCTTTTGGCCATTTCATATCAAAACACAAAGTGGAAAAGCGCCCGGCTCGTATTGAAGTTGAACAGGGAAATAAAGGCAAAACTGGGCACCTTATCTGATGAATTGAGCACTTGCATTTCGCCATTACCAGAGATTTTATGGGATTAAAAACGAAACAAAAAGTGAATCGAAATGAATATTTAAACGTAAGTTAACTAGAGCAGCTTTTTTTAACCTTGAGTTCAAAACTGTGTAAGGCATGGATGCATTTTTGTGTAGAGAGAAAACATGCCGTTACTGATTTTCCCGGAATTGCTGCACGAATCACTACACACGAAAGGCCCTAGGACGCTAGGAGGAGAGGAGTGCTTCTGTTTGGCGCTCTCAGCCCAGACCCCTTTTCAACTTTGAAATGGAAGTTCGTAATTAAAGGAAAATATTTAGAACATAATTTTCTTTTTTGAAATGTTTTTCATTCATTTACGAACGAAAAGATTTGTACCGACCATCCACCGGGCTAGCGTAGGGGTGGAAGGAAGATTTTTTGTTATACATATACATGTATACAAAAGCACAGCCACAGACGGCATAGTCAATGCGCTCACCTCCTTCTTGGATGAACAACCTGGCTGATATAATAAGGGATGAAAGGATACGCCAAAAGTGCTCGAAAGTTCAACGTGAGAATGTTCAAATAATTCGATACCTTCCTGGAGAGTTAGGGCAAACAAAAACCTTTTCCAACTGAGCAAAATTACGCCTGCCCGACATTGTGTACTATAGTTGGTCTAGATTTAATTAAAATCTAAGTTAAATGGTTAGGTAGGGGGTATGGGGCACTGCTCTCTAAGGGCGTTCGTTTTCCTTTAAGTATACACTCAGCCATATGGATTACAGTAGAGGATTTTCTGCACGTCTATACTACGAACTACCATTCTGTGATTCTTGCCATTCTTGAACTCTTCATTCAATCTTCTGGTTCGATGATATATTTTACTACATCCAGCTGAATCGAGTTTACATAGAAGTGCCAAAAAAGGTGCCGAGGTGTAATCGATAATTGGGCTTTGCCCTCCAATCCAATTGGCACAGATGTGTTGGTCATTATTAGCAGCTTATTCACGGAACACATTTCAATTGTGGATCGATAAAAGTCTTGGAGTGATGGACGTTTAACAATGTAAACCTCTGTAAAGCATCTTGTTTACTGGGAGCCTTTGGCCAAGAAAGAGAGCCGTTTTTACGGAGATTCTATATACATACTTATATAGATAACATTAGAGACTGATGGATGCAGTCTATGATATAAATTGAAAGATATACGGCATGAGATGCAGTTCCCTTACAAGGAAAAAGAAAAACTTTAAAGGAAAACAAGGCCGCTACAATGTTTCCTCATGAAATGTCATTCACAGGAAAAATCTTGCTAAATTGCCAGTACCGGAAGGAGAAAAATAGTCACACATTAGACTAAGTGTGTTATTAGCAGGGCACATACGTAGTGGAAAGAAATTTCGCATCCTTGTTATGCGCACATATAAGCACATAATATACCTACATCTGCATACGTCCGGAATTAAAGCTAGATGCAAATGTATGTATGCATACAGTAATACACACAGGTTAAGCAGAAAATTGGTTGATTCGACAGGACTACGGCATGGCATGTTCACTAGGGGTGTTTTTCGCAAGCAGACCCAAGCAGTAACATACTTTCGTTCTCGGATCTGTTATATCTGGATTTCAAATTTTCAGTCGTTGATTGATTTCTATAACTTCATAAGGCGCGCGTGCACTTTTTTGAAAGCCAAAACTTCCTTCCTTCATTTATCCAAGTCATATAAACCATTCTCAGAATGTAAAATCTTCTAGTTACGTAGAAATTGCTTAGGGCGGCAAATATCACTTACGGCGGCGACTTGAATACTTGGACTGAAATTAATTTTAGTCTTCAGCTCTTTCTTTTGACCCTTATAAACCGCTAGGCAACTTCACCTTTACATTCAGTTTTTTTTTTACCATTTTGAAAGTGAATTAAAATGAATTTTGAAAATACATTTTCTTCATGAAAATTATGATTCTGGTTTTACTAGACAACAGTAGATGGCGCGGTGCATAAACTGACAAAGAATTTTGTTTTATTTCAAAATTTCAGTTTACTTTCCTTGAAAGGTATCGAAACAAGTGATGAGCTTATACTGACATGATGCCAAGTCGATGATTCAACAATTGGGACAGCTTGTTTAATTTCCATAGAAAATTTAAATTATAAAACAAATTAAATTAAACATAATTAAATTATAAAACAAATTATGCCTTTTTTATAGAGAACTCTCGTCAGCATTATAAATATTTGCTCACATTATAAGTTACCGAAAAAAATTCGAACAATAGCGGTCCTAAGATAGAGCCCTGCTGTATCTCTCAGCATAACGACAGTTATAAAGCCATAAAAGATAAGTAAGCTGCATTTCAGGCAGCTGTGCCATTCAGTAGAAACGAAATAGATATATAGAGAGGCAAGCAACAGTTGCAAATCTATTATTCAGCCAGCTAAGTGTTAATTCGACCAAGCATTAGACAGAAAATCTTTACTAGTCAAAAGGGTAGTAATAGTTTTTGGTCTCTTGTTAAAACAGTCAAGAACAACTTCACCAATTCCTCGCTACCGCCTCTCAACGAGGATGTATGCACGGAATCATTGGACAAATCCAATATATTTGCTGCTAAGTTTTCTTCGAAGTCTTTGTTACCAATTCCTTCAAAGACCGTTACATTTCCGCACAAATTAGTACTCGCGAGTCTAAATATGTCTAAGGCTGCTGGGATTGATGGTATTTCTCCCGTGGTACTCAAACTCTGCGCCTCTTCTTTAGCAAACTATTTCACCTGTCCTATTCGACAGAAGTCTTTCCTTCCACATGGAGACATGCACACGTTCAGCCCATATCCAAAAAAGGACAGGCTTGTGATCCCTCTATAGACCAATTGCCCTTACTTCGATTCTTTCCAAGGTTTACGAAACATCAACACCCAATTGATGAAATATCTAGAGATTCTCACATTAGATATCTCGAAAGCCTTCGATACAGTCTGGCATTCTGCTCGTTTGGACTATGACTTTACAACAATACTCGCTTGGGGCGGAGCTAATCAAGTCTTGTTTAATGCCTCCAAAACGCAATGTTATCTGCTATCACTCAAACGTACTCCAACACCAGCTCAACCCATTTCCGTCGATTGAGATGATATCTCGAGCTCGCCATCTCTAAACATCTTAGAAATATCCAACAGTCTTAGTTGGTTTTTGGTATTGCCAAAAACGCGCTGAAATACCTGGGCTTCTTGCAAAGATGCAAGAAATATTTTACTCCGTCAGACGTGGGGCAAATCTACAAGTCTCATATCAGACCTAGATTAGAATATAAATCTCATATTTGGGCGTTAAAGTAAACAAAAAGGCCTTCTGGCTTATTAGCGATGCATATCAATAGCAAATAGCAATAGCTCCACACGAGCTGTAACCCGAGCTGATCCTAAAACCCTTGAAGTCACATTCGGCCGTACCGTGAAAATTTCGCTGATCCTTCATAAGCAAAACAGAACGAATGTGGAACAGTTTGCCATCCTCTGTTTTCGCCCTCAGCTATGAGCAACATTCAAGATTAATGCGCACCGTCACCTCCTTAGCACAACCCAATAATCATTAATTCCCTACTCCTTCTTCCTTTCCTGCCAAGGTTGTGCTACGGCTGAGCTTTGGCAACATAAAAAAAAAGTATGTAAGAGTACAGAAACTCTTATTTTTCAAATGGAAGTCTTTAACAAAAGATTGCCGAAAAAAATTATTCTACCCGACCAAGACTCCGATTACACTTCACAATGGATTATAGGTAGATAATGCCCATTTAGCAATACTTATTCATTACGGCACTTAGCGGCTTTGTAGGTCTTTTAATTGTTCTGATTGTCAATGTCACTCAAAAGACCTTAATCTTAAAGTTTTCAACTAAATAAACTTAAAACAACTTGAGACATGTATCTATTCTGTCCGACCCATCACAATACCTACTTCCAAATTTAATGAATACATGATATCACCCACATTGCAGAGACCGGTACAAGCATTTTTTTCCTTTTATAAATTTTCAATGGCTCAATGGAATCATAACGAAAATACCTCCAAGGCACATTGACTAACCAAACAACAGCCCCAGAGCATATTTCGATTATGATTATTGAAACCAGCCTCGACCCTATTCCAGATTACCGCTCTTCAAATCCTCCACACAATCATATCAAATTCGATTTCCCACGAGAAGCCTATTATTCCTCTGATCATAATAATTTTCACCCCTTTTCGTGTTCCTTGCTCCAAAAAGAAAAAGAAAGAAAAAAATTATGTTTGCCCTCGTCACACGCTTTTTATATTCAACGACTCACTCTCCTACAACTCTCCTGTTGTGTTCGTGTTATATTTAGAACCTGAAATCCTTACACCCACCCTCCGACTGCAGTAGTACCTACCTTGTAATTGTAATTTTTCAGCAAATTCTCATAAATTGATTTAATGTTCCGCATGAAACGCACGTGCTATATACCATCCCACTTTGTAAATGCAATTTCTTCCTTACAAAAACGCTCCGAAGAACTCTTTCTTTCTGGACTACATACATTACATAGACGCTCCCTTAGAATTGCACTCAATTTTTAATTAAATAAACGAAATGAAAACGGATGAAAACTCACTTGTTGAAAAGAAAGTATTCCCGGTGACAGTGGCTACAAAATCCATTTTACACCCTCTCGGGATCATTGCTAGTTTCCTGGGTTTAATCGGGGAAGTATGAGACTTGGATTAAGTAATCATTGGCTGGGTGCTTCTTAAAGGTAACGCGGGAATCGAACCACCACAACGAAACATATGACGTGTGATATACCAAGGCCAAGTATGCACAGAGAAAAAAACGCATTAGAGAACATTCAGGATTCGTCATGCACACGTGCCACCTCAATACCATGTGATCCTTTTGGGTTTTTCTATTACAAGAAGCATTAAGCACATTTAGAAGGGACGAACCGAGTATAGGGCAAGGGAGTAGACCTTTCATGTTCAACATCTGCTGTACGTCTACAGCACTCACCCCTCTCGTTCGGGGGATGTTGTTCACATAAGAGCCTTGTCAAATTGCAAAACCAACGACAACCTAATTTCTTTTATCGTGGTTTGTTGACTTTTTAACGCCTTTATTGTGTGTGATTAGCACTCTTATCTTTTACACAATTTACAAAGATAGGTACTTGCTGTATAAACGTAGAAGAACATTCATAACTAAAGAAAGCGAAGCTAAATGTCCTCCGTCCCACCACTCTATATCTAATCAGCAAGTCCAGCTATCTAAAATGATTTTATGCTTGGCAATGAAGAAGAAGACACGCTCACTTTCGCCAATTAAAAATAATCCCCTTCTGTTGCAACAGTCCTATCAGAATATTACTTGAGTTTGTGCTGATCTCTGAAATTCTCTGAAATCCTTGATCTGAATTTTGCAGTATTGTGGCTGCACTTCGGGCTAGACATATCATGTATACATACATAAATGCGTACCTATCCCTTAGGCTGAAATTTGTATCAGTTTTGTTAAAAATTCAGAATCTCAAAACATTTAGGCATTACTGCTGACCATGTATGTATCTATCTTTCATTTATATATACCCTCGACCCAGGTTTAACCTTTCAAAACTATTACCAGCTTGAACTTATAGTTTCTGGAATCGCATAACTAATAGTACTGACTTGACTAATTACTTTCCTTTTAAAAATTTCTTTACAGGAGCTGTATAATTGGACCACAACTCGAAGTAAAAGTGTGCTCTATTGGAACTGTGATAAATCGCTCTGCATATCCAGCTGACTATTGCCAATTGGAAGGTACTGGAAGACAATCACAACCGATGCCGATTAGATGGATGGCATGGGAAAGTGTTTTACTGGTAAGGAGATAAGCTATCTTGGCGGGATGGGAACTTTACAGTTTTTATGAATATACCCAGCAGTAGAGTCGTAAATAATATGTTTTGGAATAGTTTCAAGATTATTTTCACGTCATTAAGATCTTTTAATTCCATCTCTAAATTCGATATCGAGGTCAAACTTCGAAACGTGATTGTTATGACGTCCCATTCCAATTCCATTTTCGTCTCTGAATAAAAAAAAATCAGAGTATCCAGCATAGAGCTGAAAGTATCCGAATAATTTGCTATCCGGATTATCCGGAATAATTAGGATCCGATTCCTCAAATCCGAGTATCCAGATAATCCCAACTATCCGGATCCAGTCTAAGAAAACAATAAAACACTTCTGGAAAAGTGGTGACCAGCTCTAATAAGATTTTACTTGGCTTCCTTCGTATAAGTAATATGCGAATGGAACCTACTCTTTCGCATCATACCATATGCTTTCGATACATCCCATAGCCGCATATCTCTAAGGATTTTATTCAACTCTCCATTTGTGTTTTCTGATATTTAGCCTAACTACTACAGGAGTTAGTAACAATATCGCCACGTGTAGTCATATCTAATACTTGGTCAGGTGAACGATAGTTATACAGCCTTGGGATACCTTCATATAAACATATCCAATCAATATTTTCCCTGCCAATACCTCCATCATTAATCCAAAAAAAATTCTCATGATTGTTGCAGGATAAATTTCATGCATAACATGCTCCTATGTCATTTAATTCCTAAGCCCGTGCCATATACACAAACCACCCCAGTTCATGTTTGCAATTCTCGTAATGGTGCAGATATCTATCTGCAAATCAATCTTACTTACAATTCAACGCTACATCCCTCAAGGGAATGTGAAAGTTCAGAAAAGGAAACGGTGAAAATGTTCAGATCCCCGGAAGTAAACCGAAATCTACTTGCACGGGACAGGACTTGGTAAAGTGTCACTTTTACGAAAAGTTTTTTCTGTGCCGGTATGCTCTCAGTTTTTGAATACTACAATAAGTGCAAATACTGCTTCCAGCGAGTCGAAAAAACACTCGTCGCAATTGTTACAACCTATTTCACGGAAGATGTACGAATTTCCCACTAAATTTAATTAACTTTCACATTTCTACCTCTGTGTATCGCCTGTTAGAGTGTACAAGGAATTCCATCAGACAATGAAAGAGGTGAATTGTTGCAACTTCAACCAACCACTCATTCCTTATAGATAGATAATCCTTCAAACTCCTCCGGTGAAAATCAATGAGAGGAGGAAACAGATCTCATCAATCATTTCTAACTGAATCAAAAATTCATGCAACTTTTCTTTGACTGCCAATCCTTTCTGGTACTTCCGCAATACTGGGACTGGGAGTCCAAATGCATAGCACTAAGTCGCCTGTATAATTTCACGTCTCCGTGAATGTCTTTTGTGATGTACGGCGAGAAGCTTTATGCTATTCCATACTATGCCAAAAGCGCCTTAGAATCTAGATAGCATCCACGTGTTCTCAACTGTTGTTTTTTTCTTTGCTCTATTTCGCAGGGGAAGTTTACATCAAAGTCTGACGTGTGGTCATTTGCTGTAACCCTTTGGGAGATCCTGACTTTTGCGAGGGAACAACCTTTCGAGAACATGACTGATGAGAAAGTTATCGAAAATATTGGACACATCTATCAGGACGACAAGAATCACGTAAGTAGTGAGAATATTTTTTTTTACTTAACAAATACTTAATGGCCTTCGCCTTCATGAAACTTTCTTCTTTTGAAATTGCAAAATGAATAACTATGTGTGCGTGTGTGTGTGTGTGTGTGTGTGTGTGTGTGTGTGTGTGTGTGTGTGTGTGTGTGTGTGTGTGTGTGCGTGTGTGTGTGTGTGTATATGGGTCTGCAAAAATTATTTATTTGGCGAATCTTGCGGAACGAGTGTGATGAATAGTATTCAGGGTGAATAGCAAATGAATATTTAGTATCTTTCACTAAGACACAACTCGGTACGCAATGTAAATGAACATATACCTGCTAATCTGCGTATATTAGGCACGTTTCGTAATAATATTGTTACGTGCAATGTAAAAGGACAAGCGACATCTATAAAATACGGACATAAACAACTTTAGGTTTGGAAAATCGAAGTTTCCAGAATAGAATCTTCGGGAGGGTTCTGGACAACTTATAGAGTATAAATACATCAGTTGTCACCGACCGAGGACCGAGTCTTGCCTCAGACAGTGAAATGAACGCAGTAATTGAATTGCGTTCATTTGAAGTACAGTATAGTGGAATAAAAACGAATTTGTGAGTCTGAAATATTGTGTTTTGAATAACGAACTAAGGCCACGCTCGTAACAATATTAACAGGATAAAATCTAACCAACAAATTTACTTAACAGTTTATTCCTTGCTTTTCGTAAGAGGCGAGTAAAACCGTCTCTCCTTTGACAATACATCTAAAGTATTTCGCGGTGAAAATGCTCATAGTCAAGTCAAAAACTTGTTAACTTCCATGTAGAGTTTATAAAAATAATATCGCATTCCGAAAAACGAAATTACTATCTTACCTATTCTGATTCTTTGGTTAGATAAAAAAAAAACCAACAGGAGTGAAAAAACTCTATTTACATCGCAAAATTTTTGAAAAAAAAAAATCTTTACAAAATAGGGCGTTTCGTATCGGCAGGAACCGTATACTCATTAGCACGGGCAGAAACCCAGCCGTACTGACGCTCTTTTTCAAAGATTTTTCGATGTAAAAGTTTTTTCACTCAATTCTCGAGCTGTGGATTTAGCAAAACTTGGTCAATTTTACATTGACCAAATTCGCTATGAATTTATTTCATAGCAAAACTCTCTAAAAACTAACTTTCTTGTTATTTTCAAAACCTTTATGTACATGTAGCCTTATTTTAATAATTATAAATTTAATAATAACTATTATAACTTTCGATTTTTATACTTTCAGGTTCTACTTCCAATGCCATTAAACTGCCCACGAGAGATCTATGATTTAATGTGTGAATGTTGGCAACGTAATGAAGCAAATAGGCCCAATTTCAGGGAAATTCACCTGTTCTTACAACGAAAAAACCTAGGATATAAGCCATCGATCTACTGATCGAGCCTGACATTCAATCGCTACTTTAAATTTGAAAATGAAAAATTTAATAAATCTGAGAGAAAGATGAACTTTCAATATTTACCAAAACAGCAACAGCAACAACAACAGCAAAAGCAAGCAAACCAAACGCATTCATTATAACGCCGCCTAGTTATAATTAATTAATTTTTTATTTTATACAAAGAATTTACAACAAGAGTAGTGGGGCCACACTCACACTACATATGCATATATATATAGTATATATATTGTCTTGCATGCATCAATTATATCTTTTTAGGAGGAGCAGGAAGCGAAAAAGGAGCATTTCCTTTTTGCATCATTCTGTGTTGTTTTGTAAAAGTGTTTTTTCTATATTAATTAAATTTGGAAGTTTTTAACTAGACTAAAACAAAGACTACTTAGACATGTTTTACAACACTACACTAAGAACCATCATCAATACTTAGAGCAGAACAATCGGCCAATTGTGCTACCTAGAAATTACCAAATTATTAATTATTTAAGGAATTCCTTCTGTTCCATTTCGAATATGTGAATTGGTTCGAATATTTCGAATTCAACTGAAGATGTTTAATTTAAGAGAAAAATTAATTAAATTAAAGAATAAGAAAAATAAAATAAAATAAAACGGGACAAGTACTGGGCTATAAGTGAATTATTTGAGAATTTATATATTGTGTACTAGAAAATATGTAAAAAAAATGAAAAAAAAAAACAATGTAATTGATACAATCCAACGCGCTGTTTTCTGAGAATTATTATAATAGATATGAAAACCTGAAACTGATTATTTTATTATTAAAGAAATTATTGCAATTAATGAATTAAATTAAATTAGTGTAATATAGTAGCGAAGTAGGTCTTACTTTTGGCGAGTAAGCTACATAAGCGTAGGAATTAAACTTGTAAAGAATTTACCATTGACTAGGTTGTAGCAGCATTTTTGTATGCAATCAATTCTTTCTTTTTTAGTATATTTTTTTTTCGATTAAATACATAGTTATGTATCTACATCATACATACATTGTGCAGAAAGAAATACTCTCTATACATACATATATACCAATATTTCGGCCATTTTTTACAAGGCATATCCCTCTTTTTTTAGCTAATAATGACACTAGTTCATTGTAAGGAGATCGAAATGGTTTTGGGATTCCTTGGAGATTTTTTATACTTGTTTTTTGTACCTAGTACCTAGCTATTTGTATGACCATTGTAAATGAAGATAATACGTATGTGATTTTTTTTTTTATACATTACAATAACCATTTCCAGTAGACATTCCAATTAAAGTTCCAGAGCCTTTTTCAAGGAAAGACAATTCCAATTGGATATTTTGAGATTATTAAAAAAATCCTGCGAATATATTTTAATCAGATAATACAAAAGACAATGATGATCTACCTGTTTCAGTTGGTGAGCACTCGTTAGCAAAATTGCGATTATTAATCAGCTTCAGAACGAAACAGAACATTAAAATATTTAACCTTTTCGACTTGAATTTCGAATGGGGTTATTTAGATTAAAATTTTTAAGTTTAATATGCTCAGAGTTCGGTATTATCGTTTATCATCAATTGATTTATCACTTCTCAGATTTAAGATGATGCGGCAATAGGAGAATATAGCTTGAATCCTACATAATATTATTTAATACTTAATGCTTTGACAAAATAGCAAAAATTACCCTCGAAGAAGGGTAACAGACATAAATCCAGTTTCGAATATTTTAGATTTCAATCTTTCCAAAGCAGTTATAAGTATGAAGGTAGATTAGATTGAAAAAATTAGCATTTCATTTTTTGAAAATAGAGTAGGATTCGAAATTTAAGTTGATATAGAGTTGAAAAATTTCGTCTCAGGTGTTAAATCAAATTAGGTAAAAATATTAACAGGCATTAATTTTGCTGACGAGTGTATTATAAAAACAACTTCAAGATCTTTAAGTTAAGTTAAACTAAAAAATAAAAAAACTAGCTTACTGATTTCTTGTAAATGGCGCAGAGCTCAAGTGTTACCATCTTTATGATACTTTTATTTTCTTCGCATTATCCTTTTTTTTGTGTGCAAATAATGGATGTTCCTTTGTGATAAAGCCTTCCCTTCGATGGTAGTAAATTCTATACTAAAAATACTCTTACTATAAATTACATAGAGAAAGCAACTCCCCTTCGCGAACTGTACGAATGATTTTGACAATAACTTTGAAAGAATTAATTATATTGCAATTAAAAACGATTTGAAAACAAAGAAAAAAAAATTAAAATGTGTCTATACCTACGACTTACACTCTTTGAAACGTTAACTGTACATTGAATGTTTGCTATTTAAGAACAGAGATGCACGTATTGAATATTATTATATAGGTACTTAGTGTGTACATTATACAATGACCCTCTTTTTTAACTCTTATTGATATTAATTATATTAAGGAGAAAATTGTAATATTAACTGTTACTACTAAATTTATATGGCATTTCAAGGAAGTATGTTGACGAATATTTGCATATAGACACTATAGGAATCTCCTATATCTGTGTGTAAGTTTTGTTTGATTTTTACTTCTGTTGCAAAATGCTGAGCCTAAAAAAAACTAAATATTTTGTATGTTAGAAGAGCTTTCTACCATTTTTCTTTTACAATACTTTTCTGATTTTACTTTAGCCCAAGCTTTTGTGATTACTACTGCGCCGTTTAGCAGTAAAATTCTTAATAGAATACAACTATTCAGTGGGCAAGTACTAAAACAAAGAGGCCTAAATTATAATTATGTAAAGCTGGAACTAGACTTCGGAAATTTTTATATGTGAGACAAATATTTATAGAGCACGTTTTTCTTCAAAAGGCGAACCAAAAAAATAACTGTGTTTCAATTTGTATGAGCTCAGATCCTAATCTAAAATAAATTTCACTGGAATCCTTTTTTGACTCACAAATGCCTGTTAGTAAGAGTTAATTTGCATTGCCAGTAGAGAACATGTGAAAAGTCAGACAAAAAAAAACCCTTATGAAAAATTTTATCGATCATTCAAGGCTTTCTGTTGGTAATTTTTGCTTCTCATATAAGCAAACTAAGAAAGATATGTAACGTTTCCAAGTACTCATTTTATCTTCCCAATTGGAAATATGATCATTCCACAATTAATACCGGAGCTAGGTTAGGTAAGAGGGGTGCCGCTAGAAGTGCAAAGCCTGCTTCACTTAGTCCATTGTGCCACTCGTCCTCATGGGATAACCTTTAAAAAAATCACCCTAGATCCATTCTGCTTCCCTTTGGAAACTCAGAATGCATCTGAACTCTTTTCTTTGCAGTTCCTCCAAATTAGAAAAGAAGTAGCCACCTAATAGCCTATTTCTTTTTTTATCAGAGCGAGGTACTCACAAAGTACATGTTGGATAGATTCGATTTCCTCCGGATACTTACAGCTCCTGCAGAAATCGTTCGCCGCCATGCCCAGTCTTCTGACATGGTCTCCTATGGCCCACTGACCCGTAATGACCCAAAATATCGGAACTACGGACGCTTACTTTTTTTTAACTCAATTGGCTTGATTTTAAAGCATTAGCATAAGTATCTGCAGAGAGAAGCTTTTCTCTTAAGCTTTAAATTCAAAGAGAACATCTCTTTTTACACTGACTGAGAGAAAATTTAAATTTGCCTTACCTCTACAATTATTTCCAAAATCTAACTCTTCCTTCTGTTAACTTTTCTTCTCGGTGAGATAGATACTGATAACGATCACCTCCCTTCTCCAGACGCCTGTTGTACATTTCCATTATTAAAGTCCACTTAGAAATATTTTGTGGAATGATCACACTGTCTCTGGATTTCTGATTCAGTTGAGTTGCCATTTATTATTATAAGCTGGTACAATGCATCCCTTCGGCCCCCTGCCCGCAAAATATGTATACTTCAGACTCATGATTCACCACTGGTTATAATCTTGAATATTCAGCGAGTCAGGCCGAATTGCTGTCCGAATAAATGAAGCTGGGCGTTTCCCTTTTTCGCTCGGAATTGAATATATTTTAGTGTTAGTCTACTAATAGTGACTAGGTACTACATTATAGTCACTCTATACGAACACAAATATTTCATTGTTAGTAATGTTATCCAATGTCTATCATAAAGGTTATTTCCAAAATTGTTTCTTCAAATTTATAGGTTTACTTGCTGCGCCGTTAATAAAGTCTAGATGTTACAATATTGTTAAATAAATGAAACACACACACACACACATATGCGCGTGCGCGCACAACATATCGTCTGTTCGATTCTACAATCATGTGTTGATTATAATTTTTCTTTTGTAGCCTTTTCTTTAAAATACAATTAATTATGGAATAAAAAACACTGCCGGAAAAATTAAAAAAAAATATCTTTAAGTCAATTATCACCAGATTAAAGGAAAAAATTTACTATCGTGGCTATTAAACTAATTCACATTAGAGCATCGCAGATTCTATCACATTCCCAAATCTCATTTTAACACACAACATATGTCTCGCTCTCCCAAATTAGCTCCAGCTTGCTTGCTTTCTCTGTTTTTCTTTTTTTTCCCTTATTTTTTCTTAAGTATTTATAAAGCAAAGCAAAGCGAACTTTTTACTCGTAAAAAAAAATTCTAAACTATCCCAATTTCCCTCGTGCCTTTTCACAACCGTTGTTCGTGTTGTTACTTAACTTAATAAATATTATAAAAAAAAAAAGAAGACAACAAGTGAAAAAGTAATAAAAATTAACCGAAATAACTGTAGTTAAAATATTTAAAATAATCGTTTCAGACGCAATTTGGAATCTAATCTTTGTAAATAGTTCATCGGCGGTACGTGAGAGCACTTTTATGCATTCGCACATTTGTTAACTTCTTTTATGAATATCTAATGCAGTGTCTCCGTGTGTTTATTGTCACACGTCATATTTCCCCCTTTTTTTCAATTTTTGCTATTGCATGGAACCCAGAGGGAACCGTATCACATAAAATCAATTAAAAAGTGGTGTAGAATATTTTAACGGGTGTGTGTCAAGTTGTTTAAGTCTCGAAAGCCTCCCCGAAAGCGTATCTGTGGTTCTTCTTTCTACAATTAATTTTCGAGATGAAGCTAATTTCTTGTTAGAGTTTAACCCCATTTATAACCCCCAGGGTGGGTATCCATATATTGGATTATGATATTTATATGTGGTTAGGATTAGATCAAGCTTCTTTCTTTTTTTTTTTAATACCATTATTGCATATTATTTTATGTGTCGATCCACGTATATATATTGTTACGAGCGTGGCCTTTGGTTCGTTATTTAAAACACAATATTAAATATTTAATATACAAGCTCTTTATTTCACTCTAATCTTATAAAATTCATAAACCTTCAATTAAACCAACTTGTGATTTTGGGAATTGAAAATAAACGTATTTGTTTTCTCTAAAGATAAATTTATTTTGATAATTCGCAAAACACTGAATAATTTTTACTACGAGTATGGCTATTTATACTGTCCACTGGAAATGATGGAACAAGTTAATGTGCGCCGTCATCTCTTGTGGAAAAGCAGTGGCGTGCTACATTCTCCGCCTCTAGCGCCGAGATCGTCTCGACGTGTGTTTCGTACTGGAGTTATAGTGGAGGCCTGCTTAGGACGTTCCCTTTTCCAAATTGTAACGACGGGCTGAGGAAGATCGTCTTCATCCTTCGTGTACGGATGTAGAGCAGACGTATGATATGTTCCCAATGGCACTGTGGGTTGGTTAGGTGATGCTACTTCGTAAGTAGATGTTCCTCATTTGGTCAAGATAATGTAAGGACCATTCTGTCTAGGAGCAAACTTCGATGTGAAACTCCTTCCTGCTCGACTTTGAGTATGGGTTTTGACCCAAACTCTATTTTCTGGTGCGTAGCCTGGATCGATCAGTATTTCTGGTTTCGTATCTGCATTCTACAGATGTTGTCTTTTGATTGCCTAAGTATGTTCAGCAGTAAATGTGACGTAATCTGGGGCACAAAGTTCTCAGCGTCGATAATAGCCTTTACATCATTGTGGATGTCGTCTGGTGTGCGGAGCTCTGATCCGAAAGTCAAATAAGCTGCTGAATGTCCTGTACTTGAACAACGTGCAGAGTTAATAGCAAATCGGATGGCGGGTAGTTTTTCAGGCCAGGATGTATGGTCAGTTCAAACTAGAATTGGAAGTTGGACCTTTACGTCTCTGTTTGCTGGATTCCCAAGCAATATGTAAAGTGATGCATTACGGCAGAAATAAATTGTGTGCCGTTATCACTAATCAATCTTCGTGGTAATCCATACCACAAGAATAACTCATTCAGAAGAACGGAGGAGCAGGCTTCGGAAGTAGCTTCGGTAAAAGAAAATAGCTCCACCCAACGGATAGTAATATCTTCGGCGATGAGTATCCATCTTTTTCCATTTTCAGATGGCGGTAATGGTCTAAACAAAACAACAGAAACAAATTCGAAGCGTTTTCTGCTCGCAGTTGTTTGTATAAAACCTGCAGGTTTCAAGTTTTCGCTTTTATATCGCTTACATTCAATACATTAGGAAACAAACTTGGCGATATCTTGTCGCATTCCCATCCAGTAATACCTTGTGGCTATCCTTTGATAGGTCTGGTCGACACCGTAATGGCTTGCTGTGGCTGTATCATGATAAGCATGTAGAATCTCCGGTGTATCACTCTTGGTCATTCTTCATGGTCAACATCCCGTTAAAAACGATAGAGTACTCCATCATGTAACAGATATCCCTGATTGGACCAACGAACATGCTTCTCATCAGCATTATGGTCTTCTAGACAATCGATGTTTTCTTTGATTTGGGAATCATCCAACCATTTCTGTCTTATATCCGCAGGATTGCGGCAAATCTATAGATGTACTACATACTTCACAGGACGTATTCCAATGCTCGACATAAGTAGGACATGATAGGCCATCAGCGACTATATTAGTTCGTCCAGGCGCATAGACTATCTGTAAATTGTAAGGCTGTAGCAGAAGAGCCCATCTTGCTAATCGACCAGATGGCGATTTTAATGACATTAGCCATTTCAACGGTTGTGATCTGTCACTATAGATGTTCGAATTCCTTCGATGTATCCTCTAAATCGATCTATTGCCCAAACAATAGCAAGAGCTTCTCGTTCTGTAGTTGAGTAATTTCTTTCTGCAGATGTTAGCAACCGGCTGGCGTATTCAATACCCTCCCCCTGGAGAAGAACTGCCCTTAATGCATAGTTACTGGCATCAGTTTTGAGTATATATGGAACTTCCTCGATAGCTTGCTTGAGAATTGGTGATGTCAATAATTATTTTAAGATCTCAAATGTTGTTATCTGATCGTTTTTCCATTTCCATATAAATGCTTTCTTTGTAAGTTCTACCGCCTATATCAGGAACATGTTTGTAGAAATAAAAGCGGTTGTTTCACATTCTTTGGAGCTGGCCATTTTATGATGGCTTCGATTTTGGAATTATCTGGTGTGATACCATTAGGCGTTATGACATGGACTACATTTAATTTGAATTGTCGTAATCTCTGCACACACTTTCGAGATCCTTTATGTATTCTATGAAAGTTGTTGAGCAGATTATTAAATCATCCAAATAAACTAAAATGCATAGAGAGCTTAGACTGAATCTAAACCTATCCATCAGTCTCTGGAAGGTTTCTGGTGCATTCCTGAGTCCGAAGGACATTCGTTTGAAACGCAACATTCCATATGGCGTTATAAACGACGTCTTATCTCTATCTTGTTTTCTCATGTTAACTTGCCAATAGCTCGAACGAAGATCTAATGTTGACATTATGGAGTACTCTTAGCAGCGTGAAGTAAGTCATCCATTCTTGGCAACGGATACCTATCAGGAACAGTAATTGAATTTAACTGTCGATAATCGACACAGACTCGTAATCCTCCAGCTTTCTTTGGGACCAAAACGACAGGTGCGGACCATGCGGACTCACATTCTTCAATTATGTCATCGGTTTGTATCTTGTCGAGCCTATGCGAAGTTGTTGCTTTTTGAGGAGTGACAATCGGTACGGTGGAACAGATATGGGATTGCATTTCACTGTCACGACACTATGTTCAATGAATGGAGTTAATTCCCTTTTATTTTCAAAAATTTCTGTTGCTTTTCAATAATTGGTTTCCTGTCCTCTCCCTGAAGGGCTGATGCTTTATCTGGGCGGAGATAAATATCTATGGCTTCGACGTCTAAGCCGTAGCTCCGTAGTATTCTTGTTGGAGCGTTTGGAAACAAACGGTTTGTCGGATCTTTCGGTGATGTAGCCATTATTGGTGGAACTGCATCTTGAAAAATGTCAGAAATTGTCCGCGGAGAATAATCGTTATCGGAACATGAACGAGGTTGTCTTGGAAGTTACTCAAGTTCAAACAGGCGGTATCTCATGTTCTTTCATCTCGATTTTCTCAATAATCTGTGTGTTCATATCCGCAGATGTGTTGCACTCCCGATACCATTTTCTTTTGTCTTTTTTCTTCCATGTAGACTTTCTTTGATGCGCAGCTTGTATAAATAGAAGCAGAACACAATGCTATGTCACTTGAATATTGTGATATAGATGTTTCACCAGCCATGAAATTAAAATGTAAGTTAAGAACTATTGCTGCTTGTTCCGAGAAGTCCATACCTAGTAATGTTCGATTGTCATTTTCTGTAGATAAGGCCAGCAGATGGATAGGTAATTTTCGATTGCCCAAAACAATGTTGACTGTAATAGCATGAACGTTTTGTTGCTTACATGAGCCATCAGCAAGAGTGACATCTGCTATCAAGGATTCAAACGTGCAACCATGATTTATTAATTGCTCATATAAGTTCCTTCCTACGATACTGGTGCGTGCTCCTGCATCAATATGCGCCTGTCCTTCTACTTCTGAAATTCGCTCTAGGATGGTTGGTGGATTTTTTCCTAACCTCACCGCAGTATTAAAAAAAATATAAAAATTTATATTTTTAGGTGACTCCTTCCTTTCGCTGCAGTATGTTGGGCAAGTGCTCCTAAAATAGCCAGGAGCACCGCATCCATAGCACAATACTTCCGGCTTTTTCACAATCGCCTCTGACGCAGGTTGAAGAACCTTGCTTGTTGAAGTTTTATTACCTTGAGTGGAATATTTCCTACATTCCTCGGTTGCATGACCTCTGTAGCAGCAAAATTTGCATAGAGGCTTCTTAAGTGGAGGTTTGTTCTCCTTTTCATTGGTGTAGTGTGTGTTTGATTCTTTCTTTTCAAGTAAATCACTGAAAGTTGAGACCGATGACCGTAAAACCTTTCCTCTTATTTTTAAATTTAAGATACCATACACTAAGTCCAGCCGTACAGCTTCATCATGACTTTTCTCAGGTAGCTACGATAGAAGAGCGCGTTTCTTGCAAACAAATGTGTCCGTTAAAATCGTGTCTCCTTGCTTTTCACTAAACAACTTCATATAAAACTCGTAAGCTTGTTTAGCAGGTAAAAACGCGGACCTTAGATTCAGATTTGAGCTAAAATAATTTGTAGACAATGACCTCGACATAATATAAAACACTTTATTACTTTGGTGTCAGTGCATAAATCCAAATAAAAACTGAACGTTAGATTTGAAATATGTCACTATCACTGCTTTCTCCCCACTTAAAATTTCCCAAAATCAAAAGAAGACATTTAGTTCTATTTCCATGACCTTATTTTATTTGAAACATGAATCTGTTCTTAGGTAAAAGCTGTTATACGAGATTTAAATAATTTGACACATGCGGCATTACTGTTTAATTTGTGCAACATTTAAGTATGTAGTTCTTAAATTGATTAAAATAAAATGCTTAAAATGTACCTAAACCAAAAACCTGCACTTTTCTTTTCTCTCTTACCTTTTACTGTGATTCTAAAAATATTCTTCATTATCTGTAAGTCCTAGCTATCCCCGCTTACAGTTTTGTTTTTCCCCAAAAACTATCTTCACCCGAAAAATATTTGTAAAATATTGAATTGAAGGAGAAATTAACACAATAAAGAAATACATAATTCAGAAGACCTAATTAAATACATCTATATATAAGTACACACGTATGTATATTATATATATAATATATATAATATAAAAGTAAATCATATCAAAATGTCTATTGCAACGACTAAACCTAAATAAAGGAAGAGATATTTTACATAAGTATTAGTAGGATTAGCTCCAGTGAATTATTTTGTTTCTCCGATTTTTGTTTCTTTTATAAATAGCAAATAAAAATAGTAAGTGCAATTTAGATTAAGAACAACAGTAAACCTTCTGCTGACCATTTAATATTTTAGAAACTGTATTACAAAGGCAGTGCAGTGTGGTGGGCAGTGGGCACTTTTACAACAATCATTAAATTTAGCAAAAACTTTTGTTTTCCTCTAATTTTGTCAATCGTCACGTAAAAGGACAGTCAAAGTAAATTAAGTCAAACTAATTAATTTTAGACTATCTCTCTTGTAGAGTCTGATCATCATGGAGAGATCATGTAAAAAATCAGCAAAATAAAGTAAATAAAAAACACATTCAATTGCTTGGTTAATATAAAATAATAAAAATAACAAAAACAAAATGAAATTTAATTGTTATGTTAGTGAATAAACTTCGTTTTCAAAAAATACCCCTTTTTTTCTATGTATATTTTGTACGAAACCAAAGTAAATACTGCTAGTAGTTTAACTATAGAATCAATCAGAGATTAATATTGTAATTACAAAAAAAAAAAAAAAAATAGAAAAAACAGAGCATTCATATAAAAGTTAATAATATTGTAAACCTAGTATTACCATAAAAATACTTATGGGCGCAATAAAATAAGTATTTCGTTTCTCCAAACGAGAAAAGGTGAGCACAATCATATTTTGAAAGGGTTAAGGATACTGAATATATAAGAAAAGAAAAATAAGTAGGAGAATAAACATAAACGTAATTACAAAAGTAAAAAGAGATAGAGGAAGAGAAGAGCAGGAGAGAAATAAGTAAATCGATGTAAAATAGGTAAAGCAAACTGACACAGAGCTGAATGTAATATTTTTTATTGCAATGTATAAAGTTGAAGAGGAACCCAAAAGAAGATGAAGAAGAGATATAATGATTAGCGTATTTTGAATTTATATACAGCAGTTTTACGTATTGTACATAAATAAGTAAGTAAGATTAAGGAGATACACAATTTTATTATTTATTTATACAAAACTATTGTATTTAAAACAATGTCGACGACAAGGTATGTCCTATATGTTGATAATGGACCAAGAAAAAAAAACAAAAGAAAATTAAGCGAATGGAGTCACTGAAAATCACCCACACATACACACACACACAGCTACACACATACAGATAAACACACATACACGAACGCACACACCCACATACACACCCGCACCCACACACTCACGGGCGCACACACACGAATATAATATGTAAACACAAAACAATGAACAGAGAATTGTAATTTTAACGGTTTTTCTTTTGGTTGTTTTTAATTTCTATTTTTGACCTTTCTGGAAAGGTTTAGTGATAGAACATTTTTGTTCGGTGTGTTTCAAGAATGTCAAACTCACAAATTGATGGGTGTTATGAAAATCATCCTGACGGAGATTTTAGATGAATCACTGTTTTGAGCATGTCGAAACCCAGTATATTACATACATGCATACATACATACCTACTCTCACAACCCTGTTAGCGTTTAAAAATGTACAACCACGGACTATAAAGAAATCATGGAATTTAAAAAGTATAAAATGAACAAAAATAGCTTCATAAAACTATTAAGTTGCCTTTTATTTTACAAAATTTTACATACCACCACCACCTCTTCCTCCTCCTCCCACTCCCTTGTATTTATTTATTTAAGATAAGTTCGTAGTGGCGTATTTCGAAATCAATAACCAGACAATCAAACACAGCTTTTCAATTTCTCTAATTAACCGACATTAATGCGAGAAGACTGTGCACAATTGCTTTGAGGGATTTTTAAAGCTACCTACAATATAAGAAGATCGGACGGGATTAATTTTTAAATTGTATTTTTATGTACACAAAATTTGTGTATATATGTAGATAGTAGTAGCTTCGATGCTAGTGAACATGCGTGATCATTGATGAGGTGGACAAGAGACGTGTATGTCGATTCGACGCGTAAAGCAAGTAAAAAAACTAGAATTGGTATAAGATCAATTCTTATGATACCTAGATGAATGCACGTATGAAATTTCGTATGGTCACCCAACTGTGCAATTTTGATTTTTGAAGTGATTTTTCGCATATATCTCTAGAACGGCTCGTCGGACAGAAAAAAATGATTATAACCAATTTTATAGGATTTTGTATTCTGCAGAAGGTTTTAGTACAATAAAAATAAATTTTTATATGGCAACACCAAGGGGTTGCCCGATTTAGTCCATTTTTGCATTTTTTTTTCTATTACTATAAAAACACCATCTAGTAAATTTCAGCTCTCTATGGTGTCGCATTCTCAGGCAGTGTCCAAATATATATAGTGGAAAACGAAATTTTTGTATGGCAACCCCACGAAGGAGTTGCCCGATTTGTCTCATTTTCGAACTTAATTTTACTTTTTTTTTAAAGTCCGTGTACAAAATTTCAGTTGTTTAAGTGAACGCGTTCTCGAGTTATCGTGCGCGCAGACGGTTGGACGGACATGCAAAAATCAAAATAACTTTAATATTATGCGTGGGTGTCTAATCAATTTTGGTCTACCATCAATATTTCGAGGTGTTACAAACGGAATGACAAGCTTAGTATTCCCTATAGATTTCAACTAGGTTATAAAAAGGAAAGGATATGTGAAGATAAATCTATTACGAAAAATGTCGACTCAAATTTTTGAAATTTTCATGGACTTGCCATTTTTTGGTACAAAATATTTTTTGTCACGGAGCAGTACGGGACACGATGCCTTTGACGCAGGACCTTCAAACTAAATTGTATGTGAACGAATTTTCAAAAAAGACCCACTGGTTCCATAAAAATTATCCTTAAATTCTTTCGTATCGTTTGAGCCATTGCTTGTTTCCATCCGTTACTTACGAAAAAGGTATCAACTCAAGTCTTTGGGGTGGCTTTGGTTTGTTGTACCCACTGGTTTCCATGTGTTGAATATGGATTGGAATGTGCAAAAAATTAGCTTAAATATGCCCCAAAAACCGATTACATGGGTTTTGCATGGCCGTAAAACTATATATACTAAAGAAGTTTTGCTGGTTGTTTTTATGAACTGCTGATTTTTGTTAATATTTTATTTTTTCGATCAAATAGATTTCTAGCCTATATGCTTGCCGTATATAGAGCAATGTTAGCTTACCGTATATATACTTATATATGTAGGTAGGTATATGCTAAAAAGGAAGCCTATTTGCAAATTTTTCCTGTTACCATATTTCTACAGACGATTAAATTGGATGAAATTTCCGTAATAAACGACCATTTGGGTAGCGATTTTATGTTTATGTACTTGTAAGACTCCAACGTAAATATTCAAATCTACGAGCTTCTTAAACGCATTTTTTTCTTTTGTTTTCCAATAAAAATCGTGAAAAATGGGCACATTAAATAATGTAATGTAATATGCGAAAGGCCACCTCCAATGACTCCCCCGTTTGTCCTGGCAATTTGTGTGGCCAAAACAAAAAGTTGATCCCTTTTCTATTTGCAGAATCTTCACACAGATGAGACCTGCAAAGTAATTTCTAGGATTAGTTGGCTTCCATATATAAAAGACTTCCCTGCTGTTGTAGAACAGCCACCCCTCCTTGTTACAAACGGAATGAGAGAAGTAAATTTTTTTCACATTTTTTTTTTCCTTTGAAGAATCCCTCCCTCGGGCATGGTATGTTACTACGAATTATTGACAGAGTGTAAATCATTAAATCTCAAACTCCCATGGGCAAGTGTAGAGCAATCTTTTTGGCTTTGTTTAGATTTGATGCCGAAATCTGTTAAGATTCAATTTTGGGGTTCTCAATTTTATTTTATGAAATTATTTTCATTTTCGATAGTTATTATGAAAAAATGAGGTGTATGCTACAAAAATTTCAAAACAAAAACCACCAGGACAAAATAAAATCTAATTATTCTTATCGTCACCAACATTGTCATTGACCACCTATACCTACCTCACCAACAATAAATGGCCTTACCAAAAGTATCAATGCTAGGTACTCTCTTTGTAGCTCGCAATTTGGTGGACAAATACGGTAGCAAAAATTGGTTGGTTCCGTTTGTTTAAGGTTTCGAAATGTGCAATGCAAGTCCTGTCATAATCGGAATTAATTTCAGAGAAATTTTACTTCCTGTAAGTTCTAAATTCGCTTTAATCATACTTAAATGATTTTTCAGAGTAACTGATTAAATCATTTTGTTTTACCGGTGTGAATTCAGCCTAAGCGTATATCATTAGTAGAACCGCATCGATGCGTGCGTTTTAGTCATGGAAGTAGTAAACTACAATATTTTCAGAGCGTGCACATAATTTAGTGGTTAAAACTTTACTAAGTATTGAAGAAATTCAATATAAGAGATCCCATTACATCACAAAATTTTTAAATTAATTTTTAAACTTATAATTATAACATTTTTTTTAATTTATTTTAAATTTTTAAGAATTTTCCTAGTGCCCAATTTATTTTCGGATAATATTTTTTGGTGTTGCCTTTGTATGGCTGACAAATTTATGTCAAGTAGACAAAAAAATGGCAATTGAACAAACAAACCGGCATTGGAAAATAATAAATTTTTTTGCCACGGCTGTTTATTTTTATATATATTTCACTCTTATTTTATTTAAAATATAATAATTTATTATTTGAACAATTGAACTTGCCTGAAAAATGATTTCCAACGAGCACAATCCCAGCTATTTCTACAACACAGCACAGCGCACTTCATCACTATAAAATCAAGACTCAGGAGTCTCGATTATATGAAATCACTTGCACAAAACAAAATGCCACGATAGATTTTCACTATTAATAAATATAAATCACTTTTTATCACTATTTTTTGAAAAAAAAATCACAAAAAGAACATTGGACTTAAGGGACTTGCACACAACAAAAACAAAACCGAAATATGTATACATTATATATTTAAAACAAGATTTTTGCTCCAATGATTAATAAAACCAAGTGAAACAGCATGAACTAAGAAAAATAAGAATCTTACTAAGAAAATAGTATATTTATCTCAAATTTGTAAGAAAAACACAACTTTTATGTTTTATCTGCCGAAAAACGAAATTTCGATTGCATCTGTCAATTTCTTTTTGGTGTCAACACTGTGGAGCTTTTTGGAGCGAACAAATTTTTTCGGTCTTACTTAACCTCACTTACAAAACACTCTTAAATTTCCCGGGAAAAGTTTTTTGTTTTTATAATATGGATATGGACCACCACTTAAGGGATAACATCAAAACACGCTTTTCGTATAAGCCCTCATCATACAACTTGAAACTATATACTACTATATAAATTAAATGTCACTGCTATTTATCCGGAAAAGTTTTCTGTTTTCGATGTGTGCAGAACATTTCGGTTTTCCGTGTTCGATGTGTTCAATGCCTTGATGTATCTACAATTCAGTTGTAAGCAAACAAACCGGCATTGGAAAATGTAAAATTATTTTACCACGGCTATTTATTTTTATAAATATTTCACTTATATTTTATTTAAAACGCTATAATTTATTATCGAAACAAATAAACTTGCCTGAAAGACGACTTGTTATGGCAAGAACCCCGGTTGTTTCTACAGCACAGTGCACTTAATCACCATAATTCAAGACTCCGGAGTCTCGATTACATTAAATCACTTGCACAAAATAATACCGTTTACAGTTTTTCAAAATGCAAAAGTATAAATCATTTTTAAACCCTTTTTTAATCACAAATTCAATAAAATGACACTGGCGGCGACATATTATAACTTCGCGTCGAAAGCGATCCCGACCATCGAAGCGAAGCCATCGCCTGGACTGGATGGCGGTATCGGTACAAGTTTTTCGTTCGACAAGTGATTTTTCTTGTTTCGGAATTATTTCCGAATTTTTTGCCCTAATACAAACGATATTTATAAATATTTTTTTTAGTTGTTGATAAATTTTAATAATAATAAAATTGGAAATTATGAATTTTTCAAGTGTAGTGGCTTTACTTGTGGAGGATAAGGAAAATGACAAAGAAATCATTAATTACCACGGCAAAAGAAAATTTTTAAGGCAGCGGCATAATGTTATGGATATGCCTAACAAAATGTACTGGAACGGTTCGTCGGACAGTAAAAATAATTATAACCAATTTCATAGGATTTTATATTCTAGAACTAATCGCTTTCACAGTATTGTAAAAAAGTCAATTTTCGTATGGCATTTCGTATGGCATTTTTGAAATTATATTTACCTAGGTACTATTTTTATGAAAACGCCGCGTGTACTACACTGGCAACACTACGAAGAAGTTGCTTGATTTGTCCCATTTCCGGGTTCAAATCTACATTTTTTTTTAAAAGAACAGCGTGCAAAATTACAGCTTTAAGTGAAACCGTTCTCGAGTTATTGTGAGGACAGACTGACAGACCGATGGACAAACAGACATGCAGAAATCAAAATAATTTTGAGTGAGTATTCAATCCATTTTGCTCTACCATCATATTATTCCTATGCGTTATAAACCCAATGAACACTTAGTATTTCCTATGATTTCATCATCTAGCTAGGGTAGATAAAACAAAACGACAGCCGAATTATACTCTTCACTTTTTTTTAGCTATACGTACGATATCTTTAATGGCATCTGCTTGCTAGCCCAACGGCACTAGTACCTACACACGTTAGCTTTTGATTCGATGCAGTACAAACAACATAAATTTGGATTAACTCAATCTACACCACCCTTCATGTGACTACTTTATTGTTTAAGTGAGCATATTATGCAGACATTAATTAGAAAAACTACATAGTTCTAAAATCGAATGCTGTTCAATACCCATATAATATCGTTAAGGATTTATTGTTTTTCCTCAGCTCTCCGAAATATGGTCCTCCAGTAGCATCTGTTTTTTAATCTATTCAAAAATGCTACTTTCACAACTATCCTGGATGTGGAATCCCACTAAGTTCTAACTTAAAAAACTGCGACTTTTCAAGTCTAATGTGAAAATAGTAACTCGTCAACTGTAATGACGTGGACTACAAGATCATAGAATAAACTCAAAGTTGTCGCACAAGAGAGTTTCCCCTTTGAAAGTTTCTGTTTCTCGAGAGTTAAAGTATAATTCATCTAAGCTTCACTTTCTTACAGACTTCCACTGTACCTTCCCCCGAATAACTGTGTTGGTGTATCTCCAGTAGACTGACCCTTTCAGTTGCCTGTTTCAAAAAGCAGGCATGCGACAATGAAAATGGGCTAATTATTCGGTTTTAAGAAAAAATGAAGTTTAAATTATTTTTACTTGGATTGCATTAAAGTCTTACAAGGGTAATACTTATTTAATGAAATCCCTTCCTGGCCAAGACCAAGGTCAATGACAGCAGTGAAATTTTACTCTGAGTAGGCGTTCTGTTTTAGCTAAATCATGGCATTGCGACAATTAATTTGAAGAAAATATTTTAATATTGCAGCTACAGCTTTAATACAAAATTTTAAAGTGGGTCAATGGAAGAACCTTCAAAAGCAGCCGGAAATGTAACAAGTAAGTCTATTCAAAAGAAAAAATACAGCAAATACTAACTTGAATGAAATAAGCTGGGAATGTTACAGCCTCAGCAAATACCCCCACCTCAATTGACAAACCCAAAATAAGCAATGCCTCGGTACATCAAACAAAGGAGCCTCAGACCAGCGTTGCAGCAGGATCCAGCAATATCAAGAAAACTGTCCTTGAAGAACATGGATTCCAAATTGGAAAACAAATTGGGGCTGGAACTTATGCAAAGGTTAAAGTCGCCTATTCGGAAGAGTTTAAATGCCCCGTAGCCGTTAAAATTATTTCGAAAATGAAAGCGCCCAATGAATACTTGAAAAAGTTTCTTCCAAGGGAAATCGAAGTAGTAAAGGGACTGCGCCATGAATTCTTGATTCGATTTTATCAGAGTATAGAAACGACACATAGGTAGGTACCATCGATGGGGCGATACTATGCACTCATTGGTAATTATCTCGGCAGAGTTTACATCATAATGCAGTACGCAGAAAATGGATCACTACTTGATCTTATCCGAAAGGAGGGATACCTGGACGAATCCAGATCAAGAAAGTACTTTCGTATGCTCATCAGCGCTGTAGATTATTGCCATTCTCAAGGCGTGGTCCATAGGTATACATAAGGTGTTACCTTCCTCCACTAAATTTCCAAAATCTATTTGTTTTTTTTAGAGATATAAAATGTGAAAATTTACTCTTTGACAAAGAATACAATTTGAAGGTGATTGATTTTGGATTCGCTCGCAGGAATATGAGAGCAAATGAAAGTAGCGCTATCATGTCGGAAACCTATTGTGGAAGCTATGCTTATGCCAGTCCTGAAGTTCTAAAAGGTAGCATTGTTTTTGTAGGATGAAAAGCAGTATATTGTTATTAGCCTTCCATACCATTTCTACTCTCATAAGCCATTTTTATAAAAATTCACCGCAGTCAGAAGTTTTCACGGTCTAAGACGGATTTTCAGAAGAATAATTTAAAAACTAAATTCTTAAAATAATTGACTTTTTACTGAACAAAACATTTTACTGTGCATATCACTGCGATTATTTCTATATCAATTTTATTCTTCTATCTATGGTACGAGCACAGATAAGTAATACCCAAATATCGACGGTTGTACTAACAATGTTGTGAATGAGAAGAGCTCGCAGCAAATCTCAATAACTCACTAATCTTTGCTAAATATATCCGGCAGGGTACCTACGAACCAAAATAAATTTTCAATATAATTTTTTTTTTAATATAAAATTTTCTTCGCTACATACAAGGATTCAATTTTTTCTTCGAATTTTAATCGACCATATTTCTTCAGAATTCGTGTGCATTTTTTAAGGCTGAAGACGGTCCAAACAAGTTGTGTCTGGGCAGATAAACATTTTTATGAATGCAGATAGCAACATGTTTTTTCTTCGGAATTTACTGAACCTTTTTCTTCAGCATAGATACATAGATAAGGCTTCTAGGTTCAAAATAAAAATAGAAAAAAAATGCTAGAAGTCCTCAATAGTAAATAATACTATTTTTTTTTCACAACAAAAATACTAATATTAACATTACTTAGCACCGATTTTTTTTTTTATATAAACCATTAGGCTTCATTTGGCATTTGAATCAGAAAAATCGATTGCTCCGTGCTCGGGATATAATTTTTTGAAAACGACGTTTCATCGTAAAATCACGAAATTTCTAACCCCCTAGTGGTGGTGGGGCGCGGTAGGGGGAAGCAAAAAAATATGGGAGTGTTTTGGTATCCATACAAACTGAAAGTTTCATCCAAATCGGATATGGTCGGGTTCAAAACAAGCCTTTTTAGCAGAGGGTGGGCCAGGAATGCCTCGCTTCAATATAAAATCAACGATGCCTCGACCCAAAACCTTCGAAAAATTCTTTCCAAGCCATGAAACAGAAATCTATGTGTACGTGCTAATGCAATTCTCTCAAACGTTTTATATTGTTTCCTATGGAAAAGTGACTAGAAATTGATTTTATATACAATGTCTATAGAATCTAGAGTTCCACACAGGAAAATAATCTTCCCGTAATTTTAAGCTTGGATCCTTACTATCCCAAAGGTTGCACTTACGTAATGAAATAGTTTTGATTAAAAAGTAACTTTACCATTTTACGCTCAATAACTCTCACCTAAGTAATACTTGCAATAGTGAATATGCGGCCGTAGTCGGAATCCGTAGGCAGATTGATTCAAATTCATCGGACCACTGCACATTCACATATGCAATTATTACTCAGTTGAGAGGACTTGTTTAGGGAATCGAAGTCATTTGGTTAAGATACATATGTTATGAAAGATATAAAAATTTGATTACGGTTGGGAAGATAAGAAATTAAGATTATCAGAAGACAATTTTTCTGTATGAATAGTAGTTTAGGGCGCAGGAGCTATTCAAATCAAAAATGTTTCAGTTTTACATAAGAACACTGATTATATTTTAGAATGTTAGGAATATGCTGTGGCTCTCATGTAGTAGTGAGGGAGGGATTCTGTTTCATGGCTTGGAAAATATTTCTCGAGGGTTTTGTGCGTACCATAATATCTTTAGCCGAGATCAGTGAGTTATTCAGGTTTGCTACGGCCTCTTCTCTTACATCACTTTATTAGTACAGCCGTCTTTATCTGGGTATGTCTTGTCTGTGGTATGAGTTTAGTTAGTTGTCTATATTAAGGATCTTAATACCGAAGAATCCCCTATCAGTTCAACCCTTTTCTGAAAATTTTATTCATCCAAAAACCGTCTAAACATTGCATTGTCTGCATATTTTTCTTCAAATAATCTGAAAAAAAAAAAAAATGATAAATCCTAATAGTAAATAAAATATATTTTTAAAACGCAGGAATTCCATACGACCCACATTTATCGGACGTGTGGGCGTGCGGTGTAGTACTATTTGCTATGGTATTCGGACGCTTGCCATTTGACGGTTCAAATTATAATCAGTTGTTGAAGGTACGATTCGTAGAGTAAAAAGACAAATGAAAAAAATACATTCGAGAAAACAATTTCCATATTTCAGCAAGTGCAATCAAAAGTTAACTTTCCAAGACAACCTGTCGTGGGAAACCTGTGTAGAAACTTGATATCCAAGATTTTATCTCCTCTGAAAATCAGACTGCGCATTGCACAAATTAGAGAAGATCCATGGTACACTGAGCGAAGCCCACCACAAATCAAGTGAATTGGCAGAAAAGCAAAGAAGTCGCACAGGAAATAAAATTCAAACAAATTCTCGTGTACGACTGGAAAATAAAATCAAGAGTTTTAATTAAAATATACTTTTTTATATCTTCGCAAAATACTTTACAATATTTATATAAGTAATATGTATAAAATACTTAAATGGGTATGAATGCATACATGCGCGATTCTCCTAGGTCGGATGAGAAGTCTTGGGTCGTTTTTCTTACACTTAAACACATAAGGCACATAATATCGTCGGTTTCGAATAAAATACAAGCCAGAAATACATGCGTACTAAATAATTTAGACAATATAACTACAAGCTAGAAAGTTTTAAAATTTCATATCGACGCCATCACACCACTAAAAGTACGATTAAATAAGTCGAGTCCTCTTCAAGTACGTGATCAGTAATGCGTAGATGAATTTGTACTGCGCTAGAGATGGTATGATGTTGTCTCGTTGATGACGCAGCTGCACAACTACTCTGGGAATATCTAAATCCTGTAATTATTTGCAATTTAAAAACCGCTCAGTACATATGTTCTTTAAATTCACATACTTGATTGTGATCGATGGTATACAGCAACAAATCAGCTGTAAGACTTACACCTGATCTTCCGCCACCCTCCCTGCAATGAATCAAAACTGGTGGATTTGTATTGTGACCCGGAGGAACTTCATTGACTGAAGCAAGTCGAACTGAGTTCAATTCCTCAAGAAAGTCTAAAAAGTGGCCAACATCTCGGGGACAGTTCTGTTCTCCCCAGTCGGAATAATTCAAGTGCCAAACGGATCTGTATCGTCTGGACTGGACATGGTAGAGCCGTAACTTACTCGTGGTGCAACGATCCGTTGTTTGTGAAAACTCTTGATATACTTGAAACTAAGAAATGGAATATGAATTTTTCTGTCGGTTAAAGGTTGAAATCAACAGAAATTTGCAATGTTAGATTTAAGCTTTTTATAGTCCGGTGAGAGAATTAACCTGTGCACTTTGTGATTAAATAATACGCCTAGGGATATTTTAATATATATTTAGATTCGACGAGCTCTGCGTAGTTCTATTGTTAATTGCTGTTTCATAATTAATAGTAGCAAGCAATCTGCAGTATGGAATAATACGAAGAAGTCATTTTTAACTGAAGAAACAAGGAACACTCAGCAATGATCAAGAATGTTTGCAAATAATGTTATTACCGCTGAGGGAGAATGCTTTTTTTTTTACCATAAAGAAATGTCAACTCGATAAGGTGTGTTAGTTCTTAAAGAGATCATAGGCCATAGAATAGTGGAGAAATACGACTTATTAAAAGATATTTAGACTATGGATAACAAATCAGTTTTTTTTTCCAGAAATTTAGTGAAATCTCAGTAAAATCGGTGCTGCTCTGTGGTTGCGAAACGTGAAAGGTTACCCAATTCATAACACGCCATCTGCAAACTTTTCTAAGTAGATATTTGCGTCAAAGACAAAGTGTCTTCAAAATTCTTCTTTTCAGTCTGAATATTTTTTAGATATCTTTCACAATCAAAAGTTTCTCTAGGTGGGGATTGCTTAATTAGCAAAAGTCTGTTTCCCTTGCATACCTGGACATAAAAGAAAATTAAACTAAGCGACAGCAAGATCAAGAAAGCTGCGTTTTGAGGTTGTTGGATCAATCAGCTGTTTTACACTCAGCAATTTTATTGAGGCACCTGAAAATAATGCAATGTCCAATAGAACTGATTTTGAGATAAATCAGGTTTTTGTGCCCTATAGGAAAGTTTCGATACTTTCTGTTCATATTGTACTTTCAAGGGACGGGAAAAAAACGATACTACTCCTATACTACTACATTAGTGGCCAGAATTTTCACTAGCAATAAGTTTTGGGATGTCATTGCTACCAAATTAAAGTGCTTCACCTTTGAAAATCGCATTAATTTTGAGAACAGTTTATACACTACACGACTCTCTTAAGTTATAGTCCCTAAAAAGATAATCGATTGTAGATTACATTATAGTAGAAAAAGTATACTCGCCATTACAAAAAAAATTGACGCGAAGTCAAAAAATTGGGAGTTCCGGTTATGAATTTTCGTTTTGAAATTTTGTTTAAAAAATAAAATAAAGAAAATATATTGTCAAGAGAGAAAATATTGAAAGTTTTTCTGAAAGTCCAAAACAGTAAAAAAAATCACTATTTTCGATTTGAGAGACCTGTAAATATTAATGAAATTCATAGAAGTTTAAAACGTAACACTTGCAAATCCATACATTTTTGGGCCACCCTAATATAATATGAGAAACACTCGGAGAGCCTGACTTAGTAACTGTTGTCTTGTGATTTTTATTTTATTCCATCATCGATGATTTGTTGTTTGTTGTTGCCAACATGTTTTCTTTCTAATCAAGCAAACAAAATTATAATAATTTTCTCGATGATGGAAAAAATAACAGTTACCAACGGAAAAAATAAATATCACAGTTACTAACGGAAAAAATAAATATCACACCAGAATTGTTATAGAGGACGGAAAGTAAATTATATAACTGTTTTAATGCGATTTAAATATAAAAATAAATCAGGAAATAATTTGTATTTCTACACTTTTATTTGAAAGTCTGTAACTGATACGTTCTCTGCTTTTTTGTTGTTAAAGACAATCTGCAAGGTTACCTAACATTTCAAATATAATTACTTCCGCATACGATCTTAAGGGTGCAATTTATTGCATTTAACGCATGCCCTGTGGCACAGTAAAGAATGTCAAGTGGTGCAACAGCAAATGCGTCTTATTCTCACTGTGATCCCACTTACAATACGCTACAACTTTTTCGAAAAGCTGGATGCATCACATGACATTCTCTAAATTCAAAATAAAAACACACTTTCCTCCTAAAAGCAGAGATCCATAGGAACTACGAATATTAGAAATCACTGTACTTGCACCCAAAGTCCTTCACCGGATTAAAACTACTGTTCTATGTAAATTATTATTGACATTGCTCACAATAAGACATAAGACTTGTTACCTGGCTGAATTCTAAACGTTTATTTGTTGAACGCGGAATGTAAGTAAATTCCTCAGATAGCTGAATTATTAGATAAACGTCAGCTTCCCAAATACATTGCCAGAAGATGTTTGTTGTATTTTTGTCGTGTGGACTCTGTGCGATTATATAGAAACGCTGTTTATTCCCGACAGTTGCCTGAAATTTAATAAATTACATAAGAAAGGAAACGTTTAAAAACACAGAACTACAGTTATATTCGATGCATTCACGTATCCTAGACGATTGTCCATTGTAGGAGTTAATCGCACCCGATTGTCATCATACGGCAGGAAATTAGGATCAGAATTCTTCAATTTGTTTTCTTCTAACAAGGCACACTCGTAACGAGCATTTTCCCTCCTTTTAGGTATTCGTTCAAACTCAAGGAAAAGTTGAGAGTCGTTCAATTTTGAATCTAAAATTTGGCACTGAAAAACAATTTGTTAGATAGCTTAAAACGTATATCTTATCTACTAACCAATTTATCCTTACTAAAAGAAGCTGACAACGGTTGTAGACGGGGCAACCCGGTGGACCATCGGTGCCTTAAATTTGATTCCTCTCCTGATGTTTCTATTTTGTTTTTGTTTTTTGTCTTTTCGCGACCCAATGTCGCACTTTTCTGTTTGTCTCCTGGACTTTTACTGCGACCTAATATACCCCAACGTTTCTTTCGTTTTTCCTTATTGCTTGAAGTGGTAGCTGCCGAATCATTAATGTTGGATGAAAAAGTTGAATGGGAAGATCGTAAAAATGAAGAAGAGTGAGAAGTGTTTGATGTTGAAGTATCGTCGTGGTAATTTGTTAAAGTCGATGCCTTACGTGCAACATGATCTACACTTGTCTCTTCTCTTAGGGGTGAAACGTTTGAAGGCTGAACTTGCATAGATTTGTGCATGTTGGCCTGCATTAAATCGCTCACATTCACGAGGTTAGAATTAGACACCTGCGCTGAAGGTTGAATTATTTCTTCATTGAGACCTATCTGCTTCTCTTGGTGTATGCCTCCGGGAGCTGACTGAATACTTGACGTCCTGTTCCGCATTTCATTGGATGCCTCTATGCCATGCCATGGAAGTGGTACATTTTCATAAATTGGTTCAATTGATCCATTTATCGCTGACTTATGGAGGATATTATTTGATTCTGGAAATTGCTGATGGCGATACAGCGGCTGCTGATCATAATTAATTTTTTTAGGAGGCTGGCGTAGGGAGAGTAAAGCTGATGGCTGTTCCTCGATCATATTTAAATTCTCAAAGGTCCCGTGTGGCAAATATGGCTGCGAATGACCGATAGCATTGAGATAAGGATAATGGACATATTGTGTATTTAGCAACGTTCGCGTTGAAACCAGATCAGGACTTGACCCAGAGACGTATGCTCCTCGATATCCTAAAAGGGGTCTGTGACTTGCTATCGCCAAATCAGGCGTTGACGTAGAACTTAAACGATTTACAGGGTATGGTGGAGGCGGCTTTATACGCATCATTTGCAATCTTTGCGCTAAATCCATATTTGAGTATAAATTTGTCCCGAGTTGTCCCTGTAGCATTGAGCAAGTGGTTTGCGTTACATCAGGATACTTATGTTGTGTAACCTGTCGCAACAGTGTATCATTTCGGACAGCGGGGTGATTAATATCTGGCTGGCTTCCAGTAAATATATTAGGTTCTGAAAGCATTGCGGACGGAAGATTTCTTCTCAAATTTTGTGGGTTCATGTGTATTTCATTTGAGCTTGCACGATATTTTTGTTGTACCGCAGTTTCGTAGTCTGGTGCTGGTCTATATGTTGGTAAAAGAGATTTCAATCGATCCCTTTCTTGATTGTAATTGTTATTACTTAAATCTAAACAAGAAGAACTCTGCACCCGATTATTCTCTAGTTGTCGATCCTTTATGTGGGCCAAGTTGGACGATACATACTCCTGGGAGACATTCGCCCAGCTTTGGTCCGACGTTCGAATGTGTTGCTGACTTGCCGTTAAGGTCATATTAGCCATCAACACAGGATTTTGCAGTACACTTATCTGAGAATCAGCCTGATATAAATTCTGTGACTCATTCAACAAATCTTCTCTGCTATCATTTATTTCTTCAGGAATATTTTGAAACAGATTTGGTTGACATAAATGAGTTTGATTCTTTTCATATTTCATGTAAAACGTATGCTGCAGTACACAAAGCTTCCAAAAATATCGTCCTGTCTCAGCATCTGGAAAAGCGAAGCTGATAGTATTATTGCTTTGCTCAATGTTAAATGTACGCTTAAGGTTGACTACATTTTGAACTTCGTACCATGGATAAAACTTAATGCTGTCAGAGCAACATACTGCGATACCATTGATAGTGATACCCAATTGAACTTCATTTCCCGAACTGTCTTTGGCCCAGAATTTTTCTTGACCATATCCGTCCAATTGCTGACAGGCTGCTATATACAGTTCCTCCGCAGCACTTTGAGTAAGACTGTGTAAGCCAGCGTTTTGTTGCAATACCTCCTTAATGAGGTTTTCCTGCAAACCTTCTATCAATCGCTTCGGGAAAGGAAGTAATGTTTTCAGATATTCAATTGTATGTTTATCCTTCTGGTAGCTATCATATTCGGCTTGTCTGCTATATAACGCGAGTAGAACTGCCTGTTTTGCATCACATGATATTTTCCCTTCCACGACATCGCTCTTCAATTGTAGAAAGTAATAATATCTTGAGACTTCATCGTCTAAAAGCGTCACACCCGACATAACGTAGTACATTACGCGAAGATATAATTTCGGCCCCGCTGCATATTTTTCTAGTTGACGGCTTAAAGGTCGCTCTAAATCTATCCAGCGCAGTTCATCTTTGGTACCTTTGACGAGGTAGCGAAGCCCAAAAAATTCTGGCTGATTTATTGATAAACGCTGACAAACATTGTCCAGACATTCTTGACCAGTACTCTCAGAACTCAGTGTACAATCTACCGTGGTTGATGTGTCTGTAATTAAAATTTTTTTCAGAATTAAATGAGATTTATGAAATATCCAATATTTTCTATTTATATAATAATGCGAGCAATATTCGAAACGTCTATAGTTTATATCTAGGTCTTTAAGCAGGCTCGACACTAAATCTAATATTCAGCGTAAATGCGATACACGCAAAAGCTTATGCAGGACTAGTAAGACTGCTGTAGAGAATTATTATTATTACATAATTATCAACTTCTTTAAGTCAGCACCACTGGATTTGCGCTGATTCTCTCTTCCGTGGTCAAAGTTCTCATTCTGCCCAACACGAACTGGCCCTATCAAATAATTTATCATTATTAAGTGACACCCTTAGATTTAACCAATGATACTTATTCGAAGTCCCAAACAACACGAAGACCAAAGAACACTAATGTACTGTGTTGCTTCGAGTCCTTATTGAAATTTTTCTATCATTTTTTAGTTAGAGATTTGTTTTTTTCATCTGCTCTTCTGAGATTCAACTTTCTCTCTCATAACTGATTGTGCTCATGTATTAGTTGCACAGATATATTTTTATAACCTACATTACCGATTCATAGATCAATTGGAAAACTTAATTTATCAGAGAACCACTTAGGTCCAATTTTGCGACCTGACTTTGAGAGGATGCTCCTTGCTCATGCTCATGGGAAGAACTAGTTTTGCGTTAACTGATAATATAATAGCGAAAGCATCAGCAATAAAAACAATAAGGAAAGATCAACAGCACCGGTCCCATTATCTTAGGGAGCCGCAGTATTATTCCAGAGAAAAAGAGCATACATAAAATGTGTTCAAATAGATTCAGAGATTATAAGTTAAATTTGCTGAAAGCAATTCCAGTGAAGATGAATCCTTTCCTTGACAACAATAGAATCCTAAGGATTCGGATACGAATACAAAAAACTGTTTCAAGATTTTCAAACACCGAATTATTCAAGAAATAACACCATTGACTGACTTGACTGCACTTGACTGCATATTTTCGCATTTTCAAGTTTTCATTTCGTGAGATTTTTTTAGAAAATCTTATCGGAAGTTCCTTGACAATTGGCCATGAGAAAATAAAAATAATGCTCCTGTCGAACTAAAGGAAGAAGAGAAACCTACCCTTTAAGGAAAATATTTTAATCAGTTTATAAGCTTTTGCATTATGTTATTAAATTTACAGGATGTTTCCAGTGGGATGGCATAGACTTGGTGCGAGGGGAAGATTCAAAAGTTATTGCAGCGATTCTTATAAATTATCTATACCCCTCTCGATAGCTGCTTCTTTAGCACCCCAGGAGTTATATTTTTTAAAGAAAATCGGCAACTGCAATGGTGAACTCCGTCGACTGTACGAAGAGGAAGATGAAACCTTGAAGCATAGCTTATGTGAGAGGAGTTCCACGCTTGCAACTTTAAGGTTGAGAATGGAGAAATATCTCTCCAATTAAGGTTTGCAAACTAACTCCAAAGGTAATAATCGAAATCGCAAAAAAGATAGATTTATCTTAACCACTCTAGGGGAGGACACAATAGACCAACCCAGATAGCGGTGTCCGCGGGGTCCTAGTGACCTAGACATAGTCTACCCCCCTCAACTCGGCTCAGCTTGCAAAAACGGCGTCGCAGCCATTGACTATCCCCAACAATTCACAGATAGATGTTTTAGAAAGCTCCAAACTACATCCAAACAGAAACGCTACATTCTCCACTGCAGCACAGATCCACAACAAACCCTCCCCTAGCAACACACCAACTACACAACAAAACAAAGCAAGTCTAGACACCAACACACCCCTCCACATAACACACACCCTCACCCCCACTAACATTACACTCTCCCCAATACCGTCCCCAGGCACTAGATTTTACTCAGACTTAGACTCACCTAACGTCTCCACCATCTTAGGTGGCACTTACGACGAGAACATGGTGATTGTTTTAGACTAGACGACATATGACCCCCTTGTCTTGATCCGCATCCCCTCCTCTTACTCACTCCCATGCCCAACTCCCAAGTGGTTCCGTGGAAACACCATGGAGACCTCACTGTCCTCCAATGGAACGTCTGCGGCTACTACAATAACCTAGGCAGCCTTCAGCTCCTAGTTGATCAGTTTGCTCCCGGCATCCTGGCTATTCACGAAACGCATCTCCAAAACGGACCCTGCCCCCCACGCCTTTTCAACTTCACGCCGTTTCTGGCAAACCACCGCACCTCCCGAAGTGGCGGAGTTGGGGTGTTTGTCAGAAGCGAAATTCCGGCGTCCGAACTACCTCTAAACTCGTCCCTCACAGCCGTAGCTGTCAAAATCTCCCTCCACCCCATCTTCCACATCATTTCGGTGTATATCACTGCCGAGGACGCTGTCACGGTAAGCGCCCTGCAATCCCTGGTGGATCAAGTCCCGGGTCCGGTGCTCCTTCTGGGAGACTTCAACGCGCATCATCCGCTGTGGGGTTCTCCCAGAGGCGACGCTAGAGGCAGGACTATAGCAGAGTGGCTGAATGACGGCGGACTCGTTATCCTGAATGACGGTAGCCCTACAATCCTTAACACCAGAAACACCCTCACACACATTGACCTTTCCCTGGTCACCCCATCTCTGGCCCCAGCTATAAAGTGGAGTACAGTGGAGAACCCCCGAGGTAGTGATCACTTCCCGATTTTTTTAAAGATGGAGAGAACCCTCCCGACTGTCCGGCACATTCCACGATACGTTGAGCCAAAGGCTGACTGGAACAACTTTGCCGAAATAATCGAAAACTACCTCAAAGAACGCCCCCCCCCCCAGTCTGGACCCAGACAGGGAAGCAGCGGTTCTTGCCAGAGCAATTCTACAGGCAGCCAATAACTCCATCCCTTGTCACGAATGAGAGGGAAAGTCCAACCACTTTGGTTCAACCCCAAGGTCAAGCAGCTCGTAGTATGCAAGGACAGAGCATGGAGATTCTTCAAGAAATATCCTACCACTGAGAACGCTGTCCACTATCGGAAAGCAAATGCCCTCATGAGAAGGGAAATCAAGACCGCTAAAAAACAAGCCTGGCAGAACTTCGCCTCCAGCATAGACTCCTCTACTCTCATGAAAGAGAACTGGCGCAGGGTCAGAGCAATTTGTGGTCACCCCGCTAAGGCAGGCATCACAGGCCTTTGCGTGGACGGCACGATTGTTACTGATCCAGTGCAAATGGCAGAACACCTTGCTAAGCGGAGCTACTCAACAGATGCAGATCGCTCTGCACTTTATCGCTCCACGAAAGCTCAATTGGAGAGGTGCATACTCCAAGAAATTGAAAACATTCCCCCATCCCAACTTGAAATCCCCTTCTCACTCCTGGAACTTAAGCGTACGCTTAACTCCTTTCAAGGTTCCACTCCAGGTCTGGATAATATCTCCTTCGGAATGATCAAGCAGGCTCCGGAAATCTGGCACCACAGATTGACGGGACTGTGTAATCGATCTGTAAATCTCGGCAGTTTTCCGACTGAGTGGAAACTAGCAGAGATCCGTGCTATCCCCAAGGGGAACATCCGCTGTCCATCCCCCTCCGAAACCAGACCGATCTCCTCCAAAATCCTGGAGAAGCTGATGGCAAACAGGTTAAGTTGGCTACTAGAACAAAAGCTGCTTCCGACGGCTTGGAGCTACAGACCAGGCAGAGGGACTCAAAACCTTCTGCAGGAACTGGAGCACAACCTGAAATGCGCCTTATCTAGAGGCCAACACACTGTTTTGCTATCCATAGACTTAGAAAAAGCTTTTGACAGAACTCTCAAGCACTCAGTCATCAAGCAGCTCATTGAATGGAAGGCCGGCGCGAACTTCACCAAGCTGGTCGAATCGTTTCTGAAAGACAGAAGAATAAAGGTCAGGGTTGGAGGGCACTTCTCTCCTACCTACTCCGTCGAAAACGGTTTGCCGCAAGGCTCCCCGCTTTCGGTGCATCTGTTTAACACCTTCATGCACTCCCTGTCATCCCAGCTCAGCGCAGTGCCTGACCTCCTCTATCACATCTACGCAGATAGCATCGTCTGCTATGCGTCCGGCAACCCACCATTCATGAATTCAATCCTCACTCAGACCCTGAACAAAATCTCAGTCTGGTTTGAACTAAATGGTGCTAAGGTGACCCTAAATCAGCTGGAGGCGCTGCACGTCTGCAGAAGACGGAGTTGCCACGAAACTCAAATCCACTTTAACACAGCTTCAATCCTACTACAAAATGAGCTCAAGATCCTGGGTCTGCACATCTCCAAGACCCTGGACTGGAGCAAACATACCAACTCGATTGTAGAGGACGTCAACAGAAGGAACAACCTTCTCAGAGTCATTTGCAGGAGAAATTTGGGCCCACCGCTTCCAACCGCCTGCTTGATAGTAAGACAGCTTATCATGGGTAGGATAGAATATGCGATCGCTATCTACGGTTTCTCCACTAAACGAAATGCATGTAAAGTGCAGAAAGCAATAAACGCACTGCAGACACCTACGAGAAGCCTGCGGGCAACTCTCCTGGAATGGCTCCCACGACTTCCTGGCGAGCCACCACAAAACGATCCACCAACCCGAAATGGACGAATTCCCCAAACGCTCGATGATAGAAATGGCCAGAGTCAGGTTGGGACACTTCCTAGCCATCAAAGAGCATATTTTTAAAAGGCAGTCGGGCTCGACCTGCAACCACTGCGACGGAGCACCACCATTCACAGCATATCACATCTTTTTCGAGTGCGGGGAGCTAACGAGACTACTTAACGAACGAGGAATCACGACAAGATCAACGGACCTCCTGAGATACACCAGAGAGGATACGAACGCACTAATCCCCGCACTCAAGCAACTACTAATTTCCAACGGACTAACGACTAGACTATAACGCACTGAACGTACCCAGACGCACATAACAACGCCACCAGCGACAAACAATACAAACACCGTGGCAAAAATTATAAAAAAAAAAGAGAAGAGGAGAAGAGAGTGGAACACTACACTAAAATGAAAGAATATATATATATAAGACAACCCCTAGGTAAGGGAGAAGAAAAGATGAGGTAAAAAAACAAAAACTGTACAAGGTACTTATTATAGGAAGCTAGTACAAGATAAGTATAGACATACATAAACATCTTGTAATTAATAATAGGTATAATTTAGTAATTTAAAAAAAAAACTAATTCTCTAGTTGTTTAATAATAGGTGGGGTTTAAAAAAAAAATAAGCAATGAGCTCTCTAATCTTTAAGAAAAAAAAATAGAATGATTGCTACATTAGAAATAATACATAGCACCGACAGAGCCCAGATGGCCTAGTAGCCGTGGGCCTAACAACCTTTATTGTATTAGGCTTATTTTTAAGGTTGTACAATAAAGAGAAAAATAATTTTTTTTTATGTATATAAGATCTTTATTAAACGTTATAAATTGACTCTTAAAATTAAAAAACAAACTCCGTTCTTGGAACTCTATTGTTCCTTATATACATTAACGACATAAATGATCCAATAAGTTTCTGAGAAATAAATTTATTTGCAGATGACGCACTAGTATATATTAAAGGTAAAAGTTTACAAGAGTGTAAAACTGAATTAGAACAGGACTTAGAACAATTGTGTCTGTGGTTCAGGAGAAACAAATTGAAGTTCAATGTGAACAAGACCAAGCTTTTGACTGTTAATTTTAGAGATGAATTTGAAGTAAGAATTAATGCAGAAACAATTAAGAATGAAAGTGAAGTGAAATATCTAGGAGTGATAGTGGACAGAGATTTAAAGCCATATTGACTATATATGTAAAAAGATAGGATAGGATAGGATTTCGAAGGATTAGGAAACGACTCACTTTATTGTGTTCAATACAGATATATAATGCTATTATTAAACCTCACTTTCAGTACTGCTCGACAATTCTATACTTAAGCACTCAAGGTAATATTGAGCGAATTCAAAAGCTTCAAAATAAAGCAATGCGGATAATTTTGGGGTGTAATAGATACACACCAATACATTGGATGCTAGAAGCATTAAAATGGTTGACTGTCAAGCAAAGAATAGATTTAAATGTACTTTTGTTCATACATAACATAAGGAACGTTAAGCTCCCCAACTACTTGAGTGATTGATGTGGGCAACGTTCAACCCTATCCACTAAGGAGTAACCAAAACTTTCGACTTTCCAGATGTAGAAGTTACGCACCGCAAAATTCATTAGGATATCGAGTCAGTTTAAAAGAAAATGTATTGAATTTTTTAGAAGAAGAACTTGAGTGAAACACTTTTTTGGTCTGATAGTTATAGTATTTAATTGTTAACAAAAATGATGTTCTATACTAATAAAATTATTATTATTGTTATACCTTAAAGAGCCCACGGCCCCCACCTTGGCTAAAGACGGCCATGATTATTCAAGCTCATTCTTGTAAACGAAAACGGGGAATATTTAATACCTTTTGTCACCAATACCATATTTCAAGACAACTTGAAATTCCCCTCAAGAATTTAGAATTTCCTCTCGACCACGCGACTTCAAAATTTTGCTTGATGCCATCAACCGAAATGCTTCCTAATCGACCTACCAATATGAAATTAGTGGAAACAAAAACAAAACCACCTCCGGTTGAAAAAAAAAACATTATTAACAATATTATCATATGAATGAAATTAACCTAATACATGCTACCGGTATAGCAGGATTTGTAGGTCCCGTAGAAGCATTTTTTCCATTCCATCCCTTAGGCTTAGAACCATTTCTTTATAAGCGGCGAACGAACAGCAAAGATATGACGTCATAGGTATATCCCAGACTGGATCGAATACCATACATGTTATTCGATTGTTGATGAAAGCAAAAATAAAACTACCATCACATCATAGGCAGAGCTCAAACATGTTCAAATGATATAAATTTTGTTGCATGTTTATCGATTGCTTTGTTGTTGTTCGTTTTGTTCAGGTGGGGATGATTTTATTATTGCTTTTCTTTGATAGTTTACATCGAAAGACGAATAAAATATCTTTTTTATATATTTTTTAATGAAAATATTTTAAAGTCATTTTGTTTCGTAATTTTTCAATTACTTTCATTTTTATTTATTTTAATTAAATTAAACTAAGACTACAAAATTAGCTCAATATTTGCGCCGACTATGTACAAAATTCATTTGATTTACAAGCGTTAAAAAACGTTCATAAATTACAATCAAAATTTTGAATTGTAAATAATGTCAGGTTGTGACTGACCTTTACAGAAACACAATGTTATACGCATAGTTAATAATTCAATATATTATTTCTCTACTCTACATCAGCGTCTCTACTTATTCGCTTTGAATATTTTTTGAGATAGTGAATGTATACATAAAATATATTGCGGGTACACAAAATAGTTATTAAGGTTTAACTTAGATATATCGAATATTATCTAAATTGAGAATTTAAACAAAACAACTCGAGATATAAGCAAAACCCTCATCAATTACATTATTTGATACATCGATTGGAATATTACATAGGTTTACAAACTACGATTGACTACAAACAAAATAATAAGTGCATAAATGTACCACTTCATTCATCAACAAATTCAGCATTGTATAAAAATAAATAGTAGTGCCAATTAGTTATGTTCCCTTTTAGCCACTTACTGAACCCGGGGGTAAATTATCGATTTCAAAAACCAATAATTAAAGAAAACAGTGAGCAAATGCTAGCTTGCTAATTGCTATCTTTTTATCACTTCTATTTAATTTTGTCGTTAAAATTAGTTGGTCAACGGATCAGCAAAAATGTTTATCAGCTCAATATGAACCAGTAAACATTAACGCCAGCTGAAAGAAACTGTGGTTTAAAAGACTAGATAAATTAAGAAATACAGGAGTAAAAGCATTTGTCTCATTAGCTCAGTGGTTAAGATAAGTCGCCCAGCAAGCTGAAGGTCCCAGCTTCAAAAACCGGACGAGTTCTCTTGTATTTATAATTTAATTTAGAATTGTTAAAAATAAAGTTCTGAAAAAAAAAATCTTCTATTCCAACGACCAATCAATCTGTTTCGGTTGATGTGGAATAAAGCCGGAAGAATCTCTTTAATAATTTTAATAGGAGCGACCAAAGTAGGTACCAGACGCAGAATCCGTAGCCGTAATCTAATCTAATTTTAGAGAAATATTTAAATTTCAAATGTATGATAGAAGCGAGGTGGTTTTCAGGTAATTCACGTTAAGTAACAATTGCAATTAGTTAGAACATAAATACTCGTAGAGTTGAAAAATCGAACTTGAAAACAGATATCTAGATATATATATATATATATATATATATATATATATATGTGTTAAAAATACAAAAACATGAAATATTTTCAAGTGTAGTCATGAAATGTAAATTAGTTCAATTCGAATCTGCTTGTTGCGAGGCTGTAAGGAAGGGATTTAATTTCTGTCCACACCGTAGACGTAGGCAGAGTGTCAAAATCATAGTTAGTAATTTTTACAAAAATCAGCAAGTGGAATATTGATAATGAAAATTGATGTATGCTTATGAATTAATGCTAAGATATTTACCTAGAAGATGGTGAACTGAAATCACGAATAGACTCTTAGATGTGACATTGTAATGACGAGATTTCTTTAGAAAATTGAATGGCATTCTTTTGGCAGAAATGTTTCAATACGAGCCTTTCATAATAATTTTTAACAACAGAAACCTTAAATGATGCCCAGGCCTTGTCAGAAATTCCTCAGGAATGCGTTAATTGCTCCATAAGGAATTCACGGCTCTTATCTACGTAGAGTCACCGCGAAGCAGATTATAACCATGAGTAAACATGGAAATATATACACATGAAATGAAAACGAATTGGTTTTGCTTCTGAACACCAATAATACTTTCAGCACAATTAGCACACATGTAAAAGAATTTAAAGCTGGCTAAAATACTAATTTTCCTGGGTTTTGCTAAACTTCAAGAAACGCGACAAATTCCGAAATTGACAGCACTTTGACAGTAGATAAGTCTCTTTTCAACGTTTCTCAAACTGTAGCACCTAGCGCCGCCTAGGCGTAAGTTCACGGAGTTTCGATACAGTAGGCTGCTGGCGCCATCTAATTCGCCGAGTTTCGATACTAAGTAGGCTGCTGGCGCCATCTAAGTTCACGGAGTTTCGATATTAAGTACTCTGCTGGCGCCATCTAAGTTCAGCGGATTTCGATACAGTGCAGTGGCGCCCTCATTCGGACCAATTCCGGAAGTTGTCTTTTATTCAATCCTCAAAAGTATGCAGGTATAGAATTAGTCCAAGTGAGGGCGGCAGCGTACTGTAGTGTAAAATCTCCGCCGAACTTAGATGGCGCCAGCGTACTGTAGTGTCTAACTAAATTGGTGGCGCTTGTCGCCGTTCCCAGCTTTCGTTCTGTCACAGCAGATTCCTCCTTTCGGAAAGAAGAAGACAAAAATAAAGTTGTAAACTATAATGGCTGAATCAGCAGATGTCGAGAATAAAACACTGAGCGAAATTTTCAAGGATGGTTTCGATTTATATACGAAAATTGATTCAGGAGCTATACCCTTTAACAGTGACGAATTTCAAGTATGTACAGGTTTTTCATTGTATTGTAATCAGTTCAATGCTAATGGTTTTGTAGAATGACGTTAAGAAAGCACTCCGGCACTTCGAGGACTCGACCCGTTTAGTAAATTCCCTTGAAATGTTCAGTACAAACGAAATAATAGATGAAATACCTACAGAACATTTAAGATATTTATTACTACCGTATTTTCTGGGGCAGTTAAGTACAAAGTGCGTTTCATATGATCGTGAGGAAGCACTGGGAATTGCGAAAATTTACTATAAGTAAAATTGCTAATTATATTATAAAACATAAAACCTGTTTATTTGACACAAATATCTTCCACAGGGATTACCTTAAACGATGTGAGGATTATGGAATCTGTAAACCAAAAGCTGGAAAAGGTGCATCCAGTGAAATGGATCTTTTGCAAATGGCTCAACATAGAAACGCGAAAATAGAACTGTATCGTCGCAAGAAAGATCTGGAAGACCAAATCCGACAAATGAAAGTAGCCATTGCGAATGAACATGCCGACGAAGAAATAAAGAGGAAATTTTATTTAAAATTAATTGACCTGAGTATTATAGGGGCAAATGAAGAAACGGAAAGCGTTGAACAAGAAATGGAAATAGTGGATTTCAGGAAAAGAACAATGGAAGCAAATAAGCAAAGTGGCCGCAGTAAGGCTCAAGATAATCGGCCTTCAACCCCTCTGAGACCAATTATTATAACAAAAAATGCTGCACAAAAAGCCGTTTTTGGCATGGGATATCCCAGCTTACCAATAATGTCTGTAGATGAGTTTTATGACCAGCGCGTTCGTGAGGGCATATTCCCGAATGAGGACCAAGTTGCAGCTATGAATGAAAAAATGTTGAACCCAGAAGATCCTGAGGAAAAGGAGGAGGAAGAGAGGGCTGAAAAGGATGTTATGGAGGAAAACGATGATCCGGAGCATTTAGGACGCCAGCGACGTTTTGATGAATATAAGGATGTAGTAAGACGCGGCGACGGAAATAGGTATAATCGCAGTTAAATTTTAATTTATTACTAAATAAACGTAAAAATCAAGAAATAAATATGAAATTTAGTCTTTTATTTAATTGTTTGGACGCTGGGGTATGTTGAACGGCTCGTAGTGGAATGGGAAGACTAAATGTTGAAATGATTTCATTTGTTCAGATTAATGGTTTTTCGTAAAATTCTTACAAGCTAAAATAGGAAGAGTAAACGCAGGCTTCGATATTGAGCAGGGACTAGACATCATCAAACACTTGAATAGGTCGACAGTAGTTGCGGTTTTGTTAATTTGTGTGGAAAGAAATGTCTCCAATTAATTACCTGCCATCCTCTCCTGACCCTCTTCCATATTCCCTTAGCATTTGTTCACGAAGATCCTGTTCCTTTTACCTTGTTTGCAATATGGAGGAATTAAATAAATAATTAAAAAAAAAACTAGTTTTAAAGAAAAAATTTATTATTTGGAAATTATTATTCTAAAATTATTTTTGCTGCTTTGCCATCGATTTTTAAATTTTGTCCATTTTGAAGACAAAACTCTCGCTTAACATAAGCGAACAACAAATCTGTGACCAGGAAGATCTGAAAAATACGTCTCATTAAGAACAACTTCCTGTAAACCGTTTGTACACCCATTTACCTGTCCAGTGGAAAAAGCAAGTGTAACACCGAAGTAAAAGTTAGCATTAGCGGACCCTGCATAAATCCACAAGTGCCACAAAGCGGGCATAATGAATACCGTTATGAGGAAGAAACAAAAAACTATGAAATTGTGAGCCATGACTGAAAGAAAAAAAAGTCAATAGGTAGGTTTTTTCGAAGTGAAAGGCAGTTTGTCCTACATTTCCAGCACCTTCTCCATATTGAAATTAAAGAAAGATAAAAACCGATGTCTCCAAAACAGGGGTAAGATTTAAAAATCGTTATTAACGATACTAAAATTGTTGCTAGCTTAAGAGGATCTTTCCTTAATTTCAATGACAATGGCACCAAGTACAATACGGTGGCGTTCAATTGGAATGTTGCTAAAAACATTGGACGGAAGTGTTCAAACATTTCCGTGAAAAAATACCAGAAAAGACCAGTGTTGGGTTGTAGATCACGATAGAAAAGACTGCAAAATTAATGTTATATCAAGTTATCCATTTTTAATGTTATATATCGATACTCACATAAAACCCAACGTACCATCTACAAATGTCCAAGCTCCAAGAAGTTTATAGTTCATAAAGCAGATCATTACACACAAAGTAACAAACTGTACGATAACACTTCCAGCTTTATATATTGAATCCCTTCCAAATACTAGAATTACTGGAGCAATTAAAACAAACGGGTACATGCTCCTAACACTTTCCATTGCTAGGAACAGTAAGCAAGGAGCAAGTTGTTTTCTAGCGAGGAAGAAGAAATATAACGCTAAAAATAAATTGCTAAATACTGTAGTTGTAAGTGATGCACAATTCAATATTGTAAATGGGTTGAAAAGATAGCCGAATAAAGCATATTTTGGAATTGTGATCAAATCTACTGGTTGCATTTGCAGCTCTAGAGTACCCTCAGCAAATTTAGTTTTTTCCTTCTTTTCAGCTGCCAACTGTTAACGACATTGATTAATTAACTCATACCCAACTCTATGTGAAATTTACCTTTTCTTCAACCCAATATCTGGCCATTTTGTAAAGCAATATTGCTGTGAGTAAATCCGATAAAATGTAAAAGTAAGGAACAATTTGTGGGAAGTTATTGAAGAACCAGGAATGCCCTAGTAAAATAAGGGGGCCTTCATGAACATTGTCTCCTGAATACGGATCTATGCCATTTTTAAATAAATGCGCTCCTTCCTTAACTGTAATATAAATATTATAATTGCGAAAACTCTATTCTCATTGAAGATAAAAATTACTTCTTTTGAATGAATTCAGAGGCGTTGAAATCTCCACTCGATTATGAATAATACTAAAGTTGGAAAATATTAATATATGCCGAAGCCCGACGGCAATTAATACGTATGTAATTAGTGTCCCTGTCATTTCCTTTGCCAAAATTTAAATTTTGCTCCGAGTTGCATCGTTTTTTATCTTCTGTTCTGTGGCTATCTCCTAGTTCTCCCACTTGAAAGAAATTTGTATTTGACTGACAGCCGAGCTGACACTCAACAAAATACAGAACAGAATGGATTCTTGCAAGGTATATAGAATACAAAATATTTCCATTACTAACCACGTTCCGCCATTAGTGACGTAATATTGTGAAATGTATAAGAAAGCCAATATCAGTGGGCTTGACCCAAGTCAAGTGAAATATCCCATTCCGTACCCCCCGCGGAATATAATAAAGGCCTTAAGCACAGATTAAATATAAATAAAAAAAATATATATATCTAATCTGTGCCTTAAGTATGTGAATTACAATTTCGACTGATCTGTCGACTACGACTTTATTTTAAGCTGAAGTCGACGCGGAGGTGAAATTTGTAATTAAATTAAAGCTTCAACTGCTTGAACAAACCAGAAGTCCCGACTTCTGTGATTGAACTGAAGTTGGTCGCAGCCAACACGAACTTTGCACTTTGAGCAAAGTTTGGTTTCAGTCACAGTCGAAGTCGAAGTTGCAATTGTATCTTACCACATGCATTTACCATTTGGGCAAAGTCGCAGTCGACAGATCAGTCGTAATTGTAATTCACGCTTAACGTGCCGGGTACAGCATACCGTAAGAGCTTACGCTCACTGCTTTTTGTATACTCGTCATGGAGGAAAAATTAAAATTTAATCTTAAACAGGTCCTAAAGCCAAAAACTGTTGCTCCCACAGCAAAATAAAGTTAAAACAAATTGCAGCCAAATATGTTTTCTTTCTAATAGTTTAAAAAAATAATAGCATGTAGAACAAATTTATGGAAATTATAGCGTTTGAACAAAATACAAGCAACTTTTATATGAAAAACTCCTCCAGTAAGACAAGGCAAGAAGACTGTGGATGTCGCCTGCTGACCGGCCCGCTGCTCTCTTTTTTCGACTTTGTTCATGGCTTGTATATACCGGGGTTACGCCCATTCCCATTAAAATTTTGACTTATTGCAGCTGATTAATTGTGTCACAAAGGAGGAGGGAGAGTATTGAGGATTGTGTTGTGTTCTCTGTACCGTGCTATCCTATACATTTCACAATATTACGTCACTAATGTCGGAACGTGGTTCGTGATGAGAGGCCAGTCAACGTACACGCTTCAGAATGAAGCAAAGGCATTTTGCTGCACTGGTGCCTAGACTTGTCATCACATTAATTTTGCTCCGCAGTAATTTTTTATATGATTACCGAGTTTAATTGTGTGATCAATTTTGTTTTTGTTTGTTTGTTTTTCATATAAATAATAACTATATTACAAATTCACAGTACTTAATGAGAATTTATTTTTTATTATATTGTCACCTCAAATCGCAATTGGTATCGCTGAAGTTTTCCTCTCCTAAGTTGTAAAAGCAAGACCCGTTTAAATATAATAAGAACAATAGTTTCGGGAAAAGTAATTATGTTCTGATGGGAAAAGCAAAGAAATTTCCTATCATAAAAGCTTTTTCATTGGAAATTTGATTGAAATTGAGACAAAAAAATTTGTGACACTTGTCTGTAAATGAACATAGCTCAGAAGTCCAGGTTTCTCAAAAAACAAGATAAACTAGCCCGGTGTAGCCATTGATATTTATTCAATGGGTGTAGCGTACCCGGGGTTTTCATCGAACAGACCTACTATTTTTCAATTCGGACTTCCGGTTCGGAGTATGATAACAAACGTCACAAATCCAGCTGTCATGTTAACACTTCCAATTTGTCTGCGAAGTTGCGGTTGCGGGTTTTTTCCAAAGTTTCTTTATAGAATTTCTTCTTTTACCTGCTTTTGCTCAACGCTATCAGGTAATATTTAAGTTTTTTTACCTCTACCGAACAAATATGCTGTAAATTAAGAGTGTAAATATTTTTAGAACTTACTGTTTCAAAACCATTGGTCATGGTCCCAAAACCCCAAAATAAATATCCAATTGCACGGAAGGATGAGACTATTTGTGAAGATTTTCATGGCACCAAAGTAAATCTATATCACCACAATAATTGAGCTACTTCATCATTATATTAAAATTTTTCTTTTAGGTAACTGATTTCTATAGATGGTTAGAAGATCCTGACTCGCCAGAAACTCAGGCATATGTTGACGCTCAGAACAAGATCAGCCAGCCGTTCCTGGAAGGTTGTGAGCAGTGGAAGAAAATCAATGAAAAGTTAACCAAATTGTGGAACTATCCCAAGTATACATGCCCATCTCGTCGCGGGAAGTACTACTATTTCTATAAAAATACTGGATTGCAAAATCAAAAGTATAAAAATATATTGTGAAAGTATATAACTAACTTTAAATTACCTTTCTCAGTGTAATGTACAAGCTAGACTCATTGGATTCGGAACCAGTAGTCTTTCTGGATCCAAATACGTGGTCCGAGGATGGCACTGTGGCCCTAACGAAAACTTCATTTTCAGACGATGGTGAATTTCTGGCGTATGGTATCAGTGACAGTGGATCTGACTGGATAAAAATAAAAATTAAGGAAGTTGAATCCGGTAGAGACTTCCATGAAGTTGTGGAAAAAGTAAAGTTCTCTACCATTGCCTGGACAAAAGATAATAAGGGATTCTTTTATGGGGTACATCTAGAAATATATAAAATAATAAATTTATTTCATAAATTTTAAGAAATTTTTAAAATTCGTAAAATAGCGTTACCCAGATCAATCCGGAAAAACCGATGGCTCTGAAACAAAATCAAATGAAAACCAAAAGCTGTTTTATCACAGAATAGGAGAACCGCAAGATAAGGATGTGTTGACGGTCGAATTTCCGGAAGAACCGACGTGGAGAATGTAAAATGTTCTTGATTTCTCAGAGTAGTTTCTTTTTCTATATATGTGATTTCTATTTTACAGTCAAGCTGAAGTTTCTGATTGTGGGAAGTATCTAATTTTGATGATTATTAAGGACTGCCGAGATAATATTGTTTTCTTTGCTGACCTGGAAGAAACAAAAGAGATAACGGGACAAATTCAAATAAAACAAATTGTGCATAAATTTGAAGCAGATTACGAGGTAAAAGTTGCGATTAAAATATCTACAGTAAAGTTTTACTAGTCAGTTTTAGTACATTACCAATACAGGCTCGAAAACGGTCTTCCGAACAAATAAAGACGCCCCAAATTATCGCCTGATCGTGATCGATTTTGATAACCCAACTCTAAATAACTGGGAAACATTAGTTTCGGTAAGATAATTTGCTAGGGTAAAAAATATTAAAAGTACCCACTTATATTTTGAACATTTATATTACGTGTAAACTGGAAATGCTATAATATGTATTCTACGTTTTACATACTATGGTTGCGTTTCAACTAACGCTTACTGTATGACATTTCTTTGTAAGTATAACAATATCTTAGTCTTCGGATATTAGTTACAGTCTCTGGTATAATACAAAGCATTATGTGGACGATCTGCTCTTCATTATGTAATACCTAAATAATTAAACAAATATGTATTATGATTACTATGACAATCAATTGATAATAAACCTGTATTTCAAGGAACACGAAAAAGATGTGCTCGATTGGGCAGTATGTGTTCATCAAAATAAACTCGTTTTAGGGTACATCCACGACGTTAAGGTAAATTGAACAAATTTATATATTATGGAATTGAAGTTCGAGTATTTCAAAATAATCTTTCAATTTACATTCTACAGACTGTACTTCAAGTGCATTCCTTAGAGAATGGAGATTTTCTTAGAAATTTTTCATTGGATATTGGACAAGTGGAACGCTTTTTCGGTGATAAAAAGTACTCGGAAATATTTTTCAGTTTTGTTTCATTCTTAAATCCTGGTTCAATTTACTACTATGATTTTGAGAAAATGGAACCAGAACCAAAATTAATGCGTGAGGTTAATTTGAATTTAGATGGATTTAATAAGGCTGACTATAGTATCGAGCAAGTATTCTATAGCAGCAAGGATGGCACTAAAGTCCCCATGTTCATTATTCGGAAGGGGAAGGAGTCTCTTGAGCCACGTCCTTGCCTTCTTTACGGATATGGTGGATTCAATATTAGCTTGCAGCCTTCTTTCAGTATAACTGGATTGATGTTCATTGAAACGTTCGATGGGGTTTTTGCCATACCCAATTTACGAGGAGGCGGAGAGTATGGAGAGAAATGGCATAATGCAGGAAGATTATTAAATAAACAAAATGTTTTCGACGATTTTCATATGGCTGCAGAGTTTTTGATTCAGAATAATTATACAAGCAAAAATAAGCTCGTAATTCAGGGTGGATCGAACGGAGGTCTTCTAGTTGGAGCCTGCATAAACCAAAAACCAGATCTGTTTGGAGCGGCCATTGCTCAAGTCGGGTGAGAAAATGTCTTTTGCACCTATGTAGTTGGATGATGTTCATTGAAAAATATTCGGGTATATTTTACAGGGTAATGGATATGTTGCGCTTTCACAAGTTCACTATAGGACATGCATGGGTTTCAGACTATGGAAATCCCAGTGAAAAGGATCATTTCGAAAACTTATACAAATACTCTCCCCTGCATAATGTACATGGACCGGAAAATGGTACTAATTGTTTTCGTAATGAATTTTTATCTTATCTTTTTATTCATAGAAAAAGAGGAATATCCCGCCACATTAATTTTGACGGCCGATCACGATGACCGTGTGAGTCCTTTACATTCTCTTAAATTTATAGCTGCACTTCAAGATGCTGTTAGAAATTCTGAATACCAGAAGAATCCTCTTTTACTTAGGGTCTATAGTAAGGCGGGGCATGGTGCAGGGAAACCCACCTCAAAAAAAGTAAGAAACACATAGAGTTTAAGTTGTAGTGGGGAAGACATTGAGATATATGCATCTTTCAGATTGAGGAAGCTACTGATATCCTGACTTTTATTTACCGAACTTTGGATATCGACGTTATTAATGTTTGAATTTAATTGTGTGCCACATGCTTTACATTATTTTGTAATATATTTTTCAGCATAAAAAATATGTTTGAATTGTTCAAAACATTAATAATAAAATAGTAGAAGGCCTTACACATTGTTGATCTCCGGGTTAATCAAGGATTTTTTCCCTAAACGAACAGCCATTCTCTGTTGGAGCGCCTAAGCCTAAAAATTTAGGCTGCATGCTGCCTCGTGTATCTTCGACCATAACAGGGCAGGATCGTATGCTTCAGTCATGTAGCAGACGATGCTGAAAAATTGTTGACTGAGCTAGCAGGTCTTAAACATCACCTCAGCATTGCGAACGCCCAAGGTGTGACTCGACCCACGACCCATAAAATAATTCTGTCAACAGGACTGCTGTAATGGTGTTGAGAAATGTTACAGGACTTGGTCAAGCTCGCTCCGGGTGTGGTAAATAAGAGGCACATCTCCGAAGTCTTGTCAATCCTTGGCCAGAGTTCGACATCGGTCTCGGTATTGAAAGCCAGAGGCGTACTCCCAGGCTAGCAACCTAACAATCCAGTCTGCCAGCACTCCTCTGATTACAAGTAATATAGTATCAGAAATCATGGAAAACTTATCAAATGAAGGCAAGGCTATGTGCAAAATTACCTGCTAGAATGTTAAGATGAGCGGATATGTGATTGAAATCCTGTACGATTCAAAAAAATATGATTGACGTGGAAACTATACGATTCTTAATGAATGAATCTAACCCCTAACGAAAAGCAGTGCTATGATCAAACTCATGAAGAGAGGAAATAATTCAAGTCTACATGGCATTTGTGGAATTAAATTCCGGTGACATCTGCTTTAATGTAAATAAAAACCGAATTCTCATTTTCACAGTATGTGGAAATTAATACTTTCCGACTGCTGAAGTCAACAAAATTAATAAAAAAAGAAAAATGATTCGCTACTTTTCGCCTGCTTCTTTTGTCATCACAAATCTCGCAGACTTTTGCCTAGTCATGAAAATTGGTCTTTGCGCTTTCTTCCGGCTAGATTTCGTGGTTATTGTCGGGCTGTTAATCCGGAAAAAAAGAACAGGTTTCCTAATCTCTGATCAATTCCACTTTTAAGCACTTTCCTTGAAAAATGCCTATAGGCAGATAATAGTCAATTGAACAACCATACATTGCGCAGGAAATCAACTTTAGTCAATAAGTTTTTAGCAAAAGTAATTTAAAGTAAAGACAGAGTAATTGTTAAATTGTTAATTCACAAACTTTTTAACTTTAATTATAATATGCATTTTTCCAAATAAATTTTTTTTTAGCCAGTTTTTGGCAAACTTAATTTAAAGTAATTTAATTTACATATTAGAAAATTAAGCAAGTTAGTAATTTTCTTTGAATATTTTGTTGCAAGCTTGGGACGAACTCTGATGGGTTGATGGGATGTTCTCCTTACCAATTATGCTTTTTTTTAAATTTTGGGTTGTATACTCATGGCCAATGTATTAAAAAAAAAAGTTATTTTTATTGTTAAAATAAAATGACCCGCTTGGACCGACCTGTGACAGCTAATCAAGCTTATTTTCTAGACTTTTTTTCGAACCGCAAATGCAACTTTCTACCTCTCTGTTCGAAGTCACCGTTGGAACTAGATGAATCTGAATCTTTGCTTTGGGGATCACGGTGTGTCATTAACGTAATAGTCGCTGATTGCTGAGGTGTGGAAATTCCGGATAGTCCAATTCCAGATATTTGGGTAGTAGAAACTGTCTGTTGCTGGTGCTGTTGTTGATAATAAAGTTATAAAAATAACTAAGGGGTGAAGCAAAGGAAGAAAATATGTAATTTAAAAAAGTATTCACATTTTCAATAGGATTTTTTGCGCTCTATTGATATTACTGACGGATTGCTCTAAATGCTCAGAGGTTAATCTACAATTAGTTAGAGCACTCTGAGCAATAATAAAGATACACGTTCAGAGCGCTCAGAGTACTTTAAAAGTAAATAAAGATACAAGAAATCGGTGTTCAGAGCTCTTGGAGTACTCTTAGCAGAATAAAAATACACGCCCTCGATTCCGACTATAGACACATTCGTATATAGTGGTTTACGTTGTCGAAACATTCTGCAATAATGGTTTTTGGGTTTGATATTTTTCCAGATAAAAATCACAACAAACTGGCAAATAAAAAGTTCTTCTTTCGCTTGGTTTTTAATCCACAATGCCAATTTTCCTTTACAAAAATTCATATACAGCAGTGCTGACAACTTAAAAATTTTCATCTGCGGCTTAACTAAGCCTCAGCTTACCGAGTACTATGAAACCGAGTAGGCTTAAGTTCAGGGCTTAAGTCGCACCCGTGGCTAGCTAAGTGAAACCGGCCCTTAGTTACCTAAGCCTACGAAATTAAAGATTATCGCCCACGGCGTCGCGGCCAGCCGAGCACTGACTAGATCTATAGTGTATAGTGTGGAAGATTAGAGTTTGAAGTTTCATTGTACAGGAAAGGTTATATATAAGAAGAATTTAAGCAAACCTTAAAGTGTGAATAGAATCCCAAAGGTTTAAATTGGTTTAAGTTATAAACGGGACTAAGGTAGAAACATGGACTACCATATTTTGGTACTAAAACTTCGAGTCTTTATTATGTAGCATAGTTGGGTCTATAAGATTATGCATGTCGTCTGGTTATATTATGCTGTTAATATTTGCATATTTAATTATTTTAGTTTGCGCACCTCTATTATAGTATTTTTTTGTTCGATAGTACTTAATCTAAACACATCCAGAGAGTTTGTGAAGCTGAAAACGAACCAAGGTATTACAAAAAAATGATCTTGGGTTACAGGAGCTATTTTTATTAACGTGCACATGCCCTTAAAAGAACAGAGTGATGATTGTCAGGAATCTTTTCATGACGGTAACAATAATGTGTACAGCACCAATAAGTGGCCTTTATAGCTTGCATGCAGCAGTCAATATACCAATGCTCAAGGAACTATTGCTTTCGCCAATATCCAGAAACTGGATAATAGGAACATTTAGTTACATGTAGTTATATGGATGATAGCGTTCCGCAAAGCATGTAAGGCAGCCATTTAAGGAAATCTATTGGTATCTTTCAATCGGCGAAAACATATCACAAGGATTTCACACGAGGCTATATGATGCAGAAAACGATCTTCGGATTGGTGGGAGTGCGTACGGAATTACGCAAGATTACTATACCATTCTAGTATATTTTGGGTTGCAAACAGTTTAACTTCAACGATTTTGTGTTTAGTGGGTGCTCAGCCTATCCCCCTATTGCATATATAAATATATACAACATGATAAACGTCGTGTGAGCGGGTGGTGCACTACTTTCCACCATCGCGGGTGCATTTTATACTGGGCAGTTTCGTTGCTCGACGCATTGGGGGTGACATACATACATCGATATAATTTTTCGCGAGAAACTGATTAGATCTAACTTTCAAGTAAAAACGGGGGCCGTGCAGGCATCTATTTGGCTATTACGAAAAGTTTTCGCTCCCGCCACAGAGCTTATCAGGGGTATTCCAAATACACAATGAGATTTTTTTACCTACTCGGTGCATCTAAATTCACAACGAAACTGCCCAGTATAAAATGCACCCCCAATGGTGGAAAGTAGTGAACCAACCGCTCACACGATGTTTATCATATTGTATATATTTATATATGCAATATGGGGATAGGCTAGCACCCACTAAACACAAAATCGACATGAAGTCATTTGGTGCGAAAATTGTCTAACTCAATTTGATAAGCCACTACACATCCACCGTGCCAAAAGATCTTGTTTCATCATACTGTGGTGACAGTCCTCCCCGCGTATTTTTCCACAAATGCTCCGTACTACGACTACTACGCGCCAAGTGAAATCGATGCAGGTATATTGTCTACCTTGCCGCGGAAAGTCATTTGTTTACGTGTGATCTCATATCAATAATACATTCTCCAGTTTTACTGCTGATCAGCGATCGTGAACGAGTCCGTCGCTCATATAGGAATGTTTTGGCTGGCACAGGCAAACATCTGCTATATTTTATCAGACGTAGTCAGTCGTGTTCGGTTCGGTGTAGCGATCCGATCAGTAAAGAAGATAGTGTGCGAGTACCAATAGTTGTAGACAGACTTTCAGAAGTTTACCTCGATTTCGATGGATTTTTCCTATTGAATTTGCGTAAAAAATTTCGTCGTAGAACTTATAAGTACTTTTGAAGTGTTTTTGTTGATTCGGGGAAATCCTTTTTATCTTTATCTATACGCTCTAAATTAGCATTAATAGTGGTTTTCGCTCTTGGATAAAAATACAAACAAAAAACTTTAAAAAGCATGTGACCGTGTATGCGCTTCTCTTTGGCGGTGTTATCATTTTTATCTGATTTGTTGGGCCTCTTGATTCGTGTAAGCAGATTTAAAAAGAAAAATAATCCTTCACCCTGTAAAAGAAAGAAACTATAAACTTTTCCCGCTGCATTAATCAATGCCATTTGTCACTAAGTTGTGCTGTACTGTAGTGCATCACGTGAGAAACACTGTCAATTATTGCAGGGCAAATACATTAAAACAACTTGCCGGGAGTCTTATCGCAAATTCCTGTTTCTGAAAGCCGAACTCTGTGAATGTGGTAAGTTAGCGTTCTGGCTGTTTTTGCAATTGCTTCAACAGGTTGGCTGTGAAATTTTTCCTAGATTACCTCGAACAGATGTTTTCCTTCCACAGCTATACATACATAGATAGCAGATCTACTTCTTCAAAAGGTCGTTGTGTTTTTTATAACAAAAATGTGAGTCACACCTGAATGAGACTAAAATTTTTACATGCAGGACAAAAAATATCGCAATTAATATTTAAAAATTCCGAATATATTCAGTGATGTTTGCTAAAGTTTGTGTTGTCTGCGTCTCTACTGAAGTTGCACCTGATGAGCAAAGTCGAAATTAAAATATCTCCGAAGTCTGAATGGGAGAATTTTCGTAAGAATTTTAGAAATTTTACAAAGAGTAGTAGTTCGTATGTACCGTGTTCGTATTTACGTTAAACATAAATATACATATCTCTACATATGTATAATAAAATTTCATTAACATTTATCTGGTTTATACGAGTCTAAATCAATTATAATATGGATTCTACGCAAGCAGTCACCTTCGTAAAAAGCGACTGGTGTTGCACTATGATCAAGCTGATTGGGCTTCATTCAATAACTGAGTTTTTTCTTCGACAGATGTTGAGTGCTGCTCTGAGTCCATTATCATCATCTTATGATTCGGGATGCGCAGCTTCATTCCGCACAAATTCAAAAATATTAAACCTAACTATACATCTTGGTTTAAAAATGACTAAGGGAAAACCCTAAAAGATAAGGAAGCTGCATTTCAGGCATATAAGCTGTGCAATTCAGCAGAATTGAGGCAGATCTATATAGAGGCCGCAAATTCATTATTCAGCGCGATAAATTCCAATTCATTAGATTAGCATTAGACAGAAAATCTTTACTAGTTGAAAGGGTCGTAAAGATTTCTGGTCTCTTGTTAAAACAGTTAAGAACAACTTTACCACTTCTGTGGTACCGCCCCTAATTCACAATGGGGATGTATGCACGGAATCATTGGACAGAGCCAATTTGTTTGCAGCTAAGTTTGCTGCAAATTCTTTCTTACCACCTTCTTCGCAAGTTCCTACTTCTCCACCGACATGCAACTACAGTCAAAGACCATTGCATTTACGCACAAAGTGTTCGCGAGCTGAATGTGTCTAAAGCTGCTAGGCCCGAAGGTATTAAGCGTTGCTACTCAAGTACTGCGACTCTTCTTTAACGAAACCTTTACGCAAACTATTTCACCTGCCCTATTGGACAGGAGTCTTTCTTTCCGAACGGAAACTTGCACATGTTCAGCCCAAACCCAAAAAAGGAGAGGCTTGTGATCCGTCAAATTATAGACCAATTGCCCTTACCTCGATCTTTTCGAAGGTTTTCGAAACATTCATCAACACCAAATTGATGAAATATCTAGAAATTAATCACCATATTAGACAAATACAGCCTTCGTGCTGGCCGCTCTACTGGAGATTTACTGACATTCCTTACCTTATCGCATTACATATCTCGAAGACTTCGATGGAGTCTGGCATCCTGCTCTTTTGGCTAACTTTCAGGCATTAAGTCTAGACCCCCTTTTAAAAAAATGTATTGAAAGTTTTCTCTCAGGCGCTGTTCAATTCAAGTTATATTGGACGGAGTTACTTCGGACCGTTTTATAATCTATACCGGTGTACCGCAAGGTTCTGTGCTCTCTCCTACTCTCTTCCTCATTTTTATTAATGATCTGTTAGCTCTGACTTTCAATGCTATTCATAGTTTTTCAGACGACAGCATCCTTGATTTCGTGTACTCGTTCGACTCTAGAACTGACTCCCGTGGGAATGTTATAGTTGACGAACGAAGCTACATGTTCAGTTCACTAAACCATGACCTTACAACTATATTCGTTTGGGGCAGAGCGAATCGGGTCTTGTTTAATGCTTCCAAAACACAAAGTTGTCTGTCATTTTCGTCGATGGAGAAGATATCTCGAACTCGCCATCTCTTAATCTTAGTTGGTCCGATCACATTTTTAGTATTGCCAAAAATGCGATAAAACGCTACCCATTCTATCTGATTATGGCCAGCCATTTCGGTAAGCATGGTTAGCACGTCATGATTTGGCTACTACCAAATTTCACTATTGGTCACTTTGAGACTTGCTGTCGTCCTTCCGTTATGAATCCCGATTGCTTGGATGTCTTATGCAGCACGACGTACGACGTACCTTTTTCCTTCGGGGTGGCGTCACGAATTATAGCTGCAGTTTGTTCATTCATTCTAGCTACATGTTGTGTATACCTGAGCCTGAGCCGTTGAAGCTTTATTTTTTTGATAACGTCGTTGTTTTCATAGAGCTCGTAATTATATTATCAGCGTCTCCATATACCCTTTTTTTAAGGAAAGTTACAAACTAAGCAAACCAGGTTGGATATAATAACAAAGCAATTAAGCACGGTCCAATTTTCGGTCTTTATTTTTCTTGTTATTTGGAGCTGTTTCTATCAACAAGGTAGACTCGCTTTTTACGAAAAGATAATGCTTTAAGAATTATACACATGAAATTTCCTTAACGAACAAGAATCGATTTGGACCTTGCTTTGCTTAATGTGATATAATCATACTGCCTTAAGAACTGTTCGAATGCAAGTTTCGCATTCGTTTTGCTATAACTACTGGTGACATGACATGACCCACCAAGCTCAGAAATTATAAGAGTTATGGCCAGTTTCACAGTCGAGTTTAAACCATCCTCTAAAGTTAAACGTACTCGTAGTTTAAACCAAATCGTGTTTCACGTTGGTAGTACTGATTAAATTGTGAATTAAATTAGTTATCGCCGCCATTATGAAGCAATTTTTTTATCAATCAATCTGTCAGTTGGAAAAAGTAAACAGACCAGAAAGTAAAAAATAAAAAATATGAAGTTATATTGACTAATTTTAAATATGTCACCATCCAAAAGGGCTGCAAGTTCTAAAGAAGTGATGTCGAGCTATTGCTTTCCATAGTGCATAAAAAAAGACATACATATAGTAGAGTGCAAGAAAACGGACAAGTATAGATTCGAAGACAACGTGGCAAAGTTCTTTACTTAAACGGAATGTAGCATAAAAATTAACGTTGTCCGACTCATTAAAAAGATTTGTCCGATTTCTAATTACTCGTCGACACAGTTTTAAATTTAACTCGAAAAAGACTTCTTCACGAAACATGTCTAAATTTGAATCCATGATAAAATTATTTTCTTGATATAAACAAACAATGCTACTGTCAAAATAAAACGTGACACTTGCCAAATACTTTTATCTTGAGTTTAAACCGAGGGATGGCACGGTTTAAACTCTAGTTTAAACCAGAGTTTAAACCAAACTGTGACACCCATTCGTCGAGTTTAAACTAAATATTTGGCTTAAACTCAGACTGTGAAATTAGCCATTAGACGAAGACGGAGCCCTATTCTAGAATTTCGAATAGTTTAAGCCCTTACGCTTCATACTTACTCATTCGATAAAAAGCGGAACAAGAAAAACACTATGTCGCTGCCTTTATAGTCTTACCTAGATGGATTTAATTCGGCATTTCATTATAAGACATCCATGTATGCACGCAAAGTTTTACTGGCGAAGTACACGAAATCGCTTCCAAAAAGTCCAGTAATGAGCTCGCAACTGGATTATTTGGAGTACACGAAAGAGCCCCTGAAATGGTTTCCGCAACGCCAAGCGGTGTATGGGCAGCGCAAAGTTGCGCGTTTGCGCTTCAAGCATTATATTTGCACAGATCGTGCAGCGCATCGCTCGGCGAAAGATATTACTAACAATACTCCTGAAATTGTAGTCTTCTTTGGTTCGACAAAACGGCCGCAAATTCTCCAATACGCGGCTACATTCGAAACCCAAACCAGAAGTTGTTGACGACTCTTAAAGCATATTGTTCTGGCCTCGAAGTGGATGAGTTCAGGACGACGAAGTTGTGCGGCAGTTGTTCACAGCCGGTGAGGCCGTCGAGGTCTCCACACCGATATGAGTTTTGTCCAAAATGTGATATCACGTGGAACCGAGACGTCAACGCCGGCGTAAAGAGACTGAAAAATGGTCTTTCCAGAATGGGTGGCAGGCCATTGCACAAGAATTTGTTGCGGACCACTATCCTTTAGCAAGTGATGGCTGTATAAATGCTTCTGTAAAAGCGTATTATGCAGCCAAGACTTCTATCCAGAAGTTTAGGATGGAGGGCGGCGGGATTTCTCCGTATATTATATAAATATATTTATATGTATATATGCACATATATGGGATAGTTTCCAAAAGCAGTAAACCCTAGATTGATTTAATTCGTTTTATGAATATTAATATAAATTTACCTTCTTTCTACCTTCTCTATTTTTGTTAGATTAGTCTGCATACACTCTAAACAATCTGGCCGGGCGCAAGAATATACTTAGTCATAATCACTTTTAGATATTCCTGTAATATTCAATGTTACAAACTTATGGGCTTATTTTACCACCAAAATCTTTGTTATCCTGATGCAAGTTCCTGATTCCTTGTCATTCGTAAAGGTCTGAAATACTTCGAAGGATTTAACCATAGCTTTCTGTAATTATTCAAGAGAGAGCTGAATTTTCTGCTATATATACCGTATCCACACATTAGACAAGCTATCGTATGTTACGTATGACCATGTCGTAACATGTGTAGCTTAGGTAAATTATTTTTTTGCAATTAGCAAAGAATTGAGGGACCAACAAACGATTTTATTAATAAAAACAAGAATGTGCTAAACATCAAGCAAGACATAATGCTGCAAATCCTCATGCTTGTAATTATTGCCAGTTAGATGCGGAAGTCGTCAGACAGTAATCGCTCATATAAAAGAGATGCATGGCCATGAATGCCATATGTATGCGTTCAATGCAATAAAGGATTCGGACGAAGATCAATTTGAAAAAAAAAAAAAAAAAACGCAGCGACGTCCGGATTTCTCCGTATATATGTGTATAGATATATATATATATATGCGTATATATCGGATAGTTTCCCAAAGCAGTAAACCTTAGTATCTGGCTTCGTTACTTGGTAACCTCTTTCAAAGGAAAGTCTTTTGGTCATAATATCTGTTGGAGTATCTAGATCGTTAATGATAACTGGCTCGAAGATATTGAGATGACCCACACTGGGGGAAGTGCGATTATCTGACCTTTTCTTTCTAAGTATGTAAGCCGCTGCTTCCTTCTGAATAAAGAGGTAGAGTGGCTTAAGCCAAGAATGGCTTGCAAGTTCTCGTTGAGGACACGATGTCAAAGATAACCTAATATTAAGAAGATAGGACACAACTAAACAAAATTAGAAATTTTTCGTGTTTTTTAGACCGAAACAGGTAATGGCATATAGTTGACTTTTGCATGAATGGGAAAAAGAAACTTCGCTATGTGTAGTACGACTGAGACAACGAGTTTAACACAAAAATCAAGAGAACGTAGGATTACTCGAATGATAAAATCTTCTTGAACACCTTCAAAATCCTTTCAAATTATTCATAATAGTGTACATTAGGTCACACTACCTCACTTTTTTAAAAAAAAAAGTAAATTTCGTTTTTGCCAAGATGCTGAAAGGAGATGTAAAATTCCTCTCAAATAAAATTTTCATTTTTCCCGAAAATATGAGAGAATCTAGCATGAGTTTCTCCCACTTAATTTCTTTAGAGCAAAGCGAATGTAAACAAAAGCATTATTTGAACAGCACATACATATCATAGGATTACAGCAACAACATGTGTCCATTACAGCAGCAACATGTGAATAAACTCTGCCAATATTTCATGAAAACCGGTTTTCACAAAAGCGTGGGAACATTTTATGAGAGTAAAATGTGAAAACTCCGCCCCTTCTCATTTATTTACGAAAATGAATCAATTGCCATTCTGTTTCGTTGCATGTAATTTGCGCTTTCAAATTTTTTATCTTTATTCATAAAAGTTTTAAAGAGAGTTGGATTTTTTTCTTCATTTTTTTTCTCTTTCTTCCTTTTTTTGCCGTGTGCATTTTAAATGCAAAACAATCGGAAAACTCTTCTGTGTCCTAACTTGTCATTAAGTTAACTTTGTACGATGTGATGGAGGGCAATTATAAATCAAACACGTACTAGAAGCTCCAACAACACCACACATCTTTCCTGCAATGTGGCGGAAAATATTTAATGGTGTCTCATTCACTCCCACGAAGGACTTGTAAAAATGTCGCTGATCAAAATTTCCGTGCTAGGTAGTTAACGCTCTCTTAATATCGCTATTGGGGGCTCTATTGCAGCGGACCGTTTTTCCCGCCATACTTGCCTTTCCTTTGACACCCTATCTCCTTCCTCCCATCCCGATGCTGGGGGAGCATATATCCTCGACAACTTATCAAGCCAAGGTGTAAGTGTCATCATGCCGAGAGCTGCACGGCAGTGGGTAGTTGTAGCACTGTCGCAAACGATCTCCTTGGGGCAACGGGCGCACCCCATTGTATAAATTTTCTTACTCCGATATTTGAGGCTCTATCGGAGCGGACCGTTTTTCCCGCCATAGTCGTGGGACCAAAAATGAACACATTAACCTTAAATAATAAATCTTCTACTGTCACAACAGGTGGCAGTACAGCACTAGTTGCTGAAAATAACCCTGCCACAAATGCTTCAGGCCCAAAACGTAAGCGTTCAGAGACTGTATCAACAAGAACTGAAACATCGTATTCATGTGCAAAGACTGGTTTCACATCGAAATGCATAAATGCAAAACGGCCGAAGCAATCCAATCGGACGTGCAAGAAATGTCTGCGCTTAACATAGAAGTATCAATTTATGTCCACTATTAATTGAATAAAGAATGGGAAGAGGATAGCTTCCCAACAATAAAATTTTTGGACTATTTCTACGACTTGATGAAAAGCAGTAAGTCCAAATATGTTTTAGATCCCGCTTACAGAAGTTTGCGTGGAAAGTACATTAAAACTGGTTTATACGACTCTTCTTACAAGTCTATTCTGTTTGGATTTGTACATTTACAAACATCGACTCCATCATGTGCGCTACAATTCACAAGTGCTCCGTATGCACGGAAAGTTTTACTGGCGAAATATATAAAATCTCCTCCGAAAAGTGCAATAACAACCACGCAGTCGCGTATGCAATTACATTATGTGGCGTGCATGAAAGAGCGGCTCAAATGGTATTCCCAACGCCAAGCTTTTTATCGTCAATGAAAAGTTGCACGCTTACGGTTCAAACATTACATATGCACCGAATGAGCAACGCATCGCTTGGTTAAGGAAATAACCCAAAATACGCCTAAAACTCTGGTGTGTATAGGTTCAACAAAAATAGGAGCGAATTCGCCGATGCGTGGCTATGTGCTGACGCCAAATGATAAATTATTGCGGGCACTTAAGATGCATTGCTCTGTTATAGAAGTGGACGAATTCCACACCACCGAGTTGTGCAGCAAATGTTGCGAGGTTGTGAGGCCAACTTGGTCTCCACATCGGTACCAGTTTTGCCCAAAATGTAGTACCACGTGGAACAGAGATGTGAACGCCGGCGCGAACATCTTGATAATTGGCGTGGCCCAAATGATGGGTGCGCCAATGCACCCTAACTTCAGCAGAACCACCCGGTTATGACAATGTATGGCTGTGTTGAACACTATGACTCCTAAGATTTCTTCTTTTACCAGACGCCAGTGTTATTTGCAAAATATCTACTTTTGACAATCCTTAAAATAAATAAAAATATCTACTTGTAGCATTTAAAAGCTGCCATAAATTTGCACTGATTTAACAAGCTATCTTTAAACGAAAATTTTCCGAGTTTACCTGGTTGTACTATTGAAGTGATGAGATTACCGTGCACAAATCTAATTATTTGCTGTTGATCCTTACGTATTTCTAATCCTTAATTTCATTTAGAGAAGAGGATATCTTAAAGCTCCGCAGATCATGCTAAAAACCCAAGCATGAATAATTCAACTCAGGCTTCAACTGTGTGATTCTTATCAGATTCTAGGCAAGTGTACACGATTTGATAAACATTTCCCGCTGATAACCCACACAGTGACAGAATTATTAATTTTTTTAATTGTTCTTTTTTGTGCGCAGTTCATTTTAGGGGATTGCTAGTTGGGGTATTTGTACGTGACCTACGTAGAAAAATGACAAAAAGCTTCCTTCTGCACTGGGATATTTGGCTACAACTAAAAAGCGTGAAGTGAATTGATATCTTCTTCCGTTCTATATAAAAATGTGTCGATGTTGCCAGAGGTAAGTGTAACAGTTTATTTGCAAAAGATAAATAATTATTTAGAAAATAGTTTAATTACATCTTGTCTATCATTATTTACTAAGTAAAAATAAAATATGCTCCGTTTAGAGTAGCCAGCCTTAAAACTTTTTATTTCAGCTGCTTAGAAGATATTTACTGGAGCTGTATTGGAGAAAAGTTCTGCTACGATGAATCCATTGGTATATATTGTTGTTCAAAACACTCAAAGCAAGGCAAGATTTAATGTATTTTAATTTATTTTTAGCAAATTATAATGCAGATGAAGATGAATACTTCCAAAGGAAAAATGGTGTGCTAACATCGGTACAGCAGAACGACAATAACAATGTTTTGCCAATTATTGCTCAGCCTATCAACAGGAATAATTCTGGTATAAGGTAAAAAACTGGAGTGGAATATGAAATATCCGTTGATAAAATAAATATAACTAACTAGATTGTTTTCAGTTCAAAAATTCATGAGGAAGATTATCGACGGGAAATTCAGACAAGTGTCCCTATTTTAGCACCGGAAATTCTAGCGGTTTTTGCAAGTTCACAGATATTTGTCGATCATCCGTCCAAAATTGCCAGAAATCTTACTAAAAACTGCTTATCTGCAGTCCACACGAAAGATAAAGAAGACGATCAGGAAAAACTTATTAAGCATTTGGAAGGTAAGTAAATCACAACACTTTCCATCATTAACTCCGCACTGGTGATATATATCAGACCAAGGGAAGACCGAAGAGAGAGTAAGAGATGAATTGGATGCGGATCCATCTCGTATAAACATATAAACATTACCAATACGTTGGTATATGCGATGGGTCACTGAACTTTTCTTCCTAACAAGAAAGAAATACAGAAACAAGCTATTGATGGTGAACGTGTCTCGAGGGCAACTGCAGGGTGGCGGAAATCATATAGATGAAAACCTTCTTAAGCCACATTATAAATACACATATATCTTGCAATCTGGACGCACATATACATATAAAGAACACGATACTCAATTTCGACTTAACACATATCCACAACCACTCACACTCTCAATTTAGCTAACCGAAATCGAAATGATAGCTCAAATTATAGGTAATTAATGAAAGATACATAGCAGACTTCGTGTTTTTTCATGAAACACAAGACGAGCCTACAGCCCTCTCCAGTATAGCGTAAAGAATACCGCTGAAGAGTTCCGTGGCTGGAACGAAATGTCATACGGAATAGCCAATAGTTAGCCTGCACGGCATGTCCATTGAAATCCCATAGACAAAATGACACTAACAACATCCGGGCACATCCTAGAACCGCCTAAGACTGCCCCACTACCCGAATTGTTACATTACAGGGACGTAATATATAGCGTTAATCATTATCTCCTTTATACATGTTATTATTTATTATAGAATAGGGTAATTATAATCCTGCCTATCTGGCCCAGATAACACGCACAGATATAATGCAGCAGTGCACTAGATATGGAAAATACTTATAAAGCCAAAGATGGAGTCCCCGTAACGTACACACCTTCCGCGAAACCAATAATACGAAGGGCATAGAATGAACCTTCAAACGCCTCCAGGCATTATCAGGAAGACATACTCAAGAAACCCAACTAGACGATAAGAACGAAGAGAACCGGAACGGAAAGAGTAGAAGAACTCCAACCCTAATCTACAAATCTCCAAGTGGCGCTTCACGAGATCACGAGTACCATCAGAGGCCATAGAGTAGAGTAAAGAGAAATTTAACGAACAAACGAGCGAAAAAATATAAACTGGGTATACTCAAAACATATATATTGTACTAACAACGAACTTCCATCAAAAGACTGCTCGCGTTTATTCATTTTCATTGTTGCAACACGACCCATCTACAATTCATACTGAGTGAAATCCTTTAGTACCTGGTTTGAACAATACCCAGTGGATAAACTAACAGGGCGGCGGTGGACAAAATTGGTGCACCATGACGTCGTCACACCGATTCGTAGCTAATTTCCAGCACGCTTACAAACATTACATATTCACCGAACGAGGAAATAACCCAAAACACGCCTAAAGCTCTGGTGTGAAATGTTGAACACTATAACACAGTTATGACTCCTCGAAAGAGGAGTTTAATTGAGTAAGTTTCTCGAAACTGAAAATTATTAAAAATTATCTGTGAACGACATGAGCCAAGAACGGTTAGTAGAATTGGCCACCATATCTATTGAAAGCGAATTATGTGATCGCATCGACTATCAGGAACTTATTGGAGACTTTGTCAAAGTAAAAGCACGAAAAATAAATTTTGAGTCAAGGCTATTTTTGATCAAATGAAAATTATAGTGGTTTGGAGTCAATAAATACGGTGGGAGCGCCGGATCCACTATCAATTATTTGTTAATTTATTTTTAATTCTATATCAAAATATTTAATCGGAAAGGCTGTATTAAAATAACTATAGGAAAGGGCGGGTTTTCTCTGCTTGCCCCAGGTGCCCCTAGGACTGGGCACGGCGCTTATAAGGCCACCTGCGCACTTCTAAATTTACTTACAAAATATTTTGTCTATATGCCTTTATATTATTTTGTCCTTGCTAATAATTTGTAGCAATTCGCATTCTGGAGTGCTACAAAAGTTTTCACCAACGAAGACGTACAACCAAATCAAACTTTTTGCCAGTTCAAGACACAATGTGTGTATGTCCCAGAGCCGCTCACCTATGTCCGAGCCATTTTTCTAACAAGAGATTATCCATAAATAATAAATAATAAATTGGGCGAGTGATATTTCACTCCGTGGTAGAGAAATAGTTTAAAATTGTATAATCAAATAATTTTCTCCTTGTCTCATGCCCCACAATGAATTTATGAAAGTCGAAACAAAGAAGAGGATTGACCGGTAAAAAAAATAGATAATATAATTAAATTGGTTGCTGCCTGGGACACGATAATAATAACAATATTAAAATGTAAACATTTGAGGAGAATGGAACCTCACAAGCTCTGGTGCGGCTTCTGTTGAAATTATTTAGAGTATCAAAATTCAAATTTTGATGTTCGGTAGTGAAATGTTCATCCAAATCTCACATATTGTATTCTTTAGAATATTTGAGAGATTATTGAATCTTGTACCGCTGAGTCTAAGTGTGATGAACCAATGTTATTGATAAATTCTTCTTAACAGTCAATCAATTAGTGTAATTCAAGACGAAGAAAAAATCAAAAAAATTGAGCCATTTTGAGTAACAATAACTTACGGCGCACACTTATCAGTTGTTTTTATAATTTCTCTAATAATGATATAATTATCTTTTCTGTGTTTTAAGAATTCTCATAATTTGTCTTTGTTTCTAGAAGGCTTAGATCATCCAGACAGCAGTATTACTTTTGATAAAAAGATAAAATTTACTATTGCATCGGATTCATCGCCGGAACCAGAACGATCATTATCACCACACAAATTTTCATCAATAATAGAAGAGGAAGACTTTAGGGATGAAGTCATCCTTAGACCAAAAGCTGCAGCTCAAGATGTAAGCGATTATCTCAAGCCAACATTTGAAAAGAAACCCCTCCGCAACGTCCAAAGTGTTCCATACTTTTCATTTCGGCCCGCAAGTGAAACTGATATCTTTGCAATATCTGGATCCCTAAGCCGAATAAGTATGACCCCGGAAGTGCCATCAATTTCCTATTCGACATTGCCAAAGAATTATGAGGACACTCCAACATTGGAAAAATACAAAGAATCTGTAAGTCTGTACTCGATTCAAACAGCAAACCAAGCCAGAATATATGAGTGTGATTTCTCGATGCCGAGATACTTCCGCAAATCTGGACTCATAGGGCAAAGCATAGATAGCTTTGGACCACAGGTCCAAGAGGACCCTCCGAAAAGGCAAGAGAAGAGCAAACGTCTAAAGCACCTTAGAGGAAATCTTCCCCCGCTACTAATTCATTCCATACGTGGTAAGAAGGATGATATTAAATTAATTAACTAATATTCCTTTTTTACACTTTAACACTTTTATGTACTTAAAGCAATAAAGGGCTGCGATTTTTGTTTTAATTTTATTAAGTTGACAGTTTATTTCAGCCATCTAATGTTATTTATTATTTTTCTTGAATAAAATACTGTCATGTGACTACTTTGTTGTTTAAGTGAGCATATTATGCAGACATTAATTAGAAAAACTACATAGTTTTAAAATCGACTGCTGTTCAGTAGCCTAGGTGAAATCACGATAACTACGAAGTGTAGAAATTCTCCCGTTTACAAGATGTCCTCTAAACTAAAATCACTAAGATGTTTTTTTTCAATTTGTGCACGGCTATTTTCAGTATACGAGTCTGAGTTCTTATTCTCTCAACACATTTTTTCGAATAAACTTTGAGCTTAGCGATAGAAACAGGCATAATGAAAAAAAAACATTCTTTTTAAAAATTGCTCCGTATTGTATTAGACTCCATTTTTCATTTAAAAAAGTTAAACCTAAATTCCTTAAATTTATATTTTATTTTTTAAACCAGTGTTTTTTTACATAAGCACGGCTCCTTTTGGTCATAGGTACCTTAAATCTTGAACGCAGTTATAAGACTCAGCCAGCCAAGTCAACCTCTATAGTCCTTGGTTGATTTTTTAAGAGATGCATGTCCTTAGGGCCACGTTCCGTTGTAGCTTTAGCAACTGAAATTATGAGTTGCTCGTCAACATCTGATTGAAGAAAACTACCATTTGCGGTAGAACTATACACCATTGGATATTCGTCCGATTCATTCTTCAAGCATTCGCATTGATTTTTCAAAATATTCGTAAAAGAAAAACCAAAATTAGAAACTCAACTCACGGAAAAACAATTTCGCAAAGAAATATTCGTAACAAAATTACAGCAACTCAAGAAAACCTCGAAATCTTAATTTCGCAAACAAATATTCGTAAAATTAAATCAAATCCAATTAAATTAACAAAACTCGGAAAAACACTTTCGCAAAGAAATATTCGTAAAAGAAAAACCAAAAAATTACAAATATAAATATACCACCTTCTTACACTTCACACACATAAAATTTTATTCGCTAAAAATAAAATAACGCTTTCGATTACTATAACCACTCTTAAATGATTTTGAAAAAAACCACCAACCACCAAAGAGTTTGCTGTTTGCGCTTTTCTTCGCATGGGGTGTGGGTGCATCTTTTTCTACGCCCCGTAGGGCGGCCGACGAAAATCGAAGCTGGCGGAAGTGACGCTTCTACCAGAGCTCCAAACCTCTCTTTAGCAAAGACAAACGAATCCAATTTAAAATTTCTAGTAAAGTCTAGATGTCACATCAATCATATGCTACGTTCGCCTTAAAATTCAATTTTGACACATAGTAGTGCGGCCATACTACAGCTTCTGCCAAACCAAACCAATATCGATTTCTCTGTCTCACTTCTTTACCCAAGATGTCTCCCGTTGACTACAAATAATGAGCCCCGCTGCTGGACGAACGGTTCCGTGTTCACAATTGTATTCCGGACAAAATTGAATTAAACGGTGTACTAAAATTGTGCTAGTGATAAGTGAACACGTAATAAATCAAAATGTCGTTTCGAATGTGCATTTAGTGAAGGAAATTGTATAGAAGAATTCATGCAGTGCCAGAGGAGACGCGGCCCTCCGAAATTTTCATTTTTCATTGATTTTCGGTTTCCATTGCTGCTGGCCGTCGTCGGTCGTGTGTATCAATGAGATTGTATTGTCTTTGTCTAACATTTGCATTGTAGCTGTGGTCGATCTCCTTCAATTTTGTGTTTTGTGTAATTTATATTGATGTTTTCGTTTTTCTGTGCTTTGTGTACAAAAATGATAATAAATTGAAAAGTTCTTACAAGATTAAAGGGAAGAAAAAAGATTCCAGTGCTTCCTTTCCTGAGCAAGAGTGTTTTTTTTTTTGTTATTTTGTTACTTGTTTGTGCCATGCTATGGCAGTCACCCTAAAAGAAGTTTCTCAATGAGGTAAATGGCCCTGCCAGCAGGCGATCCATTTTACATAGCGATCGTCTCGTAATTAATTTTTCTGGATTCATATGTAAGCGCTCACCATGATAAATGCCCTCAAAATGCAATGGAATGGATGGAAGTCGGATTAAAAGTCTTAAAAATGTCAGTTCACCCTACTTAGAAAAATTCCCGATATACTTTATAACATTCTTTGATGCCGTAATCAGAATTCTTCCGGGCATCCTATGGTATCATATAGCTACCTCAGCTTTCTCCACTGCGCGAACTATTCAAACGAAATAAAATTCCCTAGTATTCAGATAGGATTAGTATGCAAGGGCCATAATTGCATTGACATAACACAACACCAGTAAAATGAAGCTTATGAGCTTTTAATTGGGATTGAAGGCGCTTGATTCAGCACAGAAAACAGCATATAAAAATCTTTGAAATCTTCGAATATATATATATGTGTTCTAAGTTTGGTTGGAATTACTTGCTGAGAGGCTGGATGGCCTTATTTTGTGTTCCTTCTTAATTTGAGCCATGTACCTATTTAATTTGGAATAATTCCTTCTATCTTTGGCACATATGGCTATAGTGGCATAGACATTGTTGTGATTTCGTACTCTATACTCTGAAAAAATTTTAATTGCTTGGAGGTTAGCCAAGAACCACTTATTCCTTGTAAATGAAAAAAAAAGTCTGCTTTGAGGTAGGATTTAATTCCTTTAGCTTCACATTGTTATTTCAATATCCATTTCCATACCATTGTATTGTCCTGTGGGCATGGGCATAACGTCTATAAAAAAAAGTACAGAACTGATTGCTCAAAAGTTGTCTAATTAGTCCCCAAAGTGAACAAGAATGACGCTATCAGAGGAGGGAAGGATGATCCCGAACATGCTGCAACCAGTATGGAGGTCATGCTGCCTAATCAACACTTACATTTTTCTAATTTTGACGTTTTTTGTCATCGGAAATCTAAGTACTTGGCAGGAGAACGTTAGACCGAAACTTTACGTCGAACTAGGTGAGTTTCTTTTTTCAATTCTCATCGATTTTATTGCCTTTCATAATAAAAAAATCATTTTGTAAATAACTTCCTACAAAGTATTAGACTGGGACTGTACTATATATATATATATATATGTGTGTGTGTGTGAGTATATATGCCTAGATCCTTTAAGGGTTTTATTTCATGGGACTGAATTTGTATTATGTAATATCATGCAGAAGATGCATTTTGCTGTTAGTACCTAAGTACATTTAAAGTGAAATATATTGGATGAATTTGAAAATTGATTGATTGATTGAGAATTACGAATAAAAACTTATTCGTACCTAAGTACTTAAGTGGGTGTGATTTTAATGAAATTGACAATAATTACTTGGGCAAAAGTGAAACCCGAATTTCTTTTATATTTTGTCGAAATTATCATATAGAAACAGCACAAATTCTGGGACAGATTAGAGTATTTCTTCAACAATAAATAAAAATTGGTCCCAAAATCTTTATTAAGAAGAATGCCAGATATTTCGATCAATTTTTCCCATTTCCGTACTCAAGCCCAATTTTTGAAATATTTTAAATATTGCTACCTACTGGTTTATATTCCCCGGAAAGCTGAGTGCTTGCAAAAAGATCAGGGTTTTTTTTTCAAATATAACTAGCTTTATGTAAAATTTTACCTATGCTGCCATCTAGGAACCAGTTGTTAAGACTGGTGTGAAAATAGTATTAAATTCGTTTATCACGACATTGAAGGGACCATGATTTTTACGTCGTTATATCCGAATGTCGTTATAAACGAGTAAAGTCATTGATAAATGATACAATGAAAATACATAAATATGTATACCTACCTAGATTCTAAAATTGTATGTTTATTCACAAAATGGGAGAGAAAAAAGCTATTACAAATATTTAAAACATGTTGCCTGTCACACGGATTGTATAAAGATAGATTATGTTGATTTACAGACATTTAAGCTTCCATAACTCCTGAGAGGAGAGAGGACTACAGGGCTGGTCGAGCAGTCGCTGGAAAGGCCATGAAGTTCTGCATACAAAGCGCTCTGTAAAATACAGGGTATTTTGTGAAGGACTAGGAAATTTTCTTAATCACCCTGTAACTCCGAAACGGTTTAGATTCCGGCCTTCCCTTGCCATATAACTTTTTGTTTGACTATGTGGCTATTATAACTCTCTGTCCTATGGATCACTATGGACACCCTGTTTAAATGGTACTATATGTGTACACATTTTTCGGAAGAATGCTTACGTTTCCGGCACTATAACCCGTTACACATCAGACTTACAGAAAAGTGTTTATACAAAAAATTTAGGGAATTTAGTCTTTATCCAAGATGGCGGACCGTGCGGGCGTCCCCCAAGGTTTAAAATTTGGATTTTTCATTGGAGCCCGGAACTAAAAACATATAAAAATCACAGCTTTTGTAGCGCAAAGTCCTTATTTAGTTAGTCCCTATTGACTGAACTACTACTAATTGAGCTCTAAAAAATATTATGCAGTGCAGACTATTGTGATAATATTTTTTAACATATTTTCAGTATAGGTGGTCCTAACTTTTAATAAAACCGGATTATCCATGGATTTTTAAAAAAAATATTAGAGTATTTGGGGCCTGCCGGCGTTGTCCGCGATAATATGCCTACATGGCTGGGGTTGAAAAGGGTGGGGTGCTTAGAATTGCATAATATCTAAGCACTGACTCGATTGTGCGATCCCGCACTCTAGGGTTTCACTTTGTGTCTGTATGTGCGTGCATACGTTCAATGGGGGGAGACTGTAGCTGTCTACGTCGCGTCGAAGCGTTTTAAGGTAGTTCCCAAATATATATATTAAAAAACGAAATTTTTGTATGGCAACCCTACGAAGGAGTTGTCCCAAAAAAAGGTGAGACAGTGTCCAAATATAAAGTGAAAAACAAAGTTTTGTATGGCAACACCAAGAAGGAGTTACCGATTCAGATTTTTCTTTCCCTAAAAACCTTATTCGGACTATTACGAACATTAAAAAAAAAATGACGTATTCAAAACTTTTCTACCATGAAATGGCGTCCCAACTTAATTGGCGTGAATTACCGGATGTTTCAGTTCAGTGCGAAGAGTATGAACTATGAAGGCATTCAGTTTGCTGTTGGTTATTTAGTAACTGATTGCGTAGTGCAAAGTAACCATATCCCTACAGATTTATTATTTTAAATATAAGGATTTGTACCTTGGTGACTATTTGGTGAATAGTTGTTAGTTTCATATTTATTTGTGTTTTGTCATAGATTTTGCCCTTGTGTATGACGTATCTAGTGATTGCGAAAATATCTCCTTGTTCTAATATCAGATGGCTCTACATGTACCATTTTGAACAGTTAGCCACTTACAATAATAATGGACTGAGTGTTCTTGCTTCAAAAATGATGGCACAAATTGTACACCGATTCATAATTTATTATTATTTGTCTATTAGAAACGCTAAAGATGTTGAAAAATAGTATTGCATTAAATGAAAACTGTTTAAGAAGTTAAACTTGTTTTAATTAACATAAAAATTAATTTTTAATATTACAGCCAATGGACCAAGGCATAATTAGAAGTCTTAAGAATAATTAAAGGTAAATCTGATGATAAAAATGATTCAAAAGAGAATACGTGCTACAAAATATCTTTTTTGCATGCTATAGTTAGATATGGTAATAACTGCTTGGAACCTCGTCACACCTGAAGCAATTTCCAATTGTTTCAAATATGCTGGAAAGCAACCGTTACAAGAAATCGAAATTTCGTTAATTTACGAAGGATTCTATGAAGATAATATCCCTTCTTTGAATGGATAACAAATTTCGACAATTATTGTTATATTATTGTTAGTACAATTGACTAGAAAGATTATCTAGCTATATTATAGCAGAAATATTTAAGACCATCCAAGGAAGCCCAATTAATTATGGCGATGACGACGATAGTGTAAATTTGCAGCCACCTACTATAGGAGAAACTTTAGATGCGGTACTCGATCTTTCACTTAGAGTAAAAACCGGAAGAGATATCTACATATGCACACGCCAACGCCTAGATTTTGATTTCTTTTTGTTTTGTCAAAAAAATTATTCTTAGCGAAAGCCGAATGAAATTATAAGATGAGATGATATGGGATATTCTTCTTTAAAACTTACCGTCATCGAGAAGAATTTTCTGAAGGAATATAATGGTCTGTTCAAAATTTTACATCAGTTATATGTTGTACATTGCTATGGAAGAATATTATAAAAAGAAGATTGTGGGAAGGAGCCATGTAGAAAATGTACCATTTTTGATTAAATTGTACCTTTGTACCAAAAGTCAATAAAGTAAGAAGAATGTACAACTTTTGGTACAATTGTACCAAAGTGGCAAGCCTGATGTGAAACAGTATTTGCTTTATGCAAAATACATATAAACAATAAATATTTAAGTACATACATATTGATCAAACATAGAATGTCGCTGTCCGCAGTGTCCCCGTAAATTCCATGTCGGCCTCATTGTATTTCGGACCTTAAAGCTGCAAACAGTAATTGACTGATGGAATGCTTTATTGGGAAATCAAAAGAAATAATTTATGCATAAATGCAATTCTGTATTTTCTGGAAATTAGTAATGGGGTATCTTTGCCATGAACAAAAAAATTTTTTTTTCATGTTATAAGGAATCGAGAAATGGTTGGCTATTACTATGGGGTCACTGGCTGAAAGTCTGCTCATAGGAGATCTTAACCAATATAGAATAGTCACTAAACGTATTTAAGGATTACCTACTTTATTTCTTTATATCTTACACCAGATCAATACATTTTCCTGGATGGTGTTTCATGTTCTAGTCTCAGTTAAATGCTAATATTAACATCTCATCACTAGAACTAGAAGTGTCCAATGGAATACAACTATTGATTGCTTCACGATCTGCATCTGCAAGTGGCACATGACTGCTAAGGACTTCAGACCCATCAGCCTTACATCGTTTCTTCTGAAGACTTTTAAAAGGTTGATGGAGGCGTCCATGGACAGCCTGCTCAGCTAAAGCGAGATTTCTAGATAATAGCACGCATACTTAAAAGGTAAATTGGTTGAAGCTGCGCTATATTACGTAGGAGGAAGCATTGAAAAATCAATCGAGAAAAAAGAATGCACTTTAGAAGCATTTCTTGATATCTTGATATCGCAGGAGCCTTTAATAATGTTAGAATGGAAGCCATTCAGGATGCCCTGACTGATCTGGGAGTCGAATCTATATATGCAGATGGATTAACTCAGTGCTCAATAACCATGTAATAAACGCGGACCTTAGCAGCAATAAGGTTAGCAAGAGGGTGTCTAGAATTACTACTTCACAAGGATGAGTACTTTCACCTTGATGAGTACTTTCACCTTTGTGGTTAACGGTATTCTCGGGAGAGTGTAAAACGCGTGGTATATGCTGATGATTTAGTCATCCTGGTCTCGGGAAAGTCCCTATCGACGTGTCGTGTCTTTACAGGGCCGGGTTATTTTTGGGAGACCATGGATAATTACAAAAGAATCAAAAAACTCTGGCTGACGTTTCACAAGCTTTCTTTATTGACGTTCGAACCTCTGAGCTGAAGTTAGCCGCCCGTGTCTTTTTACATTCTTAAAATTAAGTTCTAAAATTAAAGCTAAGTTTCCAATGGCTTTATATGAGCGTATATTACTCGACGAACAGCGAACTAAGTGCATTGCAAAAGCTTTTTAACTGGGCTATAAGTTGTGGTCTGGACTAGCCCCGCAAAGACGGAACTAATCCTCTTTACGCGGGGGAGAGTTTTCCGACTTTCGTTCCCCAAAAACTGGGTAACATTACTTTTGAATTTAAAACTGAAGCCAAATGCCTAGGAGTTATACTAGACTCCAAATTAAATTGGAGGATTAATGCCTGCATGAAAACTTTTGGCAAAAGATGAGGTATATATCCTCGTATCATGCACTGGATATACACCGCTATTATAAGACCTATCCTCACATATAAAATCTTGGTGTGGAAAACGACACACCTTAAAAGTCTTACTAAAATAAAGAGAGCTGCCTGTCTAGGTATTACAGGTGCTCTTCGAATAACACCAATGGCAACAAAGGAGATACTGCTCTGGATCTTGCCCCTTGACATCCATGGGAAATGTATAGCTGCAAGAAGTACAGTGAGACTTAGAGAGTCTGCTGGATAAAAGCAGACCTTGTGCACAGCATAATACTGAAGATTCCTCCTGGGGACTGTATACGGGGAGCTACGGATTACATTGTCTCGAGACTATACTTTAAGAAAGCCTTCTCAACTAGCATTCCTAGCAGAGAGGAGTGGGATAATAATCGTTTGGAAAATGACTGATATATGTGCCTTTACGTACGGTTCGAGAATGGATACGGGAGTGGGAGCGGAGGTCTACTCAGTATTCCCTCAAATACCGGAGTCGTATCGTCTACTGGACTACTGTTGTGTGTTCCAAGCGGAGGCTCTGGCTATTTGCAATGCAGGAAGGCTGCTGGTTACAACTTATGAGGTACATAGCGATCGAGTGATCGTTATAGTATTGACAGTTAAGCTGCAATCAAAGCTCTGGATTCAAGTACCATTATATCGCGCCTAGTGCAAAGGTGTCGCTGTGAGCTCTGGAAACTGGTTCTCTGCTGGTACCTGGTCACAGTAACATAAATGAAAACGAGGCAGCTGATTCTCTTGCCAGAAAGTGTTCCGATTTGACTATATGTCTAGCGAAGGAATCAATAGGTCGGCCCCTAGAATCAGTGAAGAGGATGTACAGGCCTGTAAGCTGGCAAATCGCTGATGGGGAGAACTGATCGCTTACGAGATTTCAAGACTGCTTTGATCTAAAATATATAAATATTGTGTATATTGAATCTCTGCTGAGGAGGAACCGGAATGATGTGCGTAATCTTAATCTTAATCAAATGGAAGTCTGTAAAAAGTTCAAATATTATTAAATAATCGACATTATGCGCTTTAATACGTTTATGAATTGTTCACTTTGATCGGTTATCTTGCCTTACCTTGACTACAATGAGCTGTGTGTAAATAAGACACCCTCATTCAGTTGATTTCTTTTCGATGGAGCTGTTCCTGTTCATTCAACTTCAAATTTCTTTGCTTGCAACACTAACAAAAGACTTAAAACGTTAAAAAACATGCGGATCCATTTTAATTGCTTCTATAGATGGTTTCCTTAAAAGCATTAAAACATTGTTCTTAACATGTTCTCTGCCTTCATCATTCCATCCTTGTCCTATATACTTCTTTATTCCATTTGATTTGATTCTACCACAAATTGTTGTCAAGTTTGTGACGTGAGGAATTGCTGGTGCAGTTGACTGCAATTTAGCAAAAATGATGGCGAAGTACAGATGCATGTATGTATGTAGTACGTATGGCAGTTGCATTCAGCTATCAAAAAGGAACACATCAGCCGACTATCTATTGAGGAGGATGCCATCACAAAGCCATTTGGACGCTGGCAAAATAACTAACGACGCAAGTATTAAAAGTAAAAGGCCATAACAACTCTTCCTCTCTATGCTTATGCAGACTCTCGAGACAGGCTGTGCACCACAGATAGATTCGTTTCGAAGTCGTACGTATAGTATAAGTACATAAATGAATATGTAAATATGCATGGATTTTGCCCAGCTACAAAATAACAGACGGACATACAGTAAGATGAGGAGAAGAGATCAGCAACTTTAAGAGAAATGAAGAAACACCCCACAAGGATTTTGAGGGTTTCAGAGCTATGTCTTTCAATGGTGTATTGATTTCAAATTTATTCATGCCGAATTTTATGCTAGGGTAAACAGACGAATTGAGCCGAACGAGATGGAAACGCTTGCTTCCATGGCAGTAATTTTTATATCAATTTATTGTATCGCGCCTCCCACGTTTTGGAAGCCCCTTCATCCGGCTGTTTGCACTTACGTACGTAACGGCTGTTTAGATAACGTAAAATGTGGTAAGAGGATTAAAGTATCGCGTTCGATTTACTTTATGGTTTGATGTAATGGCATTAGAACAGAGTTGGGGTATACTCCAAAGTATATAGCTATAGTCAGACCACAGGATACCTCTTCAAATAATCATAAAAATTATACTGAGATAAAATTTTACCTAATCCCGTCCTTATATTTCGTCAGCATTTTAAGAAAGGTTAATTGTATCTACCCTTTTAACCTATTCGATTTTTTGGCCGCTTTATCCTTGTTTCGACAAAATGGATTGAAATAAAGCCATGGAGATAGATCCATTACACGCAGAACGGTGGATGATTTGGCTTTTCCTTCTCAGTATTAGGTAATTGCTTTCACCTTTGTTTTTAAGTATATTTCAACAGGCCGTTTTTTTTTACGAAAACAAAGCTTCGTTTTTACACTTATAAGTTATAATTAATCTAAGATCTAGATAAGGTTAACAGCAACTGTATTCCACTAGGCCCGTTTACAGAAAAAGAAAAGTTCTCGACAGATCGCTAAAATAACGTTTAGTAATTTTTTTTTGAAAACGATTATCTAAAAATGTTTTAAGCAATGTTTGAGCAATGCAATCGTATGTATGTCCTGAACTGGTCCAGTTCTATTTACACACAAAACAATAATTTGGGTGTCATCCGAGAACTCATTAAAACGACTTTTTTCTTAATGAGGCAATTTTCTTTAATTATTAAGGTGGCGAATGTCAAAACTAAGAAATCAAAAGTTTCTCCAATTATGAGTCGAGGGCGCTTTCAAGTTGCCATAGTGATTTAGCTGACCTAGCTCTGTTCAGTCAATAACGAACATAGATAATGTTTCCGAAATAAAACTTGAACGCGAATCATTTTCATGACACAATGTTCGTCAATTTATTTCTGTTGACGATCTAGTACAGCTCTTTACCTTATAGTCCAATCAGTAGGAGTTTTTGCCCTACAGGGGGAGTACGGGGGAGAAGGGGGCTGTTCGAGCAGAGCAGTCGTTGGAAGGGCCATCAAGTTCTGCATACAAAGAGCTCTGTAAATGTCCGTACACTCTGTACTTTTTAAAATACAGGGTATTTTGTGAAAGACTAGCAAATTTTCTTAATCACCCTGAAACTCCGAAACGGTTTAGATGCCGGCCCCCCTTGCCATACAAGTTTTTGTTTGACTATGTGACTACTATCACCTCCTGTCCTATGGACCACCATGGAAAAAACACCCGGTATACGGGGTACTATACGTAAACAGTTTTTTGGAAGAATGTTGACGTTTCTGCCGCTGTAAGTCATTACACCTCAGACTTACAAAAAAAGGGTTTATACAAAAGCAGTAGGGAATTTAGTCTTCTTCAAATTTATATAAGCCATTTAGTCGTAGGATCAAATGTTGATGAATTATTTTGAAAAAACCAATTTTTGGTACCTTTAACCCAAGATGTCGGACCGCGCGGGCGCCCGCTAAGGGTTAAAACTTGGATTTTTCATCGGGGTCTGGAACGAAATAACATATATAAAAATCACAACTATCCCACCTTTTATAGGGCAAAGGCCTTATTTAGTCAATATTGACTGGATTATTACTAGTTCACTATTTATTAGGAAAGCATATTCCGTTTCGGAAAAATTTATTAAGAATAGATGTTACCCCTGGCTTACTCCTGACATTTGGCTGGATTACATTAACAAGTCGACGCAGGCGTGGTCGCCGTCATCGTCGTTAAAGGTTGAACAAAACGCTGGGCAGGTTACATTGAACATCTGCACTGGGCTGCAGCGCCATACATTAAATTTCACTGACATTTGATTATTGAGTCATTTATTTATTATAAACTCTGCCAGTTTGCAATAAAATTATTAAATAATTATAAATGAAATTATTATCTTTTCCTTCAAGTTCAAGTAGGTAGTATAGTATAGTATGATAATAAAATAACGAAGGTACCGATAGGCTCAACTACAATAGCCGTAAAGACGTTACGGATTTCAACGAGACTGAGGTTTAATTACCTAAAATTGTCATTTTTATCACATTCCTTAAGGGTTATTATCTTCACATTTAATGTTTTCAAGTTTTCGTAAGTAAACCTTAGTCTCGTTAAAATCCGTAACGTCTTTACGGCTATTGTAGTTGAGCCTATCGGTACCTTCGTTATTTTATTATCATACTATACTATACTACCTACTTGAACTTGAAGGAAAAGATAATAATTTCATTTATAATTATTTAATAATTTTATTGCAAACTGGCAGAGTTTATAATAAATAAATGACTCAATAATCAAATGTCAGTGAAATTTAATGTATGGCGCTGCAGCCCAGTGCAGATGTTCAATGTAACCTGCCCAGCGTTTTGTTCAACCTTTAACGACGATGACGGCGACCACGCCTGCGTCGACTTGTTAATGTAATCCAGCCAAATGTCAGGAGTAAGCCAGGGGTAACATCTATTCTTAATAAATTTTTCCGAAACGGAATATGCTTTACGGCTATTGTAGTTGAGCCTTGTATTATTTAAAAGCCGTGAAATGAAATGCAAGGTCTATAAGTACTACCAGATGTCGCTACGAATACTGTAAAGCAGTACTGAGAAATTACGAGGCAATTAAATTGGCTTTGGAAACGAGATCACTGAGAAATGTGATAAGCAAACAGTGGAAGCACTTGAATTACTAAAGATTATTACTAAACCAGGATTAGTAGTTTCCTTACAAAGATTTTACTCAGTTCTCGCGCTATATTGAATGTACTGAGTAAATTTTTCCTGACCCAAAAAGCCACTCTTGGTCAGTCTAGTGACCTCATTGCAAGTAGGTACTATAGATACCTTCGAAGCATGCAGGAATCAGTTAAAAATTTAGACAGACATTGAGCAGAGTGCTAAAAAGCACGAGATTTCGCTGGAACCTGTTAGAGTCTTAAGAAGGAAGCGTCAACAAATGGACTTCTGTACAGAATCTACTGTGGGCAAAAGCAATTACATTAGATTTGCCAGTCGACACTGGAAGATCAACATTTATTACCAAGTAATAGATAATATCATAGTAAATCTGAAACGCCGCTTTGGAAATCTACCGTTAGCTCGTACTGTGGACGCATTTCTTAAATTGGACATGAGAACGGAGAGGATTTCATCAGTAATTATAAAAAAATCTTAAGAATTGATGCATCAGCCTTGGAATCTGACGCTATGGTCATGAAAAACATGCTTCAATTAAAAATTCGGAGATGAATGCCGGAAATTTGAAAAATCATATTAAAAAAGAGTACTGCCCTAATTTATAAAAACTTTTCCAAGCAGCAATAGTACTCCCAGTGTGCTCCGCCCCGTTTGTGAGGGAAGTTTTTCAGCTATGAGGTGAAAAACGTGGCTTAGAAGCACAATGCTTCAAGAACGATTCTCTCACATGTTTTTCAAGTCACTTAATTTCGCTATTTGAGATCTTGCATATGTCTTGCATAATTTTAAACAATTCCAATTTTGTATCAGGCTGGCCCCTACTACCCCCCCCCCCCCCACCCACATAATAGGGTCCTGGCTACGCCCTTGATGTTACTTATAAACATGGTCAGCTGCGGGATTCGAACTTCCATATACACTTTCTATTTTATACTTTTTATACTTCTGTGGTTTGTGCCCTACTAAGTGGGCCACCAACAAGAATTAAAAACCTGTGAGCATAATTTATTCTTCTAAAATGTAGTGAATATTGGATGTAATGCTCGGTAGAAGTATCTACAGTTCTCTTTTAATTTCGGTTCTAATTTGTCCTCTTATGACACTCGAATACATTTCGTTACTTCCTATTTAAGGATAAATAAAACAATTCATCAGTCATAAATGTTTTTCTAGATTATCTGGTAGAGAAGAATACATAAAAACGGAAGTAGTCAAAATCGCTTCTAGTTCTACACCCACTTGCCTTCTCTGTGAATACCAATGTCCAAATTCCTTAGGTTGTGTATGGTAACTCTCGTTTCACTCTGATTTCTTATTCCCTGCTAGCTAAAATTTGATGATTTCTGTAGTAACTTTTTTGGATGGACGACTGTATGCGGCAACCAGTTTTATTGTTACAACCAGTCTCCTTTGCCTACAGTGCTGGTCAATTGTCATATGATGAAGGATGCGTATGCGTTAGACAATCACGCACGCGGAAATTACCTGCTTCCCGGAATAATAAAGAGCTATTTCGCTGCGAAGTTTTTCATTTCCGTGGGCCATTTTAGATGACTGTTGTTGTTTCGAATAAATTATGAAATCGTGTTATATTCGATACACGATGAAAGACATTGCCCTCGCTTTCCCTCCTCCTCCTTGAGTGTAAATTACCTTTGACATGCTAAGTAGGCTTTTTGTATATCTTATAACTGCTTGAAATACTTTGAATCAGTTAGTGAAAGACATGATTAGAATGGAAAGACTTTCTTATGGCGTGCACAAACATTTCAACTTTTTAATACTTTTACGTAAGTGAATATTTTACTATCGTGACTAGGATTGATAATAATTAAAAAAAGAACTGGAATCAAATAATTTTGTGACTTTTTCATTTTAGTTATCAGTTGGCCCTAGCTAACCCTTGATTAATTACATATCTCAAAAAAAAATATGTTATTCATGGCTTATCAGCTCTTAAAAGAATTATGCAAAACTCGTATATATATATATGTATAAGCATACATGCAATTGGGTATAGAAAACTTAATGGCTATATTAGCCACTGTTAATTATTTATTCTTAACTCCTGTTTAGGTTCCCATGATGTACATAATGTAGATGTTTTCTAATTCCTCGAGGTAGATAGGGTGGAAGTTTTACCACAGGCAAATAATATCCAGATATCGAATCGTCATAAAAAATTAAAAATGTTGACTAAAAAATTAAAAAGCTTATAATTGTTAGTTATTTTATTAAAAATTCTACACAGAAAAGAGTAATAATGATAGAGTAAAAATAAATAAAATAAATAAAAGAGTAAAATAATTGTTTCATTACTATTTAATTTAAATTAATGCTATTAGCCCCTCAATAGTGCGCATTTGTCGAATGTCATGGTAGAAGAATTTTGTTTCCCAACCTTGGTTTCTCTTCTTTCTCTCTTATTTTTTACTTTAGAATTTTCTGAACGTTTTCCTTGATTTATCTATTTTAATTTTATTTCATTATTTACTTCCAATACTTAAACGTGCTCTTTCTCTAAGTAATTTATTTAAAAATCCACAGATAAGACTCGATTAGCAACAAATAGGTCCAACACTAATGTTGGTCGATCTCGTCATACTATGAAAGTGATCTACTCTGAATGGTTCTTTTTCATTTCTGTCTATCGACCAGGTTTCGCTCCTGCCAAAGGGCTCATCAGTATTATTCTTGGAGTTATCTTGTTTCCCTTCCTGATAAAGCTGCATTTCCTGGTTGGTGCCTAGCTCTATTATAGCATCCTCAGATTTATTTAAACCATTAACAGATGAGTTTAAACTTTAATCAAATAAATTTAAACCTTAATTAAATGATTTTAAACCCTTAACAAATAAATTTAAACCTTAAACAAATTATTTTACACCCTTAAGAAATAAATTTAAACCTTGAAAGAATTATTTTAAACCATTAACGAATGAATTTAAACTGTTAACAAAAAGACTAACCTTTAGCAAATATATTTAAACTCTTAACAAATTAATATTTATTTATTCATTCAATATTTTTTTTCAAATTTTGGGTGCATACATAAACTGCAATACTTCTGATTTTCAGTGCAACGGTTGACCATCCACTGCCTTAGGTTACGTACATAACGAGGCGAGGCTAGGCTAGGCAGGTGTAGTGTTCCGAACAAGGCGTTGAGCTTCATGGTAAATCGCGAAGTGAGAGCATATAAGTTATGTCATCAGATTCTGAAGAAGAAATTTTGTGTTTGTCAAGTAGTGCAACTATATGCCACTTTTCACATAAGTGTACTTTCCGCAGTTTTGCTTGCGACCCGATAAATAACAAACAATTAGAATTTGGGGAATTCGTCATTCACATATGTATATAAAGATTTACATACTGATCCTTATATATTCTTCCATTATATGAGAATGAGTTAAGAACCCTCGATTATATCAAAGAAAAAACCTATACGAATATGCCAGTTATAAAAATTAGCGTATATTCATTTTATTTCTTCAAATCTTGATATAGCCTCGCCTCGGCTCGTTGTGCACGTACACATCCTTAGGAATAAGTAAAACTATATTCATAATATAGTTGGAATAATCATTAGGTGTGATTTGTTGCAGGCTATCTTCGATCACTGACAGAAGATTATGTATGTTCTTTATTTATGTCATCTAAAACTGAGCGTGCATGTGCCTTCATTTTAGAAAACGATTTTTCGATAGGATTTAACATAGGCGAGTAGGGAAGCAAAAGTTTAAGTGTTAAATTCGTTTGAGATAACACATAGCGAGCTTGTTGTGTTTTGCATATTCTCCTATTATCCATAATTAAAAATGCGTCCCTAAGCGATAGATTTGTTACAAATTTTCCAACAACTTTCCGCAGAAATAGAGAAAGCCTATCGGAATTTGCAATTCCTTGGTTATTTATCGCAGCAATAAGTGTCGTTTCTGCCACGTATTACTGGAACTATAACTCGAGCACTGGTCCCTTCTTGATCGGGCTTGATATCTTCTGAGATGAAGATTAGAACCACGAACTTCACACTTGAATTTTTGCCTCCTTTCTTGCCTATGTCAAACCCTATCGAAATCGTTTTCTAAAATGAAGGCACATGCACGTTCAGTTTTAGGTGACATGAGCAGAGAACATAATCTTTTCTCAGTGATCGAAGTCAGAAGTATTACAGATTATTCATGCACCCAAAATTTTAGCAAAATTGTATGAAATGCTCACTTAACTTTGAAATAAAATATTTTAAATATTAATTTGTTAAGACTTTAAATATATTTGGTAAAGGTTTAAGTCTTTTTGTTAACAATCGAGACTCTTTCGTTAAGGGTTTAAATACATGGTATTCTCAGATTTATTTAAACTATTAACAAATGAGTTTAAACTTGAAGCAAATAAATTTAAACCTTGAACAAATTATTTAAAACCCTTAACAAATAAATTTAAACCCATAACGAATGAGTTTCAACTGTTAACAAAAAGATTTAAACCTTTTGCAAATATATTTAAATTCTTAACAAATTTATATTTAAAGTATTTTATTTCAACTTAAATAAGCATTTCATACAATTTGTTTCGACTTTTGGGTGCATATATAGTCTACAATACTTCTAACTTGTTAATGCAACGGTTGAGGAATAAGTAAAACCAAATCCATTATATAGTTGGAACAGTCATTAGGTCTGATTTTTTGCAGGCTATCTTCCATCACTGAGAGAAGATTATGTTCTCTATTGATGTTACCTAAACATGAACGTGCATGTGGCTTCATTTTAGACAACGATTTTTCGATAGGGTTTAGCCTAGGCGAGTAAGGAGGCAAAACTTTTGGTGTTAAATTCGTTTGAGATAACACCTCGCGAACTTGTTGTGTTTTGTGTATTCTCACATTATTCATAATTAAAAAAGCGTCACTAAAGGATGGATTTGCTTCCAATTTTTCAACAAGTTCGCGCAGAAATAGAGCAAGCTTATCGGAATTGCAAGTAGAATTTGCAATTCCTTGGTTACTTATCACAGCAATAAGTATTTTGTTTATGCCACGTTTTGCTGGAACTATAACTCGAGCACGGGTGCCCTTTTTGAACGGGCTTCAGATCTTCTAAGATAAAGATTAAAACCACGAATTTAACACTAAAAGTTTGGCCTTCTATGTTAAACCCTATCGAAAAGTCGTTTTCTAAAATGACGGCACATACATATTCAGTTTTAGGTGACATAGATAGAGAGCATAATCTCCACTCAGTGATCGAAGATAGCCTGCAACAAATCACACCAGTTTCAACTATATAATGGATTTGGTTTTACTTATTCCTAAGGTAGTGGATGGTCAATCGTTGCATTGAAAAGTTAGAAGTATTGTAAATTATATATGCACCCAAAATTCGAAAAAAATTGTATCAAATGCTTACCTAAGTTGAAATAAAATATTTTAAATATAAATTTGTTAACAGTTTAAGTACATTTGCTAAACGTTTAAGTCTTTTTGTTAACAGTTGAAACTCATTCGTTAAGGATTTAAATTTATTTGTTAAGGGCTTAAAATAATTTGTTCAAGGTTTAAATTTATTTGTTAAGAGTTTAAAATCAATTGTTGAAGGTTTAAATTTATTTGCTTAAAGTTTAAACTCATTTGTTAATGGTTTAAATAAATCTGAGAATGCTCTATATATAAAAAACTTTTTTCAAGCCACATGTATAAAAAAAATCTTTTTTCAAGCCACGTGAAAATAATTCACCTGGGGATGTACACGCATATACTATATTAATACGCAGTGATGGCTTTGCCTGCCATAACATTGGTCACTCTATCAAGTATAATTAAGAATTGAATATGTGCTTAATTGATTGTCTAGAAAGCTGTAAAACCCTCTAAAAAGGTTTAGCTTTCTTCTTAAATTGGAGAGTATAGCATGGAGTTTGAAATTTCTCTTACTTCTAGAGGAAAGCAGTAAAATATGAACTGACATGGCAAGTTCACTGAATGCTTATTGTTCAGAAATGTTCGACTAAATTATACCATCATGTCTAACCATCAACATTCCAAGGCTGTCCCTCGAACGATCGGTCGTAAAGGCAATAGGGTTCTTGAAATACTCGGCTGAAATCGCGTCAAAATAAAATAATGGAATTTATCGTTCCGCGATAAACGGACAAAAAGCAAAACAAAGCATATGCAATTGCATTGAAGTTTAATTTAAAACATTTTAAATTGGCGCTTGTGCCCTGCATACTTCATGAACTTTCTCTTTTTTGCAAATCCTTTCTTAAAAATTCAATTAAATTCTTGAAAAGTCGACCCAATTAAATGGCAGGACTAATGGGCGGGGGGACGGAGCATGTTCTTATTATTTGATTGTCAGATTTCCAGTTTCGAGTTTCATTAATTTTAATTACAAGCTCCTTTTCACATTTTTGTGGAGAAAATGATGCTTCACCAGTCAGCTATCGTGTGCTTTTTAAACACCTGTGTAATATCTTTCATAAACGTGGAATGGAATATACTACAGTATTTCCTATGCATATTGCCTCCTATCCCCTATCCGTAACTTTCCGAGTGGAAGTTTTCATGTTGGTAGTGACACAAATTTAGATGTGCAGTGGATATTGAAGTCTGGCGTAATGCTGGTAAATAGATTGCGAAATTTAACGACATGACTTGAAGTGATGCTTTTGAATTAAATTATTCGCTTCAGGGGGTTTCTTTAAAATGACGGTAATCAAGAAGAAAACTTCTAGGCTCTGCAATTTCTCCTTCCGAATTCCTGTATTGCTTTTCGGGATCATCATCATCATCCTCATCACCACTGGCTACAACCAAGTGACTACGAAGGTGATTTTTACCGCTTCTACCACATTGTTTCCCTTCTATTGATTACGCTCTGTTATATCTAAATGTTAGCACTGAGTCAATACTGAGGACCTCTCAATGCTAACTTTTTGTTGGATTTGAATAAGTGTCCACACTCCTTTGAATAGTGTTGCTGGTTGTGCCATGGAAGAATTAAAGGTCAACTATCTCTTAGAGAAGTTTTTCTATGAAAATCTATATTGATGTGTCGAACTCATCGGCTCCCATTTGGCAATTAAATTCGTTAACATACATTCAAAAGGTGAAAAACTGATATAACTAGCTAGCTACTAATATGACAGCAAAGAAGTGCAGTGTAACCATTTGAATTTTTTGCGTGTAATTGTTTTTGTAATTTTATTATATGAAAACGGGTCTAAATTACGTCATGCCCGAGCTTGACACACCTTGTCTTCTGAATACCATGAGTAATTCAAATTTTTTTATTTTTAACTTTTTCTGTTTTGATTCTCTCTTGATTTTTAACAGAGCAGAAAAATATGGCTGGCAGATTTATTTGCATCCCACAGAAAACTCGCTCACTTCATATTGGGGGCATACATAAAAGGCATCTGGAGAGATAGCAAACGATGAAAGGATATATCTTTTGTTAAAAAAAAACCTCTGCAATAATGTTATCATTTCTTAAAAAATATAACAGCATAGGATCCAACAGGAAAAACTCCCAAAAGCCATAGAGAGAATACTCTAGCTGTAGTGTACTACCCTGGCGCCGAAATGTGAAGCACCCACTGGTTGGTTGGTTCACGAAAATCCGTAGATGTGGTTTAATTGGATATCATCCAGAGAAACCATCAGAGCCTGACGTTCCACAAATTGATTAATTGAAGAGTTGTGCGAGAGTGTGCGGGTAGTAAAGCGGATGGTAATATTCTATATACATGAACTGTCCAATATATGCTCACTGCTATGTTCGTCATACTTCATACTATACATACCTATATTGCTGCAGAGGAGGATATCTGTCCGTTTATTAAAAGCTACCTGCTCCGGCAGTATTTAGGAAAATTTGGGATGCTCTAATCTCGTTGTAAATACATCATCCCTATCCTGTATAAAAGATGAAAATATCCAAGTTTTAAATGGATTCATATTTGCACTATTCTCTTAGTTTCCATTTTCAGCATCGTAATTTGTTTTTTTTTTTCGTTTTGTAGGTATTTCAGCATATTTCCAATCATTTTGTACGTGTATTAAAAAATGACCGAAATTTGATAATATTCACAGAACACGCAAAAATATGGTCTTCCTTTTTGGTTTTCGATTTTATGAAGGCTGGATGTATATCTATAGATTGTTGTGTTTAATATTCTCCTACTATACATATCTTGTTGATATCTTCGAATATTGTTAACTCAGATTTCAAATATGACGGTAGAATTTTTAATGTCGCATGTCAATCTCTTCAGCTTATTGACAATTTGGGACTATGCAAACAAGCGACTCGTCTGGGTTGAATGAAAAACGACTCAGCGTTCCAGGAACGAGAAGGAGGTGGATGTGTGCGGCTGTCAAGATTAACACAATTAGGCCAAAGGTATTAATTTAATAACAAGAAGCAATATTGGAAAGAGCCTTAGTGGAGCTTCACTACCCATTGAAATCGGGTTGACTATATTCACCTAGATCTCTCATCGAATTAAAATAGCTATAAATGGTTCTAGACTTGGCCACATCTTTACCTTCTGTTCAGGAGCAGACTGACAGATTGGTACATGTATTGACAAATGGAACTGTTGATGAGTCCATCGAAGACACTGCCTGTATTTTTGCATCGTAGCGGTTTTATTCGATAATGAGCTCTTAGCACTCAATTAAACACCTCTAGCTGCGTTATATTGTTCAACATAGCCATACATTAACATAATGTCATAACCGGATGGTTCTGCTGAAGTTCGCGTGCAGTGGGGCCGCCCAGGAGTTGAGCCACGCCAATTATCAAGATGCTCGCGCCGGCGTTGACGTCTCGGTTCCACATGGTACCACATTTTGGGCAAAACTGGTACCGATGGAGGATTGATAATAATTTCTGAACTTTCTTATTAATATCACAATTGGAGATGCATGCTTGATATAGTGTAGGGAAGAAAATTTCCCCCTTATCATAATCACGTAAATAGAGCACGAAAAGGTAGAATTATGTGCAGGGTCTCAACTTGTGAATGGTGTGCATATCTAACCATGAGAAAAAGATATAAAGTGTATATGAAGAAAGCAGATGAGTATGCCTTTCTGCTACTCAACCCCCCATGAGATAACGATAAACTACAGCAGCACGAAGTGTGCATCACGTATGAAAGCAGTCCAATAATAAAGTTAAGCCAATTGAGTCAAGCCCATTTCGATCTGGAATTAATGGAAACAGGATTTTACTTCTGCTGCTGCCATAGCCATTCGAATTAGAAGAGTGCTTCCATTGGTATTGAATTGAAGCGAAATTTCAAAATAGTAAAAGAAGAGGATAAGACACAGTTTTGCAATGCTTACAGCCAGCTTTCAGTTTGACTTTGTTTCTTTTTTCTTCGGTATTTTAGTCATCGGTCTGTAGTAGCTAAAAACATATCAAATACATATTGTCGGGGATAGATTTATCCTCCTTTTCACAAGGAAGGACATATGGGTTTATGTCATTCAATGGGAAGTTTCTTGGATTCCTTTACGTATTTAGATAATACATAGGTACTACAGAGTCCGAATTTGATTCGATGCAGCCAAAGGCACAATTTGATTTCGGGATTTATACGAGATCCACAGTAACATTCTAAATATATTAGATTCTAGCCAAGCAATGCCTAGCTAATGATATATTCAAATTAAGTATGAAAAAGGACATGCAAACCAAGCCAATCGAATGATAGCAGCGCGAAGAAGAAGCTAAAAATGCAAGACGACACGGTAGGACTTTCCGATTTCAGATGATATTTCTGCTGTGCATTATTGAGCAGCGTGCGCTTGGTAGAGCATGGGATTTGCTTTGAATTCCCTTCTTGTTGTTCTACAACAATTTTATCGCGTTTATAGAAGTCATAAAAGAAACAAACGAAAACGTTCCCCTCGTTTTTACATTATAAGTTTATACAATGAATCTGAAGGAATAAGCTATCATGTGCACTATCTCGGCAAGTTCAGTATACCTAGCTTGCAAATACACCAACTCCACTATGTTTATCACAAGGCACGCACACAAAATTGGAAATTTTCTAAGGCAGCAGGGACATCACGGGAAGAAGCTTTCGAGCCCACTATCCAACCACGTCTACACGCAAACATACAGAGGTATATACCTACATACATCTGAGCCTGGTAGAGAATAATAATAATGGAATCGAGAGCTGTCCAAGGAGAATTCCCTGATTATTGATTCGTCGACGTTTTTCTTTGATATAGGCCACAAGATGAGGGGCGGCTTTTTCCTTGAGTTGAGCAGATTATCCCCTGGCAATAGGGGCAAATGATATGACTCATCCTGTACGCTATGCTACTTCAAACAGTACTTCTTATATGTATATGTGGGCATTGGAATCATTCATCTGCAGTTCTCTCAACCTCTTGCTCCAATTCTATTAATTCTGACTACACAGTGTTCGATACGAAGAAGCCCTCTTTGATGGCAGTCCCTTGTGACTTTTATTGGACCACCAAAATGTATCCCAACAGGAAAACATCCGCGCCATTAAAGGGGGAATACTATACTTCCCCTACCCCTACCAGTTCAGACTGCTGCGATATGTTGGCAAATTGAAATTGAAACATCGTACGTATAGAGTAGGGGGTACAACTGTACAGAGAAGCAGTTGGCAGGGTAGAAAAAGTCTAGTGCGGTCGCAGACATAAAATACAACACAGTTGTGCAGGAGAGCATTCACCCACCCCCGAATTTATTAGCCAAATGTTGTTATAGCTAACTGCAGGTCTACAAAATAGTTATATCAGGCTGGAAGTATAATGGCACCGTGATCCCTCATCAAATCACACATATATTATACTTCTGGAGGTTATGTTTGCATATGAATCGCATAACTCGCTTATGCGGTGGTTATACTTATGAAAAACCGATTCAAAAACTTTCAATCCACCCACACAACACTCTAGTCACGCCTGGTCCTTCGCCAAGGGTACGTGCTCCGAGTTCCTAATAGTGAATAATTTCTAAATTTCCTCCACCACATTCCTAGAGTCCTAGCCAAACATGGTTGGTCAGTCGCCATAGTTAAGTTATTTTTCCTCGCAGAATTATTAGATACGAGTAGACAGAAGTTTTGTGGAAAAAAATGCAAATGATTACGGCACCATAATTACACGCGACCAGCATAAATTTCGAATCTCGAAGGTAAGTGGAAACATATCCGAACCTCTTCATTGAAACTTGAGGGTAATGGCGCTAAGCAATGAGTACATGGCGGAAATATGAATTGAAACGATTGAAAATGATGACCGAACTCGCAAAATGTTATTTTTTTGGGATTGTTCTTATCGTTTTCATTGTCCGTTAAGTAAGTACGTTTCTCTAATGCATTGGGTAACAAATTATTGAGCTTCATTCACCTTGAGATTCTACGGTAGGAATTGTTCTGTGCAACTGTCTTCAGTTTGCTCTAAGATACTCTTTCAGTTTTACGGTTTTTCTCCATCATCTCGAAATTTCATTGTACTACCATTGAAGGGTGAAGGAATGGACCATGGACTTGAGAGGCAATTAACTGCAAAGAGATTAATTAATTAAGAGATTGAAATGAAAATTAAAGTACCGATAAACAAGGGAAATGCATCGAATAAGAAGAAGTAATCAGATGTTATCGTCTTGTAGTCAATCATTCATTTTGGCAAACTGTCGTAATATACCTAATGCTGTGCGATCTGTTTCTGCCATTATTTGCCATTCTATACTTAGATCTGATGTATCTACATTTATGTAGAATTTGTAAAGAAGCACCAGATTCGATGGACTAAAATATTTCTTATTGGTGCGTTTGTAACGCATAAAAAGAATTATAGGATAGTAAATTAAATACATATGTATGCATGACTAGAATCATGAAGCATTTTAACTTTTGATTGTCCGTCTGTCTGTCCGCCCGATATTTTGTTGACAATGCGTTCATCTATAGTGAGTTAAAATTTTGTACACAGTAATTTTATGAAAAAAGTAAGGCCGGAAGGTTCGCAGTAGGTGAAAATGAAGAAACTCGCGTAACTCCGTAAGGTTTCCATCACTGATATGATATTTCACGTGGAACCAATTTTGCTTACAGGTTTGTGACAGTAGTCTTAATTTCAAGTTTAATTTTCGCTTTAATATTCATATTACCTTCCTAATAAAATTAAATTCCAAATACATTCGAAATTATACTTTCAGTGGAATCTTTTCTCTTATAACATTAAATACTACCTATATCTTAAACTCGATTTTTAAGGAAACAAAATTAAGCATTTTTTGTTCTCCCTAAATGTAGGTATGGGGGATTGACTACTACTACAACTACTACTACTGACTACTATTCAGAATACAGACAGCAATTATTATTTGAAGTTCAGCAGAATGCAATACTTAAAACATACAAGAGAAAAAGTTATAATGGGTCTAAGACGAATATTATACCCTAGATGAAAATAAAAGTTAAATAAAGTGAAAACCAAAAGTTTTGTATGGCAACACCAAGAACGGTTTTCCCGATTTAGTCCATTTTTCAAATTTTATTTGCTACTACTATGAAAACGCCAAGTACCAAATTTCAGCTCTTTATATCGACGCGTTCTGAGTCAGTGCCCAAATATGTATATAGTACAATACAATACAATACATTTATTCGGCCTTGTACAGAAGATTACAAAATCTTATGAGTATAATTAGGTGGAAAAAAAAAACATAAGTAACATTAAAATTAAACCAAAAATGAGATAATAATAAGAATAAATATTATAATAAATAAATAAATGAATAAATAGAAAAAAAGATTAAAAAAAAAAAAAAACAACAAAAAAAAGGAAATCCAAAGATAAAAAGAAAAAGAGAACTTAGAGATAAAGAGCCAAAGAAAAGAACAAAAATAAAAAATAAGTAAATAAATAAAAAATACAACAAATTAAAAACAAAAGAGAAAAAAAAAAAATAAATAAATAAATAAAATTAAGAATTAATTAAGACAATGTAACAAGAATTTTAAGATCTGAGAATAAATACCAATCACAATCTAATAACTAGTTAAGGTAATCTTTGACTAGCTTAGCAAAGGTCAGGCCGGAACCTGTGCGCTGAATTAAATTTGGAAGAGAGTTCCATTTTCGGGCAGCTTGGACGAAGTAAGAGCGCTCACCGTACCTAGATGTACATCTCGGGACAAGGAGTTGAAGACCTCTATTCGAGTGCAAGAACTGAAGGCTTTCGGAGAGATATGCAGGGGATTTGGTGTAAATTAGCCTATGAAGGAAGATAAGCCTCCGACAAGTTAAATAGGCCTCTAGAGAGCTACCGAGTAGGGACGTAGCAAGAGCAGATACATGAGCGCTCCGAGGAAGTTTATAAATATAACGGATGACGTCGTTAAAGGCTACAGTAACTCTTCTTTGACAAATTGAGTCTAGTCTGCTAAAAATAAGGCTCCCATAGTTGAAATGGGGGAGGATAAGAGTCAACGCCAATTTCCTGCGAAAATCCACAGACAGGCAACTGGAGGAAATAGAAAGTTGACGAAGACTGCCATAAATTTTCCCCATCAAAGCGCTGATGTAGTCGCAGCAACTAAATTTCGAATTGAGTTGAATGCCCAAATTCTTAACTGACTCAACATATGCAAGCGTGGAATTATTCAACCGAACTGAAGGCAAATCAGATATAGGGAAAACGGTTCTATATACCGGCAGACAGTAAGACTTGTTTGGGTTAATGGCAAGCTCATTACCCATTGCCCATTCGTGTACCTGCTGTAGGTCATCATTGATTCGAGCAATACAGTCCTCGACCAGGCCTATGGGTCTACTAAGGTACAACTGAACGTCATCGGCATACAAATGCACAGAAGCGCTATTCACAACAGAGGGAAGGTCATTTATATAGAGGGAGAAGAGAATAGGCCCTAGAACCGAACCTTGAGGAATACCAGCGGAAAGGGACAATGGAGCGGAGATAGAATTATGTACTTTTACAACTTGCGCACGGTTCGAAAGGAAAGCAGAAATTAACCTAACGGCCGATGAGGAGAAGCCATATTTTGTGCCTAGTTTGCAGATTAACTTGATGTGACTCACCGAATCAAAGGCCTTACTGAAATCGAGTAGGACCAGTACTGCTAAATGATCATTGTCAAGAGCCTTATGAATATCAGATATGACTTTTAAGAGAGCAGATTCACAACTGTGACCTGGGCGAAATCCTGATTGCCAGCCTGACAATATATTCTCTTCCCCCACATGCTCCATGATTTGCGTGTACATAATTTTTTCGAGTATTTTAGCAAGAAAATTGAGTACACTAATAGGGCGGAGATCACAAGGTAGGGAGGGATGAGATTTCTTTGGAATGGGAACAACTATTGCTTGCTTCCATTGAGAGGGAAATTGTGAAAAACCCAAAACCCAAAACTTTTGTATGGCAACCCTACGAAAGAGTTGCCCGATTGGTCTCATTTTTGAACTTCGAACTTAAGTTTACTTTTTAAAGCCTGTGTGCAAAGTTTCAGTACGCTAAGCGAACTCGTTTTCGAGCTATCGTCGGGACGGACGGACATGCAAAACTCAAATAACTTTTAATCAGGGACCGAATCAGTTATGATTTTTGACGAAAAAAGCTTACTTTACTTGTTATTCCTGACCGATAATAGTTTTAAAGCTAGAAAAGCAAGCGCGAGAGCTTGATATTCTTTTTCGATGAAATTATAAAGTAGACTGGCTTTTTAATTTTTCTAGCCAAAAATAAGCCGGTTTCAAGGGTGGCTATTATTTCAGAGCAAATATGAGAGGCTTTTTACTTTATGAAGTCGTTAGTAGTTGGTTGAAAGAAATATGTTTCATTTATTTTTTTGAAAATCAATTTAGCGGAACAAATAATATATATTTCTTCAATTACTTCAAAAATTGCAACAGAGATCATTCAAAATGTTTTTTAGGGTTGAATAAGCCCTCTCAACGCTGACTTGCATTTGGGGGACAGCGTGGCCAATACGGATGGTCCAAATTATTTCTTAGAATAGGAAATGAATACTTCTGGGATTCCCAGTACTTAAGACGATCGGCATCGATGTCGACAGACGATGTCAACGCAAAACTACAGTGAGACAATAAGGCCATTTGCACATCTGATGACTCAACTTATGCCGTTGCCGCGTCGTAGTGTCGACAAAATGTTGAAAAGTCAATAGACTTTCCATATCCGAATTATTTTTAATAGAAAAGAAATTAATTCTTTCTATAGCCGAAAAATGCAACTCGGCTTGAAAAAATAAGCAGTGGCTTTTTATACCCTAGATGAAATCATTGTCATTCCGTTTGTAACACCTCGAAATAATGATGGTAGAGCAAAATTGATTGAACACCCATTCATAATATTAAAAGTTATTTCGATTTTTGCATGTCCGTCCGTCCGTCCGTCCGTGCGCACGATAACTCGAGAGCGCGTATACTTAGACAGCTGAAATTTTGTACACGGACTTAAAAAAAAAAGGTAAAATTAAGTTCGCGAATGAGACAAATCGGGCAACTCCTTCGTGGGGTTGCCATATAAAAATTTCGTTTTCCGCCATATATTTGGACACTGCCTGAGAACGCGTCGACGTAGAGAGCTGAAATTTCGTACATGATGTTTTTACTACATTAGCAAATAAAATGTCAAAAATGGACTAAATCGGGTAACTCCTTCTTGGTGTTGCCATATAAAAATTTTGGTTTTTTACGTATACTTTGAAAACGATCAGTCCAAGACATTTTTATTGTACTAAAAATTTCCTATAAAATTGGTTATAATCATTTTGTCTGTGCGACAAACCGTTCTAGAAATATATGCGAAAAACAACTTCAAAATCAATACTTGAATAGATCGGTGACCATACGAAATTTAATACGGGCATTCATCTAGCATTTTACTTGTTTTATATTGAAAAAATAGCCAGCTTCACAACCTCTTACTTCCAGCTCGAAGAAATCAAAAGCCAAGCTGGCCAGAAAAAAAATAATAAGCTTTCAGCTTAGGTGTTTTAACTTTAAATTATTTTATCATAGAAATTACAGTTTTAGAAAACTTTTTCTTAAAAAAGTTAAGTTTTCAAAAGTTTTAGGTCGCTTTCATATTGGCAAGCGGTGAGTGGTGAGCGATGAGCTGTGAGAGGTAAAACGCCGCTTAGCCAGGCCCAGGAGGATGTCGCTATGAAAGTTTTCACATTGAAAAGCGTTGAGCGGTGAGTGTTGAGCTGTGTCGCCGAGCGGTGTTTTCACTGAACTGAGCGGTGAGCGGTGGTTGTGCGCGTTGCCTATTAGTTGTTGTTTTTTTGCTGCATGCGATTTGTAAGTTTTATTAACATATAATCGAAAGTTTTAATTGATATTCGTAGAAATTCAAAAAGTTGCTCAGAATTTCTGGGAAGATTTTCATATAATATTTTAAATTCACGACTCCAACCGGTTTTTCTTTATTTTAAAAATTGATAGTCTTTTTCGTTTTCTTGCTAAATCAATCTCTTCAACCGTAACTTATCTAGTAATACCATTTGTCTCATAAGGGTTGATACCATTATACACTAAAAGTTACGATGCAACTAAAATCTAAAGCCGATCAATGTGTGAAAGCTTTGCCGCGTATCGCGCACCGCTCAACGCTCACAGCTCATCGCTCGCCAATCTGTGGGCGGCCTTACAGGGGCTGGATTCCGCAACTGTGAAGAATTTGCCAGTGTACATGATTTAAAAACTCACCATGAGGGAAAGTGTACACTTTTGAATTTCAAGCGTTTCCGTAAATATCTGTGTACACTTAAGTGCTGTATGTGCTGAATGTTGTTTGAGAAAATAGTCTTTTTGAAGAAGTTAAGTTTAGTTATAAGAATGAATTCAGTAGTATTAAGGCGACGACTGCTTAGAGAAAGGTAAAATAATTAAAATAACAAATATTTTTGAAAATACCGCTTGACAAAAACTCACAGGTACCTATTCAAAATTCACGACCAAAACGGCCGTGAGAAAATATTAATTAAAGTGTACACAGTTTTGACAGAGAAACAAATTTCCATTTTTGCGGAATCGGAACAAGGTGGTGTAAACTCATAGTTGCGGAATCCAGCCGCAGGAATCGAAACTGGTCCCACCAGAAATATTTTGGGATATTCCACTAAATCGCACGATCATAATTTTTCCCAGCTTTTTTTGTTTAAATTTTCAAATTACCAGTCATTTTCGGTCCCTGCTTTAAACCCTTTACACTCGAGAGGTGACTCTCAATCACCACTTGGTCCGATGCAGCAATTCGAGAGGTGATTCTCGGGCACCATTTATTATCTCAAATTAGTCCGCAAGCTGAAATGCTGTATTTAACTGGGACGATCCTAACAATTAGGAACGAGTTGTCATGTTTAATAAAAAAACCAAAATTCCGCATAAACACGGAAGCATAACGCGAAGATAATACTTTAGATAGCAAAGAGAAACAAAAAAACCACTTGAGATAATGCTGGAGTAATTCACAACAAAAAGGATTTTACGAGATGGTGTTAAAATTACTGTCAAAAGCTCAATGTCACCTTAAAATATATGGGCGGTGTTAATAAAACGAACCAATATGCTGCGGCATACTGCTTTCTAAGAAAGTATTTGAAATGGTGGCGAAAGCTATTCTTTTGGGATTTAGAGATGTATGTTTAATTAATTCTTATATTCTTTAAAAATCCGTAAACAAGCAGAGAAACGAACGACCAGTTAGTCATCTGCAGTATATAAAAATTTTGGTTGACAAATTGAGAGGAGATTTTTGCTAGACTCGTAATCGAACCTGTACTTCGACCTCTACTTTCGATGAAATTCGATTGAATAGAAAGCAACTGGTTATTTTAATAGGAGTCAAGAATGATTACAAGGTTTGCACTCAACGAAAAAATCTCGGCCGAAGACATCAAACAACATATTACTTTGATACTTGCGCCAACAAGCCGAGGATGCATCTTGGCGATTGTTTTATAAAATACCATATACAAACAAACAATACAGAGCTTAATATATAACAAATTGTCTTTTTTCTGATGTAAGGATACTTACATAAAATATTAAAATATAATAATTTATATGTGAAATCATTTTAAGTTAGCTATAAGAAATTCATCAAGTATGCAGAAAATCGTCTCGAGTTGCTGGTTCATCCGAGCAAAAAAGGCCTCGAGTGCAAAGGGTTGCGCGGGTGTCCAACCCATTTTGCTCCAAGCATTATTTGTGTACGTTACAAACGGAATGGCAAACTTTGTATACCCTATGATTTCATCTACGGTATAAAACGAGAAAACTATAGAAAAGTGGTTGCACTTTCTTAATGCTTCCGAACAAATATTTTGATTTTCACTACATACATGTACACACAATACTGTTTACCGTTCCTTAAAAAATCATTGCTCGAGAAACGTAACCTCTGTCACCCATAACGTGTAAATTATCGTAACCAACAGACTTAAATCACTTATGTCACTTTTATGTCCTTTGTCATCTTACATTATTCTTACAAGATGAAATCACCAATAGCGATTAATTTATTAAAATGAGCACAACAATTCTGTTCATATAAATTTCCTTGAGAAATTCTTCGAATTGATTTTTTTTCTGTTATAAATTAAGAACTGGAACAGAAAAGCGATCTTTAGATCATGCTCACATTTCCAATTTTATCGACTTGAAGGCATCTCAAATGAATTCCATAAAATGAGATAGGTAAGTATAAAGTCCATCGGAAATATGTAAATTGAGGCAGTGAGGCACCTTTCAATAAACTTCATCGTCATCTGCGCGTCCTCTTAGTCTAGGTATTTTCTTTCTCTTGTGCCACCACAATGGGAATTGTGTCATCGGCTTATGATGTTCCACCAACCAACAACTTATCTTCGGGGCTCAAGGGCTTCGAGTGGAACTCTGTAAGACGTACATACATACATTATACATTCTTGCCTTCTTATGGTTCACTGATGTTGAATGCCATCAATTTGATTTATAGGAGGTGGGGCGCTCCCTTAACATTTCCTTAAAATATATAAATTTCTTTTTATTGGGGATGCCGAGTGCTGTATGCGCGCATATTACAATCGAAAATAGAAATTGAAATTGTTTCAGGAGTTGTCCACATTCGCACGCTTCCCGAGTCTCGCCACCACAATCGTATTCATGTATAGCAGAAGACGGTGGCTTGAATGTTATAAAAAAAAAAAAAAAAAAAAAAAACATAAAAATTTCTTTCCTTCCAGGTTCTGAGGACGTGCTAAAATTTGTTGGCAATGAGACAACCGTGGACCATTTTAAACTGATGCTGCGGGATGGGAACAGCCTTCTAGTCGGAGCAAGGTAAGCTGACATACATTTCGAGAATTTATTGTGCCCAATTTCTGTTTCCATTTCACATCCTTTTGCCATTCTCCTGAATTCCAAATTAAAATTTATGTTTTTATCGCATATTTTTTGAATTAGCGTTCCAGGCGGCTCAGTCCGCTTTAGCTAATTAGATTTATCCGCGTCTGATTAATGTGTTTCTGCAGATGCCGCACGGACATTACTACTGGCAACAACTAAAATGTATATAAAAAAAAATGTAAGAAATCACATGGAAAAGTTGAGAAGTCACGAAAGTCTCCAGAACTCCAATGTTTTCTTCACAACAAATATTTGTTGACTATCGTGTCTGATGATCCTTCGTTCCCGTCGTCCACAGTGTTTCTTACTGTGTATTTTGCTCAAAACTTTGTTTGATGGTAGTAGCCATGGACACAGCTCTAAGAAAAGTTGAGATATTGTTACGTTCTGTCATCGTGCAGCCGTGTACCGCCTTAATCAAGTTAAACTCATTAATCCATTAAAAGAAATTTCCTTTAAAAATATTTCCATGTTAGTGCCAGAGTAAAAATGCCCATTTTTTCTTTAATATACAGGGAAGGTAGGACTACTGTCCCCAAAGACATACGGCGGAGGAGCTGAACATGTTTCGGAATTTTGATATGAAACATATCTAGCCTACGAAAATAATAATCTATACTGATAATGCTCTAATTTGACCTGCACTTTGGAAGAAGTAATATTTTCTAAGCAAAATGACTCGATCATGTGACATATTAATTATTTTTGGATAAACAGCCAGCGAAAAAGTTTTAAAGATAGACTCGTTTACACAAAACATGTAATCCTCATAGGCTTGTTATGTAACAATAGATTTGCATAAAGAAATTAAGCTACAGCCTTCAGAGATATTTGGAACCTGCTTACGTTTTGAAAATACGCTCTAAATCTGACAAAGGGGAGTGCTTTGAAAATATTTTATTAACATTTCAATTAAGGGAGGGAAGCCTTTGGGGGGGTCAAAATTTTGACTTGGTATATCTTGGAAAATCTAGTACAGAATGGAATTCCTTAAACTCTGAGAAGTTTGAGTACTAGATTTTTCGCAACTTAGATTGGCTCTAACTTGGTAGGGTTATGTCCGATCGGACACTGTTCACCTCAGCTCATTACCAGCTACAATTCGTAGAAGAATTTTTTTCTCTGCATGCATTTAGGTGGTGGTAGGGACCCCCGGTTCGGGGAGGGGGTTGTTACAATACCGCGTGTTGCATGTCAAATCAAAGGTCCCGCCGAGTACTATGGGGGGGCCAAAATTTTGACTTGGTATATCTTAGAAAATCTAGTACAGAATCGAATTCCTTAAACTCTGAGAAGTTTGTGTACTAGATTTTTCGCAACTTAGATTGACTCTAACTTGGTAGGGTTATGTCCGATCGGACACTGTTCACCTCAGCTCATTACGAGCTACAATTCGTAGAAGAATTTTTTTCTCTGCATGCATTTAGGTGGTGGTAGGGACCCCCGGTTCGGGGAGGGGGTTGTTACAATACCGCGTGTTGCATGTCAAATCAAAGGTCTCGCCGAGTACTATGGGGGGGGGCCAAAATTTTGACTTGGTATATCTTGGAAAATCTAGTACATAATGGAATTCCTTAAACTCTGAGAAGTTTGAGTACTAGATTTTTCGCAACTTAGATTGGCTCTAACTTGGTAGGGTTATGTCCGATCGGACACTGTTCACCTCAGCTCATTACCAGCTACAATTCGTAGAAGAATTTTTTCTCTGCATGCATTTAGGTGGTGGTAGGGACCCCCGGTTCGGGGAGGGGGTTGTTACAATACCGCGTGTTGCATGTCAAATCAAAGGTCTCGCCGAGTACTATGGGGGGGCCAAAATTTTGACTTGGTATATCTTTTAAAATCTAGTACAGAATCGAATTCCTTAAACTCTGAGAAGTTTGTGTACTAGATTTTTCGCAACTTAGATTGACTCTAACTTTGTAGGGTTATGTCCGATCGGACACTGTTCACCTCAGCTCATTACGAGCTACAATTCGTAGAAGAATTTTTTTCTCTGCATGCATTTAGGTGGTGGTAGGGACCCCCGGTTCGGGGAGGGGGTTGTTATAATACCGCGTGTTGCATGTCAAATCAAAGGTCTCGCCGAGTACTATCGGGTGATGTACTTTTTTCCCGATTCAGAAAACTTTCTAGGACGTTTTTGCTGTGGAAAAACCCATTTTGATGCACTTGGGTCACATTCACCCCCGGTACTTCATTTCACATATATTTTTACAGTTCTTTCTTCCATGGCCATTAGTGCTCTGTTGTGAACATTTTTCTCATAGGAAGTTATTTTCCACAACTCACCAATTCCGCGCAATCACGAGAAGTAGAAAAGTCCACTTTTTCATCCAAGAAGTCGCTCAAGCTACATCCGATCGCCAAAGCCTTTTCCTGCTGAATTAAACTAAACATTGTTAATAAAATATGTTCAGAGTATCATAATGCATAGTTGCATCGTTTAAGACATCTCTCTTGTCTAAAGTTGTATGAAAGTGGGCATTCCCCTTTTATATTGAGAAGCCTCGAAGATCAATCAATCAATGGTGTGTCAGATTGAAATGCATCTACAGGTAGATCTGTATTACTTCTGCTTAAATTCAGGAGGTGATAGGAGATGTCGAAAGAAGCAACATATTGTTAAGTAAATAGAGAAGGATTAAAATCTTATAAATTGTACTTCTCTTAGTTTTTAGACTAAAAATTTTGGCATTTTAACTTGGTTTTTGTTTTTCATTAAACATGTTGTCAACATCTAAGTTTTTCATATCGAATTAAAGAAGCCAATATCCTCTGTACTCGAAGTGCAACCTTTTTGGTCCTGTTTTTAATTTAATCATATCCACTGAAAGTGGCTTCAAAAGTTAATTCCCATTTTTTTGCTGTACTTAATGAAAACAGTAGAAAAGAGTGTACAATAATTTTAAAATAAAAGCTTCTTCAATTCGGTACGGAAAACTGGTGTTGATGACTTGTTTAACGAAAAGAACTGAGTTAAAATTCCAAAATTTTGGCTTTGTTCAGCATTAATTTCGGAATGGACATAAAAGATTAATAAATCTATCTATCCATATAATTCAGAAGTTACAGGGGATTCATCTAACATAAAGAAAAAAATCTTCCCATTACTCAAACGACCAATCGTTCATCCGATCCATTATTATTTAACTGTTATCTTAAAATACTAGCAAATGGGAAGGAGTGATCTAGAATCTTGTATTCAGGGTTACAATAAGTTTTCAGGAGCGTTGGAAAGTTTTAGGTGAGGTATTTCGCCAAACGATATGTTGTCAGAGTGATGATAACAGCTCAACGAATCAGGTATATATTTACAAAAACAAATTATGGAAATCCTTGCAATACTTACAGAGAAATATGGATTTTGGTGTCTCAAGGTACCCGCTAAAAATTTGAAATCACGCGAAAATCGTACGGTAGATAAGCTTTCGGCGGTAAAAAGTCAGTTATGCCGGTAAAATGATTAAAAAACAAAAACTAACCACTGGATTACCCGCTCCTTCCTCTTTAATTTGATACCAAACATGACGTATTTTGGACGTATTTTAGTGGTACGACCTCCATCCCCAAAAGCCCCTCCCCTAGAAATTGTTCACGTATATATTCTTGTCTCTAGGCCCTAGATCCGTAGGAGAAAACCCCAATGCTCTAAAACTCCCCCACACGATTTCCTCAACTCCCCAAGTATTCGCGAACGGAGAGTTAGAGAGTTTTAACCGGGAAAACGAAAACTTTCATCTCCCAAACTCACCAACTCTCCGTGTTACAGAATCCGGCCCCAGGTGACATCAAACTAATAAATGGTAGGCGTTTTGGAGATCTACATAGTAATAACATTCTTCCAAATGGGGTCATTACATATTTCTACTCTATGCTCTCCCTCTCTCTCTTTATCTCTCCAATTTTCTCTCTTTCTCTCCTATTATTTCTTCTTCAAAGCTCCCTCTGCATCTTACTGTCATGGTCATCTCATGACGTACAGAGAATCCCAAACTCTTTGTCGCGTTTCAATTCAAAAGTCTGGAGGGCTGTGAAGTACGTAATATGTATGCACTTGAAAATCCCTTTGGTTATGTATGCTTACAGACCGCCATATGCAAGCAACTCATCAAATAAACAAACAACCTTAATCGTGTTAACCAGGAAGCTAAATATCTTTCTTCATAGTGGTTGTGTTTAAATCGCCCTCAGCGCAGATACCGTAATATTGTGTGCATCCTTATCGTCAGTATGTTTTGCATAGAACGATACACTGGTAATTACTTTAATCTATTAATTATGCTAATAACTGGATTATTGTGAAGAGCACGCTCATAACTGCTAGTGATAATGGGGTCGAATGACAAACTCTACTATCATCAACTAGTATGTAGCTCTAGCTCGGCTACTCAGACTCATGTAGGCTTAATTCAATTAAGTTTCAAACGAGACACGTTCCATAACCTGCCATAGCAGCGCAACACACATACATATTTATATTAATATCTACCGCCACCCTCCACCGAATTAACGAGTTCAAATGAAAGAGTTCGCCACATACTATATGAACATACCCAGCAGTCAACAGCGTAAGTCCCGAACCCGATGCGCTAACCTCCTTTACCCTAGCCATGACATGAGGCAATATAAAATGCACAGGCCCTGGAACTACTCAGCAAATGTAATTAAATTGACTAAAAATGACTTATCGCGCCAGGGAATGCGAAAGCTTGTTAGCTCCTCGTCTTCTCTGGCAGACTACTGGTAATTTTGGATGGCTTTAATCAGGTGTTTTTTTCTTTTATTTTCAGGAATGTTGTGTACAATCTTAGTATACACGATCTTATGGAGCAGCAGCGCTTGGTCTGGTTCTCTCCTGAAGATGATGTCAAGATGTGCGTGGTGAAGGGAAAAGACGAGGTAATAAGAACACAGTAACACAGTAGAAAGCGATTAACTCTCTCTTCCTGGTGAAGGATTTATGCAGAGCTTTCTATTGTTGTAATGATGACTTAATTTCGCTGGCCGATTATACACTCGCCCAATTAAAGTTTGGAAGTTGTTATTATTGTTTTAGCAGATTAAATGCAGCGTTCTCATGAAAATAGTAAAGGCTGAATCTGGGTGCGGATTCTGATCTTTTGTCGGAAAGGATAAAATCAAATTGAATATGGTAAATATAAAAGTACGACAAATTTGTGGTGAATTGTCAAAATATGTGACTAAAATAGTTATATGCCTAAGCTACGACAAAAGATCAGAATCACCCCCAGATTACACTTTAATGCGCGGTGTGAATATTAGAAAACATTTGTTCCCTATTGTGTATCACGGATTGACAGCGGCGCGATGGTTCGGCAAAATTTTTTTCGTGTAATCACATCTAATCCTAAATTTGCGGCTCACTTTTAATGGTGACAACAAGAAAATTATATTTGCGTACCACAAATCGAGCAACCCCTTCTTGATGTTCACGTACGAAAATTGAAACGATCAGTCCCAGACGTTTGTATTGTACTGGAAAGTTTTTCAGAATATAAAATCCTATGAAATTGGTTATAATCTTTTTTACTGTCCGACGAACCGTTCTATAAATAGCTGCACAAAACCACCACTTTAACATTCAAAATTGCATAGAGGGATCACTATTCGAAATTGCATAGGCATTTATTTAGGGTATCATAAGAATTGGTCCTAGATCAATTCTAGCTTTTTGCGTTTCTCGTTTACTTTTGTTGGCATTAGAATTTAATAACTTTCATTTAAGCAAGAAACTTTCGTTGAATAGCGAAATTTTTAAAGAAGCTGTCAGGTTTTCGAGACGCCATCTGTTAATCTTTTAATAGAGAGAGGCCTAGCCAAGGGCAAAGTTCTCCTTGACATTTGTGCATCACACATAGGAAGGGTTGGAGAAACAAAAGCGGCAAATAAAACGTTCTTACAACATGTGTGCACAATTTATCTGAGACGATATCTATGTTACCTAACTACAAAATACAGTTCCATATTTTCGCAAATTCATTTATAATTACATATTCCCTCTCATAATTTTGAAATTGTATTATTCATGTGAATTAGAGCTGCTCGTCTTATTCATCCACCATTTATCTCAATACTCAATACGTTTTAGAAGCCATCGTAACTCTTATTTCCCTTTCCTCTCCGCTATCATTTCATAAAAATTTTCAGCTCACTACTTTTAGATTATTGCTCCCAATTCTTTATGCTAAAGATATGTTTGAAAATTTTCCATGTATATAATCTTCCCAAACTACTTTTTTCCCATAGCCATCACATGTTCTAAAACAAAATGTTCTCTTACTTGATGCTGCCTAGCGAGTAATCCAACTGGAATATTGTGCTTATTCGTGTCAATGTCAATTCAACACAAAGTTGACTTCACTCTAGCTTGTGTTGATTGACTTTGGGTTTCCATTAAGAGTTGTCTTTTTAAATCATTAAAAAAAATGTTTGTTTTAAAGAAAAGCAGTAATATTTTTCTTCAATATTAAGTATAGACCTTGTATTAAAATGGAAAGAAATATTATATCAGATAAATGTTCGACTCAACTTTGTTTACAAATGTTTAATCTTCTAACAAAATTCTTTAGTCCTCCAGCCAAGAACGGACATGAAAATCCAAGGCTCCTAGACGGTTAACAGAGTTAGGGTTCCTTTTTTAAATAATTGAATAAAACAAAAATGTTACCGTTATTTTTCATTTATTTAACATACATCGACCTTAGAAAATAAGAGGTGTTAGAAACTACGCCATTAATAAAAATGGAACGATACAACGCATTGAAATTATTAAAATTCACTATAAAAATGGTAAAAATGTGGCAGAGACGGTTCGTAAAACTCGAACATTTTTGGGTCGTCGTGAAGCACCTTGTCGGACCGCAATACAGAAATTGGTAGAAAAATCCGAGCTGTCGGGACAAGTTAGTGATGTGAAGAATAAAACTCGTGCACCTCGCTCAAGAACAGCCGAGAATATTGCTGCTGTAGCCGAAAGTTTTGAAGAAAACCCAGGTTTGTCCATTCCTCGTCGTTCTTTGGAATTAGGCATTCCACAAACGTCATTACACCGTATTTTGCATAAAGATTTGGGTCTTAAGGCTTATAAAGTTCATTTAACACAAAAACTCAAGCCGGCCGATCATCAACAACGTCGAGTCTTTGCTGATTGGGTCCTTGAAATGCATGAAAATGATCCGGAATTCCATCGAAAACTCATCTTGAGTGATGAGGCCCATTTCCACCTCGATGGCTTCGTCAACAAGCAAAATTGTCGCATCTGGGGCTCGGAAAACCCAAGAGTTATTGTTGAAAAGCCTCTCTATCCTCAACGTGTGACTGTTTGGTGCGGTTTATGGTCCCACGGGGTCATTGGACCTTACTTTTTCGAAAATGAGGCTGGAGCAACAGTTACGGTGAATGGATTGCGCTATCGACAGATGATTAATGATTTTTATGGCCGGAATTGGATGGTATTGATCTGGACAACGTTTACTTTCAACAAGACGGCGCTACGTGCCATACAAGCAACGAAACCATTGATCTTTTACGGGAAAAGTTTCCGGACCGTGTTATCTCTCGAAGAGGTGATCACAATTGGCCACCGAGATCTTGTGACTTAACATCTTGCGACTTCTTCCTTTGGCGCCACGTGAAAGAGAAGGTCTACGCCAACAGTCCAGCGTCGATTCAAGACCTTAAAGATGGAATTCGTGAGGCTATCGAGGACATAGGGCAGCCACTTTGCGATTTGGTTATGGAAAATTTCATGAAAAGGATATGGTCCTGTAGGCGTGGTCGTGGTGGTCATTTGGCTGATGTTACTTTCCATTATTAACAGCATAGCCTCCTCTTTATAATGAAATAAAGATTCGATCATTTATCTAAAAAATGGCATTTTTCTTTGAATATCGAAATAACACCTCTTATTGGAAAACCCTGTAGTTCTTCGCTCAGTTTTAGCGCTGAAAATGGTCGTTCTGATGAGCAGTTTGACCCGGGTGTAAGCAACAACATCCAGGGCGCTATTTCCACATTTGGATAAATGTACAAAAAGTCTTTTTCCAGGATGTACTTGTCGAGCTGCATGGCCCATAATTGTTTTCCCCGTGTGGCCTCAGCGGACGGTTAATGAGCTCGCAGGTGTAGCCACTTGTTTTTCAAAGTCCCATCGAAACCTTCTAGCTTCATGAGAAATCCAAACTTTTTTACTGAATTTCTCGTAAGCAGTACCACGTCTTTGTAGTTCTGCAATCGATAACCTGTCGATAATAACACTGAATATGGTAACTCTGAATCCGTCCTATTGGTAAATCCGTTCCTGTATGCATCAACAATAAATTGAATTACCATTTCAGACCCTGGCGGGACCCACCTGCAAGGTTGGGCCCCTAGGCAACTGCCTCGTTTGCCTAGACAGAAGCTCGCCGTTGAGTGTTGCAATTGGTGAATTGACGCAACATTAGCCATAGTCCACACAGGGTAGGATATTGTCAATTTTTACGGGCGAGAAGTATTCGGGGGAGGAAAAATGCCGAAATGCCAAGTTTCGATCGGGAGTACTACAGCAAGCCGGCCATTTTGAAATTGCGAAATTTCTGAACTTTCTCATCGGACGGCTGTACAGATGTTTATTTGCGATTTGAAGGGTGATAATATAATAATTTAATAATCATTGCGTGTTGTGAATTTGTGATACAGTTATTGTTTATATCAAAAACTATGACTTAATATTGAACACGCACACAATTAATTTCGGTAATCATATAACGAACTATGCGAAGTAACATTATTGTTTGGCACGTCTAAGCCAAACTCCTTCCATCCCTAAAAACCTCTCGTCTGGGTCGGTTCTTAGAATATAGAGAGACAACAGAAAGTATGATAAGCCAAATTTAGCTTAAGGCTGAACTACAATAGAAGTAAATAACTTTACGAAATTAAACGAGACTGAAAAATCGATATTTTTAGCCTAAATATTCACATTCCGTAAGAGTTATTATCTTGATATTTAATGTTTTCAATTTTAAAAAGTGGTAAAAGTGAAAAAATTAACAAATGGAAGTTAATGTAATTGAAGATTTGTGCGTTCTATTAATTCGAAGTGCCCTAATGACATTTTCTGTGTTAAATTTTAAAAAGTGGTAAAAGTGAAAAATTAACAAGGGGAAGTTGATTTAATTAAATTAAATAAAAAATTAAATAAAATTAAATTATTACTAAATGATTAAAAGTGCAATGTAAAAATTAAAATGGAATAAAAATGGTACAGCGAATTAATAGAAAGCACAAATCTTCAATTAAATCAACTTTCAGTTCTTTATTTTTCACTTTTACCACTTTTTAAAATTGAACACCTTAAATATCAAGATAATAAGCCTTACGGATGATATTTAGGCTAAAAGTATCAATTTTTCGTAAGTAAACCTCAGTCTTGTTCAAATTCGTAAAGTTCCTTACTTCAATTGAAGTTGAGCCTTATATTCTAAGGGCGTAACATAATCCCAACCTCATTAGTGTATTGCTCCATTTTCGTTAACAGTGTACTCTGTACTTGTCATCTGATAAGAGGAAAAAAATGCAAAGAATTACACATATTAATGGAAAGTCTTGTATAACAACACTCTGCCTCTTTCGTTATGCGTACAAAATCAGTCCATGGGGTCTCCGCACTGACTTATAACAATGGACTGAGCGATTTGCTATTTCATGTGGCACAAAAAATATTGTGTTTCTGTATATCACCGTTAGAGCACCCTTTAAAACGTTTACTATATAAAAATGTAAAACTCAACCAATCAGATGAAATTTTACACCCGTAAATCGAATTAAATTAAAAAAAATTATTTTCTTGTGTCCAAGTGATATTTTAATCGCTTATAAACACTCTTATAAGAAATTAAACTAATTCCGATTTTAATTTTCAAAAGTTTTTCTTAACTGAATGGTAAACATGGTAAAAACTATCTTTACCTTATTCTTTCTGCGGTGATTTCATCTGCAGCCAACATAAAAACATGAAATGGCATAAGTAAACGTTCAGTGAACAATATTTTGTGTTGGTAGCTCCAACTCTGCTATAGGGCGAAAGAGAGAACTATAAAACTTGTTCCATTCTTTCCTATAGGAAAATGGCAATACACTCAGTCCATTGTTATAAGTCAATAGGTCTCCGTTAAGACTACAGAGTGTGAGTTTTTCCTTTGTCGTAAGTTACCTACAATTATAAACGGCGATTAAAAGTTTCGAAAACAAGAAATTAAAGTTCACTGGGTGTGAATTTTGGAAACTACTTGGTTGTGTATTTTTTTTATTGAAGGAGTGTTATTGTTATGTTGCTTGATTTCCCAATACCAACCCGTTGAAAAACGAAGACACATTTTATATATTAACAAGGAAATAAGTTAGAATTGGTCTAAGAGCAATTCTTACGATACTCTGTATGTAATGTTGTATGGTCACCTTACTGCAAATTTGATTGCTAAAGTCGTTCTTCACGGGGCAGTTAAAAATGACTAAAACCAATTTCATAGGATTTTATATTTTAAAGAACTTGTGAGTACAATAAAAACATCTAGGACTGATCGTTTTCACAGTATACGTAAAAAACCTAAAGTTTAGTATGGCAACACCATGAACGGGCTGCCCGATTTGGTTAATTTATTTACTTTCTTTATGAAAACGCCGTGTACAACATTACAGCTTTCTGTCGGCCCATTCCCAGGTACTGTCAAGATATATAGAGAAAAACAAAAACGAAGTTTTTGTATGGAAACCCTACGAAGGAATTACCCGATTTGACCCATTTTCGAGTTAAATCTACAATTTTTTAAAACGGCGGCGTGTAAAATTTCAGCTACAAGTGAAACTGCTCTCGAATTATCGTGAGGAAAGACAAAAAGACGGACAGGCAGAGCGATGGACAGACGGACATGCAAAAACAAAATAACTTTTAATATTATGGGTGTGTGTCCAGACCATTTTGCTCATCATATAAGGTGTAAAATTTAAAAATAGAATCGTTTCGTCTTTAGTTCTTGACAACTACGTTATGAAAAAATATATCCTCGATTTCGAAACTTTACTACAATTTTGTTCGGTTGGAATATCTCCACAAATTTGGCAACTACATATAATATTTCTAACTATGAAATAGAAAATTTGCAGCCATTAAAATTAGAGCAAATTACTATCAAAATAGAAAAATTATATTAAATTTAAACAAATCCGTGATCACCAAAATGAATGAAGTCGCTGCAAAACTCTCTAATTAATAATTATAATTATTATACTTTTATGTAAATCATTTTGTCAATTTTATTTTCAGGAGGAATGTCAGAATTACATTCGCATTTTAGTTATAACAGCGCCTGGCCGACTGTTAGTGTGTGGTACGAATGCATTTAAGCCGAAATGCCATTATTATGAAATCAACGCCGGCAACTACAACCTTGAGACTGTAAAGGATGGAAAAGCTATCTGTCCCTACGATCCCAATCACAATTCCACAGCAGTTTTTGCAGGTAAGTTGCAAGCAAAAGCCTTCCTAGTCATCATCACCGAATTTGTCCGCGTGTATATCATTAATCTAGAGGAAATGTTAGCACTCGTTCTCCCCAATTTATAGGTAAATCTAGATCTCCACCAAGATCCCTATTCCGATGTAAGACCCTGCGATTCAGAGCTAAAAAATTCAGCCACCTCACTGAGGTATCAGTCCGGCATGAGGACAAGATTCTCTTTGTAGACTTAGCAACTCTATTATTGTACATTCAGTGTCATGTGCAGAGCATATCGACAATATGATCTCCAGGCATGGTAAAATATTTCATTCTCAACGATCTTAATTACAAATGTTAAGTGTAGACTTAAAGTTTTGGTATAAAATGTGAAAATAGGCGAGTAAGTTTAGATTTATATTTGTTGCCAAATTTTCGTTTCATAATTTTTCCTTTATTGAACAATTTACAAGCGCAAGAACTTCCTAAACTTTTTAAATTTAAGGGATCTATTGTGTAGCCCTAAACATTTCTGTACGTTGCCTCTGTTCGTAGAATTATTTCAACCTTAAGACGTTGAGTGAATTGTTCTCATTTTCACAGCAAAGTGCGGAAGTGCTTTCCTACGATAAATTATTCACATCCTCTATTAAGTTGTCCTATCCAAGTAGTGCCAAGATTTCGTTTGGGACGTTTATTTTCTTTTGCATCAACAGAGCACCATCGTCTCCCTCATCTTAATCTTTTCTGCTGCTTCTTCGTCGTCGTCGTCGTATTCTTTCTCCTATATTAAAGTTGAATCAATTATTTGAGCTCACTTAGAGATGCTGACTAGCTAAATTTGAAAAAGAAACTTCTTTTATTGATTCTAGTCATAGTGAGGTGCAGGGTGTTGGCTCAATTTCATCTGTTTAAGTCAACAGTAAGGGAACTTGCGTTGTTATTGCGCATACAAGCCGCATACAATAAATTGATCAAAAGGCAAGCTTTCGTCTTACGAAATCTTGACTTCACTGTACTTAGAGGCTTTTTCAATTAAAGGGAGGTTAATAAACACCCGGATATGCTCAATTAGTACTTGTTCATAGTACAGGTTTATATAGATTTGGGAATTTGATTTTTATGGACGACGGTCTTAAGCTTTTTCAGAATTTTTTGAATTGCATTTCGTAACTTTAGTAGACCCTTTATGTCTGAACTCATGCCTATATTGTCATCTAAGCGATTTGATTAGCTTGGTGGCCGCGTCACTTGGAGTTTAAGAATTCATTTTTTGTTGTTTCTTGCTTTTTGAGTGTAGGTAGAAGGCAGAATGTTCCGCATTCGCACAGTTCGAGATATAAACGAATTTCTCGGTTTGGTTGAAGTAATTTTAACTGACTCTAATTTTTGTAAAAAAAAAAAAAAACGCTTTATTGACTTTTTCCCGAAGAACTTAACGCCATTTTTCTGGGCAATATTGCTATTTCTCAATTTGAGTGAAAATCCAGGTATAGTGAAGAGGGTGGGTCGTATTCTTTTTTGACTTTTACCTCCCTTTTGTCACCCTGCAAATTCACGTCTTCAAGTAAAGTCTTATAAGAACATTTTTTGTAAGCGGGGGCGGATAAGAGTTTCCCAATTACACAGGCCAATTCATCCTGATGGAGCCTTATATTCTCTAGCAGTAGAACGTATTGACATATGTAAATATATGTTTAAATTACTTAATATCCTTAGTCCGGTGAATTGGCAGATCTAAGGTTCAGTAAAACCTCCAGAATATATGTATGATGCCCACAATACAATTTAGGCACACTGGCTTTGCTAGCCCACCATCATTAAGATTGACATCTCAAATTCCGTCCTCGGTTATCACGTTCATATACAATGCACCATTTTGCCTCGGTTTCAAAACTATGTACAGCCAAGTGTTCTTCTGAACGAAGATGGTCAGAACTGCGTTTAACTTTTCATACACATAGTTATTCACATTAGGTTCGTGCTGAGATTGACGTCAGGATGAGAAATTGATCGAACTTTTATCTCCTAAGTTTTCTTCAGTTCTTAACAATCTGAACGTCATTTGAGCATCCTTTCTCCATCATCACCCTGATTGAGTTCTGACTATTTAACTCTATGGTTAACATTCGTTCTCTTAGAATTTATCCTGTCCAGTGCTCATCAATTCAATTCAGACGAGCTGCCTCACCGAAGAAATCGAGAGTTACCCTCTCAAAAGCAATGAAATAATTCAAAGGAAGTCTTCTTCGAATATTGAACCTATACGTTGTCTCTGTCCGCTAGATTTACTTATAGCAAAGTCTTTTTCTTAAAGAATGATCAAAAAGTTGAAAGCGATATAAGTTGGTGCATTTAATTGACAAGGTAAAGTTCATACCTATGAAGGAATCTCATATTTACTATCCGTTTTCGGCAACAATGCTTCTTAAAGTTTGTCAGTAACTAAAACTGAATCCATTATAATCCGGTTTATACTCGAAATTGTGTGCATATTCTCGTGTAAATTTGCGGTTTATATCAGTCCGAAGGATTCCCAGTCCCCAGTTGCTAAGCATATCCTAGGGACTTTTGTTTTACATTATAATGCAGTATGAATGTTTGTACCCTCACCGAGGAGTGCCATAAAGCGTTCCAAATGCAAAGAAGCTGAATGCATTTGGATAAATCTCCGATATCGCATAATAAAGCACCAAAACTCGAGCGGTTGCACCGAGACAAACTCAGCCAAACATGTTTAGAAATTTTGCAGATTGTGCTTGTGCATGTGGTGAATTTTTGCATGTTTGAATCGACAAACCTTCCCAACTTTCAAGTACTTTTTGATGCTGCCATTGCCTCGAAGCGAATCGAGAATTGAAAGTATTTCTGCAACGTTTCTTAATTTCTACCTCCTTTGAGTTGCAGTCGAAACTCTACGTGCAGAGTTTTGCTATGATTGTGAGGTTCTTCCCTCATATTGTAAGTCGCTTGTATAAAGTAATTATTTAACGGTGCTGTACTATATATAGGCCATGCTTACGCCTGCAAGCGTGGAGTGTATTTGCTGACTAATTTGCCTCTAATGTTTCCCGAAGGAACACGGGGACTTTCTCTACCAACAAAACAAGACGAAACGAATGCAACGTGGTGTGCTAGTTAAGTAGTTACGTGGGGCTGTAAATATGGGCGACAAACGTGAAGTTACGCCAGCGCGAGCAAAATATATATTTTTTTGCTTGTGTATAGAATAATATGCCCGACATTTTTTTACAGCAGCAATGGCAAAGCTCTGTTCAGTAGTTCAGCTATGCTATGAGCTCTTTGCACGCACTTATCTAGAATAAGAGGTCATTTCCCATCAAATGGAACTGTGGATGTGGGAGTTTTTCTTTTTTTTTTCTTTTTCAAAGAAAAGAAATTGATTTTTGGCTCAGTGTGAAATACATATCTGTAGCTCTGTTTTAAATTTGGCTTAACAAAGGAATTGAGACGGGGAATATCAGGTCTTTAGAACATTATAAAGAAACTGGCCGGATAGGGAGTAAATATAATTTTAAGATAATTGAAAATAAGATGAGATTTAGTGGCTAGTAGTGGTTGATCCATTAGGTTTAACTTTGATTTTTATTCTGCTTTGTTTAAGTTACGTACGCTCTGTGTTAATAAAGTAATACATTAATGTAATTCAAGTAATAGGAAGGGTAAAATTCGAGCAAAGAGAGATAACACTTAAGCGGTTTAAAAAGAACAGAACAACTTAAAAGTTTTATTTCGAGAATGTAAAAATTTAAATAATTTTAATCTCAATTGCTTCCTTGCAAAATATAGTGTAACCTAACGATGCTAACGTATCTCAAATAAGTAGAGCAGCCAAGCAAGAGAAACATGGTCAAATCTTCTTAACATAAATTGTTTTACACAAAATAAATACTAGTAGACCAAGTACGAAATCCTGCGGAACACAACAAGATACGGTCATCATGGTTGAGAAAAATTATCAACGTTAATTTGATGCAGGCGATTATAATTATAAAGAAATTCTTTCACCAGGAAAATAGATGTTCCTCAAAATTTGTAGTTGATTTCAAGTTTTTCTGATTATCAAAAGTTTTATACAATTATCATCATACAAGACTGTAATTATAATGTTAAACCTGTAACTGTGACATCGGGTATATTCACATGTTTTATTAACTAAGATCACTTGATCATCAACCACAGTATCTCATTGAATTCATCAATTTTGTTTCTTATTATTATTAAAATGAGAAATGCTGACAGATTTCCGCCTCTGATTTACTCACTACGACCTGTAAGATCTTTTCTGACATTACCCCTAAGTGCCATTCGAGCTCAGATCTTTTACAAAACCGATGAGTTTTTTTGCGGATCATATTTATATCATCCTCAGACAATAGGAATGCCTTTTATAGATTGTTAAGTCTTATGCAGACGAGAACTTTGCAGTCGCAGAGGACTTGTTCAACAGTTTCGTCGTCTTATAGTACATACAGATGCGATAGGTCTCGCTATCGACCTTACCCATTTTCGTGGGCAATGCCCAGTAAGTAGGCCCGTTATAAAGCATAGTTTTTTTTGGTGAGAAGTATTTTAATCTTCTGCGAATACGTAGAAATTTGGTTCCTTAAGGGCGGTATGCTAGAGCGAAGGAATTCGGTGAAGGAATTTTTCCAGTTATTTCTTGAAGACAAATTGACATTAGGTGAAGAAATTTTTGAAAATTGTGTGTAATTCAAAATAAATAAAGAAATATTTATTTTATTTTATTTTCTTTATAATATAGAAATGCATAATTCCTAATTGTATGTAATTTGACCATTGCAAAATAAATTATATCACAAGTGTTCTATATTTGTTATTTTTGCAATTTAAAATAAATTTACCTGTTGCAAAAGCGTCGTTCCGTCGTTAAATTTTTTTTAATTAGCCACCAACGCAAAATTTCTTACAAAAATAAGCGTATCGGTACTTATTTCTCCAAGAAATATTAACATGCACAATATGTAAATGGATTTTCGATAAAGAACGACATCTTTTTGTCAATCGAGGAGAACAGTTTCCTGTTTGAATTTCTTTCCTCTAGCATACTGTTTCAAGAAATCAGCAAGACCTTTTTTTTATATACGAATAGAAATTCCTTGGCTCTAGCATACCGCCCTTTAAGCGGGAGTCATATTGTGTTCAAGCACACAGTTATCGCACTTGAAACTTATTGAATGGTAATAAGACAAATGTTCAAGCACACAGTTATCGTACTTGAAACTCTGAAACTTGCTTATTTATAAAGATTCCCGACACAATTTCACTAGCTTTTTAAATATTTATTGCACTAGTTTAATAACATTTAATTATTTACAATAGAAAATCGTTAACCAAGATTTACACATTTACTTCTCAAAGGACTTTACTAGAATATCTCCTGTCATTAATTAAATTCAACTGTTTCTTTTTTCACAATGCATAGATGGTTTGATTGAAATTTACTTTGGAGAACCAAAGTTTTTAAGTTGCTTCAGTTTCTTGCTACTTATCTTTGCCGTTAATATGTAGCATCTATGTACTTCGGCTTAGATTGTCTGGACTGATGCCCGCAGGCCGGTGCGGCGTTGACATTTCCCCGCGCCTTGAAATATGCCATTTCAACAGAGTTGTGGATTTAACCTGACATAAAGGGACAAAATATGATTATTAGATTTTGTTTGTTTGTTTTGTATATATATTGATGCAACTTAGCTTCGGAGATAGGAGGGTGTAGCTAGGAACACCCCCTTCTTTTTATCCAAATCGCTCTTCAGCATCCAGTCTTGAATGAAATGTATGTTCGCGTAGTCTAATGATGAAAAACTTCAAAGCGTCTTTGTTTTTTTTGTCATATAATTCCAGATTTACAGGTGACTCGCTTTCGTACGCGACGGACGAACGATGAATATTTCGCGAACCCGATGTGAGTGTATTCGCGACGTTGGATGAGTTCTTTCTTTTTTTTTTTTTTATAACTAGTAATTTTAGATTGTTATATATAAATTATTTTAGAATTAATAATGTAATTATTAGTTTAGATTTTATAAGTTAGTCTTGGTTCCAATTTATTATTGATCCTCCACCTTTGGGTTTGGTAACGAGCATATTTTTGTGATTGGTCTTTTAATTACAGAGTTTGCTATTTTTAACGTCACTACTCTTATTAGACCATCTTTGCCTGGATGCGTCTCAATAACTCGCCCCAATAACCATTTACAGGCTGGTATCCTTTCATCTTTAATTAGAACAAGCTCGTTTTTTTGAACATTGGGACATCTGGTAGCCCATTTAGGTCGTTGCTGTAACCTACTCAAGTACTCACTACTCCATCTGCTCCAGAAATCCTGGTATAGTTTTTGAAGTAATTGCCATCGTGACAGCGAATGTGTTTTCATATTTAGTAGTTGCACTTCTGGTGGCGTTATTGGTGCAGTTCCCATTTGGAAGTGTCCGGGAGTAAGAATACTAAGGTCTGTTGGATCGCTAGTTATCGGACAAAGTGGCCGTGAATTTAGGCATGCCTCTATTTGACACAGTACTGTTGTCAATTCTTCGAAAGTTAAGAAAGTGTTACCTAGTATTCTTCGCATGTGAAATTTCATTGATTTCACACCAGCCTCCCATAGTCCTCCAAAATGTGGAGAAGCTGGTGGAATAAAATGCCACTCAATACCATCGTTGGCCAAGAGCTCCGCTATTTCCTTGTCGGAACGTTTAAAATGTCGCACATCTTTAGAAAGTTGATTATTAGCGCCAATGAAATTGGTGCCGCAGTCACTATATACGTGACTTGGTAGTCCTCGTCTTGAAACAAATCGACGGAATGCAGCAAGAAATGCGTTCGATGTCATATCACTAACTGCTTCTATATGAATTCCCTTTGTTGACAGACATACGAATATTGAAATATAACCTTTGTAGGATTTGTTTCCTCTTCCTTTGGATACTCGAATGTCCACGGGACCCGCGTAATCTACTCCTACATGCGTAAAAGGTCGAGTAATCGATATTCGTGGTTGCGGTAAATTTCCCATTAGTTGTTTGTTAGGTTGCGCTGTCTCGCGAAAACATTTCAGGCATTTATGAACGTGATGTCGTAATGCATTACGTGCGTCGATTATCCAATACCTTCTTCTAAGAAATGACAGCATTAGCTGAGCGCCTCCATGTAATGTCACCTTGTGAGCTTGATCAATCAATAGCTTTGTTAGGTGGTGTTTGCTGGAGAGAATTACTGGGTGTCGTTCAGAAAACTTTAAATTTGCTTCTTGGAGACGTCCTCCTACTCTCATCAGTTCATTTTTGTCCAGAAAGGGACTTAGTGAAAGAAGTCGATTTTTCGATGGAAGTAGTCTATCTCCCTGTAGGCGCGTTTTCTGATACATCTCCTCACATTTAAGTTCGGCCTGAGACATTATTCTGTCTGGTTTTATCTCCTCAATCTCCCAAAATCTTCTAAGGCTTAGATCGAGATCACATTGGCTGTGCATTGTAATGATGTTTCCTGTAGTACTGTGGATTTTAGACGGACCTGACAATATCCAACCAAGAGTAGTTTGTTGTGCAATAGGGGAACCTGGAGGGCCTTTTATCATACCATTTAAAAGTATATCGGGATATACGTCCGCGCCTAGTAGAATATCAACCTTCCCCGGCTTCCAGTATGTTGGGTCGGCTAATGGGAGTTTAGTAAGATGATTCCAATTTTGATTTGCAATCGTGTGAGTTGGTAATAAACTCGTGATTGAAGATATCACCAGTAAGTTCACCTGCAGATTCTGTGCTATATCATTATGAGGATATAGACTTAAACTAATAAGTCCAAGAGACTTAAGAGGCTGACTGCTACTGAGTCCACTGATAGACGTTAAGACAGGTTGTCTTTTCAATTTGAGTTTTTGAACGGCATCTTCAGATATAAAAGATGCTTGGGATCCTTGATCAATAAGGGCTCTCAGAGTATAAACATGTCCTGATGCAGAACGAGCGTTTACCAATGCTGTTGCCAAGAGTATGCACTTGGAATTAGTTTCAGATGAATAGTAGATCTGAACATTGGAGCTCGATTGTTTAGCTTCAGCGAGATTCATGTAATTCATTTGTGAAGTACCTGGTAAGTTTACGGATGTGTCTTGCGTTGTTGTATGTATGTTAGAAGGTTTTATGAAATGCAAGAGCGTATGGTGTTTCAAGCCACATACATAACATTTACTAGTGCTTGTGCATTTATTAGTTTGATGTCGTTGGGAAAGACAATTGAAGCAAAGACCTTTACTTTTGGCCAGTTCGTGCCTCTGTGGTGTTTTTAATTTAAGAAATTCTGGACATTGTCTGACGGAATGGGACTTTTTGCATATGATACAAGCAAAGATGTCTGTCACATGGAATGACTTATTGTTGAATTTACAACTGATAGCAGTTTGCTGTTTAAAAGGAGATTCCTTTGCAATAGATTTTTGTTGTTCAGAAATTCTTTCCAAGGTATGAAAGCGTCCCTCTAGGAACTCTTGAAGCTGTTGGAAGGTCAATAATTCTTTACATCCTTCGTGTTTTGATTCCCAGAGTTGATAGGTCTCTTGAGGAAGTTTCTTAATAGTGATATACACTATTATTGGATCCCAGCAATCAGTTTTAATGTTCATGTTTTTTAATGAGTGTACACATTCTTTTGTAGTATCGAGTAATCTTTTCAATAATTGAGAATTTTCTTTGATTATGGGTGGTTGACTTAGTAGAAGCGTTAGCTGAGCATCAACTAAAACTCTCTTGTTCTCGTACCTATCAAATAGAGATTGCCAAGCGATATCATAATTAGCATCCGTTATGCTTAAGTGTCGCAGTATTTGCTCTGCTTCGCCTGATAAATTGCATTTCAGATAGTGCAACTTCTGCACATTGGTTAGAGAAGACTTCTCATGGACCAGAGCCGTGAAAAGGTCTTTAAATGAATTCCACGAAAGATAGGACCCGCTAAATGTCGGTATGCTTATCGTAGGAAGTTTTAAGTCACTTTGAGCTGAATTTATAGTACAGTTATTAACAGTAGTATTATTTATTGCAGGGCTATTTTTTGTACTATTTTGCATGACGAGCTCTAAAGCATCTGAAATCTCTCCTAATGAAAGGTAATAAGTCTCTTCTAATTTTTCGTATACTGACTTATTGAAATAATCGTTCGTGCTAATATCTTCGTCAGTAGCTATCTCCACAATTTCCAAATGGTTAGCTGTAAAGTCTGACCAAATGTTCTCTATTCCATTTTTACGACCATTTAAATATCCCAATGTATGCTTACTTGTATCATTTTTATCGTAATTTTTTAGAAACGTATTAAATATTGATTTTAGGGCATTTTGTTTTTTAACTAAGCTTTCCATGATAGCTTCTATTTTATTATTTCAAATATTTTAAATATTAAATTGGTTAGATTATATAATTATTGTAAATATATTACGCAAATATGTATATTTGAATATTAAAGTTATTGATGACAAGAAAAACCTAATACATACATATATTCACTTACCAGTGTCCCAGCAGTAATATATATGAGATTTCACCTTTCTTTAATTATAACTTATTTGAATCTTGCGTCCATTTACACTATAAATGTTTGTTTTCTCATCCACACTCACTTTATAGTTCTAGACGTGTACACTTACATTCGCAAATCCTGTTTCAGTAATAGGATCCGGCTCTTGAAGGACCAATGTTCAAGCACACAGTTATCGCACTTGAAACTTATTGAATGGTAATAAGACAAATGTTCAAGCACACAGTTATCGTACTTGAAACTCTGAAACTTGCTTATTTATAAAGATTCCCGACACAATTTCACTAGCTTTTTAAATATTTATTGCACTAGTTTAATAACATTTAATTATTTACAATAGAAAATCGTTAACCAAGATTTACACATTTACTTCTCAAAGGACTTTACTAGAATATCTCCTGTCATTAATTAAATTCAACTGTTTCTTTTTTCACAATGCATAGATGGTTTGATTGAAATTTACTTTGGAGAACCAAAGTTTTTAAGTTGCTTCAGTTTCTTGCTACTTATCTTTGCCGTTAATATGTAGCATCTATGTACTTCGGCTTAGATTGTCTGGACTGATGCCCGCAGGCCGGTGCGGCGTTGACATATTGAAAATTGTAAACACGTAGCGTGCGATGCGTGTATTGACAGGTAATATCAAATGTATCCTTTATATATTGAGTGTTAGATTACCACCGCACGCGATGCAAAAATTGAAAAAATTTCTACTTTTCGTCTCAAATGAGTTCAAATTAGTTATTTAAACAAAATTCCGAAGGAAAATATGGGATTTGAGAAAAGTTGATTAGAAAGTGGAAAAATACGCGCTAATTTATAATAAAAAGTTGAAAACAAATTTGACACATCTCAAATATCGACGCGTTCAATCTGACAGCATATTTTTTCCCACGGTATCACTGACATGTATATATAAATGGATTGACTGATCTCCTCTTTCATGTGGCACCAGTTTTGATTTCAAAAAGTGTGCTCTGACTGGTACTGTATTTAAATTATTTGGGAATTTATATTATTTATATATACATGTCAGTGGGATTTACAGAATTTACCACAAAAGTATTTGGGACTGTTTGTATTGTTAAATTTTAATTATAAGGCGAAGGAAGTATTTTTTACAAGACTGTTTTCGTTTGAAATACCGCTGAATCGTTACAGTTCAGCGGGAAAGTATGTTCTCATGGAAAGAGATAGGAACATGAAAGTGGTGCCATTTGCTTTCATGCTTTTTTGGTTCAACGAGCAGTCCATTTATATACATGTCAGTGCACGGTATACAGCAATTAACAAGTATGCCCACTACATTTTATTATATTATATTATTAAATAAAATTAAGAAGTATTTCATTAGTATAAGGTAACCCGTGGTTTGACTGACTACCACATACAAAAGTAAAGTGGCTACAAATCGGCTAAGAATTAAGCGAAGTACTTAGACTTACTTATGTCGATTTCCATAGGTAATTGCACTGATAGATTAGTTGGTGCAGTCCCAGGGAATTTATTTTATCCTGTTATATGCTTGTGAGCACACGTATTTAAATATATGAATTGCTAAAAATTGATCTCTTTAAAAGTGTAGCTTATACATGTACAGAATTGTAAAATGAAGAACAATGCCTGTGTTGCTATGAAAACTAATTCGTAAACTAATAAACTCTGTTAAACCAGTGTTATAGAATACTAGAATAGCAGTCTCATGGAACATGTTCAGTTCAGTGTAAGAACTGCTCAAATATTACCATGGATATTGACAATACAGCTCACCTAAGATAGTCTAACGAACCACTACGAACAATTTCTTTATTCTGAGGTATTCCTAGGTTGATTTAATCATCAGATTTTGATAAAATAGGTGTTTGGATACCTTCAGAGTGATGAATATTGTACCATTATTTTATACACATAGCATTCATAAACATGCATCCACAGCAATAACCTATTTAACCATAATTTTAACATGATTTTTTACTTCTTTTCCAGATAATGAATTGTATTCAGGAACGGTGTCAGATTTCAGTGGAAACATTCCAATAATTTACCGCGAACCGACAGGAACAGAGCAATACGATCCTGTAGTGCTAGATGGTAAGTCCGAATGATATGTGAAACTAAATGAATGGCAAATTCTATGTACGCAAATCCATCAGAATTGCGACTTGGAATGCTGCTTTAACTGCAGCTATAGGAAGAATTTTCATTAGAAACGTTTTACGGAACGTCTTATTACATACGACTGCCATTAAAGTTAGAAGTTGTAATAGCAATTCTGGTTGAATCTTAATTAACCCGAGATTGGTCAAGTTTAATGGCCTTTACTTTACCATTCATTTATTGTTAAATATATGTAACTGTTCTTTATGTTGTGCTCTCTGTTCTATTTCTAGCCCCTAATTTTGTTAGTTCATTCACACAGGGGGACTTCGTGTATTTTTTCTTCCGAGAGACAGCTGTGGAGTATATCAATTGTGGAAAGGTAAATTTCGTGTAAAATCATCCTTTTTTTTCGGTTTTATTAAAACTCTCCTGTACTGCAGGCGGTTTATTCACGTGTTGCACGAGTATGTAAATGGGACAAAGGGGGCCCATATGGATTCCGGAACAGATGGACATCATTTCTGAAATCAAGACTGAACTGCTCAATTCCAGGAGATTTTCCATTCTACTTTAATGAAATCCGTGAGTAATAAAGTTTTTTTTATTTTGCAACAACAATTTATGAAAATAACGTAAGTTAGTAACTTCATGAAATTAAAGCCAATTTTTAAACCCTTTGTTAATTCTTCAGTTTTGTCTTGTAATTTTGAAAAACCAAGGCAAACTGTACATGTAACCAAGGTGCACAAAGGCTCAATATCCGAGAAGTGAAAGAGAAGACTTTATCCTGATCCACAAGATTTGTGTCTTTAACGATGATTCTCCTTCACCTTCGGAAGGTTTCTTATTAAAATTATTAATTTAACCCAAAGAATTGAGTGTTCCTGAAACAGTAGAATTTACGTAACAATAAAAACAAAATGAGGGCGATAAATGAGCAAGAAAGAACTTCGGTAAACTGTTAAAATTAAAGCAGAGAGCTACGTAATTTCAATGGAAGGGAGGAAGATGGCTGGGCTCTTTCTTATATATTTTGAATGTAATGCGTTGTGAAGATTTTCCTTTCCATCCTCATTATTTACACGCCGCCCCCGCTTACCGATATTTCTCCTATACATGCTACCGATTCATTTTATAGTGAAGCTACTACCAGCAGACGTTCGCATGCAAAATTTATTTCTTGTTCTCTGAAAAACAAAACTTTTGTGAAATTGTTTGTTGTAATGTTTTTGTTTTCTGCATAGTCTTAAAGGAGACATCCGAAGTTTTGAAACAAATGTCTGCAAGCGTTGTTGGGAAGGCAGCTGGGGTGGGTGAACAACTTCACAATAAAAATAGGATCTTGCACTTTTGCTTTTGAGTGGAATTGAAATGTTATGTCTTCACAAAATTAGATATTTTTGTCAGAAAGTTCTTGATGGTACTTGATTGTATTTTGATTATTTTCGAATATGTGTAGCATATATGTATGTATGTATGTATGTATATACATGTGTAGGTATTTTAAAGTTATGCGATTTTAAAGAAAATATAATGGGGACGATTATTATTACTATTAATTATTATTATTATAAACTTTTGGTTGTCTTGTTAAGAAGTCAGTTGGTTGTTTTATAATAAAGCTAAACCAAGTTCATAAATTTGCTTAAATCCTTTTTGTTGCAACTCAATAAAACATTATTTTAACTTGTATTTATTCATATCCCTCTTACATCTAATTTATCTACGGCCTGAAAGGCTAATTGAAAATACTAAGTTGGGTAGACGGCAATATACGTATGTATGTATGTGTCAATAGTTGTCCTCGGGGATCATTGAAGTTTTCTATTCACATTCTTCCTGATATCCTTACAACAACATTTTTTTGCAGCACCAGCATTAATCTTAGCATGAATTAAGCATAATGAAGCACTTTTCTGAATTTCAGTTGCGACAGCCAATTATTTTATATATGTATTTCTTAAATTTCAATTCTACATTCTGAAATGGTACCACCACTCCCCCTAAAGCAGTCTTGTTGATGCCAAAGTCCAACTTATTTTTCCTCTCTGACCCAAAAGAAAATATTTTTCCCAAGTTAGAAGGAAAAGTTCTTGTGACAATCGATATGTTTGCTTCTCATTAATAATTTGTGATATGAAAACTTTTACAGGCGGGTGGCTTTTTGATATCATACCCAATTGAACCTACTACATACATAGCACTATACTATCCCTGATAATTCTTATTTCCTTTAGCCAGACGTTTAAGGATATTTTGCTTTTGCTCTAGGTTTTTTTCTCCCATTCCCTATTATTTTATATCACGTCTTCAAACCTCAGGCTCAGTATCAGTGTTAAAGTTTTTTCTCTTCCCTTTTTTAATTTAGAGGGAATCAGCAGCCTGGTGGAAGGACATTATGGTCACACGAGTTCAAAACTCATTTACGGAACGTTCGCTACACCGACGAATTCAATTCCTGGATCAGCCGTTTGTGCTTTCTCCCTACAGGTGAGTACTACTTGCTGTCTTTGCAGTTAATATTATTACTACTGTACTACACAAAAATTTTATCTTCTCGATGGTATCTGCGGATAATCAGAAGAATTCTTTTGTTCTTCTTTATTTAATCCGGGAAATCCCTTTTTAAAAATCATGAAAATAGAATTTGTTGGGATACATATGTATTTATCAATATTCAAGATTTCACAATTTTAAGAAGGAAAATGATTTTTATTCTTATTTTAATTTCAGGATATCACGGACACTTTTGAAGGAAATTTCAAAGAACGAAATGGTCCAAATTCTAATTGGCTTCCTGTAAACAGTGCGAAAGTAAGTTATCCAATTAATTATCAAACTATTATCCTCATCCGGCTCGAAGCTCAAAACGTAATCAATTCAGTTTTGAAATTTTAAATTTATTTTTATCAAATTACACAATATACATAATGCCCTCAAATTTTATATAAACATATGAATTAAACATTATATAAAATTTTAGGTTCCAGATCCTCGTCCGGGCTCATGTCATAATGACTCCCATACCCTTCCTGATTTAACATTAAATTTTATTAAAACACATCCGCTAATGGATGAGAGTGTACCAGCATTTTATGGCCAGCCCATTCTGGTCAGGACAAGTACTATGTAAGTTAAAAAAAAAATTAATTACATTAAAACTGTACAGTGGAAATGTCAAGTGGCTGTTTGTACGTGAATTTAATGAATTTAACTCACTATTATCCTCCACATTTAGTTACAGATTTACTCAGATAGCTGTAGATCCTCAAATCAAAACTCCAGGTGGAAAAACTTATGATGTGATATTCGTTGGAACTGGTGACTATACTTACCCTATTTAATGAAAAAAGCTTTCTGTAATAATTATCTTATTTACGACTCTAGATCATGGGAAAATTATTAAAACTGTCAATGCTGAATCGGCAGATTCCAACAAAAAAGTGTCTTCCGTTGTGATAGAGGAATTAGACGTGCTGGCTAAAAGTGAGCCAATTAGAAATTTAGAAATTGTTCGCACAATGCAATACGGTAAGGATAAATCACTAATAAAAAAAAATAGTGATGGGCGTGTATAATAATGTTTTCTATATTTTTTCAATTTAGATCAACCGAAGGAAGGGAGCTATGATGATGGCAAACTGATTATAGTTACTGATAGCCAAATTACAGCGATTAGATTGCATCGGTGTCACAACGACAAAATTACTAGTTGCAGGTATACATGACTCTGTAGTAGATGGATATACATATGTATGTATATTATTTTATTTTTATTTTTATCAATAACTAAATCTAAAAGCTTTAAAACATAGGGTAAATTAATTTATGGGCTTAAAATATGTTGCTCTGATTGCTTTAATAGAAAGTATAGATATTATATTAATATTTAGAATAGAGAAGAAAAGGCAGATGAGGCACGTCGACAAGTCGAATGTAATCCATCCATTTAATATACGAAAATAGCGGATAGCTTGTGCAATTAAAACGAGATCAATGCTTTGGTGAAAGGCTCGGTATACAGACTAACAAGACATGCTCAATATTTTTTTACACCCAAACCATGACGTCATTGAAGTCGCTGTAAACAATATGTACGTGCATGCATTTCAAATTAACTTATGCCCATTATAGTTAAGTCTTAGTAAATAGGAGTAAAATTCTTTATGAAAAATATTTCCAAAGCTGCAGGAGTGAAAAGGCCTAATATTCTATTCTTAAGCAATATTCCTACATATTTTAAATTATTATAGTTTACTATGAATATCAAGTAGATTGTTTAAAGATCATAATATGTAGGACGGTATTTCAAAGAAAAAATGTAAGCAAACACGAAGTCGAGAAGCACTAATTGTAAGAGATGTATACTGTTGCTCTGGATTCTCGACTTATTTCTTTTTTCTGCGCCTACGGGTTTTCTACATTGAATTGATCGCTTCTACCTCATAATCTAATCATAAAATTACACATTAAATATTTTTAAATAATTTTTAATAATTTTAGCGAGTGTGTGGCCCTTCAAGATCCTTATTGTGCCTGGGACAAAATAGCAGGAAAGTGTAGATCTCATGGGGCACCAAGATGGTTAGAAGAAAACTATTTTTATCAAAATGTTGCCACCGGACAACATGCCGCTTGTCCTTCAGGTTTGAAAATTGATTGTCAATTCTGGTTGTATATAATACTATGTAATATATGTATATAAACTTCAGGAAAAATGTCTTCAAAAGATGCTAATGTGGGGGAACAGAAAGGATATAGAAATGATATGGACCTTTTGGACTCTCATCGTCCCAGCAAAGATCAGCCAGGCGGAGAAGTTATCAACATAATGCAAGATAAAAATTTTGATGGCAATGGTAAACTTTTTACTTAAAAGGCAGTCTGATGTATACGTAACAATTTATTGGGTTTAATTAAGGGCCACAAATTTCTGCAGACGTTATAAATGCCCAGTATTCAGTAGAAACACTAGTAATGGCTGTTTTAGCTGGAGCAATATTTGCTCTTTTAGTGGGCTTCATCACAGGATACTTTTGCGGAAGAAGATGTCATAAAGATGAAGATGATAATCTGCCCTACCCTGATACAGAATACGAATATTTTGAACAACGACAAAATGTTAATAGGTAATTAATATCATTAAAAAACGATTACTTCTAATATGACATCAATATTATTATTATTTAAGAATTCAAACCGAACCAAAACTCCTCCCACAAGTAGAAGAGGTAACTTATGCCGAACCTGTACTTCTACCTCAAGCTTCTAGTCAAAATAAAATTCAACATTCACCGAAAAGTACTTTAAGGAAACCAATGCATCATCATGGGGCTAATTCTGAGACCCTCTTCCAATTCCAGCCAGATGGCTATAATACTAGAGAGACATATCGTGGTCGTGATAATTTTGGAACGCTGAGATCACATCAAGTAAGAAATAATATTAAATTAAACAGCATCATAGTATTCAGTTTACATTAAATTTCATTTTAGGGTGATAACTACAGACGAGGTGATGGCTTCTCAACAACAAGAAGTGTAAAGAAAGTAAGTGATATGTATTGCAATTACACACTATTTTTTTCGTCTTGATCATTTATTTTTTATTCATCGTAATTATCTGTTCAATAATGCAGGATATATCCTGATGTTTTTTGTTGTTTTAACTCTAATATATCTGAATGCCATTTATCTTTCATGCAACCTAGAATGAGGGATTTTTTTAAATATCGTTATTACATTTCAAGGTTATAAGTGCGTATATACGGCTCTGGGTGCGCTTTTCATAAGCCGAAGATAATTTTCTTTTCTCAATCATTACCCTTAGTACTACTATAATTTGTGCAATGAAATTCTCTGCCACTAATTGAATGAAATATCGGAACAAAGAAATCAGCCTTTTAAGATTTAACGCATTTATTTAAAAAATTAATTGCATATCTGTCTCCTTTCGTGAATTTTTAAAGCAAGCTAATGTAAAAAATTTCGCCAATAGAGTCATGAAAACACAAAAGAATTAGAGCTGGCAAAGGGCTGTTGATTCCTTTTTTGGTAATTATGAAATCTTCGTACAGAATTGAAGCTTTCTGCAGACACTTTCGACCAATGAGGTCCAGTGAACAAGCTCAAATGAACTTCCCTGACTTTTGAATAAAATATTACACTTTGCGTGCGTATTGTTGAGGGTACGGTCCCCTAGGATATATATTTATATATATATATATATATATATTATATATTATATATATACCCCAGTAATATAATATTTGAAAAAAAAAAAAAAAAAAAAAAATTATATATATACAGGGTGTCCCGTACGTACCGCATTTCCTTTATACCACGGATTCCTCACTCAATTTCGAGAAATAAATTGTATGGGAGGAGAGCCGGAAAATGCAAAGTGTGGACGGTAGGGGGTTTTGTGATTTTGGGTGCTTTTTATCCTAATACCACGTAACTTTCTTGTTATACACCCTATGAAGGTGATTTGCATCTCAGGTGATAGTAAACCCTCTACCGTTTCCAACCACCTCTCTACTCCCTTTACGTCGGCAGTTATAGGATGTCAAAGTCAAAAAATTGGATAATTTTGCAATTTCTTTTCCAATTTCCCACCAAAATGCATGATAACTATACAGTTTTATGACAAGATTTAAAGACCCCGGAATGTTGAGTTCTTATCAACAGAATATTTAAGCAAAAAGTTTAACCCTGTATTATTGAATACTCAAAGAGAACTATATTTCTACATTTTAATTTAATTTCTGCACTTCCACCAACGTCTATCGAAACTATAGTCTATTTTCTCTCTTTTCCTAATTAGGTATATCTTTGAGACGGGAGTGGGGCGGCTGAGACCAGTCAGGGACTCATTAATCAAAATCAAATGGTAAATATGAGATATCAGTGATAAATTATCGAAAGTATAAAGAATATACATACCTATCTATTATAGTAGGGTGGGCTCATCGCAATTGTAGAACTAAAGTAATTTTTATGATTTTGCGCTTTTCGTTTTTCTTTTTTTAGCTGATATCGGAAATTTTAACAGTCAGTAATCATTTGGTAAAAACAACATTTCCTTTATTCGGAGGCTTTTTCTTGTGTTACTACAAAATCACACATTTTAAGCTTTGTAAATATATTTGTATGTATGTTTTATATGCCGAAAAATTTAATTTGAAACAGTTGGGCTTAGGGTTGTTACAGGAGAGCTGTATAATATTTTGTTGAGCTACAAGTGGGTCAGCCATCCCGCGCCCTACTCCAATCTTTTTATTTATTTATTTATTTTTACTTGTTAGTGTTACACGTATATAATGCTTATGCATATGATGCATTTACTTACTGTAAAAAAATAATTATTATAAGTCACAGTAGATTTATAACATAATTCAGAAAAACATTTCTGTTCATATTACTAGTCAAACTACATACATATCAATAATCATATTTAAAGCCTCACTCTATATCCTTCACTTCTACATTAGATGAATATACCGGATCATTTCTTTCTCCTACTTAGAATTATTAGAAATAACTATCATCTATAGATAAAAACAATTTTTGCTTCTTAAAATTAGGTATCTACTTAAGAACTTATACATAAATTAAAGAAAAAGAAAAACGACAACTCAATAAAATTTTGCTTAGGGTCTAAACACAAACACACGAAATAGAAGTCTTGGCCGTTTGAGAAGGCAGCCGCCCCGTCATGGTATTGGTAAGTAAAATCACTAACATTTTAGGTAGAATAGTTGTAGAAAATATTTAGGATAAATTTAATAAATGTTTTTTTTTTATGATTTCTATTAAATTCTTTTATTGCGAATTGGTTATTTATCTTGAGTTTGCTCTACACACAAGATTCAAATTTTTCTTGATTTTACATTGTATATGTATCTAAATTGATGGTGCAATTCTGTTTTTATTTATCGGCCAATTAAAAGTTTGTTTATAAATTTTAGAAGCCCAAGGTAGATTTTCAGAATTTATATTTTTCTAATGTGAAACTCGGAATTGAATCAATTTTTTTTTATTCAAATCTGTACTTAGCTAACTAACTAACTAACGATTTTTTATTAAAATTTCTCAAAAATTTAGCTTGCATAGATAACGATTTAAAGCAATTCCCTTTTCTCTACTCCTTAAATTCCAAAATTTTTGTTTTGTCCAGATAATCCTATAATTTTGTTAATATTGAAATTGTTAAAATGTTATTCAAACTTTCAAAAATCATGCTCTTTGGGTATTGTTGGGTATTGTTTTGCCAGTTTCATCACCATCACAAAATAAACTAAAAAAATCGGCCAAGTTTTGTATTTGTTGTTATAGCGCCAACTCTCTGTGAAAATTTCAACTGTTTAGCTTTTACGGTTCATGCGATACAGCCCGGTGATAGACAGACGGACGGACATCGGAGGCTTAGAATTGGGTTCCAATTTTTACCCTTTAGGTACGGAGCCTTAAGAATCGTGACGAATTTAAAAATTATCAAATCAAATTTAGTGGAATTAGGTTTATATAATTTCCATAAAAATATATACTTAACCAAAAAAACATCAAAGCTAAAAAGGGAAAATGCACCACAGTCGATCAAACACCTCCACCACCTGGCAGCATTCGATTTTGAATTTTACCACGCTAGATTTGCCAATTTGGAAACTTTCCACGTTACACTATTCAAATAAGTGTGCTTAAAAGATTTGTCACCCACAACTTTAAATAGTCAATCTTCATAAATTGTAGATATCACAGCTCGTTTTATAAATGAGAGCAATATCAACAATCGTTTTAGTCACGTCTTCCGTTCAGAATTTTGGAATTTAATATTACCTTCATAGATCAAAACAAAGAGGGGAATACCCACTTTTCATACAACTTTAGGCCCGAAACTTCCAGACATGAGAGATGTCTTAAACGATGCATTATAATGCCCTGAACATATTTTATTAACAATGTTTACTTCAATTAAGCGGGGGAAATCTTTGACGATCGGATCTAGCTTGAGCACATTCTTGGGTGAAAAAGTTGACTTTTCTACCTCTCGTGATTGCGCGGATTTGGTGAGACGTGGAAAATGACGTCCTATGAGAAAAATGTTCATAACAGAGCACTAATGGACTGGAAGGAAAAACTGCAAAATTATATGCTGAATGTGGTAGCTGGGGTGTATGTGACCCAAGTGCATGAACTTGGGTTTTCCGGTGACAAGAACGTTCCGAGAAATTTTTTTGAATCGGGAAAAAAATACCCGATAGTATTTGGAGAGATCCTTAATTTGATACGCAACATGCGGTATTGTAACAACCCCCTCCCCGAACCGGGGATCCCTACCACCACCCCTAAAAATATGCATAGAAAAATTTTCTTCTACGAATTGTAGCTGCTAATGAGCTGAGGCGAACAGTGAACCCGGTTTTCCGATCGGACATAACGCAATCGAATTAGAGCCGATCTAAGGTGTGAAAAATCTAGTACCCCAGTTCAAATAAAAAAGGGGGAAATACTAAAAAAGTGAGTATGGGTACTCAAATTTTTCTCAGGACCTAAGGAACTGAATTCTGTACTAGATTTTCAAAAATTTACTAGATCAAATTTTGACACCCCCCTACGCCTTCCTCCGCTTCACTTAGTTGAAATAAACACTGTTAATAAAATATGTTCAGAGTACATAAGGCATCGTTTAAAACATCTCTCATGTCTGGAGGTGTCGGGCCTAAAATGAACATTCCTCTTTGTGTGTTTAAAATCTACGCAGAAAAAGCTTACGGTAATGAAAACACAAACAAGATGATTCAATCTGTCCTAATTAATTTGCTTAAAGCTTGATATTTAATAGAGAATACAATTACAGTCATATTGCAATGCAACATGCACCATGCTAGCAATGCAATCAAGACAACAAAATGCCTTCATATTCATAATTTTTCTTTATGTCCAAACTCAATGGCATCGTTCGTTATATTAAGATGACGAAGGCTTTATATTTTATTTCCTCAAGCAATCCATTTGGTTTAACATCCCAACATTTTGAATATTTTACATTAGGCTGGAAAAAAGTTTCAATGAAAATAAATAATTGATTCAAAGAGTGTTTCACATTTAGAATAAACAAAAAATATATATATATACACATTTATATATCCCCGTATAATTATCTATAGTAACACAGCATCGTTCAGATAGTCCCCAAAATTCAAGTTCAGGATCATCGCCAGCAATGTCGCACAGTAGTTCTAGTCCAGCGCCACCATCTAGTAGTCCAAGTCCACAAGAAAGCCCTAAGAATTGTAGTTATATATATCGCGATTGATTGATATATAACACCAAATCCATGCCGCTTATTAATAGGGCAGAAACACCTACTGATACAGCTAGCAAAAACAGCAAACAGTCCAGTAATTATCAGATGCGCTCATTGCGAACTCATGATTTATCAAATGATACAAACCAGCAACGAACAATATCACAAGATTCAGCAAAGCTGCCAATGGATGCAGCCGCCGCCAACAATACTGTCGCGGCGCCAATTCGAATGACGGCTGCTCTCTTCTCATCCCAATTAAACGAAAATATCGCCAGTCTCAATCGCAAATGGTCGAATTTGAATCGTCGCAGAAGGAATAGCAGCTCAGGGGATCCAAAAGAGCTGGACATGTTGGTGTTGAAATCTGTGGACTGGGAGGAAAACGAAAGCTACTAAGCATGGATACTAAGTCTTAAGCATTTATTTCTAACTCACAATAAGCAAGCCTGTAAAATACCTAAATACAAACTATATTTATACTAAATTAGTATTAATTACTTACATAAGCAGATTCTTATACACATAACATGAAAATATTTATTACTAGACAAGAGAACTCAACTAATTTGACGAGAGCGAACGTTGTTAGGGATTTAAACAAATAGTGATCTAATATTAACATTATTATTAATTAGCATAAAGCATTTTTAGAGATCTTTAAAATTATCAAAACAAAGGAACAAAACATAATTACGAGTAGAGTTTAAAGCTGAGTGTAGATTTTTGGTAGGATGGAAACCCCTTAATAGCTTTCCACGCTTCTTTTTTGTTTTATTTATATTGATTTATTGTCATAAATTATTTTTCCAAAAATGTTATTTATTACGTTTTAATTGTGTCTAGTTTTTATTTATACTGTACAAAATATTTCATTTTATTGGACCAATTTACCAAATTTAATTAAGAGTTCAATTTATAAATGCCTCTAGTAGAACAGAAGAATTATCTACATAAAAACAAATGTATAAAATTTATCATATATTCACAAAATCGTATGTTTTATGTATCATCATTTCATGCATGAAAGTTTCAGTAGATATTAGAATAAAAAGCCAATAGCGCAACTAAAATAATTTTAAGGTTACCAGCGCGGAAATCATCTCTTATTCTATTGTAGAATCTGTAACTCTCAATTCAACCCACCTGTTTGTTTGCCTAATCTATAGAATGATGGAGCTGCTGAAAATATCTAATCCCTCATCATTAAGCGAGCGAACTGATAGCTTTCTGAGGCTAGACCATGATATCTTCATCTGTATTTTTATCCATTTTTGTCATATTACATGGGTAACGAATTTATGATTTTGCCCGTTTACGTGCCAATCAAAAGAAACATAACTTCTGCATTTGAATGTTATCGAAGATTTTGCATCATTTAGTCAATATTGTATGAACACGTTAAGATTGTACATTTTTACTTATATCTGTGATACTTCCAGTCATGTTGCTGTAGTCCACTTTATGATAAATACGTTTGATCTAGAACTTTATTATCCATGGAGTAATCCCTGTGCACATCACATCCATCGCCTTATGCCAGGCTTTCTGCGTTTCTTGGAGTGCTTCTTGGAATTTGCTTTGAGGACTACATTGTTGATCTTGGAGCTGTTCATTCTTTAATAGTGTTTAAACCACTTAAATCAACTAAATTTAATGAATAATGTTCGGAGCTGCACAGATCTCATACAAATGTGTCAATGTTCATCATTTGCCATCAATCACAATCTATATCTAAAAAACGCATAAAGATCTAATGCTGCCTTTCGATAGAATCCATATTATGTCAAAACATCTTTTGTTTGCTCGATTGATGTTTGAATTTCGCGAAAGAGGGGGTTACTCTGAAGCAAAATAAATCATTTTTACAATATCAAGGGAATGAGAAGCATACAATAAATCAATGACTAGAAGGAGCGCTCATCTTCTCTCAAAACCAGTCCAACCACATCTTCGTATGCCACTATAAAACGGGACATATTTTGGCATCGTTCTTCTTTCTCCTTCAACATTTTTAAATGGTAAAATAATATTTTTCGCTAGTGCTTCGCGAACCTTAGGAACCGATCCTATTTCTATCAGGGACCGAAAGTGTTATAAGAAATTTTTCAAAGTCTGGTTTTAACATTTTGTTATTGATATTTTGTCTTCTAATGAAATAGATAAACAGAGAATTTTATTTTCTTCTGAGTAAATCACAGTCTTATCTTAAGTTTTATATTTCTCTCTGGGTTTAAAAGTGAGTTTTATTTTTTTCTCTCAAAAAATAAAACTCATAATTCGAGCTTTTCATTTTTCTCAGCTATGAACAGTTAAAAATGAGTTTTATTTTTTCCTCAAGAACTAAAACTGTTTAATAGAGTTTATCATTTTTCTCAGCATTTAACATTTAAAAATGAGTTTTATTTTTTCCTCAATAAATAAACCTGTCGGAATAAGGTTCTAAGCGAAAGGAAATGGTATCGGCAACCAGCAAAAGAAAATGGAATCGGCAACCCCTTCTTGGTGTTGCTATATATAGCTTTGGTTTTTCACTGTAAACGGCGTTTTGAAAAAAAAAAATGTATTATTTAAGTTCAAAAATAGGATCAATCGCGCAATTTGTTCGTACGGTTGCTATACAAAATTTTTTTAAATGACAAATTTTATCTTGTAACAAATATATGACAACAAAAATAGAAAACGTCCATTGATAAGTTTTATTTTATTATTATTATAATTATGAGTTTTATTTCCTGAGGAAAAAAACAAAACTCAGTTTTAATTCTTATAATAGACGAAATATGTAAAACTCTGGCAAAGAGATTCATATCGCTGTAAAATAATATACATAAGTATTTTTTTAACAGTTAAAATTGAAATATAAAAAATATGTCTTACAATAAGAGTTAGGATTGGATTTATACATATATTAAAATTGAAACTTTCTTGATTTCAACGATGGCAGCTAGTCTAAGTGCTGTACATAGACCCCTTTTGTACTACGCTACTTCCTAGGAAACTTTATGAAAGAGTTTTTACGCTTACAAAAAAATAATAACAGTTATTTTCGGTTCCTGATTTCTATCACTGTACTACATCATGAAGCCCAAACTTGAAAATTTTGCATATTTTGCTCTACATCTAAAAGTTTTGCTAAAAAAACCTATACAATTTGTTTGAACCATAATACACTAGGACACGCCCACCGTGATTGCTTTATTGGCAAATAGGCTAAAATAAAATCTTTTAATTTAAGAAGAAAAAAAAATTAAATATTGTACAACTTTATCCAACGGAGGGATACAGAACAAGAAATCCTGATCGATCGGCTGAGGCATCTGAGGAATAATAGGTATACGATTCACATGTATTCAACAGTTTCAGACAAGCTGGTTACAAATGTGGAAAGGTTTCTTCCATTACCGATTTAAAGCCCCCGCCAAGAGTCGAACTTATACATCGCGTTGGTGTGCATCTTCTAGTCAAGCTGTTGGTGACTCGCGCGTTTGGGCACACTTGTTACGTTCATCGTTGGCTTTTTATATCCATTGAGGCAACACTTAGTCATTCTAATTATTAATAAAATTTGCTTCACTTGTGATTGAGAATTTTATTCAATACCATAGTACGTTTTCGACGTGATTAAAAATAACGCATTAAATTTTCTCGAAGACAATTTTAGAACTGAAAAAATTAAAACCGAAAAATATTTTTTGCCGGCTGATAATCTTAAAATACGGTGTTTTATTTTGTGGCACATTTAAAACTTTATATGCTTAATTTAGGTGCACGTGTGCATGATGATTATATAAAAGGCGATGCGACATTCTAATTGAAATGTTAAGAAACTTTAAATTTAGTTTTTTGTTTGTTTTGCTTTTATAAAAAAGTTACAAAATTATTGTGTCTTTACCAAAAATCTACCTTTAGCGTTTATTTACGCATTTCCACTAGTTGAACTCATTAAAAACACTTTAAACAAATTATTCATTAAATTAGAGCAAAATAAAAACAAAATCATAAAATACAAATTTCATATATATATACATATATATTTCGAAGATTCTTGTTCGAAAATTGTTGGATAAAATGAAGTAAATATTTCGATTTTCTTATAAAAATACAAATCGACAGCGATGGTGATATACATATTTCTAGGTCTATAATGAGCTTTTCTATGCAATGAATACGAAAGTGTAAATTTAATCTTTCAAACCTTTTCCATTGAACTAAATTTTGTTATTTATTTTCTAATAATATCTTTATTTAAAACTTACTGCTGCCACCTTTAAAAGAAACAATTTCCATTTTATTGAAGCTCGACATGATTGCGCATGACTACCGTATATAACTTTCCTCAATTTTAGTCTTGGATTTTCAAGTGAAGGATTAAAAACCAGACTTTCATTCAAAGTTTGTTGTACATTTAGTGTTCTCTCTGAAAAAACTTGCAAAAATGTTTACGTTCAATAGAATTTTGCTAAATGCAAAAACGAAACAACTTCAATAACCAAAATTTACTTGGGTTTCTTACTTGCTTGGAACTAAAGTAAAAAATGACAGGGAAAGAGATGAAACCTAATTAGAGAGCTATAAAAATAAACCCGTTTCCAAGTTGATTGATATCAATCCATCCATTATTATAGTTTCAAAGCTTTAATATTGTTTACTGGATGAATGATATATTTTTTTCCATGTAGATGCGGAGAGTAGATAAAAACCAGTTATTATTACCATAAATCGAGCAAGATAATTTGCAGAAGCATGTAGTTATTTGTTAATCCGCCAACATGCTCGGTCCGAGTCTTTACAAAAAGCAATAATTCAATTCAATATTATATTGTCTGCACGAAAGGCGAAGTATCTTTAAATCGTTACCACATCTAAGAAACTGCTTGGATCAGTTTCGGGTAATTGTTGAATTTTAGATTCAACATTATTGGACGGGAAAACTCAATCGCCTTATATTTGCTTTTACAAATCGGAGATTTTGTAACTTATCACTATATTTTTAAATATTAGCCACATGATACGGGAGCTTGTCCTTCTAATAGAAATAGATAACCTATACAGTCAGCTTGCTTTCAATTTCAAAGTCACACATCCAATACGCTTTACATTAAACATTACTCTGTTGTCTAAAACTTCTGATGTTAAGTCTTCTATGACATGGCAAATATTTTTCTTTAAGTTCTCCGACGTCTGAGATTTTATCCTTGCTGATTTTTGGAAACATCAATCTTAATTCTTTCTCTGGGTTTATGGAGATGTACAACGTTTTTGTTCGGATATTTGTGCTGTTAAGGCAATTTCAAAGTTTTAAAAATGCTGAATTGCGACAGCTACTTTTTTAAAAATTACGCTCAAGTCAGAAAAAAAGAAAATTTCTGTCATCGCTACTGTCTTCGATCCTGGACAAGATAAGCACAAAACATATTTTCCATGAAAATTCCCAGACAAGACTCCATTAAAAGCAAAAAGGCGTATTACTGTTTTCATTGATGAATCTCCTACCTGACAAATGTGCGATACGTCAAAAGGTATTACCTATTGGTGCCTTACAAATCTTTACAATTTTTTTTAAACAATTCATATTTTCCTGTAGAACGGCATATTTATTATTTTTGACCAAATCTCAATATATATAAATGCTACAACGGTGTCACAAATCATGAAGTCATTTATTCCTTTACAGCATCGTATTTTTTTTTACGGAGTGTATAACGTTGTAGCCGTCTGTCACTTAATATTTAAGATTGATGTGGAATTTCAATTTCCTGTTTTACAATCAGTAAGTTCCGCCTACCGTGTAACAATGTGTTAGGCAATTTAGTCTCTTTCTCATCGTTTAATTAGTCATAATTCTGTCTCGAAATGGTCAAGCTCTCAACTCTTGCTGGAGCATTGTTGTACACGGAACTTCAGGCCAATCGAAGGTTATATATGTATAATTTTTAATTCTAATCTGAAATCTGTTGTAAGTCTTCTTCATATCACATAATAAATTTTCGGGCTTGCTACCAATTCAAAAATAGTTTAATTTCAAAAGCTTTAAAAGCGTATGAACCGTAGTTCGTAAAATTTGAAGGAAAATTCAAGCTCAATGGTGCTGTATATTTGGGGCAATTCAAAGCATCAATCCCGTTTAATTGAAATATTTGGAGAAACTTTTTATAATGTATATAATATGTAGTGCCTAGCTTTTTCTCTACACTAAGGATTTTATAACAGACCCATTCCCGTTCAACTCTTACTGACTACCAATAATTATTCTTGTTTTCGGTGCGCACAGTAAATTGAACTGATTTTGGCAAATATTTTTAATTATATAACAAACAACTATATCTGCCATTGTATTTCTGCTGTATTTCGTAAATATATTATATAGCACAAGTAATCCTTCCAATAGTAGATATCCATATTAACGTCAAAGCCAAAGATCATTTTGAAATATTTTTCCCTTTAATTTTTCCAGAGTAGAAGTAAGTTGAATCTAGACTGATATTGCGCGAATTTTTTATTTTATATGTGCAACAAAAACTTTAAAACGTTAAAGTTGCAGATGGTCAATTTCGATGCAAAGCGCTTTAATAGCATTCAATGCATATTAGAGGTAACCGAATCTCATAGAAATTGACTTCAATAACAACTGAGTCTTATATAGAAAATTAATTTTGACGATTTTTGTACATAGACCCTTTTTCAATAATAATTTTTGTTAATCGACTCGAAATACTCATTACTATTATACTATTCCTCTTAAGTACTTTAGTTTAGCTGAATATCTCATTTATAAAAAAAAAAAATCTTAACTTATAGCGAACGTTAAAAACAAAAATAAGACATAACATTAAAAATATGCAAAAACAAGGGAGAAATTGTGTAAAAATGACAAATTAGGTATTATATAAAAAATAAAAAATAAAATATTGTGAGCAGTTCACCTTTGTTTACGAAATAATATTAATATTTTTACGGTTAAGTGGAAATTATTTATAAAAATTAGGAGCAAAGTTTATTTCATTGATATAAATTTTAATATTATGCAACAAATACGTACATGGTACATAAGTACATACTTACATATGTATGTACAAAAGAAGAGTAATAAAAGAAAAAAAATGGCATGTTTTTTACAGCAAATCTTCGCCGTTAAATTGTAAAATTCAAAGAACAAAAAAAAAATATATTATTCATTAATCAAAACTATTATTATTGTATAAAGAGATAAAAGTATTTAAAAGAATATTAAAGAATGGAATAAAAGAAATTTACAAAAGTTAAATTATTATGCATTAGCGTTCTTGTATATTATTACCGCGAATGAGAATGGCAGACGAGATGCTATTTTGTTTCCTGCTGATTTTATTTTTCGTTTTTTTTTTTTTCTTAAATGAAGGCCTTTACTGCATTTATCACTGCTTTAAATGCTTATAAACATACATGCATACAAAAATACATACATAGGTATAGAGCGAGCGATCGATCGACTCTTTATGTAAATCATGAAACTGTGACGTAACAAAAGCAATAAACTTAACAATATTACTAATGTTGTTATCTTTACTACTGTAGAAAAAAAAGGTAAGGCATATCCTTGCGAATGAATCTGTAACTCACAATTATGTTTTTTTCTTGTGTGAACTAAATTTTGATTGAAACTCAATAAATATTTATGGACAACACCATTTTCCGTGAAATTCTTACTTTTTTAAAAACAATAACATTTTTGCGCAATAAAATAATTTTACTTTATCACATGCCTATTAATTCAATTTGAGGATTTGTTTGCTTGATTTCTGTAAACGAGAAAAATCTTAAAGTTAAATTGTAATGTACTAAGTCTAGAATCGTTTTATTTTTAAATTGACATGATCCCCGTCTCACATTACCAAAAATTGATGGTATCAATTTACATATATTTTTTCAAGACTTCTTATGGGCGAAATCATTAATTATTGGAGTAAAAATTATAGAAATGAAAAGCATTTTTTGCCGGTATACATTTATATTTTTAGTATAACTATAATACTCTTTGGTCCGTCCAGTGTCTTACTTTCTTAAGAACTTTTAATAATCTAAAAATGACTATTCCGATGAAGCAATTTAAAAATTTAATTTTCTAACAGACATAGCAAATATCTATTACCCCATAGTATGATAATTTTTGGATTATACACATTCTTAATTAAGATATTAGTTTTTCTACCTGGATTTTCTAAATGATCTAGATAGAGGGAATGACAGTGTGTACATTAGATTAGATTTGTGGAGGAGTGTGCAGGTGTCGCATTCACTCTGATCTGAAAGATCTATTATGGCCCCGTTCATTTTACTTCCTTTCTAGGGTTACACTGTTAATAAAGTCCACAACCATTCTGGGATTGAGATTCTACACGTAGTTTGGAGGAGGAAAAGCATGTTCATCGTGGAGTAATCTCCGCCTGTCCAAAGCTTTGCAATTGCAGAGTAGGTACTCCGTAGTTTCATGCGCATCCTGACAGAGCGGTAGGATGACGTCTCAGATAAGCCTATCTTGTTCAGGTGATACCGCAAGGAGCAGTGTCCTGAGAAGAGCTCTGTAACCATTTTAAGCTCTGTTCTCATAATGAGTAGGAGTTCTTTTGCCGGAGGTGCCAATAAACTTTTTTGTCCGACGAAGTCCTTTTAGCTTTTCCCAATAAAGCGTTTTCTGTTAATTCTCCCAGCTAATTAGGGTATTCTTGAGGTTTCCGCTCATTTTGTGGCAACAATTTCATTGACTTTATAACTTTTTTCTCCTTGATTAATTTTTTAGGGTTTGCAAACACTGTCAGCCTTAAGAGTGGCTTGACTATGAGAGTGTATATTGCGGGTGAGCCACTTATGGGTCTTTAAATATAGGTATTGGCACATTCTTTTATGGAATACGGTAGCGTTAGAGCCCAGGGCCTTGGATATAATGGCATGTGGGCCATATACGCCCAGTCCGACTCCACGAAATGATGATTTAATCAAAATTTCACTTCGAATGTGTATGTCTAGAATTTTTTCCATGGACTTGAGTAGAATGAGGAGACCCTGATGGGTCGGACGATTTGACTAGAGATTTAGCTTTTTCCTGCTTTGGGTATAAATATCACCCTGACGTCTCTCCAACAATGGGAAACTACTGTAGAGCGGCAGTGTATAAAATAAATTAACATAAATTATGAAATTATTACATATTTATATGTAAGTGGCCCGTTACAGATTTTAGCTGTCAGCAGTTGTAGCCGGAAGACTTACATTTTTCTTATACAGGTGGGAGACCATTGTTCTTAGTTGCACTAATTGGTAACAGATGTGAATATAGTTTTAGTATCATTGAATCTTTTGACTCGTGTTTCGTTGTCTTTGAGATCCAATATCATTGTTTAACTCGGACTTATATTATATTCAGGAATTTTCTGCCATATGCTAGGCTCACCCGTTTGACCTGATCATGCTAGAGAGAATATCGCTAAATTTTCTTCGCATACACAATAGAACTATGCATGGAATTCACTTCCATGAAAGCGTAATTGTTTTCGACTCAATGGATTTCAGGGTGGCATGGCTCTGTATGTTACGATTTCGATCGCCGACAGTATCCGAAAATATAAGGTAAGATGAGTAATATCTGGCGATAGGACTTAAATGTTTGTTACTTGTAAGGTTTGAAATTATATACAGGAACAGGTACAGGAACACTCGTATAAGTCATAGGGAAATTGACCTCCAACAATTTTTTATCGACAAACTTTTCTGACTTCAAACCACCTTTTCGTTATAGGACCTCTTGTATATTCGTCGAAGCTTTTTTATTTTAAAATTTATAGATTATATATTGCAGTCAGTTTCAAAAACGAACGTTTTGAATCTGTGCAGACATTCAATTTCGGTTCCGAAAAAAATGGGTTTAAGTAATATTTTCCTCTTGATTATTCTATATAAAAATATCAATATGCTTACATATTTGATAGTGTCCTGTAAAACAAATTCTAACGAGATACATCTTGATCGCAAGATTGCATTTGGAAATTTTATAACCAGAAAATACCAATATCCACCATTAGACTGGGTCTGGAGTCGTAAGGATGGGATACGTTAATAAAATAACTGCAATATATGTATGCGATAGATAACATTACGCAGCAAAGTTGATTTCTATATGATGACGGACGTGACTCTTACATTTACATGTAATCTTGTATGCATTATTGAAAACGCCCTATTTTCGTCTGTGAGTTCCATTTAAAGCTATTTTTTCGCAATTTGGCGGGTATTCGATTCTAAATTTAAACAATAAACGATTGTTAAATCTATAAAAAAATTATTATCAGACGTAACAGTTATAACAGTAGTCTAATCACGTAGGGCTTAATGTTAGAAATGTATACTGACGTCAATTTTACTATATTAGAATTTTATAAATAATTAGAAAATGCATAATACCATATATACATATATATTAATAGAAGTTTCCTTATTCAAGTTCTTGTGAAAAATCATAGATGCATGCGTATATACTGCACGAGTTAAGAAATGATTTATATGTATAAAAACATAAAACAAACACACTTAATGCGTTGCTGATGATAAGTCAGAAGTAAAATTAAGGAATACAAAATTTTTACATAGAAATGGGCACTGGGCTTTGTAGGAAATAAGCGCGAAAAGACTGAATTTAACGTTTTCAAAATTGATTTTATTGTTAAAAAAAAGTGCGAGAATTAAATTTGTAAAAATCCAGTTATTTTTTTTTTTTTTTTTTTTTTTGTACTTTAGATATAATTATGAAAGTGTAAATAACTTCTCGAAATTCAAAACAAAACCTCACATATAAATGTAAACCAAATTGTAAATATCTTACATATTGTAGAAGGAGGTATGTTATGTACGGAGGTGACATTTCACATTCAGATGAACTGAATATAAATATTCCTTGTAATTTTGCCTCTATTATGAATTCATTAGAAATACAAATTGAATGAATTTAGTTTTAATGTAAATTGATTGATTTGAGTTGCCTGTAAAATTATCTCCTTTATCTATTGAACTTTGGTTTTGATCACACAACATTATTTTTTTCAACAAGTACAAATGAATTAGTAATTAAATCATGATCTCTTTTCTGTATGACCCAATACCCAGTGGCGCATCTAGAGCATTTGCCACCTTGGGCGGTCCCCAATTTTTCGACCTTTCTAAGTCAATCATAATCAAGAGTGGTTATTAACAATTATTGCACATAAATAAAATATTTAAAAAAAAGTAAATTTCTTTTGTTTAAACAGATTGTACACATAATGATAAAATGTAAAGCGTGCTTATAATATATTTATTTTTCTTGGTTTTTTATTAGAAAAGTCTTGAATGATATTGTCAAAATTTATGTTATCTGTTAGTTGTTTTTCTATGGAAACTATCACTAGATTTCGCAATCTTAAATCTTAAATAACTCATTGTGGAACGAAGTTAATTTTTAATTAATTTTAATTTGAAAAAGCTCCGTTCACAACTAGCGACACTGGTGTCTATTGTTAAACAAATTCTTAAAAGTAGGGAACATAATTTTCCAACCCATATTTTTGAATAAATATTAGAAGCTCAAGAGTCCCTTGACCGTTTTCCAGAACAGGTACAAATCTATAATTCTGGATCTTTTTCCCTTTAATATGGAACTGATCTTCGTCCTTGTCAACAACTTTGGGAGCATCTCTCAATATTTCAGTAAAAACGTGCTTTCACAAAACTGTGGAAATATTATATGAGAGTAAAATCTAAAAATTCCCCTTCTCATTTATTTTCAAGAATTAATCATTTAATGTCACTCTTTTTCGTTGATGTAATTTGCGCTTTCACATTTTTTGTCTTTATTCGTAAAATCTTCAAAGGGAGTTTGATTTTTTGTTATTTAAATAATCTTCTTGCTTCCTAAATTGTTCTGAAGTTAACTTTTCTTCAACCACTACGAGGTAACAAGCTCATTCCTCTTCTCTATTGGTAGCTTAACGCTACACAATTCAGTCAATATAACACAAAAAAAGTCATAATAAATTCATTGGAAATGTCTTTTGTCACCAAATAACGTTTCAACGGAACAAGTTCCTCTCAAATCGGCCATACTTGTTAATCTTTGTACCATACCTATATTGGCGATGTTCATGACCGATGAGGACGCTGTTTGCAATAACAACAATGTCACTAAAGAAAGTATTAACAGCTGATGTTTGTTTATACACACGTGCTTAGACCGATATTTATGCTTAGGGTAGAAACGAGTTTGCTAAAGTTGTAAATTATAAAATTTATTAAAAATTACGGGTATATAGCTACTTTTAAATGACGTAACATTATTATATTATTTATTTAACAGCCCGGGACGACGCCCCCCCCCCCCCTCCTAGGTACGCTACTGCCTACGATATTCCACCGTCTCAAAGCAGTGTTACAAGTTATTGAGTTTGTTGTATAAGCTGAAATCAGTATCGTGGTGCCGAAATTCTTATATTGGGAGTTTTGCTTTTGAGCTTATTTTCTAAAGTAACAGCTCCAAGGTATTTCATGCAACGTTCTTAAAGCAGCCAGATGTGTTCTAAAAACAAACATATCTAACGTCGGAATTCTCTGTATCCCTAAGTAATTTTTTGCCATGGATGCATTACCTAGCCACTCATTAGATGATTTATATTCAATTAAACATTTAAGCCGAATATGTGCAAACCGCGAGCAAAAATAAAAATCCAATATAGGGCGAAACTGCACCGAGAAAATTGTAGTCAAACTGTATATGTTTGGAGATCTTAACTGCTTCTACAGCATCTGAGATTTGTCTCTCCACACAGTATCCAAATTTTTTAGAATTCTGTAAAATGCACCGGTATGATATTTCTCATATCAAAATTCCCTTTTCAGAATCTCATATTTCAAAACTAACAATATGAAAATTCCTAATTTAAATATCCCCGAAAATTAAAATGATTTTTATAACTTCATGGCGTGCGTGATTGTAAAAGAAATCATTTTAATTTTTGGCCTTTTAAACTTGAGTTCAATGCACATGATTCACCAAAAAACTTATAAAAGTAGTATAATTTCATCATGATTATTTCTGTATCTGGATTTGCCTTGACTTTTTCTATAGCTAACTATGAAACTTACTTTGCAACAACTTAAATTTAGTTTTAAGGAAATCTTAAATGAAATTCGTGCTTTATATAAAAAGTGTTTACAAAGAAAGATCTGTATGTGACGGGAAAAGTATACGGCAACTAGATGTGGAAAAAATATTATATAATTTTTTTAAATATACATACATATTTGGTGCTTCTTTTCATTACCTTTGCTTGCAGATGTTGGCACTTCACTGCAATGCAAGCATTAGGAGCCAAACATTTTGTCATAACAACCTGCTTTCAATGCCGATACTAACATTCTCCCGGTGCTGCATTCCGTTCACTGACATATATAACATGGACTGCCTGATTTTCTACTTCATATGGGTCAACTTTTTTTGGCAGGGTGTGACAATTATCTTAATTTCAAGCTTTACTTTCGCTTTAATATTCATATTAAAAGTTCAACAAATTGCAGTTGCATTCGGAATTATTTTTATTCTTGGAAGTTTATCTCATACAACATCAAATATTTTTTAAACTTGGTTTTTAAAGAAATAAAATTAAGCAATTTTTGCCTACCTGCCCCTAAAAGTAGCTATGGAGGACAGAGAAAGGATTACAAATATTGTATTGCCATCTATTTCAATTCTATATATTCATTGGGAAAACCATTGAACTGAAACTGGACTATGGTGTATTTTGTATAGAACTTATTGTTTGTAGTTCCGCAAAATAAAGTAGTTAAACCAAAACGAGACAACTATAGAAAAGTGATCCCATAATAATGTCAAATAATGTAAGAAATTTCAGTAGTATTAGCAGTCCATTTTATATATGTCAGTGATTCCGTTACTTAATGCCTGTACGTATTTCGGAAAATGGATGTCAAACTTGTCCATTCGGCACATTTCAACAACAAAACCACCCTTGTTCGATGAATAGTCAGCCATGGTTCATAATCAGATATGAATATGATCCATTACTTGGAAAAATATTTCTAATAATTGTTTTACCAAAATTTTACCATCTCCATCATATTATAGGGGTATAGGGGAACATGACAAAATCTAGCAGGAATAAAATCCGGAAATGACGAAATTCCAGAAGTGACAAAATTCACAAATTACAAAATACATATGTAAATATCAAAATCCGGAAATTGTAAAAATTATTATAATTATATTCTACAAATACATAAATTGTTTCCATTAGATGTAAATCTACCATCACCAAATCCCAATCCCAATATACCAACGATCATGAAGAATTAAAACTAAGAGGAATTCCAGAAATGATATTCATGCGCTCGAACATCTTTTCTGAATTTTGTCACTTCTGGATCTTGCCTTTCCTGGATATTGTCTCTTCTGGATTTTGTCTTTCTGGATCTCGTACCCATCCCAAAAAAAACAATATTTTTTGTCGTGTCATTTTTAAATATCTTAGAGAAAATATGAGTTGATGCTTCAAGATCACAGGAATATCGATCGAAAAAAAAACCATTTTGATCGTCCAGCGCGAAACATATAATTAGTAGATTTGAAATGACCAACAAGCACATGACAATTAAAACAAATTAATTAAACTTTAAATTAACATCTTGCATCAAATACGAAATAATTATACAGACACAGTCTTGAACTTACAACAATTTCATTGTTTTACAATTTATTAGCTTTATTGCATTGTTGTGCTCCAGTCAGACGGGCGAAATCAATCATCAGTCCGTAATTTAATATTTCATAAATTTATATTTTATTTATTAATTACCGTATCAATAATATTGGCTGGAATTTGATTTCAATCTAACAAAACATCAGGGGTAATATGATTTTTGAAAAATTAAATAACTGTACCAAAATTTCATTGATCTTGCCCATCTGTCTACCTACGGGCGGGGGGGCTATTACGTTACGTTCGAAAGATAAACAGGACTTGTCCAAAAGGTAAGTACGTGTACACATCGTCTGAAGTCAATTTTATGTATTTTCTCTGCGTAAAATCAAATATGTAAATTACAGGTTGTAATAATTCTAAAGTTTGGAAACTTCAACAATATTATTTGTAAATTTTTGGAAAGTTTGGAAACAGGCCCCTACATACAATTTCAATAAGACTGCTACAGAAAAATTTTATGTTTAGTATATAATTCAAATTTCATTCAAAAGATTTTTGCCATTATTATAAAAGTAAAACACAGCGAAATATAGCTAACTTATAGTATGTAAAAAAAAATATTCTAAATACGGAATTAACTTGTAATTGTGGACATAGTTCTTCAAAAATGGAAAAATATCCATAAGTTCATTCTAAGCACACAAAAATAAATATTTAAAAAAACTGAGGTGATAGATAAAAGTGCTTCTCCAATTAAAATCACTCTGTAAATCTACATATTATGTACTTCCTCTAGCGAAATGCAAATATTATTATACATTAAAAAAAAAAACATTCTTCCAGAAAGGAGCACACAGCTATTTATTATTAATAATAATAATGAGATAACCACTCTTTATTACATTACAAATCATACTTTCCTTGTAATAAATAGAAATGTATTTTTAATCATAGATTAGATTGAAATATATACGAGTGCTAACCCACACACACATATATATATACAAATAGTCAAGTTGAAAGTTATTTACAAGCAGAAGTGATTTATAAAGCAAGGTAATTTTCATTATTATACCGCAAGACCATCGGAAGACGCATTTATACAGAAATAGAAATTTAAGCAGAAATATAAAACTTAAAAATAAAAATTTAATATTTTGCAAAGAAAGAAAAAACTTATTTCGATTTTTACGCACAAATTTAATTGAAAACTTTTTAAAAATTTTAAACAAGTGAGTAATTTTGTGAACGGTGTGCGGGTGATGTATGTTAGTGAGTTAGTAAAAATTGACAACTTTTATATGATAAATTGTAAAAATATAAGAACAAGCCAAAACATAATATTACTGATATTCGTCCTGTTCACTTTCAGCCAACCACACCATTCTCACCTGTACATCTCTCTCTGTCTCTCCAAAACATTTGCACTCTCAGGCGTATAATTGCCTATTTAGGAAGAAGTCTGTGTAAAAAGTCGAAATATTTCTTACCAAATTTATTTCTAAATACACGCGCACACATACACCACACACGATTGTGTTTTGAGTCCATTTTCAGAACTTTAATTAATATTTACAAAAATACAAAATCATTTAAAAATAAAATACCCAAGCATAACTCACTCACACACGTATATAAGAGATACGACGATTAGAGTTTGTAAGCAAGCAAGAAGTTTTCGTGCTAAAAAAAAAAAAAAATATTTAGAAGAATTGAATGAAACTCTTAAATTAGAAATATAACAAGATTATGGAGTAAAACGAAAAATAGAGAAAACCTTATTGAAAATATGTATGTCGTGTTTCAATATCCTTCAAAAGGTACAATCCCGAGAGATTCTTAGCACCTGCAGGTTGAAATTAACAAGGAAAGGATTAGTACTCCGGCTGAGAAAGTGCAATCGGCTTTATTATAAGTTGTCATCGATATTCCTCTCAGATGAATAAGTGTCGATCCCTATTTTGAGGGCATATTTATAATATTCTGAGTTAAATTTGAGGTGAACGTTTTTGTAAGGGAGAAGGCTCAAAAGATGCGGACTAGTTCAAAGACTATTCCTACAATTTTTTTTTCAAAAGAACTCACTGGTTACGGAGGCAAATTTAAAAACTAATCCCTTATTTTTAAAAAATTAAGGTTCAGTGTTCTGCTTTTTTCTCGGGAACCAGTTGGGCCTTTCGAAAATTTCACCACACATCCTTTTATTTTTACGGCCCACATCGATAATATCCTCTCCGCCCCTCTGCGTAAAACTTTAATTTTTTTGCAAAAAAAAAATGGCAAGGCTATAGTCCATGAAAATTTCGCAAATTTGAGGAGAAATTTTTTGTAAGGTATTTTGAAGGGAGATGGCTCAAAAGATGCGGACGAGTTCAAGGATCACACCTACAAAATGTTTTTCAAAAGGACCCACTGGTTGCTGAGGACAATTTTTGCAAAACAATGGCAAGGCATGAAAATTTCGCAAATTTGAGGTGAAATTTCTTTATAAGGTATTTTGAAGGGAGATTGCTCAAAAGATGCGGACGAGTTCAAGGATCACACATAAAAAATGTTTTTCAAAAGGACCCACAGGTTGCTGAGGACAATTTAAAAAACTGATTCCTTATTTTTTAGAGCAAAAAACTGCATAGAAAAGGCCACTCGAGATCAAGTCACACACGAAGGGTTTTTGTGGCATATTTTCGAAACTAGCAAGTCTCGGTCAGAAATATTTTACAGTTATATACCTCTTATTATTCCGCGTCCAACGAGTTCTCATTTGTCAATATCGGTGACAAAAAATTTTAATCGAAATTTCGCAAAAAAAGCATGGACTATAGCCTTTGCACTTTTTTCATTAAAAAAATATATTGTCACCGATCTTGACGATTGAGGGCTTATTTTAACGAATAAAGGAATACAAAACGCTGTAAAAAGGAATTTTGCTAAATAAATGTCTAGTTTTTAAAATAGAGCAAAAAAACTGCATAGAAAAGGCCACCTGAGATCAAGCCACGCACGAAGGGTTTTTGTGGCATATTTTCGAAACTAGCAAGTCTCGGTCAGAAATATTTTACAGTTATATACCTCTTATTATTCCGCGTCCAACGAGTTCTCATTTGTCAAAATCGGTGACAAAAAATTTTAATCGAAATTTCGCAAAAAAAGCATGCACTTTTTTCATTAAAAAAATATATTGTCACCGATCTTGACGATTGAGGGCTTAGTTTAACGAATAAAGGAATACAAAACGCTGTAAAAAGGAATTTTGCTAAATAAATGTCTAGTTTTTAAAATAGAGCAAAAAAACTGCATAGAAAAGGCCACCTGAGATCAAGCCACACACGAAGGGTTTTTGTGGCATATTTTCGAAACTAGCAAGTCTCGGTCAGAAATATTTTACAGTTATATACCTCTTATTATTCCGCGTCCAACGAGTTCTCATTTGTCAATATCGGTGACAAAAAATTTTAATCGAAATTTCGCAAAAAAAGCATGGACTATAGCCTTTGCACTTTTTTCATTAAAAAAATATATTGTCACCGATCTTGACGATTGAGGGCTTAGTTTAACGAATAAAGGAATACAAAACGCTGTAAAAAGGAATTTTGCTAAATAAATGTCTAGTTTTTAAAATAGAGCAAAAAAACTGCATAGAAAAGGCCACCTGAGATCAAGCCACACACGAAGGGTTTTTGTGGCATATTTTCGAAACTAGCAAGTCTCGGTCAGAAATATTTTACAGTTATATACCTCTTATTATTCCGCGTCCAACGAGTTCTCATTTGTCAATATCGGTGACAAAAAATTTTAATCGAAATTTCGCAAAAAAAGCATGCACTTTTTTCATTAAAAAAATATATTGTCACCGATCTTGACGATTGAGGGCTTAGTTTAACGAATAAAGGAATACAAAACGCTGTAAAAAGGAATTTTGCTAAATAAATGTCTAGTTTTTAAAATAGAGCAAAAAAACTGCATAGAAAAGGCCACCTGAGATCAAGCCACACACGAAGGGTTTTTGTGGCATATTTTCGAAACTAGCAAGTCTCGGTCAGAAATATTTTACAGTTATATACCTCTTATTATTCCGCGTCCAACGAGTTCTCATTTGTCAATATCGGTGACAAAAAATTTTAATCGAAATTTCGCAAAAAAAGCATGGACTATAGCCTTTGCACTTTTTTCATTAAAAAAATATATTGTCACCGATCTTGACGATTGAGGGCTTAGTTTAACGAATAAAGGAATACAAAACGCTGTAAAAAGGAATTTTGCTAAATAAATGTCTAGTTTTTAAAATAGAGCAAAAAAACTGCATAGAAAAGGCCACCTGAGATCAAGCCACACACGAAGGGTTTTTGTGGCATATTTTCGAAACTAGCAAGTCTCGGTCAGAAATATTTTACAGTTATATACCTCTTATTATTCCGCGTCCAACGAGTTCTCATTTGTCAATATCGGTGACAAAAAATTTTAATCGAAATTTCGCAAAAAAAGCATGCACTTTTTTCATTAAAAAAATATATTGTCACCGATCTTGACGATTGAGGGCTTAGTTTAACGAATAAAGGAATACAAAACGCTGTAAAAAGGAATTTTGCTAAATAAATGTCTAGTTTTTAAAATAGAGCAAAAAACCTGCAAAGAAAAGGCCACCTGAGATCAAGCCACGCACGAAGGGTTTTTGTGGCATATTTTCGAAACTAGCAAGTCTCGGTCAGAAATATTTTACAGTTATATACCTCTTATTATTCCGCGTCCAACGAGTTCTCATTTGTCAATATCGGTGACAAAAAATTTTAATCGAAATTTCGCAAAAAAAGCATGGACTATAGCCTTTGCACTTTTTTCATTAAAAAAATATATTGTCACCGATCTTGACGATTGAGGGCTTAGTTTAACGAATAAAGGAATACAAAACGCTGTAAAAAGGAATTTTGCTAAATAAATGTCTAGTTTTTAAAATAGAGCAAAAAAACTGCATAGAAAAGGCCACCTGAGATCAAGCCACGCACGAAGGGTTTTTGTGGCATATTTTCGAAACTAGCAAGTCTCGGTCAGAAATATTTTACAGTTATATACCTCTTATTATTCCGCGTCCAACGAGTTCTCATTTGTCAAAATCGGTGACAAAAAATTTTAATCGAAATTTCGCAAAAAAAGCATGGACTATAGCCTTTGCACTTTTTTCATTAAAAAAATATATTGTCACCGATCTTGACGATTGAGGGCTTATTTTAACGAATAAAGGAATACAAAACGCTGTAAAAAGGAATTTTGCTAAATAAATGTCTAGTTTTTAAAATAGAGCAAAAAAACTGCATAGAAAAGGCCACCTGAGATCAAGCCACGCACGAAGGGTTTTTGTGGCATATTTTCGAAACTAGCAAGTCTCGGTCAGAAATATTTTACAGTTATATACCTCTTATTATTCCGCGTCCAACGAGTTCTCATTTGTCAAAATCGGTGACAAAAAATTTTAATCGAAATTTCGCAAAAAAAGCATGCACTTTTTTCATTAAAAAAATATATTGTCACCGATCTTGACGATTGAGGGCTTAGTTTAACGAATAAAGGAATACAAAACGCTGTAAAAAGGAATTTTGCTAAATAAATGTCTAGTTTTTAAAATAGAGCAAAAAAACTGCATAGAAAAGGCCACCTGAGATCAAGCCACACACGAAGGGTTTTTGTGGCATATTTTCGAAACTAGCAAGTCTCGGTCAGAAATATTTTACAGTTATATACCTCTTATTATTCCGCGTCCAACGAGTTCTCATTTGTCAATATCGGTGACAAAAAATTTTAATCGAAATTTCGCAAAAAAAGCATGGACTATAGCCTTTGCACTTTTTTCATTAAAAAAATATATTGTCACCGATCTTGACGATTGAGGGCTTAGTTTAACGAATAAAGGAATACAAAACGCTGTAAAAAGGAATTTTGCTAAATAAATGTCTAGTTTTTAAAATAGAGCAAAAAAACTGCATAGAAAAGGCCACCTGAGATCAAGCCACACACGAAGGGTTTTTGTGGCATATTTTCGAAACTAGCAAGTCTCGGTCAGAAATATTTTACAGTTATATACCTCTTATTATTCCGCGTCCAACGAGTTCTCATTTGTCAATATCGGTGACAAAAAATTTTAATCGAAATTTCGCAAAAAAAGCATGCACTTTTTTCATTAAAAAAATATATTGTCACCGATCTTGACGATTGAGGGCTTAGTTTAACGAATAAAGGAATACAAAACGCTGTAAAAAGGAATTTTGCTAAATAAATGTCTAGTTTTTAAAATAGAGCAAAAAAACTGCATAGAAAAGGCCACCTGAGATCAAGCCACGCACGAAGGGTTTTTGTGGCATATTTTCGAAACTAGCAAGTCTCGGTCAGAAATATTTTACAGTTATATACCTCTTATTATTCCGCGTCCAACGAGTTCTCATTTGTCAATATCGGTGACAAAAAATTTTAATCGAAATTTCGCAAAAAAAGCATGGACTATAGCCTTTGCACTTTTTTCATTAAAAAAATATATTGTCACCGATCTTGACGATTGAGGGCTTATTTTAACGAATAAAGGAATACAAAACGCTGTAAAAAGGAATTTTGCTAAATAAATGTCTAGTTTTTAAAATAGAGCAAAAAAACTGCATAGAAAAGGCCACCTGAGATCAAGCCACACACGAAGGGTTTTTGTGGCATATTTTCGAAACTAGCAAGTCTCGGTCAGAAATATTTTACAGCTATATACCTCTTATTATTCCGCGTCCAACGAGTTCTCATTTGTCAATATCGGTGACAAAAAATTTTAATCGAAATTTCGCAAAAAAAGCATGGACTATAGCCTTTGCACTTTTTTCATTAAAAAAATATATTGTCACCGATCTTGACGATTGAGGGCTTATTTTAACGAATAAAGGAATACAAAACGCTGTAAAAAGGAATTTTGCTAAATAAATGTCTAGTTTTTAAAATAGAGCAAAAAAACTGCATAGAAAAGGCCACCTGAGATCAAGCCACACACGAAGGGTTTTTGTGGCATATTTTCGAAACTAGCAAGTCTCGGTCAGAAATATTTTACAGCTATATACCTCTTATTATTCCGCGTCCAACGAGTTCTCATTTGTCAAAATCGGTGACAAAAAATTTTAATCGAAATTTCGCAAAAAAAGCATGGACTATAGCCTTTGCACTTTTTTCATTAAAAAAATATATTGTCACCGATCTTGACGATTGAGGGCTTATTTTAACGAATAAAGGAATACAAAACGCTGTAAAAAGGAATTTTGCTAAATAAATGTCTAGTTTTTAAAATAGAGCAAAAAAACTGCATAGAAAAGGCCACCTGAGATCAAGCCACGCACGAAGGGTTTTTGTGGCATATTTTCGAAACTAGCAAGTCTCGGTCAGAAATATTTTACAGTTATATACCTCTTATTATTCCGCGTCCAACGAGTTCTCATTTGTCAAAATCGGTGACAAAAAATTTTAATCGAAATTTCGCAAAAAAAGCATGGACTATAGCCTTTGCACTTTTTTCATTAAAAAAATATATTGTCACCGATCTTGACGATTGAGGGCTTATTTTAACGAATAAAGGAATACAAAACGCTGTAAAAAGGAATTTTGCTAAATAAATGTCTAGTTTTTAAAATAGAGCAAAAAAACTGCATAGAAAAGGCCACCTGAGATCAAGCCACGCACGAAGGGTTTTTGTGGCATATTTTCGAAACTAGCAAGTCTCGGTCAGAAATATTTTACAGTTATATACCTCTTATTATTCCGCGTCCAACGAGTTCTCATTTGTCAAAATCGGTGACAAAAAATTTTAATCGAAATTTCGCAAAAAAAGCATGCACTTTTTTCATTAAAAAAATATATTGTCACCGATCTTGACGATTGAGGGCTTAGTTTAACGAATAAAGGAATACAAAACGCTGTAAAAAGGAATTTTGCTAAATAAATGTCTAGTTTTTAAAATAGAGCAAAAAAACTGCATAGAAAAGGCCACCTGAGATCAAGCCACACACGAAGGGTTTTTGTGGCATATTTTCGAAACTAGCAAGTCTCGGTCAGAAATATTTTACAGTTATATACCTCTTATTATTCCGCGTCCAACGAGTTCTCATTTGTCAATATCGGTGACAAAAAATTTTAATCGAAATTTCGCAAAAAAAGCATGGACTATAGCCTTTGCACTTTTTTCATTAAAAAAATATATTGTCACCGATCTTGACGATTGAGGGCTTAGTTTAACGAATAAAGGAATACAAAACGCTGTAAAAAGGAATTTTGCTAAATAAATGTCTAGTTTTTAAAATAGAGCAAAAAAACTGCATAGAAAAGGCCACCTGAGATCAAGCCACACACGAAGGGTTTTTGTGGCATATTTTCGAAACTAGCAAGTCTCGGTCAGAAATATTTTACAGTTATATACCTCTTATTATTCCGCGTCCAACGAGTTCTCATTTGTCAATATCGGTGACAAAAAATTTTAATCGAAATTTCGCAAAAAAAGCATGCACTTTTTTCATTAAAAAAATATATTGTCACCGATCTTGACGATTGAGGGCTTAGTTTAACGAATAAAGGAATACAAAACGCTGTAAAAAGGAATTTTGCTAAATAAATGTCTAGTTTTTAAAATAGAGCAAAAAAACTGCATAGAAAAGGCCACCTGAGATCAAGCCACGCACGAAGGGTTTTTGTGGCATATTTTCGAAACTAGCAAGTCTCGGTCAGAAATATTTTACAGTTATATACCTCTTATTATTCCGCGTCCAACGAGTTCTCATTTGTCAATATCGGTGACAAAAAATTTTAATCGAAATTTCGCAAAAAAAGCATGGACTATAGCCTTTGCACTTTTTTCATTAAAAAAATATATTGTCACCGATCTTGACGATTGAGGGCTTAGTTTAACGAATAAAGGAATACAAAACGCTGTAAAAAGGAATTTTGCTAAATAAATGTCTAGTTTTTAAAATAGAGCAAAAAAACTGCATAGAAAAGGCCACCTGAGATCAAGCCACGCACGAAGGGTTTTTGTGGCATATTTTCGAAACTAGCAAGTCTCGGTCAGAAATATTTTACAGTTATATACCTCTTATTATTCCGCGTCCAACGAGTTCTCATTTGTCAATATCGGTGACAAAAAATTTTAATCGAAATTTCGCAAAAAAAGCATGGACTATAGCCTTTGCACTTTTTTCATTAAAAAAATATATTGTCACCGATCTTGACGATTGAGGGCTTATTTTAACGAATAAAGGAATACAAAACGCTGTAAAAAGGAATTTTGCTAAATAAATGTCTAGTTTTTAAAATAGAGCAAAAAAACTGCATAGAAAAGGCCACCTGAGATCAAGCCACACACGAAGGGTTTTTGTGGCATATTTTCGAAACTAGCAAGTCTCGGTCAGAAATATTTTACAGTTATATACCTCTTATTATTCCGCGTCCAACGAGTTCTCATTTGTCAATATCGGTGACAAAAAATTTTAATCGAAATTTCGCAAAAAAAGCATGGACTATAGCCTTTGCACTTTTTTCATTAAAAAAATATATTGTCACCGATCTTGACGATTGAGGGCTTATTTTAACGAATAAAGGAATACAAAACGCTGTAAAAAGGAATTTTGCTAAATAAATGTCTAGTTTTTAAAATAGAGCAAAAAAACTGCATAGAAAAGGCCACCTGAGATCAAGCCACACACGAAGGGTTTTTGTGGCATATTTTCGAAACTAGCAAGTCTCGGTCAGAAATATTTTACAGTTATATACCTCTTATTATTCCGCGTCCAACGAGTTCTCATTTGTCAAAATCGGTGACAAAAAATTTTAATCGAAATTTCGCAAAAAAAGCATGCACTTTTTTCATTAAAAAAATATATTGTCACCGATCTTGACGATTGAGGGCTTAGTTTAACGAATAAAGGAATACAAAACGCTGTAAAAAGGAATTTTGCTAAATAAATGTCTAGTTTTTAAAATAGAGCAAAAAAACTGCATAGAAAAGGCCACCTGAGATCAAGCCACACACGAAGGGTTTTTGTGGCATATTTTCGAAACTAGCAAGTCTCGGTCAGAAATATTTTACAGTTATATACCTCTTATTATTCCGCGTCCAACGAGTTCTCATTTGTCAATATCGGTGACAAAAAATTTTAATCGAAATTTCGCAAAAAAAGCATGCACTTTTTTCATTAAAAAAATATATTGTCACCGATCTTGACGATTGAGGGCTTAGTTTAACGAATAAAGGAATACAAAACGCTGTAAAAAGGAATTTTGCTAAATAAATGTCTAGTTTTTAAAATAGAGCAAAAAAACTGCATAGAAAAGGCCACCTGAGATCAAGCCACGCACGAAGGGTTTTTGTGGCATATTTTCGAAACTAGCAAGTCTCGGTCAGAAATATTTTACAGTTATATACCTCTTATTATTCCGCGTCCAACGAGTTCTCATTTGTCAATATCGGTGACAAAAAATTTTAATCGAAATTTCGCAAAAAAAGCATGGACTATAGCCTTTGCACTTTTTTCATTAAAAAAATATATTGTCACCGATCTTGACGATTGAGGGCTTAGTTTAACGAATAAAGGAATACAAAACGCTGTAAAAAGGAATTTTGCTAAATAAATGTCTAGTTTTTAAAATAGAGCAAAAAAACTGCATAGAAAAGGCCACCTGAGATCAAGCCACACACGAAGGGTTTTTGTGGCATATTTTCGAAACTAGCAAGTCTCGGTCAGAAATATTTTACAGTTATATACCTCTTATTATTCCGCGTCCAACGAGTTCTCATTTGTCAATATCGGTGACAAAAAATTTTAATCGAAATTTCGCAAAAAAAGCATGCACTTTTTTCATTAAAAAAATATATTGTCACCGATCTTGACGATTGAGGGCTTAGTTTAACGAATAAAGGAATACAAAACGCTGTAAAAAGGAATTTTGCTAAATAAATGTCTAGTTTTTAAAATAGAGCAAAAAAACTGCATAGAAAAGGCCACCTGAGATCAAGCCACGCACGAAGGGTTTTTGTGGCATATTTTCGAAACTAGCAAGTCTCGGTCAGAAATATTTTACAGCTATATACCTCTTATTATTCCGCGTCCAACGAGTTCTCATTTGTCAATATCGGTGACAAAAAATTTTAATCGAAATTTCGCAAAAAAAGCATGGACTATAGCCTTTGCACTTTTTTCATTAAAAAAATATATTGTCACCGATTCTTGACGATTGAGGGCTTATTTTAACGAATAAAGGAATACAAAACGCTGTAAAAAGGAATTTTGCTAAATAAATGTCTAGTTTTTAAAATAGAGCAAAAAAACTGCATAGAAAAGGCCACCTGAGATCAAGCCACACACGAAGGGTTTTTGTGGCATATTTTCGAAACTAGCAAGTCTCGGTCAGAAATATTTTACAGTTATATACCTCTTATTATTCCGCGTCCAACGAGTTCTCATTTGTCAATATCGGTGACAAAAAATTTTAATCGAAATTTCGCAAAAAAAGCATGGACTATAGCCTTTGCACTTTTTTCATTAAAAAAATATATTGTCACCGATCTTGACGATTGAGGGCTTATTTTAACGAATAAAGGAATACAAAACGCTGTAAAAAGGAATTTTGCTAAATAAATGTCTAGTTTTTAAAATAGAGCAAAAAAACTGCATAGAAAAGGCCACCTGAGATCAAGCCACACACGAAGGGTTTTTGTGGCATATTTTCGAAACTAGCAAGTCTCGGTCAGAAATATTTTACAGCTATATACCTCTTATTATTCCGCGTCCAACGAGTTCTCATTTGTCAAAATCGGTGACAAAAAATTTTAATCGAAATTTCGCAAAAAAAGCATGGACTATAGCCTTTGCACTTTTTTCATTAAAAAAATATATTGTCACCGATCTTGACGATTGAGGGCTTATTTTAACGAATAAAGGAATACAAAACGCTGTAAAAAGGAATTTTGCTAAATAAATGTCTAGTTTTTAAAATAGAGCAAAAAAACTGCATAGAAAAGGCCACCTGAGATCAAGCCACACACGAAGGGTTTTTGTGGCATATTTTCGAAACTAGCAAGTCTCGGTCAGAAATATTTTACAGCTATATACCTCTTATTATTCCGCGTCCAACGAGTTCTCATTTGTCAAAATCGGTGACAAAAAATTTTAATCGAAATTTCGCAAAAAAAGCATGGACTATAGCCTTTGCACTTTTTTCATTAAAAAAATATATTGTCACCGATCTTGACGATTGAGGGCTTATTTTAACGAATAAAGGAATACAAAACGCTGTAAAAAGGAATTTTGCTAAATAAATGTCTAGTTTTTAAAATAGAGCAAAAAAACTGCATAGAAAAGGCCACCTGAGATCAAGCCACACACGAAGGGTTTTTGTGGCATATTTTCGAAAACTAGCAAGTCTCGGTCAGAAATATTTTACAGCTATATACCTCTTATTATTCCGCGTCCAACGAGTTCTCATTTGTCAAAATCGGTGACAAAAAATTTTAATCGAAATTTCGCAAAAAAAGCATGGACTATAGCCTTTGCACTTTTTTCATTAAAAAAATATATTGTCACCGATCTTGACGATTGAGGGCTTATTTTAACGAATAAAGGAATACAAAACGCTGTAAAAAGGAATTTTGCTAAATAAATGTCTAGTTTTAAAATAGAGCAAAAAAACTGCATAGAAAAGGCCACCTGAGATCAAGCCACACACGAAGGGTTTTTGTGGCATATTTTCGAAACTAGCAAGTCTCGGTCAGAAATATTTTACAGTTATATACCTCTTATTATTCCGCGTCCAACGAGTTCTCATTTGTCAATATCGGTGACAAAAAATTTTAATCGAAATTTCGCAAAAAAAGCATGGACTATAGCCTTTGCACTTTTTTCATTAAAAAAATATATTGTCACCGATCTTGACGATTGAGGCTTATTTTAACGAATAAAGGAATACAAAACGCTGTAAAAAGGAATTTTGCTAAATAAATGTCTAGTTTTTAAAATAGAGCAAAAAAACTGCATAGAAAAGGCCACCTGAGATCAAGCCACACACGAAGGGTTTTTGTGGCATATTTTCGAAACTAGCAAGTCTCGGTCAGAAATATTTTACAGTTATATACCTCTTATTATTCCGCGTCCAACGAGTTCTCATTTGTCAATATCGGTGACAAAAAATTTTAATCGAAATTTCGCAAAAAAAGCATGGACTATAGCCTTTGCACTTTTTTCATTAAAAAAATATATTGTCACCGATCTTGACGATTGAGGGCTTATTTTAACGAATAAAGGAATACAAAACGCTGTAAAAAGGAATTTTGCTAAATAAATGTCTAGTTTTTAAAATAGAGCAAAAAAAACTGCATAGAAAAGGCCACCTGAGATCAAGCCACACACGAAGGGTTTTTGTGGCATATTTTCGAAACTAGCAAGTCTCGGTCAGAAATATTTTACAGCTATATACCTCTTATTATTCCGCGTCCAACGAGTTCTCATTTGTCAATATCGGTGACAAAAAATTTTAATCGAAATTTCGCAAAAAAAGCATGGACTATATAGCCTTTGCACTTTTTTCATTAAAAAAATATATTGTCACCGATCTTGACGATTGAGGGCTTATTTTAACGAATAAAGGAATACAAAACGCTGTAAAAAGGAATTTTGCTAAATAAATGTCTAGTTTTTAAAATAGAGCAAAAAAACTGCATAGAAAAGGCCACCTGAGATCAAGCCACACACGAAGGGTTTTTGTGGCATATTTTCGAAACTAGCAAGTCTCGGTCAGAAATATTTTACAGCTATATACCTCTTATTATTCCGCGTCCAACGAGTTCTCATTTGTCAAAATCGGTGACAAAAAATTTTAATCGAAATTTCGCAAAAAAAGCATGGACTATTATAGCCTTTGCACTTTTTTCATTAAAAAAATATATTGTCACCGATCTTGACGATTGAGGGCTTATTTTAACGAATAAAGGAATACACAAACGCTGTAAAAAGGAATTTTGCTAAATAAATGTCTAGTTTTTAAAATAGAGCAAAAAAACTGCATAGAAAAGGCCACCTGAGATCAAGCCACACACGAAGGGTTTTTGTGGCATATTTTCGAAACTAGCAAGTCTCGGTCAGAAATATTTTACAGTTATATACCTCTTATTATTCCGCGTCCCAACACGAGTTCTCATTTGTCAAAATCGGTGACAAAAAATTTAATCGAAATTTCGCAAAAAAAGCATGGACTTATAGCCTTTGCACTTTTTTCATTAAAAAAATATATTGTCACCGATCTTGACGATTGAGGGCTTATTTTAACGAATAAAGGAATACAAAAACGCTGTAAAAAGGAATTTTGCTAAATAAATGTCTAGTTTTTAAAATAGAGCAAAAAAAACTGCATAGAAAAGGCCACCTGAGATCAAGCCACACACGAAGGGTTTTTGTGGCATATTTTCGAAACTAGCAAGTCTCGGTCAGAAATATTTTTACAGTTATATACTCTTATTATTCCGCGTCCCACATTTGTCAATATCGGTGACAAAGAATTTTAATCGAAATTGCGCAAAAAAAGCATGGACTATAGCCTTTGCACTTTTTTCAATAAAAAAATATATTGTCACCGATTTTGACGATTGAGGGCTTAGTTTAACGAATAAAGGAATACAAAACGCTGTAAAAAGGAATTTTGCTAAATAAATGTCTAGTTTTTAAAATAGAGCAAAAAAACTGCATAGAAAAGGCCACCTGAGATCAAGCCACACACGAAGGGTTTTTGTGGCATATTTTCGAAACTAGCAAGTCTCGGTCAGAAATATTTTACAGTTATATACCTCTTATTATTCCGCGTCCAACGAGTTCTCATTTGTCAATATCGGTGACAAAGAATTTTAATCGAAATTGCGCAAAAAAAGCATGGACTATAGCCTTTGCACTTTTTTCAATAAAAAAATATATTGTCACCGATTTTGACGATTGAGGGCTTAGTTTAACGAATAAAGGAATACAAAACGCTGTAAAAAGGAATTTTGCTAAATAAATGTCAAGTTTTTAAAATAGAGCAAAAAAGCTGCATAGAAAAGGCCACCTGAGATCAAGCCACACACGAAGGGTTTTTGTGGCATATTTTCGAAACTAGCTAGTCTCGGTCAGAAATATTTTACAGTTATATACCTCTTATTATTCCGCGTCCAACGAGTTCTCATTTGTCAATATCGGTGACAAAGAATTTTAATCGAAATTGCGCAAAAAAAGCATGGACTATAGCCTTTGCACTTTTTTCAATAAAAAAATATATTGTCACCGATCTTGACGATTGGGGGCTTATTTTAACGAATAAAGGAATACAAAACGCTGTAAAAAGGAATTTTGCTAAATAAATGTCTAGTTTTTAAATAGAGCAAAAAAACTGCATAGAAAAGGCCACCTGAGATCAAGCCACACACGAAGGGTTTTTGTGGCATATTTTCGAAACTAGCAAGTCTCGGTCAGAAATATTTTACAGTTATATACCTCTTATTATTCCGCGTCCAACGAGTTCTCATTTGTCAATATCGGTGACAAAGAATTTTAATCGAAATTGCGCAAAAAAAGCATGGACTATAGCCTTTGCACTTTTTTCAATAAAAAAATATATTGTCACCGATTTTGACGATTGAGGGCTTAGTTTAACGAATAAAGGAATACAAAACGCTGTAAAAAGGAATTTTGCTAAATAAATGTCTTAGTTTTTAAAATAGAGCAAAAAAACTGCATAGAAAAGGCCACCTGAGATCAAGCCACACACGAAGGGTTTTTGTGGCATATTTTCGAAACTAGCAAGTCTCGGTCAGAAATATTTTACAGTTATATACCTCTTATTATTCCGCGTCCAACGAGTTCTCATTTGTCAATATCGGTGACAAAGAATTTTAATCGAAATTGCGCAAAAAAAGCATGGACTATAGCCTTTGCACTTTTTTCAATAAAAAAATATATTGTCACCGATCTTGACGATTGGGGGCTTATTTTAACGAATAAAGGAATACAAAACGCTGTAAAAAGGAATTTTGCTAAATAAATGTCTAGTTTTTAAAATAGAGCAAAAAAACTGCATAGAAAAGGCCACCTGAGATCAAGCCACACACGAAGGGTTTTTGTGGCATATTTTCGAAACTAGCAATTCTCGGTCAGAAATATTTTACAGTTATATACCTCTTATTATTCCGCGTCCAACGAGTTCTCATTTGTCAATATCGGTGACAAAGAATTTTAATCGAAATTGCGCAAAAAAAGCATGGACTATAGCCTTTGCACTTTTTTCAATAAAAAAATATATTGTCACCGATTTTGACGATTGAGGGCTTAGTTTAACGAATAAAGGAATACAAAACGCTGTAAAAAGGAATTTTGCTAAATAAATGTCTAGTTTTTAAAATAGAGCAAAAAAACTGCATAGAAAAGGCCACCTGAGATCAAGCCACACACGAAGGGTTTTTGTGGCATATTTTCGAAACTAGCAAGTCTCGGTCAGAAATATTTTACAGTTATATACCTCTTATTATTCCGCGTCCAACGAGTTCTCATTTGTCAATATCGGTGACAAAGAATTTTAATCGAAATTGCGCAAAAAAAGCATGGACTATAGCCTTTGCACTTTTTTCAATAAAAAAATATATTGTCACCGATCTTGACGATTGGGGGCTTATTTTAACGAATAAAGGAATACAAAACGCTGTAAAAAGGAATTTTGCTAAATAAATGTCTAGTTTTTAAAATAGAGCAAAAAAACTGCATAGAAAAGGCCACCTGAGATCAAGCCACACACGAAGGGTTTTTGTGGCATATTTTCGAAACTAGCAATTCTCGGTCAGAAATATTTTACAGTTATATACCTCTTATTATTCCGCGTCCAACGAGTTCTCATTTGTCAATATCGGTGACAAAGAATTTTAATCGAAATTGCGCAAAAAAAGCATGGACTATAGCCTTTGCACTTTTTTCAATAAAAAAATATATTGTCACCGATTTTGACGATTGAGGGCTTAGTTTAACGAATAAAGGAATACAAAACGCTGTAAAAAGGAATTTTGCTAAATAAATGTCTAGTTTTTAAAATAGAGCAAAAAAACTGCATAGAAAAGGCCACCTGAGATCAAGCCACACACGAAGGGTTTTTGTGGCATATTTTCGAAACTAGCAAGTCTCGGTCAGAAATATTTTACAGTTATATACCTCTTATTATTCCGCGTCCAACGAGTTCTCATTTGTCAATATCGGTGACAAAGAATTTTAATCGAAATTGCGCAAAAAAAGCATGGACTATAGCCTTTGCACTTTTTTCAATAAAAAAATATATTGTCACCGATCTTGACGATTGGGGGCTTATTTTAACGAATAAAGGAATACAAAACGCTGTAAAAAGGAATTTTGCTAAATAAATGTCTAGTTTTTAAAATAGAGCAAAAAAACTGCATAGAAAAGGCCACCTGAGATCAAGCCACACACGAAGGGTTTTTGTGGCATATTTTCGAAACTAGCAAGTCTCGGTCAGAAATATTTTACAGTTATATACCTCTTATTATTCCGCGTCCAACGAGTTCTCATTTGTCAATATCGGTGACAAAGAATTTTAATCGAAATTGCGCAAAAAAAGCATGGACTATAGCCTTTGCACTTTTTTCAATAAAAAAATATATTGTCACCGATTTTGACGATTGAGGGCTTAGTTTAACGAATAAAGGAATACAAAACGCTGTAAAAAGGAATTTTGCTAAATAAATGTCAAGTTTTTAAAATAGAGCAAAAAAACTGCATAGAAAAGGCCACCTGAGATCAAGCCACACACGAAGGGTTTTTGTGGCATATTTTCGAAACTAGCAAGTCTCGGTCAGAAATATTTTACAGTTATATACCTCTTATTATTCCGCGTCCAACGAGTTCTCATTTGTCAATATCGGTGACAAAGAATTTTAATCGAAATTGCGCAAAAAAAGCATGGACTATATAGCCTTTGCACTTTTTTCAATAAAAAAATATATTGTCACCGATCTTGACGATTGGGGGCTTATTTTAACGAATAAAGGAATACAAAACGCTGTAAAAAGGAATTTTGCTAAATAAATGTCTAGTTTTTAAAATAGAGCAAAAAAACTGCATAGAAAAGGCCACCTGAGATCAAGCCACACACGAAGGGTTTTTGTGGCATATTTTCGAAACTAGCAAGTCTCGGTCAGAAATATTTTACAGTTATATACCTCTTATTATTCCGCGTCCAACGAGTTCTCATTTGTCAATATCGGTGACAAAGAATTTTAATCGAAATTGCGCAAAAAAAGCATGGACTATAGCCTTTGCACTTTTTTCAATAAAAAAATATATTGTCACCGATTTTGACGATTGAGGGCTTAGTTTAACGAATAAAGGAATACAAAACGCTGTAAAAAGGAATTTTGCTAAATAAATGTCAAGTTTTTAAAATAGAGCAAAAAAACTGCATAGAAAAGGCCACCTGAGATCAAGCCACACACGAAGGGTTTTTGTGGCATATTTTCGAAACTAGCAAGTCTCGGTCAGAAATATTTTACAGTTATATACCTCTTATTATTCCGTGTCCAACGAGTGCTCATTTGATAAAATCGGTGACAAAAAATTTTAATCGAAATTTCGCAAAAAAAGCATGGACTATAGCCTTTGCACTTTTTTCATTAAAAAAATATATTGTCACCGATCTTGACGATTGGGGGCTTATTTTAACGAATAAAGGAATACAAAACGCTGTAAAAAGGAATTTTGCTAAATAAATGTCTAGTTTTTAAAATAGAGCAAAAAAACTGCATAGAAAAGGCCACCTGAGATCAAGCCACACACGAAGGGTTTTTGTGGCATATTTTCGAAACTAGCAAGTCTCGGTCAGAAATATTTTACAGTTATATACCTCTTATTATTCCGCGTCCAACGAGTTCTCATTTGTCAATATCGGTGACAAAGAATTTTAATCGAAATTGCGCAAAAAAAGCATGGACTATAGCCTTTGCACTTTTTTCAATAAAAAAATATATTGTCACCGATTTTGACGATTGAGGGCTTAGTTTAACGAATAAAGGAATACAAAACGCTGTAAAAAGGAATTTTGCTAAATAAATGTCTAGTTTTTAAAATAGAGCAAAAAAACTGCATAGAAAAGGCCACCTGAGATCAAGCCACACACGAAGGGTTTTTGTGGCATATTTTCGAAACTAGCAAGTCTCGGTCAGAAATATTTTACAGTTATATACCTCTTATTATTCCGTGTCCAACGAGTGCTCATTTGTCAAAATCGGTGACAAAAAATTTTAATCGAAATTTCGCAAAAAAAGCATGGACTATAGCCTTTGCACTTTTTTCATTAAAAAAATATATTGTCACCGATCTTGACGATTGGGGGCTTATTTTAACGAATAAAGGAATACAAAACGCTGTAAAAAGGAATTTTGCTAAATAAATGTCTAGTTTTTAAAATAGAGCAAAAAAACTGCATAGAAAAGGCCACCTGAGATCAAGCCACACACGAAGGGTTTTTGTGGCATATTTTCGAAACTAGCAAGTCTCGGTCAGAAATATTTTACAGTTATATACCTCTTATTATTCCGCGTCCAACGAGTTCTCATTTGTCAATATCGGTGACAAAAAATTTTAATCGAAATTTCGCAAAAAAAGCATGGACTATAGCCTTTGCACTTTTTTCATTAAAAAAATATATTGTCACCGATCTTGACGATTGGGGGCTTATTTTAACGAATAAAGGAATACAAAACGCTGTAAAAAGGAATTTTGCTAAATAAATGTCTAGTTTTTAAAATAGAGCAAAAAAACTGCATAGAAAAGGCCACCTGAGATCAAGCCACACACGAAGGGTTTTTGTGGCATATTTTCGAAACTAGCAAGTCTCGGTCAGAAATATTTTACAGTTATATACCTCTTATTATTCCGCGTCCAACGAGTTCTCATTTGTCAATATCGGTGACAAAGAATTTTAATCGAAATTTCGCAAAAAAGCATGGACTATAGCCTTTGCACTTTTTTCATTAAAAAAATATATTGTCACCGATCTTGACGATTGGGGGCTTATTTTAACGAATAAAGGAATACAAAACGCTGTAAAAAGGAATTTTGCTAAATAAATGTCTAGTTTTTAAAATAGAGCAAAAAAACTGCATAGAAAAGGCCACCTGAGATCAAGCCACACACGAAGGGTTTTTGTGGCATATTTTCGAAACTAGCAAGTCTCGGTCAGAAATATTTTACAGTTATATACCTCTTATTATTCCGCGTCCAACGAGTTCTCATTTGTCAATATCGGTGACAAAGAATTTTAATCGAAATTGCGCAAAAAAAGCATGGACTATAGCCTTTGCACTTTTTTCAATAAAAAAATATATTGTCACCGATTTTGACGATTGAGGGCTTAGTTTAACGAATAAAGGAATACAAAACGCTGTAAAAAGGAATTTTGCTAAATAAATGTCTAGTTTTTAAAATAGAGCAAAAAAACTGCATAGAAAAGGCCACCTGAGATCAAGCCACACACGAAGGGTTTTTGTGGCATATTTTCGAAACTAGCAAGTCTCGGTCAGAAATATTTTACAGTTATATACCTCTTATTATTGCGTGTCCAACGAGTGCTCAATTGTCAAAATCGGTGACAAAAAATTTTAATCGAAATTTCGCAAAAAAGCATGGACTATAGCCTTTGCACTTTTTTCATTAAAAAAATATATTGTCACCGATCGTGGCGATTGGGGGCTTATTTTAACGAATAAAGGAATACAAAACGCTGTAAAAAGGAATTTTGCTAAATAAATGTCTAGTTTTTAAAATAGAGCAAAAAACTGCATAGAAAAGGCCACCTGAGATCAAGCCACACACGAAGGGTTTTTGTGGCATATTTTCGAAACTAGCAAGTCTCGGTCAGAAATATTTTACAGTTATATACCTCTTATTATTCCGTGTCCAACGAGTGCTCATTTGTCAAAATCGGTGACAAAAAATTTTAATCGAAATTTCGCAAAAAAAGCATGGACTATAGCCTTTGCACTTTTTTCATTAAAAAAATATATTGTCACCGATCTTGACGATTGGGGGCTTAGTTTAACGAATAAAGGAATACAAAACGCTGTAAAAAGGAATTTTGCTAAATAAATGTCTAGTTTTTAAAATAGAGCAAAAAAACTGCATAGAAAAGGCCACCTGAGATCAAGCCACACACGAAGGGTTTTTGTGGCATATTTTCGAAACTAGCAAGTCTCGGTCAGAAATATTTTACAGTTATATACCTCTTATTATTCCGTGTCCAACGAGTTCTCATTTGTCAAAATCGGTGACAAAAATTTTAATCGAAATTTCGCAAAAAAAGCATGGACTATAGCCTTTGCACTTTTTTCATTAAAAAAATATATTGTCACCGATCTTGACGATTGGGGGCTTATTTTAACGAATAAAGGAATACAAAACGCTGTAAAAAGGAATTTTGCTAAATAAATGTCTAGTTTTTAAAATAGAGCAAAAAAACTGCATAGAAAAGGCCACCTGAGATCAAGCCACACACGAAGGGTTTTTGTGGCATATTTTCGAAACTAGCAAGTCTCGGTCAGAAATATTTTACAGTTATATACCTCTTATTATTCCGTGTCCAACGAGTGCTCATTTGTCAAAATCGGTGACAAAAAATTTTAATCGAAATTTCGCAAAAAAAGCATGGACTATAGCCTTTGCACTTTTTTCATTAAAAAAATATATTGTCACCGATCTTGACGATTGGGGGCTTATTTTAACGAATAAAGGAATACAAAACGCTGTAAAAAGGAATTTTGCTAAATAAATGTCTAGTTTTTAAAATAGAGCAAAAAACTGCATAGAAAAGGCCACCTGAGATCAAGCCACACACGAAGGGTTTTTGTGGCATATTTTCGAAACTAGCAAGTCTCGGTCAGAAATATTTTACAGTTATATACCTCTTATTATTCCGCGTCCAACGAGTTCTCATTTGTCAGTATCGGTGACAAAGAATTTTAATCGAAATTGCGCAAAAAAAGCATGGACTATAGCCTTTGCACTTTTTTCAATAAAAAAATATATTGTCACCGATTTTGACGATTGAGGGCTTAGTTTAACGAATAAAGGAATACAAAACGCTGTAAAAAGGAATTTTGCTAAATAAATGTCTAGTTTTTAAAATAGAGCAAAAAAACTGCATAGAAAAGGCCACCTGAGATCAAGCCACACACGAAGGGTTCTTGTGGCATATTTTCGAAACTAGCAAGTCTCGGTCAGAAATATTTTACAGTTATATACCTCTTATTATTCCGTGTCCAACGAGTGCTCATTTGTCAAAATCGGTGACAAAAAATTTTAATCGAAATTTCGCAAAAAAAGCATGGACTATAGCCTTTGCACTTTTTTCATTAAAAAAATATATTGTCACCGATCTTGACGATTGGGGGCTTATTTTAACGAATAAAGGAATACAAAACGCTGTAAAAAGGAATTTTGCTAAATAAATGTCTAGTTTTTAAAATAGAGCAAAAAAACTGCATAGAAAAGGCCACCTGAGATCAAGCCACACACGAAGGGTTTTTGTGGCATATTTTCGAAACTAGCAAGTCTCGGTCAGAAATATTTTACAGTTATATACCTCTTATTATTCCGTGTCCAACGAGTGCTCATTTGATAAAATCGGTGACAAAAAATTTTAATCGAAATTTCGCAAAAAAAAGCATGGACTATAGCCTTTGCACTTTTTTCATTAAAAAAATATATTGTCACCGATCTTGACGATTGAGGGCTTATTTTAACGAATAAAGGAATACAA